>CM060593.1:17947500-19147500 GCA_030578255.1 Tiaroga cobitis | reverse complement strand
TATAGTAATCTTTATATTTATCACTCTTGGTGTGAACGTTTACTCAAGTCAGGTACACAAATAATACTTTGGTACAATAATGAATGATTACTCAAGGTCAAGGACTTTACACTCTTACTAAAATGTCTAAATCAGACTGCAAGGCCTTTTTTCTGTCCTGGGCCCAACAAGTTACCCATTTATCTCCGGAAGAGCTTGGAGACACTGATGGTATTCTAGAGCGAGAGCCTCTCTTACTGAATATGAAGAGAGAACGAGAGCAAGCTGTTGGCTTGTCAGCAGAAGAGGGAATGGGAGGACACTGCAACATTTGAGTGCATGTAACTATAATCACTGATCACATCAGGGACCCACCCCCCCCACACACACACAGCTACACAGTCCCTTTATGCACAGAGAGATCGAGCTCATTAAGTTGATAAGAATCAGGCAGAAAGAGCTGTGTCAGGATGCCTACACACACATACACAGAAAAAGAGTGAGGATATTCAGGGTTCTGATATTCAAGTTTGCATGAAGCACATTACATCATACTTAGTAGTCCATTGGGTAAAATCACTTCCCACCCAGAATTCTTTCAACTAAAAGTCACTTTCCCACAACCATAATTTGAGCCATTGCTCTCCTCATTAAACACCTGACTAGCACTGCAAAACACACAAGCCACCCAGGCAACACAGGCAGCAGTTTCTCTAAATCTTCCTTATGTTTCCTGAGGAAACAACCACCTGCCAAAGCTAATGTGTCATTTGATCATGTTTGTAAATCTTAGTGGACATTTATTGAGCGTGGAACGTGGTGAAATAGCTTGTAGACACTGCGTCTAGTCTCAGTTAAATTGGATATGCTTATTGGCAGCTCTTGAGATACGAGACTAAGTGTTAGTCTGATTATTTAAACGACCAACTCAGCAGTTCCACACATCTGCACATGTAAACACTGCAGGATGTGTGTGAATCAATGGTGCTGCTTTTGGATCTCAGATTCCAAGCTAACCATGTGGAACAGAGCCTGGCTGAGTCGCAACACAGTATCGGACGGTAACCCCACATCACTGATGGACATAAAGTATCAATCAAACCTACAGGAAAACTGTGGTGCTCAAGTGGGCATTACAGGTTTAAGTCCAAACTGGGATGCCTTTCTCTCCCTAGTAATTCCCTTTTTATAGTACATAGTACTATAGTACTATAAATAGAAAAACTATGGTGAATTTACAAAATAGAGTTGATTCTTAAAGGCTATGATTAAAGAGAGTTTACCCAAAATTTTTAACTTTTTCACCATTTACTTACCCTCATTTCTTTCCAAACCTCTATGTATTTCTTTCTTCTGCTGAACACAAAAGATATTGTGCAAAATGTTGAGAACCAATCAACATTGGAGCCCATTGACTTCCATTGTAATAATAATAATAAAACAAAAAAACAGTGGGATATTTTTCAAAATATCTTCTTGTATGTTTCACAAAAGAAAGAAATTCAAAGAGCTTTGGAATGACATAAAGGTGAGCAAATGATGAGAATTTCCATTTTTAGGTTAAACTGTCCCATTAAGGAGAAAAAAAAGAGAACTCACCTGGAGAACCCAACAGTAACTGCACAACATCGTCATATAGCAGGAGAGTGGCCGGTCTCTGGGGAAGTAAATATAGACTTACGGAGGCGTATACTGAAACACAAGTGAGAGAGAGAGAGAAACAGAGGGATAAGTACACTACTGTTCAAAAGTGTGGGGTCAGTAAGATGTTTTTTTAAAAAGATATTCATACTTTTGTTCAGGAAGAATGCATTAAATTGTAAAAATAAGTGAAAAGTAAAGACATTTATAATGTCACAAAAGTTTTCTATTTCAAATAAATGCTGTTCTTTTTAACTTTATATTAATCAAAGAATCTTGAAAAAGTTTTTACCAAAATATTAAGCGGCACAACAGTTTACAATATTGATAATAATAAATGTTTCTAGAGCATCAAAACATCATATTAGAAGGATCATGTGACACCGAAGACTGGAGTGATGATGCTGATAATTCAGCTTTGCCATCATAGGAATAAATTACATTTAAAAAAATATAAAACACATTTTAAAAGGTAACGATATTTCACAATATTATTGTTTTTATTGTATTTTTTTTATCTAATTAATCAGTAGGTCTACATGTGCAATAAAAAAGGCATTATTAATAACAATAAGCTTTACATTCATAAATACTGTGCAGTCCACTCTATTCATATACACACAATGTTTATAATTTATATACATAACAATAAATTAATCATACGGTAGTGTAATCATACGTATATATGTAATTAATATACCTTAGATTGTCCATATGCATGTCTCAAGAGAAAGTTCATTCTACTTCATGCTGCATTAGCTTAGCATGACAAACTTCTGAATTGTACTTAGCCTTATTTGTATGCTATTTGTCCATCCACATGTCCATACAAATCGTTAATCTTCCACTGTCTCATTTTCAGGAATCATTTACCCTGGAGAGCACAAGGATGTTGTTTTTCCTGTAGTATACAGTAGTTCACCAGATGTAGCTGCTTACTCACAGGTGTGAGACATGACTCAGCACAGTCAGTTAATTGCAACACAGCAGGAAACCGCATTCTCGCTTCAAACAAGCCTTTGATGACAGACACCATGAAAAACCTGACAAAATCTGAGATATATAAATAGCCCTGCAGCTATTTGTCTTCCTGTCAAACACTACCAGACCATCAGCTCTGTTGCCGTTCAGTGGATCTTTGTTTTGGATCCATCAATATTTTGTCCAGAGGATAGACTTCTAAAGATGTAAAAACCAGAGCCTTTGACATATGTGAAGTATGAGAAGCATAAAATAAATGTTACCCGTTGACATGCCAACATTAAATATTTCTTTATTTAAAAGTCTTTTTTAGTCATCTTTGTCAGCTAATCTGAAATGTACCTCACTCCTGAGTGCTCCTCTACGGGCAGGAGGACATGCTGGCAGTACTCCAGAAGACTGCTGCATGCTGGGAGCAGAAATCATCTGTGTCTCTTTCCCATCTGCTATGGCTCATTGTAATGTCCCCCTGACTACCCTGAGCTCAATGTTTTCCAGTGTTTATTTCATAAGAACATGATTTTATTCAAGCTCTTCAATGTAATGAATGCTCTCAGGATTTTTAGCAAAAAAACTAAACAAGTTTGATCAGTTTCTATATGGAGAATGTAGCAGGCCACCAAAAGACATTAGAACCCAAATGCACAGTAGAATGCATTTAGATTTCCCTGAGATCAAGAAAGCTTGTCACTTGCAGGAACAGACTGTAGGAAACATGACACAGGCAATTCAAGCACATTTACACCCATGCAGTTATGCATACATGAATGCACACACAGCACAGATGCCCTGAACAGAAGGGGCTCTGCTCTCTTTAATATTCTGCTTGGTAGGTATGCGAACAAAATAAAGGGAACGACAACAATACTACCCACACCGCATTAGCTAGAAGCTAAAAGAAAAGTGTGTATGAAGTGAGTGAGGGTAATGCATGGGCATTGAGTAGTTTCATTTTACATCATTTGTAACCCTAGTTACCTTCTGAAGCATTGTGACGACACATAACACATGTATACACCTGACCCTGGCTTTGATAATACAGAATTCACTCAGAATAATGTATAAAGCTGCACAATATATTAGTACAATTCATATCTGTTACCGGCCAGGAGAGAGTCATTTACCGTTCACTTTATCTTTAATCTCATTTTATCTTTAAAATAATTTATTAACACTGTGTTAAATGTTATCTTTGACAGATCTCAAAATAAATTTTCATTTTTCATAATGTATATAATATGTCGTGGTGTCTAAATCGACTTGTAGCATTTAAAACAACATATTTTAAGTTTCAGTTTTACTTAAAATATATTCAAAGACAAAAGAATATGGAATTTTAATAACAAGCATTTATAATTTAAATAATTATAAGCTGACCTTAATTGGTGTCAGTGTGAACACTTGTTTAATAGATAATTTAATAGTGAACTGTTCCTTTAAATGCTTTGGGGTCGCTGCAGATGGCCTCAAGCTAATAGTCTCTAGTTATATCTCATATATTTATTAATACCATGTCCACACAGACGCGTTTCAGCCTAAGCCATCATCAGTGACTGATAATGGCTTAGGCTGAAACGCGTCTGTGTGGACATGGTATTAATACATATATGAGATATAACTAGAGAGTGCGGATTTTCATCTTTATTTGATAACTTCTTTATAACTCGCACCCATAAACGGTTTGGGAGTTGAGCGCGCCTGTTCTCAGCACTCAAGTTAATATTAGCATGAATTGAAAAACACAAAACCCAATTGTGATATCATAGACTCTTTAAAACCAGTAAAATATAATTATTCAGTTAAACCATAATGGACTAAGAGAGATAGGCCAATGGAGGAAAGAACAAGTGTTCCCGAGAATCCCGACTTCAATTGATTTAATCAATTGAAGCAAGCAACTGTGAGAATGACTCTCTCTCCCGAGTTTGCGTGCCTCACACAGATTATCAAAGTGCTGCAGGGACAGTTAAAACTCCACGACACTGTAGTTTTTTTTAGAAACCCTTTTTCAGCATGGCTAAGAGACGAAATGGAGGAGGAATAAGGGGGCAGATGTTTTGGTACCAAACAGATTGGAGTTGGTGTACAGACCAATGCATTATTATCATTCAAAAGTCATTTTCACACCGCTGCTAGTCATGTAATTCATCTGCCCTGCATTAAAACAACCATCCAGATTAAAACATGAGTCTGCCAATTAAAAGGATTTTAACTATTAGTACGATTATAACCATCACAGGAATGTGCTGTTAGCAAGCCACATGCA
This sequence comes from Tiaroga cobitis, assembly GCA_030578255.1. Classification (NCBI taxonomy): domain Eukaryota; kingdom Metazoa; phylum Chordata; class Actinopteri; order Cypriniformes; family Leuciscidae; genus Tiaroga; species Tiaroga cobitis. The sequence goes on along the minus strand of CM060593.1, from coordinate 19,142,633 downwards.
GATGTAAATGAACAGAGACTGAATGATATATATATATATATATATATATATATATATATATATATATATATATATATATATATATATATATATATATATATATATATTAGTGCTGTCAAACGATTAAAATATTTAATCGCGATTAATCGCATTAATGTCATAGTTAACTCGCGATTAATCGCATTTAATCGTACATTTTTATCTATTCTAAATGTCTCTTGATTTCTTTTTGTCCCATTATTTTTTTCTCATTTTAATGCTCTTATCAACATGGAAAAGTGGATCGGCTTGCTTTGAACAGTATATGCCAATATTGTTTTCAATAAAAGACATTTGCACAATTTCACACTAAAACATTCACACTTGGAGCAAATAATCTCTCACACAATGTAACACTGTCCATCAATAAAAGGGTGAAAGAAATACTGGCTAGGTCCTGATATTGATGAGGGGGTGGAGAATTCGCATCAGCTGTTTGTGAGTGTGTGTGTGTGTGTGTGTGTGTGAGTGTGTGTGTGCTTGGCCATCATCAAGTGGTATTCAGACTGGAGGTGCTGCAATGATGATCAGTTCACAACGACAAAACTCACAGATCACTTTGGTTTTGTCAATTGAACCATTTGGCAACTTTTTAAAAGTAAACTTTCCATTCAGAATCGTATTGGCATCCATTTCGGCGTCTCGCGCTCGTCATCCACTCAAAACTGGACGTTTTGAACGTTCCTATAACATTCAGAAATAACGTTTTTATAACTTAATGGGAACGTTATGAAAACGGTCTTATAACCTAAAATTGTTAGCTGGGGAAGAGGAGAGATTCGCGATTGCACTGAACACGTTTTAAGTGCAGGCATATTCTCTGAGCGAGCCCAGAGGAAATTCTTACAAGAGCAGCGTGTATCTGAGAGCGCGCGACTCGAGCAGAGAGACAAACAAGTGTGTGCGGCGTGCCTGTTGTTTTGTTTCCGGTCTAGCTAAATCCGCTTGCGCTTTCAAAACGTCCTCGCGCGCATGCCGCGTCCTGTTGCAAAAGCATGTGGAAAAAAAACTACAAAGTTTTCAAGGCCAAAAAGACCGTTAATCGCGCGATAAAAAAATTAACGCCGTTAAAATGGGTTTGCGTTAACGCCGTTAATAACGCGTTTAACTGACAGCCCTAATATATATTAGTGCTGTCAAACGATTAAAATATTTAATCGCGATTAATCGCATTAATGTCATAGTTAACTCGCGATTAATCGCATTTAATCGCACATTTTTATCTAATCTAAATGTCTCTTGATTTATTTTTGTCCCATTTATTTTCTCATTTTAATGCTCTTATCAACATGGAAAAGTGGATCGGCTTGCTTTGTGCAAATGTTTTTTATTGAAAACAACATTGGCATATATTGTGTTCAATTTCACACTAAAACATTCTTACTTGGAGCAAATAATCTCTCACACAATGTAACACTGTCCATCAATAAAAGGGTGAAAGAAATACTGACGAGGTCCTGATATTGACGAGGGGGTGGAGAATTTGCATCATCTGTGTGTGTGTGTGTGTGTGTGTGTGTGTTTGGCCATCATCAAGTGGTATTTCAGACTGGAAGTGCTGCGATGATGATAGCTCAGTTCACAACGACAAAACACACAGATCACTTTGGTCTCGTCAATGGAACCATTTGGCAACTTTTTAAAAGTAAACGTTCCATTCAGAATCTTATTGGCATCCATTTCGGCGTCTCGCGCTCGTCATCCACTCAAAACTTGACGTTTTGAACGTTCCTATAACATTCAGAAATAACGTTTTTATAACTTAATGGGAATGTTATGAAAACGTTCTTATAACCTAAAATTGTTAGCTGGGGAAGAGGAGAGATTCGCGATTGCACTGAACACGTTTTAAGTGCAGGCATATTCTCTGAGCGAGCCCAGAGAAAATTCTTACAAGAGCAGCGTGTATCTGAGAGCGCGCGACACGAGCAGAGAGATTCGTGCTCGGCACATTTTATTCCGCGCGCGAGCAGAGAGATTCGAGTCCAAACAAGTGCGTGCGACCAGTGTGCGGCGTGCCTGTTGTTTTGTTTCCGGTCTAGCAAGATCCGCTTGCGCTTTCAAAACGTCCATGCCGTGTCCTGGTGCAAAAGCATGTGAAAAAAAACTACAAAGTTTGCTAGGCCAAAAAGACCGTTAATCGTGCGATAAAAAAATTAACGCCGTTAAAATGGGTTTGCGTTAACGCCGTTAATAACGCGTTTAACTGACAGCCCTAATATATATATATATATAATATATATATTAATGTATATAACATTTTATTTTATTTGATATGAACCTATTGTATACATTAGAGGGAATGCATTAACGTCACTTCCCCGCCGGAACACGCCCCCCTCAGCCGGACTGAGTGGCAGAAGAGCTGCTGCGTGACTGGAGTTAATAGGGGAAACTGCGAAAACGCGAGTAAAACAAACTATTATCAGTTTAAACTAAAAGTTGGACTCGATTTAGTGTTCCTTACAACTTAGGCCAAAGATCCAGTGATCCATGGATATAGACACGCAGCCATCGTGTTTCCTGACACTCATATGTGCCTGATTTCGGGGAAATACGTGAAGACAATTTGCCTGTGAACGCTTTATATAAATACAATATAGGTAGGTCTAAATCCAGGTGATCAGATCAATATTATATAGGCTATAATCATATTGTCCAGCCCTAAAACTTGTACCCTATAGTTTTTATTCAGTTTATTTAAAAAGTTTATTTTATCGGAGTAGGGTCATAACTGGCTTAAGCATAGACCGGTCGACACAGGACGTTTTTTGCCTCTTCCTCGGATTTCGCATTATGTAAACGCATTAACCTGCTTTCTGTCGGCTTATTGAAGTGCGCATGTGTGAAATGTGACAGAAACGCATCCTTTGTGCAGATTTAAACACATCCAGACAGAGCGTTTTGCTGGAAAGGAAGAATAAAATATATCACAAACGCAGACTCTTTCATGACACAGAACATTATAAAAATGTCCTCTCATCTCGTGCAGCAGAGGTAGAAATGGTTCAGTCAAAACGTTGCATCTGCAACTGCATGAGAGGATAATATACTGTACAAACTGTAAGTTTCCCGCTGACATGTTGCAAGCTTTATTTAACATCAACCGATATAACAAATGAAATACTCAAAGTCAAATACGCAAATGATTGTTTTGTCGTTACAGGTCATGGCCTGATTTATTAATAAAGTCATGTAAACATGCCACGGTTTACTTGCGTTGTTATGGTTACTGGTGTGCATGTAAACGTGCTCAATGATAACTGCAAATCCACTTTTCTCTGCCTGGAGTCCAGTTGTTTCTATGAATTGCATCGATGCATTTGCTTCTCTGTTCTGTAGCTTTCGGCAGTCTGTAAAAATATACCTCAGATTTCTTGTCAAATGTAGTTGTACAGTCAATCGCAAAGCTCTTTCCCATTTTAGATGTGTTTTTCACTGGCATTCACGCTGAAAACCAATGCTGCCGCTCAGTCTTTTTGCCACTCAGTGGGCGTAACCGCAATCACTCCAGCTGGCAGTGACGTCACGCGCATACCCTTTATAATATAACATTATCTTAATAATATAATTATTATTTATTTAAAAAAATATATTATACAGACAAAATGGTCAGATTTAACTCCCCTCTCACCAAATGCTGGCATAATGTATCCCCGATCTTCAAGCAGAAGGAACTGAATGAAATCAATCCACAATCTGACTTGTGATGCAGCCGGAAATTAAACCACACCATGTCCATTCGTCTGATCAGAAGAGAACTAGCCCTGGAAGACTGGAAGGGTTTTTTCTCAGATTTTGTCACCGATGGAGCATGGGTTCCTTGTAACTGTCGCCTTTTGGCTTGCTTAGTTGGGGACACTTAATTTTCTGTAATATTATTAATTGACTGTACTAACACAACTGGATGAGAACCGAACTGAGCTGGATGATGACATCACTGTTTTTTTCAGAGCTGCTTTATAGATATTATTGCATAACCGATGAACTTCAACAGTTTTTGAACTGAACTGAATCAAAATAATTCAACTGAATAATGTTTAATATTGTCTAGAGCTGCTTTACAGCAGAATTTAATTCTGTTTGCATCATTGGATCGTTATTTTACTGTAAAGCTGCTTTGAAACAATCTGTATTGTATAAAGCGCTGTATAAATAAAGGCGACTTGACTGACAAAGTGGCGGGAAACGAGTTGTCCTTCTGGCCTGCATGCAAAACAAACACACAAGCAGGCCTAGAGTAGTTGAACGATAATAACAAAATGCCCCAAATAAATCTGATTTCAAAAATTTTAATTAATCGAGAGCTTGTGGGAAAATCTCTATCAATACCAAACTCTACTTACCAACTCTATTTGACTTTTTTCATTTTGGACAGTTGATTGGTCTTGCCATTAATTCAATAAATATATCTTACATTTCTAATATCACTCAGACTTTGGGCATAGTATCTTAAACTCTAATTGATTCCTGTAAATTGATCTGTATAAACTTTGTCTAATGGCAAAGGGACTGTGTCCTCACAATTCAATTCATCCATTAACTTCCTTTCTTCCGCAACTTAATTTCATCTACGCCAGGGGTGTCCAAACCTGCTCCTGAAGGGTCACTGCCCTGCAGAGTTTAGCTCCAACTTGCCTCAACACACCTGTCTGGAAGTGTCTATTATGCCTAGTAAGACCATTATTAGCTTGTTCAGGTGTGTTTGATTGGGGTTGGAGGTAAACTCTGCAGGGCAGTGACCCTCCAGGACCAGGATTGAACACCCCTGATCTACACAATATGTCATCATTTTTGACAGCATCTCCTAATTTGGTGTGACTCAATAGGAATGTGTGCAATGCCCCCCCAAGAGGCTAATGTCATACTAAATATGTCTTCATTCACCAGCCCGGCAGGTCTGGCACGACATGGAGCCACATTTGCTGGCTGTCTCCATATCTGTAACCCCTCTGGCTAAGTGGCTTCCAGCTGCTCGTACAGACAGCTTTATGCTGAAATACATGATTTCACTGCCTTCCCTCCCCAGAGGTCTGACCGCATAACTGGGTGGGGTTTGGGTGGAGAGAGAGGGGCAGAGGAAAGCATGCTGTTGTCCAAACAGAATTAAGCCAATCTTAGAGCGAGAGAGTCAAAAGAGGACACGGCCTTCTGGGGCCCCGACTCCGAGCAGCTGCTAGGTATCACAACGCGGGCCGGCACGCTCCACACCCCAGTGAGTGTTGTTTAACATTCCTGTCCATTTGTGTGCAAAGCTCCATCTGGATTATAGTACTAGATGGTTCATCTAAATAATAGAACGAAGCCAACAGATCGCAAATCACTCGTCAGATTCGGAAAGTTCACTGAGGCCATGAGCAAAAATGTCACCATGTTAACAGTTGCACTCGATTCAGATTCGATTACAGATTCGATTACGATTCAGAGGGCTGCAGCCCAATGGTAAAACTATTATTGATGCATTTTTTTTCCTACAATTGTATGTTAAGAATTTTCAGCTAACTATATAGGCTATACTTTAGCTTCAAAACATACAATCTAATCTTCCACATTCACACTAATGTACAGCTCTATTTTGACATATCAGATGTTTGTCCTGTCTGTCTAATCCCTTAAAACATAAATGACTGTTTACATTCATTTCGGGTCATGAAAGCAATTTGAGCTGCAAGTGCATTCTGTGGTTAAAAAATGAAACTTCATAATCGATTCAGAATTGTTGAAGAGAGAATCCTAAATGCATCTGAGAATCGATTTTTTTCTCTCACCCTTAATCTAGAAAACCTCAACCTTAACCAAGAAAACTAGCCAGAAACCTTTTAATCTACAGTCAAATGAATTAACTATATCCCTCATTTTTAATAAGGGATTAACATGATTCCAGGGAAGCCCATATACACTAACTGGTCTTGCTCTAACAGTTTTGACAGGAAGTCCAGTTAATGCGCGTGCATTTCAGAATGAAACTGAATACTCGGTTTTAATAATAATCTGCAGGCTTCCCCCAACACAATGTAGAAAAAGTTCAGTCTTCCAATAGTACAGGAAGTACTCACGCGGGATGCGGCTGGCATGCCAGGGTGCTGAGTTTGTGACAAATCCATGCTTTGATGCTGTGACGATGACCCACGTTCCTGGCCGGTACAGGAATGTAAGTGTGACAATCCCATCTCCTCCAGCAAGACTGGATGCTAAGATGCTCTGGTTTCCACACACCTGAACTGTGGATTCCTTTAGGGGTGACAGGTCGCTGTTATCGAAGACCTGGACTTTAATCAGCACCTCTGTGAAAACAAGAATTAAAGGCTTTTTAAAAGAGGACATATTTTTTTTTTTTTATATTTCCAACTTTCTTTAGTGTGTAATGTTGCTGTTTGAGCATAAAAAAAAGGTCTTTGCTCCATTACAAAGCACCAAGTCCCTCCAAAGGGAGTTATTCTCTGTATCAGTAAGCACTGTTTTTTAACTCCCAGTAACACCTTGATTGTAGTCTTGAGTTTCACAATATTCCTCATTTAAAATAAAAAGGTGGACGAGGCCTGGTTGAGTTGTGTTAGTGTGCTGAAACTCGCGGTTATGATAAGGGGTGTGAGAATTCCGAAACACACTCGAAGCAGTTGAACAATCACAACACACCAGCCAACCAATCAGAGCACATTGAGCATTATAGAAGGAGGGGCTTCATATATACCGTAACAAAACAGTGTTACTGAGAGAATGGGAAGATAGGTGCTGCAACAATGTAAGATATGTGAAAAATTACATTCAAAACATTCAAGCATGAAAACCTATTCTAGTAGACCTCAAAAACAAAATCAAGACTTTGTTAAAGGGCATTATATGGCCTCTTAAAGCAATTATTTATTTTTATAAAATAAATCATTTTAATACAGTACGTTCTGAATATACAGAGCTGACATGCACAAATCAGGTTTATTATAATTTACTAAAACAAATCGTAAACAAATTTTCATTACTTGAAATAATATAAACATTAAGTGAAATAAAATAAAATTAAAAAATTTTTAGCCAAATGAAAACGAGAAATGTTGCCTTTGCAATTAGCTGCAATTAAAAGTTCTAAAATAAGTACTACTACTGTAAAGGCTGATTCATACTTCTGCGTTGGAGCCTCTACGTTATAGACTACACGTTGGTTTTAATTTATACTTCTGCGCAGGGGCGTAGCCAGAATTTTATTTTTGGGGGGTCCCGTCTTTAAATGAGGGGACAACATATATATATATATATATATATATATATATATATATATATATATATATATATATATATATATATATATAGCCAGAATTTTATATATGCTATACATGCCTATTCTGGTGATGCGGTGGCGACTCTAACATGTAAGGGTGGCGCTGCCAATAAAGCACCTAAAAGCTGTCACAAAGAACCGGCAAAAGTAATGATTATGAATATGTAAAATATAGCAATGAGGTATTTTAATTGTTTATTAATAAACAAGTGTTTTCTTTGTCGGCTAAGATGAAGTTGACGATGCTGACTCGCGATCTTCAGTAGGTGAACGTGCCAGAGAGAATTAGACAAATGCACATTTCATAAGGATTACATAAGCAGAGAGCAGTCTGTAGTCTGTTTTCTTTCGATTTGAATTGTTCTGTTTAAATGTAGACATGTGAGGCAAGTAGACTACCTTATATGCTGAGTTTCTGTTCAGTTATGAGACGCGCTCCAGTTCACGCGCCGGCGCCTCCGTTTCTTATATATCGTCTGCTATATTTACTTCTTATTTATTAAATCCAGGCAATTGGTTGATGAAACATTGATTAAAATTAAGATACAATTAATACAAAACGAAATTCAGGTTAAAGAAAGGTTTTGTGTGGTTTGATGTGTCTGTGAAAGTTTTAAAGCATCTTTTAGTGCCGCTTTCAGAGCTTTTTTTTTGTTTTCCACTAAAACACGTCCATAACATTGTTTTTTCCTCATAAATGCGAACACGAAAAATAAAATAAAATAAATATTTTATGTACTCCACATCAGACTATTGTCATTCCCTCACAAACTACATTTCCCATAACTCACTGCCTGGACTCTTCATCCATTATCACATTCACCTGTTTTTCATTATCTTGTTTAGCTCACCCCATATAAGCCTGGTTTTCTCATTCATTATCTGCAGTCTTGCTTAGTGTTACACTGCAATTCTGAGCATTCACCCTGGTTTCATGTCTCGTGGTTTTGGATTTCTTGCCTGTTCCGTGGATTACTCTTTTGCCTGTGTTCCCTGCCTTACTCTTTTGCCTGTGTTCCCTGCCTTGTGTTTGTTTGTATGGACTGCCTGTCTGCGTTTGACCTTGCCTGTACTTTGGATTACGTCTTTGGATTTCCCTGTTCAATAAATACTGCATTTGGATCCTCAACCTTCTTGTCTCGGAGCAGTTTGTGACAACTACCATGGTAAAAATGTAGCTATATAATTTTTATGGTATTTGTATGAAAAACAGTAGCAGCTTAATTTAGTATAAATGCACAAATACTATGGCCTAATCACGAAAATTACTGTAATTATATTCCATTACTTCTTTAATACACATGTATACATAAATAATATCCCACATTTCTGGGAAATGATTTGTAAGTTGAAAAGCCTTCTGACTGTATCGTTGCGCAGTGTTTCTCCTGTTTGTCTGCACTGTTTCATCTGGATTTAAGTTTAAATCTTATTAAATCTTCAAATTTGTGTTCTTCGCTGAATTTAAGCGCTTCTAAGTTCTCACTGGATCTCACAGCGCTGTTTAGTGGTTGTGTGACCGAGACCACCGAGTAAATGCATCAACTATAGTAAGCTTCGCTAGCTACCATTTGAACTTTGAGCCGAGCGGTCAAATTGTCCGTGTGGAGTAGTTCAAATGAGTAGCACTGTTTCGTCCACTTTTGACGCATAAACATTAAATTGAAAATTTATCGAACTCTTGTAATCTTTTTGTTGAGGAAAAATATTATAATAATTCTTTATCGTTTTATCACCCAGCTAGGTGCAATCTGTTCCAAATCTACCTGTCCCTCAATCTACGATTGCCAGTTTTACATGTTAGTCAGGCCATCTTTTCCTTTCTAACTGATTAATAAGTGGTAAACTGGACCACAAACAAAAGCTACACAAGACTACATCCGTGTATGATACTAAAATTTAGTCAAGTCTTATTGACTTATTGACCTACACATTCACTAAGAGTTTATCTTAGAACCTCTAGACTCAGTGACCTACACTGAACAAATGACATGACTATGTTTAGAAGTGTCTGTCCTGATCCGACACGTGAACTACTCTGGTTTGTTTACATTGAAGACCAGAAAGCACGGAGTGCAGTTGAGTCTCTACTCAGTGAGCCAGATTGTCTGCCACCATGTTCGATTGACACTGGGCAAATGCAGCAATGCTGTCTGGTTTAGTTCCTGGACATGTGCTTACAGTTCGAAATGGATGACCTGGTTCACCCATAGAATTTTTACAAGCCATTTAGAGACATGTAAACAATCCAGGGAGATGGCAAGTCTTTGCCCTGTTTTTTGGAGATCTGGGTACACAAGGTTCCTTCTGGATTCATAAAGTTGAAAATAGTATAAATACATTAAAATATAGGTTTTAAGTTTCCTTTTTTTTTTCCCTGAAAATATATTTTTATTAATTCAACTTTTTACTTTAAAAGTCATGTTTTCCAACCTGAACTGCATACCAATGTTTGCTTTGCTTTCTGTTCACGCGTGCATGCTGCAGTGTCCTTCAGAACGTCTCATTCTTTTGATTCTAAATGGGTCAATTGATGCATGTTACCATGGATACTAGGAGATGTCAGCAGGCTAACTGTGGGAAAAAATGGGTCCCTGCATTTCCTGGTGAGGGGATACAAGTTCAGTTCAGAAAATAAGATCCTTTGAGTTCGTGATGGGCTGTAGATCTAATTGCACACCACAGATTAGGGGTGGGAGATATGACCAAAATCTTATATCATGATACGAGTAATTTTATTTTACAATAACCATGTATATCACAATATAGTTATTTTTGCTTTAAATAAGGTTGATATAAAAAATTGATACCATTGAAATTTTCTAATTCTCATCACTGATTTCAATATCACAAAAATAGGCTTATTGCCTAACTAAATAAAAAAAAAAACAAGCTTACTGAAGAAAAGTAAACAGTCAGTTATAAAATAAGATCAAAGAATCGAAGTACAAGCAATAGAACAAAAACTATAGAATGAAGACACAAATGAAAAAAACCTACCTGATAAACTTCAAGCACTAGAAATCAGAAATACTACATAAATTGTATCAAGTAATCAAAAATGCAAAAAACACTGCATAGTCTTCACTGTGTAAATTAAATATACCGTTCCGGTACATTTATTAATATATAAAGTTACAAAAGTAATTCAGTCAAGAGCAGAGAGAGATTTTCTTTTGTTCTTTGATTAACATTAAAGTCACAGTAAAGGCAATTCTAAAAAAAAATTCTAAACCCATTATAAATGTTAGAAAAGTATTGCTAAAACATATTACAAAGACTGTGAACTGTGAATTACTGAATTGTGGAGTTAGACCGTTAAACAGTTTTTCACCATTGCTATTTTCCGGATTTTTTGGGCGGGGCTAAAACGGGGCTCGATGACGCACTGGAGCCCATGAGCTCGTGGACACGCCCCTACTTGATGACGCAATGAGGCCACTGAGGCTGGCCCCTCCCATAACAATAGAGAACATTCGCATCAGTTCGCCGCTCAATCGCGAGTCACTGTCAGTACTATTAGTTACTACAGCCTACAGTATGCTAGCTAGCTATGCCTTCGACACGGAAATGCGTAGGCTACTACCTGGATGCGATCATGTACTAAACAGATCGGTGTCTTTATTAAAATTTCCTAAAAACGATCACATCAAGAAGAGGTGGATTAATTTTGTGAAGAGCCAACCTTGATGGAGAGCTTAGGATCACCGCCAACACTCGCCTCTGTAGTGATCATTTTACACGGGATAGTTTCATAAACTTTCGTCGGAGACAACTGGGATTCACTGATAATCCGCTGTTACTGGTGAATGGGCTGAACCGACTATCTCCCGCCTCGGCCTTCATCTCCCTGTCCCGAAAGCAGTATCACCTAATATTACCATCGGCAGCTTTCCCGCGAGTGGGCGTGGTTTCAGCGCAGCCAGTGGACACGCCCCCAGCTAGGCATGTGCCGGTATCAAATTTTCGTGCTGCGATTAATTGAATGAGCTTTTATCACGGTATACGGTATTATCACGATATTTTAATTGCTCAAGAGAAACAGATGGATTGCGGGTATCTAAAAAAACAACTTGCATCACAATATGTAATTGTGATTTTCAAAACATGGTAACTAAACAGAATTTTATTAAGTTTAGTGACAACGTGTTACAATGTTTACATGGTACAATGACTGGTAGGTTACTGTTTGTATTATTCAAATAAATTATTGTATTTGATTTTAATCTTAATTCAATATTGACTCATTTGGATAAATATTAGGTAGGCTACAGTCTGCATGTTAATTTTTCTCAAGAAAAAAATATATCTCACATAATGCTGTAAACAGAGAGAAATTAAATATAATGCGGTTTTCATTATAATAACAATTATGTAATGACAAGTAAACATATAATTAATATGTAATAAAGTGCACATATTTAGCAAAATGACAATTTTTTCTAGTCAACTAAAGTGCTGGTCATTAAATGGCTTTCCTGAGGTAAATGTAACGTTCTGTGACATAACTGTTCTCCTGCAGTTTTATTGACCTCTTTCCGTGAAAAACACTGATTGATCGACATTTTGTATGAGGCATAAACCTTCAGGTAAGTTGTACTGTATCTTTAAATAAAAAGTAACAGATGATCGGTTTACTTGAACTGAGGCGCAGCGATCTGTCACAATGGACAGAACCTTTTTTTTTTCATATCAAAAGTAACCTGCTATGTCTAGTCTGTCGGTGTCAGTGTCCTCTTTGCTCCGCGATTTTTCTCTGCGTGAGAGCGTGTGAAAAGTGTCAATTCCGTAAAGCGGCTTTCAGACAGAACGCGATTTGCTATTTTGCAAATAAAAAGTTGAACTATTTTTAACTTTGACCCCGGCATGCTTTGGTCGACGCAGCAACAAAACGTCCCCGCGAGTATTCTGCGTCCTGTCTGAAAGGCGCTTGAGTCTCAAGTTGAATGCGTGAGAGTTGGCAGCCCTGCGGGGGGTAAATCGTCGGCAGCGTTCCTCCTTCCGCCATGCTTCTACTCCATGTGATGATTGTTTACATTAGACTAGAGTGCGCTCTGCGCCGCGTGCACACAGTGCTTATACATGTGGGGATTGTTTACATCAGAGTGCGCACGTGTTTTGCGGAGCATATACGCAGTGTTTAAGCGGTTGATAGAAAATTAGCTAATGCGTGTTCTAAAAGTCTAAATTCAAATCTATTATTTTTCACGGTATTTTGAAGTGGCCGCGATAACAATATCGTGCATATTCATTACCGCGATTTATCGCATTACCGAATACCGGCACATGTCTACCCCCAGCGTTTGAGAGCAGAGAATACTGCTAATTTTTTTAAGATTTTGATAGCTTAATTATGTACTTGCCGGCTTTTTTTATCATTCAAATTTGGCTGGGTGGCTAATAACACATTTTTCTGTTGTGTGACAAACTCAGAACACATACTTAATTTTGACTTTACAGGGACTTTAATGACAGACGGCAGCAGGTTTATTAGGCTGCTGTCACTTTAAGAGTGAAAGCACGGATCCAATATACTGTTACACGTGTTTGTTTTCTTAACGGTTTACCTTCATTTAAGACATAAACGACTTTGTTTAGAAGGATATTTGCAAAGACAGGCATTTTGACACATACTTGTGTGTATTTGACCATTCAAACCCACTAAGGCGCCAAAAATAACTTGCATGCTCTATGAGCAGTGGCTTCATATGTGTGCTTCTCACAGATAATAATAATGACTGTTTAGTCAGAAGTTGTCATGATCCGGCCTTCTTGTCCTTGATTTCCCCTAGTCTTGAGGCTGGATCATGACAGACCCATGTTTTGTGTACAAGCGCATGGTCTGTTGTTTGGGCCATGTGCTTGTGTTGTCTCGTTATGTAACTCCGCCCCCTTATTACCCTCGTCTTGTCATTATTGTCTAGTCAGTTTCACCTGTCCTCGTCATTAGTGTTCCCTATATAATCCCCTTGTGTTTGCTGTCCTGTGTCGGTTCATTGTTTGACATTGTCATATGTTGTGTATCAAGCTGTGAGTAACCTGTTGAGAATCCTGTCTTCAAGAAGTGTCTGTTCCTGTCGTAGCTGTGAGTTTACTGTCTGAGTATTAGTCTTGTCCTGCCTTGTTTTGCCCCATCGTGGGTTATTGTTTTCAGTTTTTTTCCATTAATAAACCCTGTGAGAATCATTTGCTGTCTGCTATTGGGTTCATCCTTCATCCACATAACAGAAGTTCCCTTTCGTATGGGAACTCCTACGTCTCGTCGGAGGAGTTTCCAACGAATTGGGATCACGCTAGGGAGACCAATTGCCTTTGAGTGAATTAAAACGAGCCAATAAATATTGGCATGCGGGATTTGCATTCCGCGTCCCGCCTGTTCAATGCGGGTATAAAAGCGGAAGCGAGCGCACACACATTTGCTTTTAGCTTCGGAGCCGAACTTAGTGTCCTCTGAGTGATGAGCTACAAAGATTGGTTTGATATCTTCACGGTCAACGAGTCTGCTGTTCCAGGAAGAGCCTCTCTGTGTTGGTGTGACGGCGCTTCAGTGATCCTCGCGATCTCCCGGTGTCAGCTGTTGCTTCACGCGATCTGCCTTGTTTTCAAAGAGCTGTTGTAACAGCTGGTATTTGGTTGAGTGCGCGCAGCGGGCTTGTAGTTTCCCCGCTGTGTCGCCGCGTTGGTCCCTATGTGTCTCGACACATTAAGAGAGCGTTTCTTTTCTGAGAGAGCAACACGAGTGAAGTTCGCGTCCTTTTAAGGATGACGTTTCACCCGTGTGTTTCTGGATGCGGTCAACTTCTGCCCCCGGCCGATGGTCACGATCGCTGTGTCACGTGCTTGGGCCTCGCGCACGCTGAAGCAGCGTTCGTGGATGAGTCATGTTCTCATTGCGGGAACATGACCATCACGGTGTTGAGACTGAGACTGCGATCCCTCACCAGAGGGGGAGTCCCGTTGGAGATCCCCCGATCTAGTTGTTCTTCTGGTTCACTCCAGAAGAAAGCTACTTCGGCTGATCCCATCGGTGGTCTGAGGGTTACAGTGAGGAATGATCTGCCGGGTGAAAGACCCCCTCGGACATCCCACTCCTCTTCAGCCGTACCACTGGGGTCTTCGGAGGAGCGTGCTGGGTCATCACGTGTGGCTCCAGTCATTTCCTTCGGGGCCTCTCCGGAGGATCAGATGTCGATCGAGGCATCGGAGGGAGATGAGTCGCGATCTGGGGATGACGACTCGGCTGCATTGCCCCCTTCGGGTGTGGTAGTGTTGTCCGAGCCTGACCCGGAGATGACACTTATGCTCGCCCGGGCGGCCGAGAAGGTCGGGCTCGTGTGGAACCCTCCACCGCGTCCCAAACCGTCTCGGCTTGACGATTGGTATCTCGGGGCGGCTCGTGCTGGTACTCAGCGCACCGCTCCAGTTCCTTTCTTCCCGGAGGTGCATGAGGAGGTGACGAAATCTTGGTCGAACCCCCTGGCGGCTAGACTGAGGTTGACTCCCTCCTCCTCCCTCACCACTCTCGATGGCGGAGCAGCCCTGGGGTACGAAGGCATCCCCCCAGTGGAGCGCGCGGTGGCGATGCAACTGTGTCCCACCTCCGCTTCCTCCTGGCGGGGTAACCCTTCGCTCCCCTCCCGCGCTTGTAGGTTCTCTTCCAGTCTGACTGGAAAGGCCTAGACTGCGTGTGGAGAGGCTGCCTCTGCCCTGCATGCCATGTCGCTCCTGCAGGTCTACCAGGCCCAGGCGCTATGTGACATGCAGGAGGGTGGTGTCGACCCGGGGGTGCTCAAAGAGCTGCGCACGGCGACGGACCTTGCCCTACGGGCGACGAAATTCACCCCGCGTTCCCTGGGTCGAGCGATGTCCACTCTTGTGGTCCAGGAACGACATCTATGGCTCACCCTGTCGGATATGAAGGACTCGGACAAAAATAAGTTCCTTGCTTCCCCCATATCCCAGGGTGGCCTCTTCGGCGATGTGGTGGAGAACTTCGCCCAACAGTTCTCCTCCGCCCAGAAGCAGTCGGAGGTGATCAAACACATCATGCCTCGGAAGCGGGCTAGGGCTGCCCCGCGTCCGATGGTCGCGCCTCCAGCTGCTCGTCGCCGAGGGCGCCCTCCTGCCGCCGCCTCCGCCCCTGCCCAGCCCAAGCAGCAGCCCGCTAAACGACAGGGTGCCGGCCGTAGGAGAGATGCGCAGCCTGCTCAGGCCTCGTCTAAACCCCCCGGCAAGAGGAGAGGTAAGCGACCCTGAGACGGGCCACCCAGAGGACGTGGTTGCTGCTCTTCGGGAGAGGACCTCTGCACCTCTCCTTCCCCCGGAGGAGGGCCGGGTGGAGAATCTTTTGTTTCCTTTTGTTTCTGTTCTGCCGCTGACCCCGCGGTCAGCGGTACCCAAATTCTCAATAAAAGAGCAGTTTCCATTTCCTCTGGGTCACCCACGGTCGAGACTGGCAGTCAAGAACGACGCTCAATTGCCTCGTCACTCTCAGTCTCCTCCGTCGAAGAAGGCGAGAATGTCTGTGTGCGCCACCACGTTGCCTCGCCACTCGCATTCCCTTCGCTCCAGCGCTCAGATGCCAGTGATGCCGCCCCGGCCTCATCACTCTCGTCTGACGTTGGCCAAGGAGGCGTGAAAGCCAGGACTCGACGCCCCTCAGCCTCGCTCCTCGCTTCCCCTCCGAACTTCGCCACGGGACACTCAGCAGTCGAACGCCCCAGAGAAAGATGGGTCTTCCCTGCTGTTTGCCCCCCGGTGGGGGCAGGTAAGTGTTGCACCACACACACAGACCCCACCTTCGGCCGCAACAATGCCTCCGAGGGCGGGTCCCTGCCTTCCACCTCGCTGCCCCTCTTCGGGAGAGGACCTCTGCACCTCTCCTTCCCCCGGAGGAGGGCCGGGTGGAGAATCTTTTGTTTCCTTTTGTTTCTGTTCTGCCGCTGACCCCACGGTCAGCTCAGCTGGGCGCTGGAAGGGGCCAGCACCATGGCGTTTTATTTGGGATCCCAATTCGTTGGAAACTCCTCCGACGAGACGTAGGAGTTCCCATACGAAAGGGAACGTCTCGGTTACGTATGGTAACCCTCGTTCCCTGAGTAGGGAACGGAGACGTCTCGTCCCGTCGCCATGCTTGCTGTACCTTCGCGGAGGACTGGACACCGTCCGGCTCCTCAGCGTAAAGCAAATGTGTGTGCGCTCGCTTCCGCTTTTATACCCGCATTGACAGGCGGGACGCGGAATGCAAATCCCGCATGCCAATATTTATTGGCTCGTTTTAATTCACTCGAAGGCAATTGGTCTCCCTAGCGTGATCCCAATTCGTTGGAAACTCCTCCGACGAGACGTCTCCGTTCCCTACTCAGGGAACGAGGGTTACCATACGTAACCGAGACGTTACCTGTAAAATAAAATCTTAACAATTATATAGACCTATCATTTATATATACAATTAATAATAGATAATAAAACCTTTAAACCCTTTAACTGAAAAGAATCAGAGACAGCGACATGCTTAATATATTATTATATTAATATATATTTTATATTACACATTCATGATTCCTCAGAGGAACATTAACAGAGCTGAAAAGCTTTTAAAAACAAAATTGAAAGAATCTTCACTTCCACTCAGCCACAAGGATTTCCTGCACACAATTCCATTTCCTGTCTATTGTTTGAGTCGAAGTGCAAGGCGCAAATAATCCAGGAAACTTTTCTGCGACATAAAAGTTCTCAGCCTCAGCGGAAAACTGAACTCCAAGAAAAACGTATTTTACTACAACTAAATATTTATTGAAAACTAAAACAAAATTTGGCATATATAAATATTTGTCTGCCTTTGAGTGGAAGGTGAAAACGAACCCTACATTTTTCTACTCTTTCCATGTTTAGTCCTGTCCACTGTGATAGTCTCTTTAAAACAAACAGCACTTCATTATTTGCTTGTATTAGGGAGTGAAATCTCTTCCACTCATTCACACAGTGGCCGTCAGCGTTTCCCTGCAGGCTGCGTCTCTTTGTTATAGGCAGCTGATGAGACTGCATGGAGACCACAGCACTCGGAGTGAAGCACTAATGGACATTTGCCAGCAGTTTGCAGTCTCACTTTTGGACCTAAACCATTAAGTTATGCTTTTTAAACTTTTTTTATGCAAATCTCTCTATGTGTTTATCTCTGGTTTTGTATTGTAAAGCCTTATTGTTCGGGCAAGTGTTACGGCAAAACTGAAAATGGGAAAAGTCCTACAAGACAAATTTCTGCTCTATATCTCCAGAAACACAGGTTATAACCATGTGAAAAAGGTGGTATTAACTGGTTGAGAGCTGTTCCTGGTGTCACCAATGGCTCCAGACCACTCTGTTGTTTTTTCAGGCAGGCAGATGATGTGTTAATAGCCAAGCAGGAATGTATGCCTGCCAGGAGCCCTGTTTGCCAAAACCACTGGGTTTCACTAGGATGCTCAGACATAAAGGCAGCATAGCTGTATCCTTACTGTGAGGGCTGAATAAACAGCACATTTCAGTGCTAAAACACAGACAGTGATGTATTTGTGGTAGGAGGGTCCAAAATTAACATTCACTCAGCACCAAAAGCAAGTAAAGATTTGGCCAGAACATAATACATACTTAAAACATAATACATCATTTAAGTTGATTTGTAAATTAAATATTTTACTGTTGCTGAAGTGATGTGCACAAGTGTCCACATAATAAGCCATCAAAATAAAAATATGAGAAACGTCGTATGATTATGTGAATGATGACGTGGTCAGTGACACAATGTTCTGTAGTATAATAGAAGGAAACCGCAAAATAGTTACATTTACACAAGAATACAAATATATAGAGTAATAGAAGAAAATATTTATGTAATTAATTATAAATTAACTCATAAATATATAGTTAATTAATTAATTGTATTTTAATTTTCAGTCACACTTTAGATTAGGGTCCTACGGAAGCCCTGAACCGCAACGTAAAAAAAAAAAATCTGTAAAAAAAAAAAAAAAAATCGAACATTTCGAGATTAAAGTTGAAACATTTCGAGATTAAAGTCGAAACATTTTGAGATTAAAGTCGAAACATTTCGAGATTAAAGTCGAAACATTTCGAGATTAAAGTCGAAACATTTCGAGAATAAACTCAAAACATTAGGCCTACAATAATACAGTCTTCTATAGAAGTGTGTGCATTCATAACAGTGCGTGTCCACTGGCTCAGAGCGTGTGTGTGTGTAAAGAAATGCACATGTGAAGTCGAACTGCCATGGATCAACACAAAATAGTAGCTTTTTACTTTTATCTGGGCTTTCAACAAAATTCTACACAGGTGCTAATCTACCAACAAGAATTACCATGGCGTTGCCTATAGACGAACGTATATGCCTATAGATAATGGTGGTTGAGGAGAGATTCTCTGATATGATTGTAAAGCGCTTTGAGTGTAGGCCTAGTAGACATATGAAAGGGCTATATGAATGCCTCATTCATTCATAAAGCTGGATATCTCCATCCATTCTGAAAAGTGTTTTCCGGGTTGGTTTTCCTATAGGTTAAAGTCTAATTCCGGCGCAGTATATTTTATAACGTCCTATAATGGTAGCCTAATGCTGGTAGATTGGCACCTGTTGAATTTCCTTTTGTTGAAACAAAACACACACACACACACACACAGACACACAGTGTGAAACACTCGCTATGCACCATTATGAATGCCTGTGTGTGCGCCAATGTGAAACAATGGCAAGCACACACGCAACTTCTACGGAAGACTGCATTCTCGTACTCTCGAAATGTTTCGACCTTAATCTCGAAATGATTCGACTTTAATCTCGAAAATTTTCGACTTTAATCTCGAAATGTTCGATTTTTTTTTTTTTTTTTACGTTGCGGTTCAGGGCTTCCGTAGGGTCCAATTCTGAGTATAGAGGGAATCCATTAACGTCACTTCCCCGCCGGAACACGCCCCCCTCAGCGGGACTGAGTGGCAGAAGAGCTGCTGCGTGACTGGAGTTAATAGGGGAAACTGCGTTAACGCGAGTAAAACAAACTATTATCAGTTTAAACTAAAAGTTGGACTCGATATAGTGTTCCTTACAACTTATCAAAGATCCAGTGATCCATGGATATTGACATGCAACCAGGAATCGTGTTTCCTGACATTTATATGTGCCTGATTTTGACGCCGGGGAAATAAATGAAGAAAATTTGCCTGTAAACGTTTTATATAAATACAATATAGATAGGTCTAAATCCGAGTGATCACTTACATTAATGTTATACTGTATATCATCATATCGTCCAGCCCTAAAACTTGTATAGTTTTTTGTCAGTGTTTATTTAAAAACATCCAATTATGCAGAATATAGTCTGTTCTGTAGCTTTTTGCAGTCTGTAAAAATATACAGTACCTCAGATTTCTGGTCAAATCTAGTTGTACAGTCAATCGCAAAGCTCTTTCCCGTTTTAGATGTGTTTTGTGTGATTTTCACGGCATTCACGCTGAAAACAAATGCTGCCGCTCAGTCTTTTTGCCACTTGTGGGCGTGACCGCATTCACTCCGGCCGACGGTGACGTCATGCGCATACCCTCTATTAACTATCAAGTACAACTTTTGCCTCTATAAACTTCTAAGTACTGCTTATTAATAGCTAGTAAGGTAGGTATTGGGTAGGAATAGGATTGTAGAATATGATCATGCAGAATAAGGCATTAATATGTGCTTTATAAGTACTAATAAACAGCAAAAATCCTAGTAATATGCATGTTAATAAGCAACTAGTTAATAGTGAGAATTGGACCCTAAACTAAAGTGTTACCTTATTTTCAAAATAAATTAAGATATACAAAGAATAAAATAATTTTACAAATGATAAAAAAATTATATATAGAATTACTAAGAAAAATAATTCAAAACAGTGGCCATTAGGCAATATTTAAGGCGACTATATTTTCAACGGGCATTTTGTGTGTGTTATAAAGAGCAAACTCTCACCTCTGACAGACAGAGACAGATGGATGACGGACGGATGGATGGACACTACAGACAGACAGAGAGATAGCTAGATACGGTCTCTAAATCTGTTTAAGACAGTTTGGAGAGTCCTGAATACAGAACATCTCATAAATCATCCCCAAAGCCTCACCCTTTCCCTAAGCACCAGCTGGATGATGTCCTTTGTCCAGTAAAACAGTAACTCAGGTCCTGCTCAGCAGGACAACACGTTATGCAATAGCTAGACAAAAAAAAAAAAAAAAAAAAAAACATCTAACAGAAAACATACTCCTATTTGTTCTATGCTAATATTAGAGCACACCCACTCTTCATGTGATGATTACACTTTGAGATGCACGTGGTGCCTGTCTCCTCATGAGATGTTTATAAACCAGGAGCTTTTGCAGATATTTTAAAGATGTTGGTTGTTATGTGAGGAAAAAAAAAAAACACTGTTAGGATCCAAGAAAAAAAAAAAAAAACCCAGTGTAAGATCAAATAGCTCAAGGTCTGACTTGTGACTTGGTACACATTTAGCTTGTACGCTCTGGCATCTTTACAGATTTAAAGGGCTGCAAAAATAAACCAGTCATCCAGACTGCCAGATTTGGCTGGAAGTGAAAACATATCTTCTAAGGTCTCTGAAGGTGTTGATACAGCCCAGGAGAGGAAAAGCACAGCAGAAATGTGTTGACTCAGCTCTAATGAACCCATTGTTGCTCAGGGAATTTATATAGACTTCTGCACAAGGAAATGTTAGTCGAGCCTGAAATTCACAAGACTGCTTGCTTCATCTGTCAATGGTAAGCACTTAAAAAAAGAAAAAGATTTAGACAATTCATCCAGAATAAAAAAGCTTCAGCAGAAACATATGAATAAAAACAAAAACAGGCTTAAAGCTACACTGTGTAATATTTAAGTTGATTTTTAGCAAAAAACACTTCTTTCAAAATGATATGTTCTCATTAATATGTTATCACTTCAACCAACCAATTAAGTATTCTCGTAAGTGTATAATCTGCAATTTAGAATACATACGAGCGAGTCGTTTGAATGGTGGAAGCCATGTTGCGCATGCGCATCCATCTTGAAAATACATTAGACAAAGAGGGACATACCTGGAAATTCAAGCTTCGCCTTTCGTGTTTTTACACTCCGTGGCACCGTGACGAATGCGAGAGGGAGATTAGTCGCGACCGCCGCCAGATTTGAAATAATACGGCCACCGTAGGAGTTAAAACGCCCTCGGAATGGGAGGGGCTAGAAAGTAATATTCAGTTGGTAGTCATATACAAATCCTACACAGTGTAGCTTTAACATTTAGAGAGCCAAGTACGAGATTTAAAATGACTTTTAACAGATAATTAACTACAACATGAATATTTATATGTTGTGCATTAACAATAACATGATTGAATCGTTCCTCTTTTTATTACTATATTTTATGTATTTCCACTGAACGAGCTGCCAAACAGTAACTGTAACAGTCTGCTAAGAATACTGCATGGCGAAAAAGGATTACAAGCAATATTAGAAACCCTTTTTAAAGCCTAATCCAGATTACTGTTTCAAAACATCACTAAACTCATATTAGACAATAATAGCAAAACACAGATTTAACATAATAAACAAGCTGCTGTGCAAGAAGATGTCTGGCTGTAGTGTGTTTTATGGGCAAAGGGCCGTCTTGGGTTTAATGTAGATGATGTAATCTCCAATTTTTCATGCATTTTTCCCTAAGCTTTTCACGCCCACCAATCAAAACATCTAGACACATTGTGATGATGTGAAGCAGGATCTCCTCAGAGGTCAGGTTTACAGGGGCTCTGCTGCTGATAAATCTGCCGTTTCCTCTAAGCGCGAGGGTGTCTGGTGTCAACAAAGAAATTCCTACCTTTGAACAGCTGCCTAGGGGGGTTCATGGTGGGCTGATGGCAAGACGCACACTCCTTAAAGATGTGACGGCCTGTGTAACCAGAAAATCCTGCCAAGCTATTCTGTACCCTTCCGCCCACAAACAGTCCCAGCTAAAGAGCCTTCAATAAAAGATCTGCTGTCAAAGCACGACGTCATCACCTCAGAAAGACCTTTCTATGACCTGCCAAAGCAGGTGCTTTAAATTTGCAAAATCACAAAACAAAACTCAATTCACTTCATATCACTCTCTAATAGTGGTTAATGGAACCATTTCAATACAAGTTAAACTCTACCGAGAGCATTGCATATGGGGATGTAAAATAATGCGATCATCAAACATTAAACTGCATATCAAAACTGCCTAACGTTACCGAATGAAATGTCGACCTAGTTAGTGGTTAAGACTGTGCAGCTTTAGGGGTGTTGGATGACTTGATCTACTCCATTTGTTTAAATTGTCATTCTGAATCACATAGTCTTTGACAAAAACGTGATTTTCTCAGCTTTTTGTTCAAAGTAGCTTTTTTTAAGAAAATTACCCACATTCAAGTTTTGATTAAAAAAAGAATGCATGAAGCTAGAATAAATTTTTTTTTTTTTTTTTTTTTTTTTTTTAAAGCAGAGGCTCTCTTCTTTCTTTTGATATATTGCATGTTCAAATATTCATACAACAAAATATTCTGGGGGCCATGGAAGTTTTAGAAAACTGATCAAAACTTTCCCCATTACTGATAGAATTTTCCCTCATTTATGAGACAATGCTTCCCTGACATTGATGGATTTTTCAGGATTTTTGGCTGTTATATGGTAGAGGGCACTATTACACATCTTCTGAAATAGTACAGGATCTCCTGATCAAAAGACATGTGAAGAAGAAGCAGAAACAAGCGAAAGCATAAGCATATGTAAAATAACGATATCATCAACACTAAACAGCATATAAATCAAAACTGCCCAATGTTACTTAATGAAATGTCGACCCAGGACGAGTTATAGGACTGTCCAAGCATTAGTGGTGTTGATGGACTCAATCTACTCCATCTGTTTTTTTGATTATCGGTCTGAATCCGATCTGGATGTAGTCTTTGACAAAAACACAATTTTCTCAACTTTTTGCTCAAAATGTAGCCTTTTTAATGAAACTTACCCACATTCAAGTGTTGATAAAAAAAGAATGCAATAACCTAGAATAAAACTTTTTTTTGTTTAAAAGCAGATGCTTGTTCAGATATTCACACTACAAAATATTCATGGGCCTTTGTGAAAATTATCAAAAATGCTGGCTGGCAACTTTTTAAAAAAAAAACGCTGGCAGGGAAAGAGTTAATGAAAACACCTTTAATCATCAACAGTTTTTGGCTTGTTGCAATTCTCTGATCGTGGCGATTTCTTTGAAGAATTATGGGGATTGTAATTTTTCACTAGGAATTTCGCTGATAAAAATGTCTTGAAATAATGAGGGCTGATATACCATCGATTAACAACCATTAAAAATCAATTCCCCTATAGAGAAAATGTATACTTCCAGAACCTGACTGTAGTCCTAATTATATCATTGCTGATTTGATTTCACTGGAGCTGCATAAAGTCATACAAGTTTCGATGACATCTAATAAAAGCATCATGCAGGACAATGCAGCGATTGTGTCCTAAATAAAAGCATAGAGTGGCAAGCCGGGGCAGCACTCAAACAAGTGCTGTCATGGTAACACTCGACTTTGCATGAGAGGAGGATGTAAAACCCCCTTAAGGGGAATCTCATGAAATCTACTGGAAGTTGACAATGCAATGACTTAATAGCTGGCGACTGGACGGTATCCTACACAATCATGAACACAAGACAAAAGGGAAGAGCAAAACAACTTTTTTCAAACGTTTCAATGAAACCACCCCAATTCTGATTTGAATATAAACCAAAAACTATTAAAAGAGGAACAATACAGCTGTTTTTAAAACTGCAAAATGGGCAGGGTCAACACCTGCCTAAAGGCAAAGACGGATGCACTAAAATCTCCAGCAGTCAGTTTGCATTAGTGTCTAGGCTGGCCTTCCCTCACCAGGCCTTTGTCCCGAATCAGAGGTCGCGGCTCTAGGTGTCAGCTTGATTAGGACAGGGATGTGCGTGCCTTGCCACTGCAAAAAAAAACCATCAGGATAATAATATTTCACGCTCTGGTAGATGCTTTACAGCGTGTCAGTAACAAACATCTGATGCCTCAATGCGATTCACACAACCAAAACTCAACCCTTTAGCTCACAACTCTAAAGATACACTGTTTAAACATATGATCACAAAAAAAATTCAGTGTCAAATTTCCTGAATGTCATGATGAAAGTAGAGAAGTGACAGGAAGCTGCCCTGCTATCCTGCTATTGTGTTTAAAGGGTGAGTTGACAACTTATTTTCAGATTAATTTCAACTTCACAATATCACACTTTAAGGGCATTTTAAAACCTGAAAGTCTGCATCAAGGTCCGAACCAAAGTTCACGTTTTGATACATTTTATACTTTCAGAAAGTTTTGGTTTGGTTTCACACTGCAATTATGCGAGCGCACTAAAGAACTTTACGTGACATACTTGCGTCCTGTCGTCATCATCTATGTGGACTGCATCTTGACATTGATTGGTTTGTAAATAGACGTGCGTCTGACGTCAGTGTGTTGTCAATTCGGCCGGTAACTTTGACAACATGAATGAACAGACGCATATCGTTGCAACTATATTGTTATTTTTATGGCATAATTACCTGCAGCACCAACTATACACAAGGCTATGTCAAATTCGCCAAAGGAACGTCCTCGTCGTGCGAACATTTGCATTTTTGTGCGTTTTTTCCAGTTGACTTCTTATTATGTCATCAGACCATACTTCAAATAAAAACCTCGTCTCCTCCGCTCCCCATGTTCTACCACGGCTCATTTTTCCTGCCACCTTCTGTTTTTTAGGCTATGCGGGAACCACCGGAACTTCCTGTAAAACGTCTGAAAGTCCGAACCATACAGAAATGCTTTCACACTAGAAACGAACCAAACCTTTGTTCAGTTTGATCCGGCCCGAGACTACCTCTTTTCGTCGGACCAAATATCATCTGTTTGGTCCGGACCGTGGGGGGGAAGTTTCACACCTGTAATTTTGATTCGGACCAAACTGAAAAGTCCGAAAGTCCGGACCAAACAAGGTAGGTGTGAAAGGGCCCTAAAAAAGTACAGACTTTAGAGGAATTAAGAACGATGTAGAATGTCGATAATTATGTGAGAAAATGAGTCATGCTGCGGTAATTAGTTGTTGTCTTCCCAATATAACAGTAATAAATGATAATAATTATTCAAAAAAAAAAAAACATTTTCAGTTTTTGAATCATAGGCCAAGTTTATGTAAGACAAACTTTAATGCTGCATGACAATGCCTGAAAAATCTGAAAGTCAGAAAGACAGACAGATAGACAAACAGATGGATGACAGACAGATAGATAGACGGGCGGGCGGACAGATGACAAACAAATAGATGGACAGACAGACAGACAGACAGACAGATAGATAGATAGATAGATAGATAGATAGATAGATAGATAGATAGATAGATGCGGAATAACATTCTCTCTCACTGATTTTTCAGAACAAATGATTTTTTTCAAAAACAACTCATTAATATGTATGACATCCTTAATATGTGCATAAAAAGATCCTGCAAGGATATAATAATGCACTCTTGTGCTTGTGCCTTGATACATTTTTTAAATCTAATTTTACTTTTTCATTTGTTAAAAGACTCTGATTTACATGTTTCCTAACAACATAACAAGGAGAGCTTAGTCAGCGGAGTCCTTTCCAGCAGACTGCTTTGCAATAAAACTAAATAAAAAGAATTCAAGGCTTTTTAAAACGTCATCCCAGGTTTCTCTCAGCTCTAGAACAGGGAACTCACACATGGTTTTATTATGTGGCTTCACCTTAAGGTCTCTCTTCAAAGGGTCCCAGTAAAGGCTGGAGTCTACGGGCTAGCGGTAAATTAACTTCTGATGTCAGCTAAAAAAACCTCTGATGAATTTTCAGAATACAGATTACAAACCACAAAAAGTAATAAATGCTGACAGTCAAAGGTTCAAGTATTTAGGCTTTCTTTACATTTCTGCATTTAAACGACTCAGTAATACAGGAGAACTATAGGCTGTGCCTGAGTTTGTGAGCTGCTCAGTGCACATGAGAGAAAAGAGCTCCAAGCCCACATTAATATTCATTGGAAGTCGCTGAGGAAAAAAGGAGGTTCACAAAAGAGTTTGCACAAACAGCTCTTAAAGATCCGCTTGGTGCTATGTTGACAAACTGGCAAGTAAATATAAGTAGAACTGTTTATTCTTGATTTTTTTAATGTTCATTTTAAGATAAAAGACATTTATTTAAACTAACATTAATGACACACAACTGATTCAAATATGAGTGCATATTGTGCGTAGTATAGGCCTATATTTGCAGAATAGAAGTGGGGTTTTTTTCTCGCTTAAATTTCAATATTTGTTGGCCAAAACAATGGTTTGATTTCTATGTGTTACATTTTACATTTTTATTCTTGCATTTTTATAATAATAATACTCTTTAAATTATGCTGACAAGTCCACAATATATGCTGTGACAGGTTTTCACCGGGGCAAGTTGTCACAAAGACCAACATTTGGTCAATGAACTTTTTTCCTCTGGTGAAGCTGGGGAAACAGAGATTTAGATGCAAAAAAGATTTTTATAAAAAGGATTTGTACCTTAACAAACTTTGACTTTCAAAAACAGAAATATTTTCTGGAATAAAAAGTGTGACAACTAGCCCAGGCCTCCCCCATAGGCTACTTTTACCGTACCATATAGATTAATTCAAATTATTAAGAACTACCGAAGTTAGAGAGACCGACAGGGAACAATGTTGCCGCTTAGTTAACTTTCTCTTTCATGGAATTCTGGGTGGGCTTGAAAATACGAAACGATACTAGCTTTATTATATTTTTACTGTGTACTTTTTTACAGTAAGATAATGCCACATAAACCCGTGATTCTGAAGCTCAGGGCCTGTTTAACAAACTTCTTCCCTTTACATATACACGGAGGGGTCATTTGAGGAGCCGAACAGTTTGAAATCCTTTGTTTCCAAACTGTTCTCCCATAATGCTCTAAAGTAAATGTGCAAAAACAACGGCGCGTGATGAACTGCTGTGAGCCCAAATGCGGCAGTTAACAGTTACATAATAAAGCAGCGAAACGATGTTCTGTACACGCTCTACACAAATATATCCCGCTCAAAGACGGATGCTACAATCTCAAATCAAACTCACCAACTGGTCCTGTCGGTAGTGATTTTGCCAGCGTCCTCCAAGAACTACAGAGGAAAAGAAAAAGAAAAAAGGAACGGGAGGTGTGCGGTGGACGCATTCTTACAGCGGCATCGTCAGATCCTCCTTAAGTAACAGTTCATCCATGTTTGTTTGCGGGATGGCATAAGACTGACTGCTCTAAAGTGCGGTTGCCACTGATGCCCACTCCCTTCCCGACTACGACTGCTCCGCTTCTTTCAGTCCTGTTGTCCCAGATGGAGGGAGGGCGAGATCCTGGAGTGCAGGGCTCCCGTGCGCCCTCTGTCGACCGAGGCTCGTACAACGTTTGAAATTTGAATAATTTGAAGGCCGTTTCCAGTCCTTCATTGACTGAGCCTGGTTTGGTTTCTCCCAAGTTTTTCTTTTCCTTCTCCATTCTGTCACCTGATGGAGTCTGGGTTCCTTGCCACTGTCGCATCTGGCTTGCTTAGTTGGGGACAACTAAGTGGGGACACTTAATATTCCAACAATATTATCTGAATGTATGCTGCTGTGAACCGAACTGGACGATGACATATTTTTTTGCAGAACTGCTTTATGTATTAAACTAAAGGAACAAATGTAATAATTGATGATATTTACAATGCAACTGAATCAACACTGACTGAACTGACTTCAGATGAACAACAGTCAGTCGAGATGCATCTTTTTCATAAAACTGCTCTGAAACGATCTGTATTGTATGATACACTGTATAAATGAAGGTGACTTGACTTTTAATTTGATAATTTATAACGTTTTACACATACATACATGAACAGAGGAGCATTTGATAAATATGATTAAATTCACTAACAGGGTAAAGATGGCAGACAATGGCTTTAGCTAAACTACTTAGTGCACTTTTAAGAGGTGGTTTTTATTCATATTACTTCTACTCTGTTCACAATATTTCACCTCACTGGTCGTGTAAATGTACTCACACCCTGAAACTTTGCACGCAAAAAAAAAAACACGTTTAATTTGTTACTCAAAGCATTGTAGTTACATGCACGTCCTGAGTTAGACGCGTTCCTGGGTCAACTTATTTTGTTGATCCTGGAACAACATTTCTGTCCGAAAATGTAATAACCGTATCCCTACCCCTAAACCTAACCCATCCCATAAGTTATCCCTAAAATCAGAGGGAAATGACAGGTGAATTACATTGATGTAGAAGCACCAAAACCTGTTTGTAAGCCTAAACTTGACATAAACTGTAAACATGTCCATTAAATGTGATTTGTTGATTGGATTGGGTGAAATCACGTTCTGCGTAGTTGCACTGTGCAGACAAGACATTTTATTGACTGAAAATGAAAAAAAACAACAACAAAAAACACCAGAAATTAAATGACTTACAATGATTGATGAAAGTCAACAAGCATTATTTATGAAGTATATGCAAAATGAATTTCTGTGCAAATAGTTCATGAATGAGATGAAATAAATGTGACTATTTACATTGGTTGTATTAAAAAGGCTCAATGTTCATAGCCAGTTCTACAGCTCAGTGATCTCTACTGATAATCATAACCTGCTTGAAATATTTGGAATGTTAACAAGGGCAATGGGTTGGAGACAATTAATAAAAAAAAAAAATATATTTTCGCCTATTTCTGCCTAAAGATGATATCTAGTACATGCTTGGCCTGTTCACCTAATGCCCGCAACTCCATACAAACCACTATGATACATGTTTAATAAAACTGCAGAAAGAATATAAATAAAACAGAGCAAACAAACTTTAAAAAGCTATAGACCTTATGCACCAGAGAAACAAGGGCGCTGCCATCTTTAGAATATTGTCTTTGAACTTCCGTTTTTGCGGTCGCTCTATATATCTCTATGGCATCGCTATCCAGGAGTAATTCGCTTTTGAAGTGGATTTACTTAAAGGGTTAGTTCACCCAAAAATGACAATTATATCATTAATGCTCACCCTCATGTCGTTCCAAGCCCGTAAGACCTCCGATCATCTTCGGAACACAGTTTAAGATATTTTAGATTTAGTCCGAGCGCTTTCTGTCCCTCCATTGAAAATGTATGTACGGTATACTGTCCCTGTCCAGAAAGGAAATAAAGACATCATCAAAGTAGTCCATGTGACACCAGTGGGTTAGTTAGAATGTTTTGAAGCATCGAAAATACATTTTGGTCCAAAAATAACAAAAACTACGACTTTATTCAGCATTGTATTCTCTTCCGGGTCTGTTGTCAATCTGCGTTCAGTGATGCGGATGACGTAAGTAGAGATGCACCGATTACAATTTTCAAGGCCGATCCCGATTCCGATTTTTCCTTGAGTTTGACATGCCGATTCCGATTTTAGCCGATTCCGATTTTATTTTTTCAAACCACTTTATAGCACACACATATTTATTTTCTATCTTCTCTTTAATAGAACATTTTGCATAGAACATTTTTTGAATAGATAATCGCTATAAAATAGAACTATATAAATGACTCCTGGTGTGGGAAATTCCCACACATCTAAAGTGCAGTGTTATGGAAGAACCATTTCCTTTACACATCCAATATCCAACTAAAAAAATCTGATATATTTAGCAAACTAAACTTCTGTATGAAAACAGGTAATGGCAATAAAATAATATAACAAATAACAAATAACAAATAAAATAAATATAGCCCTGCAGTATAAAGATATTTCTGTCTCTCTCTCACACACACACACACACGCACACACACACACACACACACACACACACACACACACACAGGCCTATTGCAATCACTTGTCCATCAATGGCAAGTTATATTTCTCAAACAGTTCTTCTCTCATCTGACACATGTCCAGCCAAGCTAAACAGGACAAGCGGAGCATGTGCAGGGAAACGATTGGGAAATAATAAAAACAAGTTTAAATGGGTAAATTTTCTATAAATATTTTTGAGTCTTCATTTTCTTTCTGACATAGCCTAGCCTACTTCAGTTCTTGTTAAAACACACCAGACATGCAAATTCTTTGCATTTTGGGCACTTTTTGGATGAAATGATATTTATTTTGTCCATCAAAAGTGTGCTTTCACTTAAATTGAGCGCAGCAAAAATAGATTCGGCGCCGAAACTCGCGCTTCACTGTTGCTCACGCGCGGCTCCTGCTCGACGCTCACGCGCTGCTCAGGCTCCCGGTGTGAATGCACTCATTGATAATATGCACGCCGAACAAAAAAAAAAACGCGCTGCACCCGCTTGCTGTGTGAATTCACGAGGTTTCCTACATGTGCGCGTTCCGTGTGCACTTGTGATGCTGATGTTGCGCGATGTTAATCATGCGGCGCCCGAGTGCATTTGACCGGCATAAAATCGGATTATCCCATGCCAGGGTTGGGGGCTTCATACCACAACAGCATCTTCCTGGTGCCAACGTATAAACCTTGTATCAGACGTCGGGACGGGTAAATAAAAACGGTTAAACTCTGGACAGAGGACAGTATATCCTCCCTCCAGGCCTGTTTTGAGTGTACGGACTGGGAATGTTTTTTTGATGGTTGTGGGGATAATATTGATGAACTTTCGGACACTGTTTCGTCCTATGTCTCCTTTTGTGTGGATACTGTTATTCCAGTCAAAACAGTTATCACCTTCTCTAATAATAAACCATGGGTCACCAAAGATTTAAAAACAGTGATTAATAGGAAAAAAAAGATATTTTTTACTGGTGACGCATTGGAGAGAAAGTTTGTATCTAGGGAGGTTAGGACTGAAATAGTAAAAGCCAGGAAAATATAGAAAAACAATTTGTAAATGGCGACCTTAGGTCAGCATGGCGGGGGATTAAAACTATGGCTACAATAAACCAGAGTGGTAATGAACCCAAGCAGCATATTAGCCTAACAGTGTTCAGGATGACTGTTTGCCGGATGCTTTCAATAATTTTTTTTTACGATTTGAAACATCTGATTGTATGCATGATGTCTCTAGGTTGAAAAACTCCCTGACACCATGTAATGATATTAAAATATCTCAAGAACAAGTTGAGGCTCTTTTTAAAAAAACTAAAAAGAGGAAAGCCTCGGGCCCGGACCTTATTTGCGGTAACACACTACACCACTGTGCTGGACAACTCAGTGGTGTCTTTTCCCATCTTTTTCAAATGTGTGTCGATAACTGTAAGCTCCCAAATATTTGGAAATCTTCTATTGTCATTCCTATCCCCAAAATCAATAAAGCTAGGGAATTACAAGATTTCAGACCTGTAGCGCTTACTTCTCTTGTAGTAAAAAACCTAGAGAAATTTTTAAAAGAAGACGTTCTTACAGTGGTTGAGGGCAAACTTGACTCTTTTCAATTTGCCTATCATAAGAATAAAGGCGTGGATGATGCTAAGCTTTTTATTTTGGATACACTTTATAAGCATCTGGAGAAACCCCAAGCTCATGCCAGGCTCTTATTTGCTGACTTTTCATCAGCTTTTAATAAAATGCAGCCTCCCATTTTGATTGAGAGGCTTGCTTCTTATTTTAATTTGCCCGACCAGCTTCTAGCCTTAGTTTTACATTTTTTGACTGATAGGACACAGAGGGTTCTAGTAGGGGTTACATCAAAAACGCAAGTCTCCAATACGGGTTCCCCACAGGGCTGTGTACTTTCCCCGCTACTGTTCATTTTATATACGGATAGTTGTAGGTCTTTTAAAGAGGATAGTTTTCTTGTCAAATTTTCGGATGATACTGCTCTGTTGTCACTTCTTCATGGCACAGAGTCAGATCATGGTCGTGCACTTCCTGATTTTGTTAAGTGGTGCGACGATAGCTTTTTAGACCTTAATGTTTCTGAAACTAAGGAACTCATCATTGATTTTAGGAAGAAAGGGACAAACACCTCAGTATGCACGATTCACGGTGAGGACGTAGAGATCGTAAGTCAGTACAAGTATTTGGGTACGATTTTTGATTCTCAACTGAAGTTTGAAAGGAACTCTGAATCAGTGATCAAACGGGCCCAGCAGAGAGTACATTTATTGCGAAGGATAAGTTCGTTCGGGGTTTCTAAACCTATATTGTGCACTGTGTATTTGTCGTATATTGAGAGCCTTCTTACTTTTTCTTTCATTTGTTGGTTTGGTAACATTTCAGTGAAGGATCAAAACTGTTTAAATAACATTGTGAAAGTCTGCTCCTTATTGGAATTCAAATGCGCGACCTTAATTCTCTTTGGGAGAAACGTTTTCTTCAAAAAGTAAAAAGCCTGATGAATCAACATCATATTCTGGGGGATGAATTTGTCCTTATGCCATCAGGTCGGCGTTACTTGCAGCCCCCTAGAAAAACCAACCGCTATGGTAGATCATTTATTCCCTCAGGAATCAGTCTGTTAAATATAGAGCTGAGGAAATAATTATGGACTGATCTGGTTTTGGCACTATGCACTTTAGGAGTTACGGATTCGGAACTTGATGTTCTTTTATTTATTTATTTATTCATTTTTATATATATAATCTGTATTGGACCCAGACCATATCATGTTATTC
Source organism: Tiaroga cobitis (assembly GCA_030578255.1). Taxonomy (NCBI): domain Eukaryota; kingdom Metazoa; phylum Chordata; class Actinopteri; order Cypriniformes; family Leuciscidae; genus Tiaroga; species Tiaroga cobitis. The sequence continues at coordinate 19,109,575 of CM060593.1, read as the reverse complement.
TGATTATGCATTACAGGCTACGGCTGTGGGAATGGTTGTATGTATAGACGGTGTACTGTAGGAACTGAATTGCCCCTTGGGGATTAATAAAGCTATCTGTATCTGTATCTGTATCTGTATGTCAGACTGACCGACCGGTCGCCGATCATGGCCGATCACGTGAAAATCGGCCGATTCCGGTCACCAGCCGATCAATCGGTGCATCTCTAGACGTAAGACGCTGCTGACGTGTTATCAGTGCGCCCGAGCTTCGTTTACAGTCTGAGGGAGACGCACGCTGTAAACAAACAATCTTCGCAAACATGTCGACATAGAGGAAGACATGCATTTTTTTTTGCCCAGCCATATTTATTTGAACCCGGATACACGGACGCACCAGATACACGTCAGCAGCGTCTTTCGTCATCAGCGACACTGAACGCGGATTGACAACAGAACCGGAAGACAATACAATGCTGAATAAAGTCGTAGTTTTTGTTATTTTTGGACCAAAATGTATTTTCGATGCTTCAAAACATTCTAACTAACCCACTGATGTCACATGGACTACTTTGATGATGTCTTTATTTTCTTTCTGGAGAAGGACAGTATACCGTGTATACATTTTCAATGGAGAAAGCTCTCGGACTAAATCTAAAATATCTTAAACTGTGTTCCGAAGATGATCGGAGGTCTTACGGGCTTGGAACGACATGAGGGTGAGTCATTAATGACATAATTTTCACTTTTGGGGGAACTAACCCTTTAATGTAAAGTTAACAAAAGTTATCATGAGGATTGTAATGTTTAAACCAGATGTCTTAACAAATGTCAGTGGGCCGGGAAGATTTTAAAACGAGCCGTTCATTCATTAATACGCAAGATCACAGTGAAAATACAGACCGGAAGACAAAAGACAACGAGCGCAGCGCTGAAAAGGGGCGGGGCTACATAAGGTCTATAAAGCATTATAAATCTCAAGATTTGCAGTCTGACATCTCGTTCTGTTCACCGCTCAGTTGCTGCGTGTCATCATCATCATCGTCGTCGTCACATGGAGGACGGTTACGCTTGAAAAATCCCACCTTAAAACAATGTTGTATGTTAACATGAATGGAAATTTATGTGGTATCACATTTGTGTTTGTTTTACAGTGATAAGCTTAGTTTGTTGTTGGCCTGGAGGCCTATATGAGACAAAGCACCTTCTGTTGTTCAACATATAGAAGTACCTTCCAGAAGATGGTGCTCAGGGCAGCCAATAGCAGGAGTCCAGCGATGACTGACACTACTATCCACCACACAGGAACATCCTCTTGTCCATCTGGCCGTCTCCATACTATATTTGTATGTGTCTAGATGGAGTTTATGAGGGGGTTAAAGAGGAGTTGCATATATTACGTGATACAACCCAAAGAACTGACGTCTCACCTGTGCTTTTCCTCTGGGCAGGACAACTGGCTGGATTTTTGAGGGCACATCTGTCACCTCATAGTGAGCCGTGGAGTGAAGAACGTAATTTACATATGGTCTCTAAGCAGAGAACAGATACAAACAGGGAGAGAAAGGGGTGATTATTAGACAACTTCTTTAAATGTTTAGAGTTTGATCTTTAAAGTTTGGCCCACCTTTAAGAAGGTTTGTACCCACAGCCTGCTCATCACTCTTACAATGGCTCTCTCATCTCTCTGCAGTCCCGCAGCCTCACACTCAAACAGAAGACACTGGCCACTAGAGCAGTTCTGCACAGTGAGAGATATAGCAATATTTAACAATAAATTCATTACAATTTTAAAATATATTTTTTGAGTCCTGAAAGATGGAGGCATTTGCACATGCCAAATGCCTAAAATTAGAAATGTCAAAATCTAAACGAATAAGCAGCTCTACTGCTAAAGAAGAATCACAACATAAATATCGTTTAAAAGTTTGGGTTCTTTTTCTAATTTTTTTTTTTTTTTTTTAAGTAAGGATGTAAGGGTAAGGATGTAACTTTATTCAGTAAGGATGCATTCAATTAATTAAAAGTGACTGTAACACTTTTTTGTTACATTGTTACAAAAATCTATTTCAATTAAATTAAATGCTGTACTTGTGAAGTTTTTATTCATCCAAAAATCCTGAAAAAAGTTCCATAGGTTCGACAAAAATATGAAGCAGCGCAACTGTTTTTTTTTTTTCAACATTGTTTATAATAATAAATGTTTCTTGAGCACCAAATCAGCAAATTAGAATCATTTACAAAGAATCACGTGACACTGAAGAATGGGAAATATATTTGATCATATAAATGCAGCCTTGGAGAGCATAAAAGAGCCCCTTTCAATAAAAAAAAAAAAAAAAAAAATCTACAATCCCAAACTTTTGAACGGTGTATATAATATAATTATGTAATAGAAGGTTCAGTACCACATGGACTGCATGTTGCCACTGCTGCTCATATTCAGTTTTTTGAGACAGGTCGCGTTTGTTGAAATGATGAACCTGGCCTACGGTGACGTTGGAGGACTCCAGCTTCACTAACTGTGATAAATAGGTAGTGTAATCTTTATTGCCATTGAATATATAAATGGTATCACAAAAATATATCATGATAATTTGTGCATGGTATCATGGTTATACCACAGTACCTTGGGGTCACTGTGATTTGACAAGTATGTTCCTGGGTCAAAATATTTTGTTAATCCCGGAACAACATTTCATATCTGAAAATTTAGTCCTAACCCCATCCCTACCTCTAAACCTAACCCTACCCATGAGTTATCCCTAAAATCAGAGGGTTGGTTGATGTTGATCCACGGACATGTTGTAATCACATCAACCAGTACCTTGGAGTGACAAGTAGAAACCAATGTATATGATTATGGATATCATTCAGGATCATCATCAGTTATTAAATGTTATGTACATGGTAACACTGTACCATAGTATCACCACAGTACATCTTTGTTTAGATATTGCTGTACTTCTTCAATAGTATAATAAAGTGTGTTAATATTATATTTGCAGACAAATGACTTCAGAGTGTTTAGTTTCAAAATCATAGTCAGTAGGGGGCACTCTCACCCCACGTGGGTCGATGTTGGAGTAGTCTGTTTGACAGGAGATGAGCTCTTGGGAGGCATTAGCAAATACATATAGCAGATAGGACTCGTTTTGTGAAACAGGAAACTCCAGTGTAAGCTTTGCATTCACCGGACTGGGGCCCATGTTCCTTAGCTGAGACAGGACATTAGAAACTTGTGCATAAGTATGGTAAAACCGCTAAAAAGTGAAGGTGTTAACAATAATCCTAGACCTAGACTGAGAATATTACCTCATATACATGCTCTACGAGTGGGCCTACTTCATTCAACTCTTCTGGAAAATCCTTTGGCTCCCATTTAGTAATAGGCAGAACACAGTCAGCAGGAGAAGAGATTCTGTAATGAAGAAATTAAATGGTCATTCAAACATGAACCAAACCAGTTTTACTTTTAAGAAGAGTGAGAAAGAATATTCAAAAAGAAAATTTAGCAACTGTAGTGAAGATGTTAATACATTTGATTTTATACGCTAGCGTTAAAAAGTTTGGGTCAGTAAGATTTTTTTATGCTTTTAAAATAAGTCTCTTACGCTCACCCAGTTTGCATTTATTGGATAACAAATACAGTAAGAACAGCGATATTGTGAAATAATATTAAAACTTAAAATAACTGTTTTCTATTTTAATATATTTTAAAATGTATTTCTTCCTGTGATGGAAAAGCTGTATTTCCAGCAGCCATTACTCCAGTCTTCAGTGTCGCATGATACTTCAGAAATCAACATAATATTTTGTGGAAACTAATACAATTACAATTTATACTAATAAAAGTATTTAATTATTTCCATAAAAACCAGACTTGTGAACGCTTTATATATATAATACTATATAATATAATATATTTATACTTTAACATATAGTTATGCTAAAGTCTTCTATCAAAGCCTTCTATCAAATCATTATCTCACTTCCGTTTCGTGCTTTTTTTAAATGGGGGAAATAAAATGATACAGTACGACAGTACGAGAAAATGACAGTAGAACTAACCCACGCATTTCCAGGGAAGCTGCAGCAGTAACATTAACCTGCAATTGGACCAGGTTACTGTCTGGTTTCTGGCTGTTCTTACTGAAAATAATAAGAGAGACCAAGAAGAAGAAACAGAAGATAATAATCATTGTCATCATGGGCAAAACGTACCAGAAAGTATGGAGCAGACAAGCTAGCAAAAAAAAAAAGAGACTTTTTTTTCCTGTTTTATTTTGCTAACACACAGATGTTGTGTGTGTATGTGTGTGTTTGTGTGTATAGATGTTCACACCTTCGTATTTGCATTTGGAATGTGATGTGGTTCTCCACTTGTTCCAGACCACCCATGCTGAAGTAAAGACCAGCTTTCAGCTAAATGAGAGAAAACAACCGAGAGCAAAATGTTTTACAACAGGCTTATCATGAATGGTCAAATGATTTGACGTGGGTTATTATGTTGATTATGTCAACCTGACCTGATGTCCACCCTCCATGGGGTTTCCCAGATCACAGACCACAATGACTGAGCCATTCTCCTTCTTCTGACCGCACACCAAGTGACTGAAGTCCTGCACAACACATTTTATACCTTATGTGACACAACTCAGCAATAATACTATTCACATGGAAATAAAATTAGTGTGCTGACAGAAAGGGGACAGTCAGATATCATTTGCTAGTCTTGATCTAGTTGTCTGGCCAGTGGAAGAATGTGATCACATCTTAAAAATGTGATCAATTTGGAGATCTTGTTTTCGTGAAGACTATATACTATCTGTACCAAATGGACAATCTGTACCTTTTGAGTTCCAACAAACCTTGTACCAGTGTTGTTATAGTTGACTAAAACAATGGGTTTTGTTTATTGAAATAAAGAATAAAAGAAAATATCAATATTAGGGGGAAATCTTAAACATAAAAAAACTTAAATGAAAATTAGAAATGTTGCTATGACAACTAACTGAAATAAATAAGCTGGGATGCACTGATATGAAAATCTTGGCCAATATTGATAACCAATAATTTTTTATATTTCAAAGCCGGTAACCGATATATTGGCTGATCCAATTTTTTACATAATGTTTGAGAGCCTGATTACAAAAACAAAAGTCTCACCATTAAATCCATGTCCAAAGCACACATTTATAATGTTCTCATTATAATTGTATGTAGCCTATATGACAGACATGTTTTCAGTTTGTGTTTTGATCTGTTTTTTTTCTGTTCAGTTCAGTTTGAGTTTCTTTGTTCATCCTCTTGTTCGGTAATTATGACAGTTCTCCATTCTCTCCCTATTTGTCACTATGGTTACTAATTGATTTGAGTATTCTGTTCAGGTGTGTCTTTTCTATTATCTCATTTGCCCATGGCATGCATTTAAGCCCTCTGTTTCAGTCAGTCCCTTGTCTAGCATTATTTCAGTTTTCTGTGATTGTATGTTTTCTTGTTCAAGTATTAGATTAAAGTTCTCCTATGTTCTACTATTCTCCTATAGTATCTCCTCTATCGTGCGCTTGATTACAGCCACCTAATCGGTTACAACTGACAGCACATGTTGCACTTAACTTTTTTCCTTTTTTGAAGTGATTCCAATCATATTTCAAGCAATTCAAAACCCTTATGGCAAACAGTGTGCATCTAAAGTGTCTAAGCTGAAGGAAATAATCCATTATTTATCAGCTTTAAAGCGATAGTTAAACATTAGCCCATGATTTACTCACCCTGAAGCCATCCTAGGTGTATCTGACATTCTTCTTTCAGACGAATACAATCGGAGTTATATTAAAAAATGTCCTGGCTCTTCCAAGCTCTATAAATGGAGTGAATGTGTGTCTGTCTTTGGAAGTCCATTAAAGCACATCTATTCATGATAAAAGTGCTCCAGGGGTCTCCGGGGATACCCTTAAACATGACGCACAACGTAATGAAGAACGCGGTTGACCAGTAATGTTTGTTTGAACCAAGAGAGGCGTCAATTGCCGTCATTACGTGCGTCAAGTTCAAGTGTTTCTCTTTTGGCGTAAATCAATGCGTAGGCCTTCTGCCAGAAGCTAGTTATTTTAGTCAATAAAGTTTTAAATATGGATATTTTTCTTACACTAACGCATCGCTTCGCTTCAGAAGGCCTTTATTAACCCCCGGAGACACCTGGAGTACTTTTATCATGGATGGATGTGCTGCGATGGACTTCCAAAGACTTCCACCCATTCACTCCATTTATAAAGCTTGGAAGAGCCAGAACATTTTTTTATATAACTCCAATTGTATTCGTCTGAAAGAAGAATGTCATATACACCTAGGATAACTTCAGGGTGAGTAAATCGTGGGCTAATTTTCATTTTTGGGTGAACTATCCCTTTAATATATTATTCAAATTTTCTTATCGGGTCGATAACGATAACATTAAAAACATATATTGTCTGATCCTGATCATGATGACCGATATATTGTTCATCCCTATAAATAAGTTTACGTTGAAATAATAACATTACTAAATTTACAACTAAAATAAAATAAAGCTAAATAGAAATGAAAATGACAAAAGCACATCAAATTGCAAAAACTTAAATGAAAACTGAAAAATATAAAAATGAGCTAATTCAAAATATTAATAAATAATACAATTAATAATATGATTAATATAATATGATTATAAATAAAGTGATAAATAAATAGCACTGCCTTATCAGCCTAGTCCATGCCCCGGTTAAGTCCCCATTGACTTCCATAATGGGGGTCATCAACTGTTTGGTTACTGACATTCTTCAAAATATCTTCTTTTGTGTTCAGCAGAAGGAAGAAACTCATACAGGTTTGGAACAACTTGAGGGTGTGTAAATGATAACAGAATTTTCATTTTTGGGTGAACTATACCTTTAATGTTCTGTAGCTATCAACAACAAACAGAAAAATGACTAAACCCTCACCTCCCGGTTGCTCACAACACCCTGATAGTGTGTGTGCGCTGGCGGGCTGATATATAGCTCAGTCTCGTATGCTCCCTCTCCCTGATTTTCGGCCTCGATAATCAGCAGTGCTGGATTCTCATCGCCGATCAGGATTGGTCCTGTTGACCTGTTTTAGATAAAGGTTTGCTTAAGATAAATGGCTGTAACTATTTCATACCTATACTGTAGCTAACAAAGGAACTTACGCCACTGCTTTCAGCTTCAGGTCTGGAATACAGATGTTATCATGACCACAGTTTAGTATTATCCGTGCCTAGACGCAACAAAAAATTTTAACAGGTTAATGTTAATAAATATGTGCCATTGTAACAACAAAAACAATATGTTCCAGCCTTCACCTGTCCAAAAGCGACACTTTGTCCATGCAGCACTGCATCTTGGGAGTCAGCCAGACTGTAGTTCATCGAGAAGAAGATTGGACTTAGCTTGTCCTTAAACTCAGGCTTAAAAGGAAAGGATTGAGATGAATGATAATTGCAACATTAACATCTTCTTGCATTTTACTTGCCAAAAAAGCATTTTACTTGACAAAAAATCATTAAGAGAATTTGATTGCAGATAGATCACATGAATGACCCGTTGTGCAGCTGGGAGCACAAAAGCCTTGTTGTTTTTCTTTTTTATTGGTACTCTGAGGAAACTAGATCTAATTTATGTGTGTATAGGTTTTGTACTCTCAAAAGCACTTAGAACATTCAGTGTTCTGCAACATGATGGTCACAGGACTTGTACTTCTTATCCACAGGTCACATTTCAAGCGCATCAACATTTTGATGAAACACACCAGTAGGTAGGCCGTGAAGTTCCTACAGACTTCTCCTGAGTGTCTTTCCACAGAGAGTTGTAAGTAAGCGTATGGCTGGTTGGAGTCCAGTAGGAGTGTTCGTCTGGCCATGCTCTGCTTCATCCTGTCCAGCTGAAGCTCTGTGTTGAGCACTAGAGGAAATATTTTGCAAAAAGCTGAAAAACCTGCAAATCTTTGATAACACCTTTAATGCACATTAAATATTTTCTTTTAAGACTCGTTATATGTACAATAAGCTGAATTCAAAACTCCAATAAAGGATTGTTCACACCAATGAGGACGATAGCTATAACAAAAGATATATATAAGATATATACTGTTTATTACTAAATTATTCCATATTTCAAATTATTAAATTATTACATACCAATCTCCTCAGGAATTCTGTGTCCAGATACACTGATGCATGCCATAATTATAAAGCTAAGGAAAAAGAGAAAACAAGTGGAGATGATAGATATTCTATAGAAGTACCACAACCATGTGGGTTGATATTCAAAGCATGGAGAAAATGATTACTGATCAATGGACGTCCTTGATGTATTGAGATTACTCCTAAAAAGGATGTGGATGTATCAATAGCTTACTGTACCATTCCTCACACAAACTCTTCTAATCCTTGAGAAGCTTTTTTATAGCTGACTAGTCAAGCATTTTGAATGTCAGCCTCTTGAATCATGATGGCACAGTAAAGCTGTCTCTTGTACTAAGTTCAGAAACATTACCAAGTAATGAAGGTGCTGCTCTGGTGGAGTCGACACAATTTGTCTTCAGGGTTCAAAAGTTCAGGGAAGAATAAGAGTCGAGCCTGTGTCCTCACAACAGCCTGTGCTCTAATAAAGTCAAACACGTTATTGATCCAACACACAGAATCATAGCAGTTGTTCTCAATTGGTTGGTCGCGACCCCCAGCAGGGAAAAACTGCTTAATGCATATTATATAATTCATAAAATAATATAATAAAGGATTCAATGATAAAAGGAAATTCTTTGGTTTACTTTCATATGATAAAGTAATTTTGGCACTGTGGTCACCATTTGATGTCTAATGTAAATTCCGGGTCCTGAAGCAAAACCAGTTGAGAACCTCTGCTTTAGACAAATATACGGAAAAGGATGAAGCGTATATGGCTATTTGATTACAATAAAGAATTTAAGGGTGTTTGCACTGCAGTAATTCAGATGATTTTAAATTAGCACCTGTAGGTTGCCACTTTGCTCGCACCGCAAGCACCAATGATGAGATCTAAAGGGAAAAAAACAAAGCATATAGAAATTTAGAAATCTCTCTATCAGCAAACAGCACAAAGTGAGTGAAACAGAGATTGAGCTACAAGACAGCCATGTTAAATTGGAGGAAAAGGAGTGTGGGGACTACTTTGTCTGTGATAAGTGACCTAAGAGCACCAAGAGTCCCTCTTAAGAGATTGAGGTATTTTGTGTCAAAAAGCATTGCCATGTCCACACTGGACCCCAGTGTCAGAGCCCTTTTCCATTTACATCTGCACTAAGAGGGCTGTGGCTCTGACTAAAGCATTCCTGTCTCATGGTGAATCCCAGACAGCTCTTTACTCCTCCCAAGGGATTGTGGGAAAGGGCTGTTAGTTGAGATTGTTCACAACAGACATTCAAACTTTGAGGACAGTCTCTGAAGCTTTTGTTGGCTCTATCATCCGGTTATTTGTGGGTTTTGTACTCCAAGCGTGGCTATAAGGGGTTGCTGGGAAGGTTATGGTATTTTGATGCAGTGACCCAGCTGAGGTTTCCTGGTCAGATTTTAATGGAAGATAATGGGAGGTGAACAGTGATCTCAGGGTTCTGAGCTAGATGAAAAGAGCTACAATTTGCTGACAAATTATTTGAGGCATTATTCATTTTTTTTTTAAAACAAAATAAAGTAAATGTGAGTGTTGTGGCAAAAATTCTCAAACAAACATCACTGCGTAAGAGACACTCAGAGTCAAATTATATAAAATAGAAGTATTTATTCTTGCAAGAATAGGAGCAGTCTAATACACAGTTGTTACCCTGTGCAGAAGAGTGACACACCCCCCAGACAGACTGAACTAGCTTTTATCTTAGTTTCAAGGCCTTTCTTCCCCCCAGAGCCTTCCTCCCAGTAGTTTTCCATAGACGTCACTAGTTGGCCCACTAAGCTCCCCTGCACCAAATGGCCTTCTGACATCTAGGTCAGAGGTCCTTGTTCGTCTGTTCTCTGGAGTGTCTCCCTCTTCTGCCTCCCCAGGTACATAAACAGAATCCTCTCACTACAAGTGAGAGACACACATGTGACATTCTTTGAATCATCTACATTTGACTAAAGATCAATGAATATCATTAAAATTGCCACTACAACTCCTCACTTTTTATCATTCTGATTACCCATAATCACAATAATAAACAATAAGACAAATTTTAAGTCATATCATCACACTTATACTTTCATCTCTGATTTTTGCATAAATGATCACTCTCCTTGAACCTGTGAAGAAAAGTTTAGAATGAAGAAGCATAAGGCTGTTTTTGTGGGGGAAAGTCCCCGTAATATTTTAGCAAGCAAGTAAACATAGTAAGGAAACAAAAAAAAAAAATATATAAAGTATAATAAAAATCACTCAGTTTCATACCCTATCTTTGTACGCCATCTCGTAACACGGATGACTGCTGCTTTTAACCCTCTTTAAATCTTTTGCCCTTAATCTTTCTCAGAAAATAAACAAATAGAAGAAAAACAAACAGAACATACATTTAACACATATCTCACTGTAGCTCCCACTACCTGTATCGTCACATAATTTTGTTCATCCTTGGGCTAGACTGTCATTTTCACCAATTGAACAGACAGCATGTTTCACCTGTCTGTAATCATATTCACCCATGAATAACAAAATTATTAGAATAACAATCCTAACTCCTATCATTAAGCCTTTTCCATTAATCTACGCCCATCTCCATATTTCATTTACTTCTAATTCAATTTAGTAAGCTCTATTTAATGCCATATTTAACAAAATCTAACCAGAGAAGTCGTATAATTTTATCCATTCTTCTAACCAATGCAGTTGTTCAATATTAACTCTAATATTTCCATTACGGACACAATCCATATATTTTCATTTACAATCAAATCAATACTTTTAATTCAAACATGCTGTGGTTCTACTTAATAAGCTTCAACAATTATCCCTATAATTTACATGAATTAATAGATCTCTTCCCAACAACATTTTCCTTAAATATTTCCTAATGAATAAGTAACCAATCAAATCTTTTGATCTACTGTATATCAATACTAAGCCCTATTTTGATTTAATCAAATCAAATCCTCAAAATAATCACAAAACCCCATTCTTCTGTTAAACTTAAACCATCAGTTGGCAGTTGGTTCCTCCTCCAGGCGTGTTGATAATCTCGTTCGCCCCATGGACTATGGGATGGTTGTGGCCTGTTGGTGTTGTCTAAGGTGAGAGGCTTGGACCCAGGTGTCACATTCTCCAACCATTTTCTGATCCTTATAAGATTTTCCCTTAAATCACGACCGCACCCCCACTGGAGTGAACCATTTCTTGCCTGCTTTCACCTGTGAATGGAGACCTTAAGTATTTTGTTAGTGACCGTTTGTCTAGCCGCTCGTCCCCTTTTGGTGTGACCTGTGGAATCAACCTGAAACATTATCACCGGATAATTTCTCGCTCACTTAATAGCACTCAGGATCCTTTTCCCCTGAAAAACAATATTTATACATTTGGAACAGAATCAGTTCTGTTTTCTGCAACCCATCCTGACATTCTGTAAAAGGAAAATTTAAGTTATGCGCTGCGCAGGTGTGGCACCTTTCTGCTACAAAAACAATCCAGGCCAGGATAGTTAGTCAAATTCATCCGTAACCATTATTTTATAGGGGACATTCTCCCCTGTATCCAAAAGTCTGCATGCTCTGTAAAGAAAACCAAATGTCGAGGTTATTTTCAGATAGTAAAATACGTAGTTTCTTTTGTCTGCTGTGCTGCCATGGCCTTCGCTGCTGCATCTGCCCTAGCGTTTCCTGTTGAAACAGTCCTGCAAATACATGTACAGACAGCAAATTTTGTTTGGGACCCAAGTAAACCATATTTGGCAATTGTTATACCATCTCCCTCTTGATGCACGACACAACTCGAGCATCAATTTAAACTAATTTGATTTGCCATCAACACCAACCCAAACGGCGTCCTTCAGCCAAATTTTGCCCAGACATCCTTCTCTGCCTCTGAAACAAAAAAATATTACATTCTTCACTTAAAGCCCTATCTCATCTTCTTATCGAAGTATTTGAAGGGCAACGTCCCTCAGTCTCACAGCAAATCTTGCTTTTCAGGCCTGTTGTTTGGTCTCTCAAGTCAGTCATCTACAAACATTTCTAAAGTCATCAATTTTCAGGTCAGGTCGTGCTGTACAGACTTGGTCAATGTCAGTCAATCATTTCTCCCCCTTTGTTCACAATTATCATAAATGTTAAGGGCTCTCTTGATACTTCGAAATTGACTTAGCCAATATGTCATTTTGTTGTTGCCATCAAATCTACAACATTTTCATTTATCTCAGCCCATGCCAGATGGTGATCTACAACTACACAATTCCAATTTACACAAATACTTAAACTGATCCAGAACATAATTCAAATCGACATCCTGCATGACAAAAGTATTACTACCAGACAGAGCTTGATGTCCAATCAACTTAAAGCTCGTCCCATGTTCTGTATTGTCTTTTCAACCGATCCCCTCAGAATTATCGGCTTCTTTAAAATTTGTCATTTGCCTTAACCCATCTGTAATGATAAAACTGTTCTGTTCTAATTTCAATACTGTTCTAATATTAGTACCCCAAACTAATACATACAAGACATAAAGTGCTGTCACCATCACACACACACTCATACTAGACACACATATGTTAACTGCTCATTCTCAATGTTTGCCCTTTCCTTATATCATCGTTAAAAGGATTTAAATTTTAAATAAGATTTTAACTTCACATTTTCCTGTAGCCTTTCCCTAATTTTACATGGTCTCTTAACCACTTTCAAAGCATGTCTTGTTCATTATTCATTAGATTTTTAGACAAGTCAGCTGGGTTGTTTTGGATTCATTATCATTATTTTTCTTCAGCTTGCTCTAGCAGGCCGATAACAGAAAGACAGACACAGTTACCATTCCTCCAAAAGAAAGGAAGTGGCACGACCTCCGCTCAAGCAGTCTCTCTCACTATAAATCCATTTCTTAGACAAAATGTAATATTAAATTCATTACAATAACCTTTGACCATCCACCTTTGTTATCCAGACTTAAATCTACAAAAGCTGTCTTTATCTTTAGTCACCACCATGTCTAACGACCTTCAGGAGTTAGAACTATGTTATAGACTAGTTCTAAATCAACTTCTATACATTTTCCTTGCCCATAAGGCAACCGACATCAAAAAGTTTTATTACTGTCTCCACAACAATTAATAATGGCAATCCCCCTTACGGTCTCAGCTGGCTCTTGAAAGCCCATTGCCATTAGCTCTTTGTCTATAATTTTCTTCTCAGGGTGTTGTCCCCCTGGTATAGTTGCAGACACTTGTCACAATGAAAACAAGCCATACAACTAATGCGGTTTCTTCTGGTGAGTGGTATAGAGGAGCTTTGCATCATGGGGAAGACTGGCGTGACTCGTCATAGCTTCATCTCCCCCTAACGGTATAAGGACGCTGCTGGCCTCACAGCTCCTGCTCAACTCTCCTACCTGTCTCACATAAAACACCTCCATTCAGGAAATGCCCAGTGACTTTACGTGAGCCCTCTGGCTTGGGTTGCCCCCTGTCTGGCCAAAGAAGGTCTTACCCGTCATGGAGGTGGTCACTCGTGCCCACTGGTGACCGCTTTTTTCCCATCACACAATCGGTTTTCTTCAACAGAACTCAGCTGCTTTCTGGAGCTTAGGAAAGGCACGTTCAAGAGTCACCAGAGCCATTCTCATTGCCTAATAGTGTTCACACAGGGAGACAGGTCAATAACAACAGTATTTAATCACTTAAATCCATTATTTTATCTTAAAAGCAGAAACCCTAGCTGCTTAGCCTATACTCAGCGAATTTGGATCATCCGTACGTTCAGTGAACTTTACCTGTAGACGGAGCCATCGGTCCTGAATGGTGGAGACTAAATGAGACAAAGAAGTTACTGGTCCTAAAATAAAATAAAATGTCTTCAAGTTCTGCATTATTATTTTAAAGACTTCTTTAAAGTCATTCAGTTTTACATTTACAAATACAAATTGCCCTTTATGGCAATTGTTTCTTTAAACATCTCTGTGTCTATGATTCTTCAACTGAAACTGTGCTTTACTACAAATAGCTTATCACAGATAACAGCTTTGAGCTGACATTGAATGAGAGAGACTCTGAGGCATTCAGGACTGGCACACTGCACTCTCATAAACTTCTAACATCAAACTTTTATCTACCATCCTATAGCTCTATCCCAGCTTAAGGCATATTTGCCAGAAATTACATGTGTTTCCAAATAAACATAATTTTTATAGTTGTCTTTATTTAGACATTACAAATTTCCACTCAGATTGAGTCTCTGTTGCACTGGCAGTTTCAGCCACAGTACACATCAGATCCAGATAAGCAAACTGTTTCATTACAGCCAATAATAAACTTATCTTTGAAAGCAAAACATCAGCTTCTAGTTCTTTCATGGTCAACTTTTCAAGCTGTTTGTTTAATCAGCATTCAGCAACTGTTAATCCAGTATTGCTTCTGCTTACTTGATCTTAAATAAAAATAATTATTTTAGTTCTAAATAATGTTTCACATTTCTCAATCTTGATTTTAGTGTCAAGTTCTCAATTACGTTAACTTTGACAAGGCCAGCACTCTCTGCTTGATACATCTTTTGCAATTATTATAAATCATTCGTGAGATTAGTCTCTCTCCTTAATCTAAACCCTTTCTAAAATGTTTAATTAAACACAATCATCCTGTTAGTTACTTTGATATATTTTGCAACTCACATTTGTTGGAGTCATTAATTTTACATCAACCTGTATTCATCAATTCACTTTTATAGATCTTTTCTTTCTTATAGGATTCACTTTAAGACTTCAATCTTTTGACCTTGTTTTTATCTCTTATTTCTCAGACGAAAAATGTTACTGTCGTCATTTAAACACTGATCTACTTTCAAAACCCACATTATTATCAGAAATGTGTCACTATCACATTTTCAAACACCTTCTTGGTGGGCATTTAGTTGCCTATTAAATTGTCCTGATGACCACCATTAAAACACTCTCTGTCATCTAGTGAATTTGTTTCAGCCTCAACTTCAGCATCAGACACCTGTCCTTGACTATAGTTTGATCACTGTGAGCTTGCAAACGGCTCCAACTTACTGCACACTCTTGAAGCAGTGTGTGTCCCATTTCAGGAATGTAAACAGAGCCACTGATAATCAGTCCCCTGTATTCCTTTACAGTCCACCATTCGCGGATTTAATCACAATAGCCAAATCATAATCTTCATCATTTTATTGGCGTAACATAATTTCATGAGCAGCACAGAAAATGCTCAAAATATTCGAATTTGTTTTCTGTCTTTACACATTTCTCCCAGCTTATCTTTTACAAAACATCATCTGCAAATCTCTTCAAAGTGAGATCTTCTGAGCAGAGCTGTTTACAGCATTTGCTCTCTTCTGTCTCACTATTTATTTATTTATTTTCCCGGACTGTTCCGTTACTCTTCATAAAGTGTAACAATTTGTACATCATTATTTTCATTACAACTGGTTTGAAGCCTTTTCCCTTCCATCACATGGTTAGTCTGCAGATTCAACTTAATATTATCATTATTGTCTCAGTCTTATCTCTACTGTTTCTCCAAAGCAGATTATATTACTCAGTCCGTAAATTACACAGACAACCATTATAGCTACTTGCTTCAATACCCTTATTTTCTTAACATTAATAAAATAAAGCAGATATATCATCATTTCAATCATTTTTTTATCAAAATCTAGAATTGTTCCCCATTCTGCTTAAAACATTCTTCATATCATGTTAATCCCTGTCAATCATACAATGCCTTATTTTATTCTAAAACTGACTTTTCATTTCAACAGTTAATTTGACTTCCATAAATTCTGTCAGACCATGTCTATTTTCATCACATATAGTTTTCTACTATATTTCTCCTTTCTTTTCCCTACATGCCAGTTACCTCATTATCCTCTCCTTTCTTTTCTCAAACATGCCAGTTCCTTCATTATCTAACCAGTACATGATTGTTTGAACAATCCCCACACACACATATCTCACACACCAACCTTTTTGTTTTTTCACTTCCCTCTTCCACCAAGTCTCACTTACAGTTCCCTCTATTTCACACAGACAGCCTTATTGCTTCTTGCTACAATCCTTGTCATATAAATTTAAGTTCTATAGACATCTAATGTCATGCATCCATTTACTGGATGAAGAAGTAAAAAAAAAAAAACATTATTTCTCCTGGCAGTTCGACATTTTATCTTCAAGCCAACAATCCATTATCTGTTCACATTTTTTACACACATGTTGAACGCAGACACAACTTTTGTTTCTCACTGCTCTGTTCAACTGATTCCCGCACCATCTTTAATGTTGTGGCGCTCAATACCTCATTTGACAAAACACCGGTGTACCAAATTTCATAATTTTGCTCTGAGACTTCCCCATACTGGCTGCTTTTCTGTTCTCTGTGGATTTCTCACCGCGCGTTCTCTTGATCTGTCAGGCGTCCCCACACAGATCCGATTTTTCTTTTAACCCAAATCGGTCGGGTTGCACTCGTTAGTGCCCTCCTAATTAAGGTTTACCAAAAAAAAATTCTTTTCTGGCTCCCCCTAATTAGCCTCAGCACCTAAAAAACAATTTGCTCCGTGGTGGAACAACTGATTTTCAGGTTACCTATCTGTTTGAAACCTCTTGATCCGTTACAAATCTCAGTTAATCTCAGATAATTTTCGTATCTGTTTGAAACCTCTTGATCCGCTACAAATCTCAGTTAATCTCAGATAATTTTCTCTCGTATCTGTTTGAAACCTCTTGATCTATATATAGATCTCAATTAATCTCAGATTACGCACCACAGAAACAGCCCTCAGCCAATATGGTTCAATTTCACTCTTCCCCCAATTAAACCGAATTTAAATGACCCTTACCAGAGACGTTGTTTCGTGCCACTTGCGGGTTCTTTAGATTCCAGTGGTTGATTCTCCCGGCCCTGATATCGGTCGGCCCCTCTCTCTCAAGTTTACGAGGTAGAGCTGGAACTTACTTAGTCCAGGTGGCCAAACACCGTCCGATCTCAGGTCCAGGGAACACGTCCAAGGAATATCACTTCTGACACCAAAACTGTTGTGGCAAAAATTCTCAAACAAACATCACTGCGTAAGAGACACTCAGAGTCAAATTATATAAAATAGAAGTATTTATTCTTGCAAGAATAGGAGCAGTCTAATACACAGTTGTTACCCTGTGCAGAAGAGCGACACACCCCCCAGACAGACTGAACTAGCTTTTATCTTAGTTTCAAGGCCTTTCTTCCCCCCAGAGCCTTCCTCCCAGTAGTTTTCCATAGACGTCACTAGTTGGCCCACTAAGCTCCCCTGCACCAAATGGCCTTCTGACATCTAGGTCAGAGGTCCTTGTTCGTCTGTTCTCTGGAGTGTCTCCCTCTTCTGCCTCCCCAGGTACATAAACAGAATCCTCTCACTACAAGTGAGAGACACACATGTGACATTCTTTGAATCATCTACATTTGACTAAAGATCAATGAATATCATTAAAATTGCCACTACATGAGTATTGAATTAAGTTCAATGAAACAAAAATGAAACCTGTCACCGTCATGATGTTCCAAACCTGTAGCACCAATTCTTCCATTGAACACAAAAAGAGATCCATTGAATGAAGTGTTTACATGCTAGTCTGGTGGCTTTCATTGTATGCATGTCATTGTATTCTTTATTGGTCCTCTTTTTGTGTTCCAGAGAAGAAACAATGCATGCATACTCTTCAAATATTTTCAAGTAATATATCACATACCTGGATATCCATTATCATCAATATCTATCCCTCCTCTCATGCTGAAGCCAAACATTGGAGGATCTATGAGGGTGTGAAACGGGCTCTCGATGACTTGAACATACTGGCTGGTCAAACCATCACTCTGACCCAGGTAAATAAACACCTGACCTCCTTCACCAGAGCCAGGTGCCCCCACAGCTACATCTGAGAATAAAGGAATATTAAATCACATTTGCAGTTTATTTTTATTTAAAGGTGCAATAAATATACAATCGTAAAGCATCTACAAAAATTATTTAAAATAAAATGGTTAACTGGGTTAACTGTTACCATGCTATACTGCAATTTTATTTACTACTACACTGTAAAATTATGTATTTTTGACAGTAAAAATTACAAATCTGTATGATATTTAAAAAGACAATACATGTGCTTAAAATATTTTATTAAAATGGTGTTATTATGCACAAATTTTGGGGTCAGTAAGATTTTTTAAAAATCAATTTTAAACTTTATTCAGCAAAGACCCGTTAAAAAGTGCCTGTAAAGTTTTATTATGTTACAATTTTGTTTATAATGTTGTTCTTTTGAACTTTATATAGTCATTAAAGAAACCTGCAAAATCTATCACTGTAACAGTTCTGTTATATATAATTCTGTATTACTGTCATTGTGTTGTTTTCCTCGTTGTGTTTTTTCCATTATTCATTATTAGATCGTTCAATAAAGACTTTCTGTTTATTCTCCTACGTTGTGCACCAACACCTGACAATCAAAGTTTCCACAAAAATATTAAGCATCACAATCACTTATAATAATAAGAAATGTTGCTTGAGCAGTATATTTCATCATAATAGAATGATTTCTGAAGGATCATGTGACACAGAAGACTGGAGAAATTATGCTGAAAATTCAGCTTCGCCATCACAGGAATAAATTGCATTCAAAATATATTAAAACAAGAAAACATCTATTTTGCGGTAATAATATTTCATAATATTACAGGGTTTTTTCCCAATCACATGCAGCCACGGTGAGCATAAAAAAAATATTTTTGGAAAACATAAAAAAAAATCCAACCTTTTTCCGGTAAAAAGCTATAAAACTGTAAAATGATGTTACCAGAAGCCCCTGTGTGATGCATCACTTCTGATTATATTTTATCTAAATACATATGCTTCATTTTTCTTCCCATGATACCTGAAACATTGTCATATACTATTATGATAAAACAGGATTTTTTTTTACAGTGTAATCTCATGACAATGCATTCCTTAAGATAAGCACTGAAACTCAGCATGAATCTGAATTATACTGTCACAGCTGAAGAACACCTGTACCATTTAGGTCAAATCACTTTCAGATGCTGCTTTCATAACTGAGAAAAATTATAGGCCTATGGCTTGAGCTCTTGCTGTGATTAAGTAACAAGATTAATTTGATTGTAATTAGAAAAAAAGATTCTGATGGTGATGAATGCAATTTTGTATAACAGCAACCACGGTGCCTAATTTAACACATTGCCATCTGTAAAGAGCAATGCCTGGGGCAACTGCCAGATTTTCCTTCTGATTCATACTTTGTCTACATTAAACCCATTTGGCTGTTCATTTTCTTCTTGTACTTATACACAAATGGTTTGTGCTCAGAATTATCAATACAAATATTAAACTGCATGTTATTTTCACAGTAAATACTACTTTGTAATGTCAGAGCAGTCCTCACCATTAAACCCATCATGGTCGATGTCTCCCAAAGGGGCGATGGAGCTGCCAAAACGCCCATAGGCATATGTCCCTGTCAGCATCTGGTTGGGCCTGGAGGAGAAGGAGAAGCCCTCTCTTTGCAGGTAAACATATACTTGTCCCACTTCTCGAAATTTCTGAGTGGACAGCTGCTCCATAAAAAGCGGTGCTCCAATCAGGATGTCATCGCACCTGATGACCACACAGAGGATATAATTCATTTTTAAAAACATTGAAGAAATTCTCATGAACTATCAGAACAAGAAATTAGTCTCTGCAGGAATCATTTACCCATCTCTGTTGATATCTGCTACTGCCACAGAATGCCCAAAATAAGATGCTATCTACAGAAGACAAGACAAAAAGTAAAATTACTGCATTTAAATCTTTAGTGTGTGTCCTTACCTTGACAACATACACTACCGTTCATAAGTCTGGGGCGATTTTTTATGTTTTTGAAAGAAGTCTCTTATCCTCACCCAGTCTGCATTTATATGATCAAATACAGTAAAAACAATAATACGGTGAAATATTATTACAATTTAAAATATTAACTTTCATAACTGAGATATTTATACATTTATTAAATTATTAACATTTATTATTATCATCAATGTTGAATTGATAATATGCTTATGACTGTGATTCTTTCTGTTCAGAATTCTTTGTATATATATATATATATATATATTCTTACAGTGTAGTATACAGTAAAATTACATGTAGGCCTGGGGGGTCTTGTTAAATCTAATACATTATAACTCATTAATACATTATAATAAGTCTTTCTTTACTATCACTTTAATTGAATAACTTGTTAAATAAAATAATTAATACAATTAAAATGAAAAAATATATATATTATATATAAAATAGACACTATTGAGAACAATTTAAACACAATTGTACTGGTTCATATCCAAATCAAATTTAACCACAGATACAAGTTTAACCTGAGCGCCACTAATCGCCTTCATGATTTGGAGGGGCACTGTTGCTCCGTTTATTATTTTGACCTACAAAAAAAAAGAACAGTACAACGACTGATTACATTGACTAATTACATAATCAATTGTGTAACTGTGCAAGAGCTTAATTGGAGTGCATAATCATCCACATAACAGTGTAAGAGCACTTACAGAGCCTGCAGTGTGCAGATCGTTTGGGACACCAACAACATAATCTGCAATCATTTTAAAATAAGAAAAGTCGTAAAAAAATATTGCTGATAAGAGCTGCAGACCACTCATTTAGCATTTTTCTAAAAGCTGCTTTTTAAATTAAAAGTGTAAAAATGAAGATAGTTTGTCAATTATGATTTTCACCTGGGACAAGGTCTTTATTAAACTGCCCAGCAGCAACAGAGTATCCTATGAGGCAGAAAAATGAAAAATCCTCAATGGATGTTTCAGATTTTCATTATCACTTTATTATTATTATTATTATTATTATTATTATTTTCACACTCTTAGAAGAAAAGGTTCTATATGGAACCTTAAAGTGTTCTGTCTGGTGCTTCATATATAGAACCTTTTAGGGGTTCCCATCATGGGAGCATTTTATGGATTTAGTTCTAAATTAATTTTGTTTTAATTACTTTTCAATTTGAATGGAATTAAATGAATGACAAAGCTCGTAAACATACTTTATCATTAGAACAATTTAGATAACCCATTAAACATGAAAGTATTAGGCAATCATTAAAACATAATCTCCTATAGAAACCTTTTTTTTTTTTTGCATAAAGAGATCTTTAAAACTGCGTCTAGAACCCTAGGGTTCTATATAGAAACCCATTGAACCTCAACCCCCCCCCTAACTTTTTTGGTCTCTGTTTTGAATGACAGCTGTCACATCTTACCCAGATACAGGTCGTAGTAGTAGTCACGCCTTTGTGGTGTTTTGGTCTCACCATTCACCGAATGCTTCGGAGAGAACGTGCTGCCACTGCTCATGATGTTTGCAAGAGATGCAGTGATGATCTGACCTGAAGTACAGAGAAAAGTTTATATCACTATAGTCACAGCACACTTCCAAAGACATAGGCTAACTCCCACAGAAAATGCTCAGTCAATGCACATTTAAAACAAAAACCCTCTTTTCAAATGTTTGAATCACAGTGAAGACAGACAGCCATGAAAAGTGGACTTCAAGCTTTTCTAACATATTTTACCTTGAAAATAATAGCCTCCTGGTGCACCAAGTATCACTCTGCCATTCTGTCACAACCAACGCAAGCAGTTTTTACATGCAGGGGAAAAAAGAGACTATTGTTTAAACTATTTAAAGCCTATTTCAAATTACTCCACGGCCAGAAAAGAGAAACAAGGAACCTCGGTGATGTCTGTGGTAAATCCAACCTCACAGTAACGCCTGTCAGGATCTGTACACGGTCAGAGTGTTTGAAACATTAGGCATTGAAGAGTAATAACAATGTATTTGTATTTCAAATGTATAAACACTGCTGTAAATCGATAGCAGTTACATTTCTGTATGTGGCAGCGGTAAATTCAGTGTCTTACAGCCTCTGGTGTAAATCGCCTCTACATATTCTTCCCTGCAGGGGGCGTAGTTTGCCAACTCTCCTGTTTGCATGTTCAATAGCTGGCAGTTCCCAACAGGCGTATTCATGGCCTCCTCCTTTTCCAAGAGTACGTTCCAGTGGAACATAGGGGCACAGGCCTTCCTCATATGAAACATAAAACTCGATTTGAACTCAGAATTAAAACCGGTGAACCCCCTAAAACGTAAATACAACAAATATTTCTCACTTTAGCCTATCATATATTTATAGATGACAAAAATGTTACTGTTTTGTTTAAATCATCTTAACTAAAGCTGATGTTAGCTTTCAGTGTTTGAGGCGGCAAAATACAATTAGGGTTGCTCAAGACAAACCTAAAACTACTGGAAGAAATCCCTTTAAAGGTGCCTGAATAATTTACATTCTATGACCAAAAACTATATCAAACTTAAAAGTATACGGCTTTGGCTGAAAAAACAAGATGCTTAAATCAATTCTATTAACTAGCTTTTGTGAGGGCTGTTTGTGAAATGCAGTAACTCACCAAGATGTAGTTCTTGTAGGTTCGAACTGAAGCACCCAGCCACTGGTTTGATTTGTGAGCCATTAGGAGCATTTTACCAAATGTGATGTTTTCATCACCTATGAAACATTCATTGAAAAAAAGATAAAAAATTGAATATACTTTTACTGTATTATGACCACATTTCATGATACCAAATATTACATACTGCAGTGTTTCCCACAGGATTTGTGAAACTGTGGTGGGTGGACCGTCCTTCTAGGGGTCTGGGGGCATGAAGACATTGATTTTTTTTACATGTTTAAGTTAAATCATCAATCTGATGCACTTTGAGAGTTCAAAATGAAGAGCAACCCATATTCAGTGTGCAAATTGTAGAAAAATTGTAGAAAAAAGCATTGACTTGTAGGCCTACCTGAACTTAAAGGGTTAGTTCACCCAAAAATGAAAATTAAGTCATTAATTACTCACCCCCATGCTGTACCAACCCCGTAAGACCTTCGTTCGTCTTCGGAACACAAATGAAGATATTTATGATTAAATCTGAGAGGTTTATCACTGCTACATAGGCTCCCTAAGGGAATGACACTGGACGGCCCAGAAAGTCATTAAAGAAAATGTTTAAATATTCCATGTCGCAACAGTGGCTCAACTATAAGTTTATCAAGCGACGAGAATACTTTTTGTGCGGAAATAAAACAAAAATAACGACTTTATTCGACTATTCCTTTTCTTCCTTGTAGGCCTGAAACGAGACTTCAAGAGATTTCCAAGACGCATGCGCGAGAATTGCGATCTCCTTCAACTACTTCAGTTAAGTTCTCGCGCGTGCGCGTCGTGGAAATCTCTTGAAGTCTCGTTTCAGGCCTACAAGGAAGAAAAGGAATAGTCGAATAAAGTCGTTATTTTTGTTTGTTTTTTCGCACAAAAAGTATTCTCGTCGCTTGATAAACTTATAGTTGAGCCACTGTTGCGACATGGAATATTTAAACCTTTTTTTTCATTGACTTTCTGGGACGTCAGGATTCATTCCCTTAGGGAGCCTATGGAGGAGTGATCCAGCTGTCACATTTAATCAAAAATATCTTCATTTGTGTTCCGAAGACGAACGAAGGTCTTACGGGGTTGGTACAGCATGGGGGTGAGTAATTAATGACTTAATTTTCATTTTTGGGTGAACTAACCCTTTAAGGGGCCTCAAACCTCTTTTTAGCTGTGATATAGTGTCTCAGTCTACACTACACTACATAATAATAATAATAATAATAATAATAATAATAATAATAATAATAATAATTTTATAATACTATTCCTATGACAGCCATATATTGTAAAAAATATTTCAAAAATTTGCACTGAAAAATAAATAAAACTTTCATAATAAGTGTTGTCCTAATTTCTATACTTGAAAGAGATAAACACGTGAGCTTTAAATGTGACCGAAACTGCAGTGGAGCTTTTGTTTAGGCGAAACCAAGTTTACAAACGGGTCTCATTATCAACTATGCAAATGTGAAAATAATGTGTAGCTGGTGCCCATTACATTCCCACATGCACGCTAAACTCAGCACATGCACAGATGAAGTTTACTGCATTCATTCACTGTGAACTGAGACGCGGATCTGATCACGTGCTGATCACGTGAGCGAAGTGCGGACTTCTCTTTGCGCAGCACTTTTCGTCTTTTGCGAATTGATACGGACACAAAGCCTTATCGCGCTTTTGATTTTAGTTTGTTTGACAGCAATGGCAAAAAACACGACATTAAAGACCTTTTGTTATCATAAAAAGTTTAAATATATTTTCAGGCCACCACAGACTAGGCTACTTAATGAATTGGAAGCACTAAAATCTTTTTGTGGAGGGCCGACACAAATAAATCATGGGAAACACCGCATACTGCATACTTAGCCTACATGTACATATTACATGATGCTATACTCACCTTTTTGGTCAAAGTTTAAAGTCTGACACGATTCTCCACTTAATGTCCAGTCACACATGAAGACAGAGCCACCATGCGAGATCCCTGGCTGGCTGGTGTTTGCTCTGGGTGCTCCAACCACCACACTTACACTGCAGGGTGGACACCAGAGCATACATAATCAGACATTTTCACAGAAAACCTTCAGCATTTTTACATAAAAAAAACCCACATAATTTAATATGATTTGTAAGCCGTTATCCTCATGGGGACAAAAAAAAAAAAAAAGTCCCTACAAGGTCAACGATCTGGTATTGCTATCCTTATGTAGGGAATCTATAATGTAGGGGATACCTGAACCACACACACAGAGAGAGAGAGAGAGAGAGAGAGAGAGAGAGAGAGAGAGAGAGAGAGAGAGAGAGAGAGAGAGAGAGAGAGAGAGAGAGAGAGAGAGAGAGAGAGAGAGAGAGAGAGAGAGAGAGAGAGAGAGAGAGAGAGATACAGAGTATACAGTTTGGAAGTTCTTATTTAGCAAGAATGCATTCAATTGATCAAAAGGGACAGTAAAGACATTATAACGTAACACAAGATTTCTATTTCAAATAAATTATATTCATCAAAAAATAATTTTAATGTATCATAAAATGTATCAAAGTTTCCACTAAAATATTAAGCAGCACAACTGTTTTTAACACTGATAATATGATGCAATTTTCTTGATCAACAAACCAGATATATAATGATTTTTGCATTAATGGCTGCTGAACATTTAGCCTTGTCATCACAGCAATAAATTACATTTTGAAATATATTAAAATACACTTTTACTGAATTGTCAAATAATTGCTGCCTTGCATAAGAGACTTGTTTCAAAAACATAAAATCTTACAGACCACAAACTTTTGAACTGTATAATTGTAGCAGTAGTAGTATCATATCTGGGTGAAGGGCTTAACAGATTCTGGAGCAGTTAACCAGCTAATCCATTTGCGGAGCGTTTGCTGTGGAGATCAGCACCACTCACCTTTTGCTGCTTGACCGATAAAAGTCCACTGAGAAACCAAAGTAGCTGTCCTCAGGGCCAGAGAAGACTGTGTAATTGTTCAGATCCAGGTTAAAGCCACTGATGTGATTTGGATAAATGAGCATGGACAAATATACAGTAAAAAACACCAGACTGTCTTTCAGCCTTTTCTCCATCTTCTCTGAGATTTTCTGGAGTCGTCCAAAGTGGTTCTACACAATTCTCTCTGCCACTAGGAAGAAGTTAATGTTGTTCTGTCCCTTTGGGAGAATCCGTCAGAACTCGTTATACTACTCTGTGGTTATTCGAGTTAACATGACACTTGTGGGTGTCTGTTTCTTATGTGCTTCCTTCAGATAAGATGAGGTACATGTCATGGGTTTCCTGAATGCTCAGTAAGTGTGTTATGGCATTTATAATAAAAAATGTGCCATTTTAAATTAATTTTAAAACATTTTCTGTTTTGAGATTGCAGCATACACCGAGCTATGCCTTTCAATGAATCCACATTATAGAGAAAGTGAACATGCTAATGTAAAATGTAATTTGACAACAGCTCAAAATAGACAAAAAGAAGGAACATTTTCAGAAGTGATAGCAGATGAGTGACATAATTGTGTAAGCA
This sequence comes from Tiaroga cobitis, assembly GCA_030578255.1. Lineage (NCBI taxonomy): Eukaryota > Metazoa > Chordata > Actinopteri > Cypriniformes > Leuciscidae > Tiaroga > Tiaroga cobitis. The sequence goes on along the minus strand of CM060593.1, from coordinate 19,083,304 downwards.
GAGGCCATGCTCAGGAAGTCCCACTCTAAGAGACACACTTCTATAGCTACTCCTCTAATCGTATAAAACGTTATTACATTTTTCAATGTTCGTTTAGATCTGTTGCAGATTTGGGTCTCAGTGCAGCCTGGAGCAAATCATTAGCTCTTTAAATAGGAAATATTTACTTGCTGTTCAATATGCCTTCCAATAAATGTATTAGTTGTTGTTTATTTGTCTAAGTCTGGTGGAGATTTTTTTTTTTCTGTTTCTGTTTTGTGAAGTTTCACTGTTCTTTTTTATTCACTACATTGGTTTTATTTCACCAAACAAGATGTATGCATACATTGTTTGAATTAACATTAACCATCCACATTACAATTACATTTAGTATTAAAAAAGGGATGCATGAATAAGCATTAAATATTTAGCTTAATGTTTGTTTGATGTCGTGCATTTCTATTCTGAGACAATCTGTTCACTTCAGCCTAATAACATCAAAATGACATGCTAAATATTTACTTGCTCAGAGGGATTTTCATCTTATTTTCTGACATTGGCTACATTCTGTATTGCACTGAATTCATTTGAAAAAAAAAAAAAATACACAAAGATAATAAACCTATAAGAGGCAAACATATTGAGATAAGAAACAGTCAAGTGCAAGGGAATGACGTTTGTACCAAGAAGCTGTCAGGGTTATGTTGTCATTCCATATTTCCCTGTGTGTTTCTGTTTGTTCCTTTGATTGATTCATCTCACTCACCTGTTGTTCATTCATTCTCATTAGTTCCCTTTGTTTGCTCTGTGTAGGCCTATTATAAGCCCTCAGTTTAATGCGGTTTACATGAACTGGGAAGATGCAGATATTTCCTTGCGGTTTGGCCTCTCATTTACACGAAAACCCTAGTTTTTATCACAGAAAACGATTATTTCTAAAAACTCCGGCCAAAGTGGAGATTTCTGATAACGCTGGTTATATGTTGCCGTGTTGAAGGGGGTGGATTGGAATCCACTGCTGCTTCAATGTATATAATGGTGAGTAATTATAATCAAGGTATTAATCAATATTTTTCCTTCTAAATATTAAATGAGTTGAATGACTTCTCTAGACTTGTGAGATTTTAATTGTTATAGAAGTTACCAGTGTGATTACTGAAATGTCCTTTTCATGTATTCTTTAATGTCTGTATTTGAAATCTGAATGCAGTAACAGTGCTTGTTAATTTTTGCCCGGCTTCCAGAAATGAAACGGGGACTTGTTTTGTGTTTGAGAACGTGTTAAAACATATAGGGGTCATTGAAGCCAATAGTTTAAGGGATCATTTCTTTGTTAAAGCCTTACTTTCCAGTTAGACTAAAGTTGAGAGAAAGAACGCATTATCTGGATGTTTTGAGAGGACTCTCCTGCATAGTTAGAGCCTGGCCAAATCCAACCATGGAAAAGCTGTGTGCCGGTGTGTGTGTTAGTTTTCTTGGTTACATGTTAAGGAACCACTGGCATTATTGGAGATTGAGTGAATTGTTGTTTGAGATATGCTGGCAATCTGTGACCTGGAAGGTCACGACGTGCGTAACTTCAGCGTCCGAATGTGTCAGCTGCATAATTGATGGAGATATGCTTCCGTCTATCTGTATGTGTGTGGAAATTACTGTGTTTATCTATTTCTTAGCTAATGAGAATCATTCAACCTGTAAGCAATGACGTATAGCTTAGACCTTGAAAATGGTATAACTGCTGTGATCTTTGTAACTGTAAGGGAGGCGGCCTACGAACTCCTGTGTGAGTCTTGAAGCTGACTTCTGCTGATGAAACTGCAAACTATCTTCAGTAAAACTTTTCTTTAATTTTTTATAATTCTGACTCCCGGTCTTCATTCTTCAGTTTTGGTTCTGGGTCTTTAACTGTATACCCCTAACAGTGTCAACTGGGAGAAACAGGGTTTTAGGTTCTCAAACGTCACATTATGCGCCAGAAAATGTCAGGGCTCTCACTCACTCACGGAGCTGGGGCTCGTTCTTCGTACGTTGCTTAAAACATCCGAGATCAAATGAGACCTCTAAGATGATATCATCGTGCTAATCATGATCCGGCTAATTGGGTTCTTCGAACACACCTGTTGTTTATGATTAGTATCGCTGGATTGAGTTATCTGAGATAATTGCGCGTTCATGCGCTGGGTTAAAAGGGGATATGTATCGATAGTAGAAACAATGATCAGCAACGCTGCTATTGGCTGTTCAGCATGGCCAAAGAACGCGCCCAGTTTTTCTCCCAAGGAGAACAAGAGCTTTTAATGGAAGGTTATGCCGAATTTGAATCTTTAATTAAAACGACAGGGAACACCTCGAAGTCTGCAAAATCCAGGAGAGAGGGCTGGCAAAAAGTAGCAGACAAATTAAATGCGTAAGTGCTGTCCATGGTAGATGTTTCTATCACTTTCTACAGTATGTATTTTTGCATTTTAATAATTTCATATTTATTTTGTTCTTTTATGTCAGAGCCTCCGCGGGACCCACTAGAACATGGGGACAAGTAAAAGTGAAGTACAAGAATATTCTACAAAATGGTAGCCTTTAATTCTTATACTGTCTTTATTTTAAAAAGCCAATTTTTTCCTCTTTTTAAAAGCCACTGTTAAATAATGTGTTTGTCTGTTTATAACAGCCACCAAGAAAAAGGCTGAAAAAAAAAAAACAGGTGGTGGTCCTGCACCACCACAATATACCCCAGCAGAGGAGCTGGCCCTTGGGTTGAATGAAAACCGACCCATTGTGGAGGGCATCCCTGGGGGCAGCTCTTCCTCAGACCCAAAGCCAGGGACCAGTAGCAGCAACACCTTTATTACTGGTAGGCTAAATGAGTTTTCAATTCTCTTAGTACACTGTAAAATTATTTGTTGCTGCATTAAATGAAGTATAATCCAAATGGCTTGTACAGTAATTTAAACCGTTTGTGAAAGTGAAAACTTCTAAACTTTTAGTTAATATAAAATATATTGCCATGAGTTATTGATCACATTATATTTTTTACAGTGTAGTTAATTGTAATGACAATTTTTTTTGTTCCCCTCTTTTGTGCAGTTTTACATAATACACCAACACTTTTACCTGTTCCCAAGCAAGTGGTGGCTGAAGCATATGCAGTAAGTTGTGTACTTTTTCTAACTTGCATAAAGGGAAGAAAGTGCAACACTTTGTAATACCCATTTATTTCCATTGCACAGGACAGTGAAGAAACCCTCTCAGATGACTGTCCTTTGGAGGAAGAACCTGTAAGTGCATAAATAACTTTACACTAATTTGTATATACTTGTGTACCTATTCTTTCTGTCTGCAATATGAGTTGCAGGAGTCCACACCTACAGAAAGGCCTACAGAAGAGTCTGCACAAAGAACTGATACAGAGGTGGACAGTGTTGTACTTTTACTTTTTACTTTTGTTGCATGAGGCATGTTTTGACCCTTTTTCTTTCACAAAATGACACAGGGTGACATCCGTTCCCTATATAAACGGCATCTTCAACAAAAAATCGAGTATTTTGACCTGAAAAAACACAAATTAAGAGGAGAAATTGAACTTGACAACTTGAAAAAGAGAAAAATTGCACTAGAGATAGAGTTGCTTCAAAAGGACCTTCAGAGTAAGTGCTAATACATCATTTGACACATAGTAGTATTGCTGACTTTACATAACTATCTCTTATTGCAGGCAAAGGATGACTTGCTGGCTTTTCTTTATAAAGAATTGTTAAATAAAACTCCAGGAACTAAGCATTTTTGTCTTGTCTTTTATTACACATTCAAAAATGGTGTTCCACAATTCTGTCCCGTGCAGCTCTGCCACTAGGTTGGTCCAAGTGCACTGGCTGGAGGTCATCATCAGGCTGCACCCCCACCACAGGGGTCCTCTCCTTTCTGATAGTGGCAATGTTATGCAATATGGCACATGCAACAATTATGTCACAGGCCCTGTCAGGTGCAACCCTCAGACCCTTCAGACACTGAAATCTTTCCTTTAGTTGCCCAAAGGTCATTTCAATGCGTGCCCTTGTCCTGGCTAGAGCTGCATTGTAACGGGTTTGTGGTCCAGGGTTTGGGTCAGGGAATGGCGTCATGAAGTACTGCCTGCAGGCATAGCCCCGGTCACCAAGCAGGACCCCGTCAAAATTCCCTGTATAATGGAAAAATGCAGTTTTGTTAGGCTCAGCATAAGTGTGTGTAATACTGTGAGCTTGACATTTATAAGTTCCCTTACCACGTTCAAATAATGTGCATAAATGTGACTCTCTGAAAATTCTTGAGTCATGCACTGATCCTGGCCATTTTGCTTCCACATTTGTTATATGGAACATAGAGTCACACACCATCTAAGAGATTTTAGTCAGTCAACTGCATACTTTTTGATTACATTCATTTTTTTATGTAATATATTACTAATTTGGAATATTATAAATTGTAATAGTAACTTGCCTGCACATTTACACTGTGAACCCCCTTTCGGTTCACAAAATCCCCTTCATTGGGCCCTGGTGGGGCCTTGATGGGGACGTGTGTGCAGTCTATGGCACCAATCACGTTAGGGAAGCCTGAAGGACACATACTGTTAGTCATACTTTTTGGCATGGTCATGATTGCATGTCATTAACAAGTATAAATGTACCTGCAATAGCAAAAAAATTCTGCTTTACAACCTGGGGTCTTAAGTGGCTTGGAAATACCACAAAACCCCATAAAAACTGCTTGAGTGCCAAGTAAACTTTGCGAATGGCACGACAGACAGCACTTTTCACTAAGTTCTCTGCATCTCCAATAGTGTAAAGGAACGTGCCACTCGCAAAGAATCTCAGGGCAATGCACACAGTCTGTGCAGTTGTCAAAGCCCGACTCCTCCGTGTTGAACATTTAATGTGTGGTTCCAGCAAATTAATGATGTAAATAACACCCTCACGAGAAAAACGATATCTCTCAAAAATTACACTGTCGCGCTGCGCTAAAGGATCCTGTCTATCCTGCAATACGCGATTAATTCGAAAAGCTCTGCGAATTATCCTCGCACCTTCCGCAACAGGTTGCTGTCGTAAAAATGGACAAGACATGGCTACGACAGACTTCCCGTATCACCTCCGCTTATAAAGACGCGATCTAATCCTGTTTACATGAAATAAGCCTGCTCACGAGCAGGTTCAAGCTAGCGCACCTGTTGCTATGACAGCAAGTCTAGGATGAGCTTCGAAGAACCAAACGATCCAAGATCATGCCAAATCGTCAACAATCAAATCCAGCTAACTGAGTTAGCGACGTACGAAGAACGAGCCCCAGTACTGGACAGCCCGTTCTCATCCCAAGGCGTCATCTAACTGACGCTTTTGACCATGCGTCAACATGCCGACGCACATGGTACCCTTTAAGCGTCAATATGAGACGCTCATCCTCAGGCGTCATCTAACTGACGCTTTTGACCATTCGTCAGCATGCCGACGCACATCCCAGACAGCAAGCCAACATTGAATAAACATTGTTTTTCCATCTGAATCATCATTATGGTTGATATTGAAATTTCAATGCAAAATTAATGTTGAATCACCACTACCCTGTCGATGAAAACCTGATGTTATTAATGTCGATGGCAACGATATTGGAACAACATTGATCTATAGTTATCTTTATGATTGATTAAGCATTGATATTTGGTTTACCGGGCGATCGCTGAATGTGTTAAAAGTCATTGATTTATAGTTGACCGGGAAACGACGCTGTTGTTAAAGTCATCGACATATAGTTGAGGGGGACATATGATTGAAAATGCATCGATATGTAGTTGACCGGGAAATATGATTGAAAATCAATAGATTTTTGGTTGACCGGGAGATCAACGGGTGTTATACCAACGTAACGTTACTGCACCGGACACCTCATTTCTGGACCTGGCTCAAGCGTAAAGGTAAGCTTGCTTAATGTTTGATATGAATGAATTGTACCAAATCAAATACTGTTAGGCTGATCGTTAACATGATGGTTAGTGTAACGTTAGTAACCGACGCAGTGCTGCAGTCACTGAAATAGATTTACTGTGAAAGTTAGCAAAACCTCCGAGTCCAGTCTATTTTTGTGATATTTAGCTCAAAATACATGTCTGTAGCCTTATTGCTTGTGTCGTGAAATCTATTAACACAGCAAAGCTATTTCTTCTGACCGCCGGTGTTCTCCAACGCTAGCAGGGCTCCACCAAGCGCTAACGTTACCCACAGAAGTGACCGCGGTGGGCCAGAATTACAGAAGACATGACTGACTTTACTTTATTCAATGCAGAACTGTCTCGAGTTGTAACTGGGAATGCCGATTAGACCATCTCGTCGTAATACAAATCCAAAATATGAATGTACTAGTGCTTATGCGATATCACGATTTTTGCGCGAACTGTCAGGGGCTGACAATCAGGCCTGGCGTTAAGGGGGGACTTGGGAGGGCTTAGCCCCACATTACATACTTCATCTCGCGGCACGAATGTACCAATACAAATAAATATAATCTCCTGTTTACTTAAATGCTCATTTTTTTGTATTGTGATTTTTATTTTCTGTTTTAGGTGCTCTTACTCAGCAGATGGGGACAGCCGCCGTCACCCAATTCACATGTGCCAGACCAGGCAGGAGGGACTGTACGACCAAATATTCAGGCGTCAGAGGACATTGAAGTGTAAATAAAGAGTAGCCTACAAATAATTAAATAAAAAGGCTAATAAAAATGAATGTGTTGGTGTGGTGTGTTTTATACAATTTCAAATGTTCCATTACTTTTTAACATCCTGGTTGTAGATAAAGCAGGCTATTTAATTTATGGCATTACATTTAAAATTAACATTTAAAAACGATTGAAATTCCATTGAAATCACGTTGATCCTTAGTTCAGTTGAAATTTCAACATTGTTTCAATATTCCTGATAATTGAAATACCACTGAAATTCTGTTGATCTATGGACAGGATTTCAATGTTGTTTCAATATTAAAACAGGGTGCAAAATGATGTAGAATCAACATCAGAGTTCGATGTTGATTCAATAACTTAATGTTGACAACGCAATGTTGATTTAACATAGTTTCAATGACTGTTTGCTATCTGGGATGGTACCCTTTAAGCGTCAATATGAGACGCGCCTTCAGTGGTCTAACCCTAACCCTACCCCAGACCTAAACCTACCCATAACAGAAGCATCATCTAACTGACGCTAAAGGGTGCCATGTGCGTCGGATTTAGACGCATGGTCAAAAGCGTCAGTTGGATGACGCCCGAGGATGAGCGTCTCATATTGACGCTTAAAGGGTACCATGTGCGTCGGCATGTTGACGCATGGTCAAAAGCGTCAGTTAGCGTCAGTTAGATGACGCCTTGGGATGAGAATGTGTTGCACTGGAGGAGTGATAGCGCTGTCTCACTGTGGTGGTTTGTTACAGTCAGTGGTTGATACTGTTTGACGAGGGCAGATACACAACCCAAACGACCGTGTGGCCATCGGGGGCCCCCTGCTGAAGGCAGCTGCCTACTTTGCCTACCCCGACGGCTCTGGGCCTAAGTTAGGCTGCGTTTACACTTAGCATTAACATGCGACCTGTATCCGGATTAGGGCTGAAACAACTAATCGATTTAATCGATTAAAATCGATTATTAAAATAGTTGTCAACGAATGTCATTATCGATTAGTTGGTCTGCTTACGTCACGGGAAGCTTTTACTGGTGATTGGTTGAAACGGGCCAATCATGATGCTCTCTGTCTTACATGCGCTGCGCTTCATGAGACACAGGCAAGGTCTCTCTCCCTTCGCCGATCTGCCGTGCGCGCAGAGACCGAGATCTTTTTTACAGTCTATGTTTGGAGCACAGTCTCTTCTGTCTCGCATGCGCGCTCTTGCTCGCGCGCTCTAGATTCCGGGAGTTTGAACTAATTTGCAGGCATCAGGGAGCCGCTATCAATATGCGGGAGACTCCCGGATCTTCCGCGAGACTTGGGATGTCTGTATTTTGTCTCGAGCATCAGGTTGCGCCATCAGTTCGCTCGCAACATAAGTGATGGATTAAAATAGCGCTACCGCAGAAATAGGTTAAATTAAAACGGTGTTTACAAAGTGAAGCACTAAATATAAAGGCAGTTAATAACAGCAGCAGTAAAAGATTGTTTTTAGTCACTGTACTCAGTGGTTTTCAGCGAATGCTTGTGCACTAATGCATAATTTTTCCTGTCCTTTTAATCAACCCTGTTAGCTTGCTGCGTACCTCCATCCCGTTCTTTTTATAGCATTTGTCTAATATTAAGTTTTAATTGTTTTTCAAACGCGATCTACCGCGGCTCTATGTTCACACGCTTGTTTTCAGTCTTTCTATATTTATTTTATCTATTATCCTTATAATTCCATTAATTTAAAATAAAAATGAAATGAATTATATATTTGAGATGTTTTTTAGTTTATATCTTCACATCTGAAAAACATGTCTGTGTAAATTTGTTTTAACAAAAATTGCTAAAACATATGTTGGATATAATTTTTAATTAATTTTACATTAATCATGGTTGTTAACTTGCCATTAACAATTATCATTAAAAACAAAGCAAATATTGATATTAGTAAAACTCAATGTGTGGCTTTTGCACTTTTTAAAGGTGAACTAAGTAACTTTTTTACCTTAACCGAACAGCGTTGGAGTCATTGTAATGTTTATATTACTGATTTCGTGTTGAATGGTGGTCGTCTCGCACCCCCCTTGGTGCCCGTGAGCCGCAAAACCACCCTTGCAACTTTGGGCCGGCGGGCCGCCGGCCTCAGCGTTAGGAAGTATCGTGTGATATCAAGTCTCGCGAGGTAACAAATTGCTTTACGGCAAAAAACAGATCTGATAAAATTCTGATAAAATGAGCATCAAACAGAAATAACCCGGCGCAGTATACATGTGGTGTTGGGCGCGCGCAGCTCTTAAAGGGGCCATACCTTATTTCCACTCGTTACAGCGTCCATCCTACTGAACAGGTACCGGTGTACAGGGGGAGAGGATCCGGCCGTGAGTGCGAGCCATCTCTGCGTGAGTGCTATTCACGACAGTACAAGTACTCCACAGCGACTCTAGGGGTCGCCGTTTGACAAAAACGGAATTCCTACTTAGTGCTGCTTTAAAGTACACTTTTACACATAAATACCCTTGTGGCGAGCAGGACGAGGCCGAGGGACGTTGAGAGGCCTGTGGCGTGAGTGATAATGAACGACACCTGTGAGACGCACCGGTCTCGCATCTCTCACGTCCCTCGGCCTCGTCCTGCTCACCACAACCCTGATTTAGGGTTTTATTTAGTTATAATAAACAAAAAATCAAATTGGAATTTTTATCCGATTAATCGATTAATCGAAAAAATAATCGTCTGATTAATCGATTATCAAAATAATCGTTAGTTGCAGCCCTAATCCGGATGTTGTCCACATATACATTGAAAAGACAAGTGTAAACGCACTTCTGATTGGAATGTTATCCGATCAGCGTGTCCAGGTTCGGAGGTAGTCGAGGAGGACGCATTGTGATCGGATCTCAGTGTAATGTAAACGCAATCCAGCCATCATGTCTGCATTCAGGTGGACGTCATATAAATCCCTGCCCCGTCTCCCCACGTGGCTGTCAGAAAATAATGGCCAGACTCAGTTTAGACAAGAAATTAAACTTATTTGTAAGTAAACCTTACAATTAACGTCAATCTTTAAAACAGTTTATTTAGACTTACATGCTATATGTGTCATTTTTCATTTTAATTGCGCAACATTATCTGATCGCCTGTACAATCACAGTCAGTCATGAGATCTTAATGAAGAGCTGTACGCTGCTTTGCCTGAGGAATAATCGGAATCTGATTTTTTTAAATGTTTTAAATGTTGAATGTTTTTATTGTTTCAGCATGTTTATCAATCTCCCATTTCTGTCAATATAGTCATTGCACGCTATAACCTTAAACCCAGATGATCGATGATGTGACTTGTTTAACATGATCAACCCATTTTTTTGTATAATCAACTCTGGAAGTATTCCTTCGTTCAAAAAACTTAATTTTATCTAAGACTGGAGATTGCATAGGAAAGTAAAGTGAGTGAGTGAAAGCAATTGGGACATTGTTTAATTTGTATCATCTTTACTCTTAATCTGGTGTCGTGCCACAGACCTAATTTAAATATCATGCTGGAAACAGAAATCTGATCGGTTATCCAGACACAGAGGCTACTTAATGCGAACAAATGTAAACGCGCCATGTCCTGATTGGCTAATGATCCGATCTGCTTGATCGGATCACGGTGATCGCATGTTAACGCCAAGTGTAAACGCAGCCTAAGTTCTTAGTTCATTTTGTCCATTATTGTTTGTGTAAAGGTCCAATATGTAAGAATTGTGTAATAAAATATCCCAAAATCACTTGCACAGTGTGATATATTTCCTTTAGTTGTGTACTTACAATATCCCAAACGTCTCCTAAGATTTTTTATTTCAGAGAAATTCCAATTTTAAATAAGTGGCAGTCCCGGCCAACAAATGTCGCCTGTCAATGACGCAATATCCGCGCTATCCTCGGTTTCCGCTCGAAATGCCATAGCCATGATGTAACCATGGCGACAGACAAGGACAACTCTAATGCGTGACGTTTAGCGGCACAAAGTTCTTGTTTCGTTCAAACATAAACCATGGCAAGCAGACTTTGGGAAAAACAAGGAGAACTAAAATGAGGATCAATATCAGCGGGGCGTTTTTGAGATTCCGAGAGCTTCACGTAATAAACTGACATGTGTGAGTAATCCAGCACTTGCGTGTAGTTCTGTAGAATTAAATGTCCTTATTCCTTTATATCTGCGTGTGATATCTGTCTCTTTAGCAATCGCGACCTGCTTCACACCACTGTAATGTTAAAAAAACATGAGTGTTTTCACTCATCCATAAACATTATTAGATCCATCAGCTTGACATCAAGTCCCATTCAGCTCGTCACTGCATCATAAACATACGCCTTTGTTATTGTTGGAAACTGCGCCCTCTTGTGGCGAAAAAAGTTACATATTGTATCTTTAAGTGTGTAGTTTTGACTCCTAATCTCAAGTGTCTTCTACTTTGTGATTAAAATACTTTTTTTTGCTTAAGTTTTTTGCTTAACAAGTCTAACAAGTAGAGCGAGAGATTAGATGCTGTTTGGACCGATCCTAATAACATGGTTTTTAAAATATGGATCTAAGCTCGGAATTACACACCTGCAGTCCTACAATCTCTGTCAGTAATGGATATTGATCGCTGAGTGATGTCGAATAGAATGACTGCTGCGCCAGACAGGGCGCGAGAGAGAGAGAGAGAGAGAGAGAGAGAGAGAGAGAGAGAGAGAGAGAGCCCGACCGCGCACTCTCGCGTCTTCAAACAACACGAGCGCTGTCTTGCTCTCTCTCCCTCGTGCATATTAATCAAAATCAATTGACACGATAGTAAAAGGTCGGCCGACCGCAGTTTCACGTGGAGCATTTGGGGGTTTTAGTGATTAGAGACTCTAGGAACAACATCTCAACACTAAATTATAAAGGCCCGTCTCAAATACAAGCCGGTGCAGTTCGACGATTTGGGAAAATAAAAGCCCGGGCTGTTATTTTAAGTTTTACGGTATGGCTGGTCTGTCATATTTACATAATGCGCTCGCGGCTAGCTCCCACCTCTCGCGCTCAAGCCTAGACGGAAGAAGCGCGCGGGTATGAAGCGCGCGGCTAGCTCTTTACGAGACAAGAGAGCTACCCCGCCATAAAAATGCTCCATGCGCTCGCGGCTAGCTCTCCCTTTGGACGGCAAACCGCCTCTCTCGCTCCCACGTTTTCTTCCCTCATCGAGCCTCGACGGAATAAGCGCGCGGGTGTTGAAGGTGTGCATCCTCTAAAAGTGTCCGCCGTCCGGGTGAAACAGTATGCTATTTTTATTTACCCGCCACGGTGGCTGGTAGGTGAAGCGAGTTTACCCGCCACAACACAAAATCACCCGCATTTGGCTGGTGGCGGGTGCTAATTTCCATCCCTGGTCTGGATGTGCTAATTTGTTTAGTTAGTTAAAAAAAAAGGACGTTCAGTCAGTGATGCCTTAAACAATATTGCATGAGATACAAGGTTTATTTGAATGACTATGATTTTGATTATATAGATTAGGGTTAGGGTTAGTAGGTTTCTGTATTAGATTTGTGACAATTCCATATTGTTCCCTTCCATATTGTTTTCAGGACCTCTGGGCTGCTTTGAAAGATCTTTCCAGAGCACCTCCTTACATTCTGTCACCCAGTCACCAAGGCAGCTCCAACGAGGATGGAGCACCAGATCATGCAGTAACCAAGCAAGGAGAGAACCAGCACAAGGCCCCAGCCAATACACCTGCATAATGCCAGGTGAGTCATGAGCATGTTACTTCAGTCAGATTGTTCATACAAAATAAATACTTTTCCATTGACTTGTAAAAGGATTTAGTTCATATTTTTATATGGCTATCTATAATTTGTTTTCCATCACACAAGATTTGTTTACTCACCCAGTGATTGTGGAAGTTCAATGTCAGCACAGCTGGACCAAATGACCTTGCAGGATTCATTCCACAACCTGTGAAGCCGATCTGCAGATCAAAATACACAGGACAACTATGGGTTCTATTTGTCAAGAACTTCTTGCCAAATCTCTCCCTATTTATTTTGGGGCAAACAAGCAGTTCATTTGTGTTTCAGAAAAAAAAAATAAAAAAAATAATGCAGCCAAGTATGTTCAGCTGTTCATCTACTTGAATTACATGCCATTTCAGTCAGATAAAAATGGACTCAAATGAATATGACAAAACTGTTTCACAGCATGGTGGCTGTAGTAAGCGCACGATCACAGAGGACATCACACAAAGAGTCCTTTAATAAATTCAACAAGGAACACGTAGGAGAATCACAGGAAATAATGCTCAGGAAACAACCAAGTTTAACATAAACAAGACCGAATCAAGAACAGAAAGAACTCTTAAATGAGGCTTAAATACAGAGGGAGGATAATCAACTGAACAGAAACAAGTGTGTGGAACTAATTAACAACCAAGGAAACTAACTAGGAAACACATGCAGGCAGGCAAAACAGGGACAGAACACAGTGAAAACAAAACCAAAACTGAACAGATACGGTACAAACTATATACACTAAATTTAAAGGATATTTTCATCAAAAAATAAGAATTATGACTTTATGATTATGAAATTACCACTCTTTTAGGGGGCTTTTACACTGGGCTCGTTTGTTGCGGTCCGAGCCCGAGCGCGTTTGATCCTGGCGCCCCCCGCAGCGTTGGTCTGGTTTCGCACTCAACTTGATTCTATTGAACCCTGGTGCGTTTGCGTGCATATTACGTCATCGCAAACGTGCACGGCGCATGATAGAAAACAGAACGCGGGTCAATATTGTGTTTTTTATTAATTCGCTGCTATTATGCACAGTTGAGTGAACAATACAGGTTTACTGTGCGTGTTTCACATAAGGTGGCATTCTGCTGCTTGCAAACGGACTCTTTTGAGGAGACAGAGGATTTCCAAATTCGGTGCCCTGATTTCACATGCAATGCACGAATACACTGCAGGCTCACTCTCACTCGTATCCAAGGTAAATCATCAACACTATCATCCCTTACAAGTGTTTTATTTAACTGAATACATCACAATAAGCTAAAACGCATGCGCAGGTCACTTTACTTCCTGAACAAGTGCACACCCGAGTCCGTGCTGCTTTCACATTCACACGAACCGCGGCACGGTTCGGGAGCAACCGAACTCAGACCACCTCCTCCAGGCAGTCTCGGGTTCGGTACCCCAGTGCGCACCCGGGTCCCATGACAGCGTTCACATTAGCGATTTTTCATGCGAACCGTGCCCCGTTCCGAACTAAACTGCCAGTCTGAAAGCCCCCTTACTCTTGTGCACCAGTGAGCATTCAGTTCACTTGGAAGTTTGTATCATGAACGTGAGTTTCAGTTTTATTCAAAACTTTAAATAAAGTCTGAAGTATTCTCATCTGCCATCCTTACCGCCATGAGATGACCAAGGGTGACGGACAGGCCAATGACTGCAGGGGCCACTGAGGAAAAGGCTGATTTGGGATGAGTGGCAGCCTGGACACACAGCACTAGTTGGAATGTAACAGCCATCTCCACTAACACAGCCTGATACAGATATACCCCCGGGGCCACCTGAAGGAGGGTAAGTGGAGTTTTATCTGTTATTGTTGGACACTAATGTGTCTTTTCAGACTGACTCTATCTCCTTTCCTCATTCACTCCAATTACTTGACAAACTATAAACTCTCGCTCTCTGTCCCTCCATCCATTTATACCCATCTTGCTTTTCCGCACTTTCTCTGATACACACATAGACCACTTTTCCCTTGCTCATTCTTATTTTGATCATTTCTTGCCATTTCCTTCTCCTCAGTGATTACCCGACCTGTCTTTCTATTATGATGCATCTGTATTTATGTTTACAAACTTTTTGACAGATCTGTATTGTACCAAAAATAACGCAAAAAAGAGAATACAGAAGAAAATCTAGTGTTCCACTTTGATGTTCCACTGTAATTTCATGCTGAACAGGAACAATACAGAATATAGGGTCTCTTACATTTCTACCCTATACTATCAAATTTCTACATTATGTATTGTTTTCATTAACAACCTTCAACGGTTAATCAAAATTGAAAGCAGAATTAGCTCATTAGAGAATTAAAAGTATAACACTTTGCACTTCACAATGAAATTAAGAATAATTTGCAAGAAATCATTAAATTGGATTGTGGAATAAATGAGAATGGCTTAATAGCTTGGCAATTACCCAGAGTTAACATTATAATGGTGAATAAAAGCCCTAATTTTATCGAGCAAGCACATTAACTATAGACACAGAAATGTTTTAGATAAATCTAAATTGGTTTCTTTGAGATTTTCACAGGTCTCCAATGAAACCAAATGGCAATTCATTAAGCTACATTTAATTTAGATTATGACAAAGTTGAACACAGAGATGAGAAGATCCAGATGATAGAAATCAGAGGATCCGAAACACCGAGATAAGATGATCTACAGAACAAAGACATCAGAAGATGCAGAAAGCAGACGATCCAGAACAAATACATCAGAAAATAAAGAAATCAAACAATCCAAAATACAGATATCAGAAGATACAGAGCGCAGATATCAGAAGTTACAGAAATCAGACCATCCAGAACAAAGACATCAGAAGATACAGAAACCAGAAAATCCATGACACAGAGAATAATATTAGAGAATCTTATAGACCTATAACCTAAGAGAAACCTGTAGGATCAGAAACCTCTCACCTCAGTAACCCCCAGGTTGCTTCTTAGGGCAATCGGTGTAATGCCTAACAGCAAAGCACAGGCGCTGAGGGCACCAAGCAGCTGGGCTCCCACCAACAGGACAGCCCGCCAGGGACTCACCCTTAAGCCTGCGACCAATGCCAGGGTAACCACTGGGTTGAGGTGAACCTCACCGAGGCAGACACGGGCCAGGGCTAACGATATTCCGAAGGCAAAAGAAACATGCAGTGGGTCGGTCGAGCATGCCGGAGAAGAGTCCAGCGTCGGAAGGGGTTCGTCTGTAATGGAGTCCCAGGACAGATGCCCTGCATGCGGCCACAGCACGACAGAAGAGAGACTGATGAAGACGAAAAAAACGGTTCCCAAACACTCACAGAACATGTCACGTAAAAACAAGCCAGTCCATACATCCCTCAGGATCAAACTGAACGTGGCCATGGGTTTCATGGTGCTTCTTCTTTTTCTCGTCTTCTACAACTTCGATCAGTTTGTACTGCTCCTCATATAAAATCTCCAGTAGCAATTAATTTTGAATTTGCAGTTCTGATTCTAGATCTTGAAGAGACATCAGTATGATGAGAATTATCGAGTTAAATTGCTCAAATTCACACCCATGTCGTTCTTATATTTGGCATTCAGCATGGGAACCTGTGACGTCTACAGTTGGATCCCTCAGCTTTCACCCTGCCTTCTTTTGTCCACTGGCCTGATCTTTCCTGAGCACTGTTATAGAAAAGGCTTTCATCAGGTGCAAAGTGAAAAACTAGGAACTGCTTTCAGACTCTCTCCATATGCTAAATGTCTCCTTTCCAGGCCCAATTGGATTTTCTTATCGAAAACCAGCAGTCCTCTCTCTGGGGTTTCACCTGCCTGAGGGGCTAAGGTTGAGGGTCTGACTTGATTCAGTCCCTTTATTGAAAAAGCTCTCATGTATTCCTCTGAGGTAGTCATGACTGAAAGGGATTGAGATGTGTCAAATATCCAACATTTTACCCAGCAAGTGTTAAGACGAAGAAATATTAGATCATTGTAGGCGTTAAAAATCAGAGAGGGGCCAATATTGTGAAGACTGTAAAGAATGGTGCAAAGCAGACTTTTGTGCTTTTATCCTGAGCTGGACAACCCCAAATAGAAACAAAACTCAATTTCAAATCACAAAATTAAAGTATGAGAGTGCTACTCTAAGGGATGTGGTCCATGGCTATACCCGTTCACATGCTTTCAGCGGCAAGCTCTCTCAAAGTGACTGAGAAGAAAGAGTGGAAACGAAAACTCTTGCGATAACATAGCTGACCACAACAATGGCTGCACAGTTTGAGACTGAGCTTCTATGACATTCTATAGAGGTCACTGTATGAATGTAGGATCAGGATAAGGTTGATATGAGTGAAACATGATTAGGACCTATAAGGTTACCTTTTTAGGGGAAAACAGCTAGCTCTTCTGTATATGACGAGGCTTTTGACGGAAGGACACTTGGAGGACTCGATGTATGGAGAGAGGGAGCAGCTCATAGCCTTCCTTTGTGAAAAAGACATGAAAATGGTTAGTCCGTATAATGCATTTGTTTGAAATCAATGTATCATTAACTAATATATAGTGTAATCACAACAACTGATGTCCGGTTTTCACTGTTTTTCATGGGTCCATTAAGCGTGTACTTTAAATTGACTGGCACTTGCCTTTGCACACAAAGCATATGAAACCGGCTTCAGCTTCGCCCTGTCTTGTTATAATCAGCGCGTTCCTCAATCCACAGCGGCTCCAAGCAGAGAGCACTTCAGAAAACAGAGGCCTGTGTGTGTGTGTGTGTGTGTGTGTCTGTGTTCATCTCAGCCTCATTGGTAGGTCCAGATGGTAAGTCCAGATGGTAAGTCCAGGGTGAGGAGAAGCAACAATATTTAAAATAAAACCAGGGCAAACGAGAACAGGAAGTCAGGGTTATGTGCAAACTAAAAAGTGTATTTATTACAATACTGACAAAGGAGAACCAACACAAAACTACTCTCTCAGAATGAGATAGCGAGCAAACCAGGTGAGACAAACAACAAACACAGGCTAAGTAACTGAGGGAGCAAGGTTCAACATTAAATGAACAACTAAACAGTCCTCCCTCCACTGAGGAGGTTAACAAACACACACACACAAAAACACAGAAAAACGGACACTGTTCTGAATTCACGAAATATGCAAGTCGGTGTTCAACTCACTGCTGAATGGGGTTGGTCTGCAGTGTGGTCACAGTGTGGTAGGAAGGACAACCCCCCCCCCCCCCCCCCCCCAAAAAAAAAACCAGAGAGCTCCTGTGAAAAAATACCAAGCCTTCTTATCCTCCAAGCAACAGTTTGTGCATTTTTATATTTTTATTGAATATGATTATCTGTCTTGTCGCTGTCATTCTAATTTGACAATCACACATATCGCGATTTTAGTTTTATTTCTAATCATCGTGTAGCCCTAATTGTCAATATTGACATTACAAAATCACATTGTTTATATTTATAGACGTTAAGATTCTGTGGGAATGAGATAAAAGCAAAAACCTCTGGAGCAGGGATGATGTTGTCACGGATGGAACAGGAGTTAGACAGGTGGTAAGTGAAATAGTGTTTATTTACAGGTTGCAGATTCAGACAGAGATATGGTGAGTATGCAAGCAGACGATATTCAGGATGGAACTTAGCTGAAGGATAACCAGAGTCTTTGTTTACAGATGCGGATGGAGAGTCACTGTGTGGGAAGAGTGACTGAACGAGTGGGAGGAGTGAGTGAAGCTGGTGGAATCCTGACAGTACCCCCCTCCTCCGAGGCGGCTTTCGATGCCTGCGACGAGGGACGAAGACGGCGACGAGGTTTACCACGACCCCTGGGAGCGGGGCGATCAGGATGGTCCACGTGAAACTGAGTGAGGAGATCTGGATCCAGGATATCATCGCGAGGAACCCACGACCGTTCCTCTGGACCATAATCCTCCCAGTCAACCAGATATTCCAGCCGAGGACCTCGTCGCCATGAATCCATGATGGTGCGGACTCGGTAGATGGGCTCTTGCTCGACTGGAACCGGAGGAGGTACGTCCTCTGGGACGGTTTCTGTGGGATGAGAAGTGACAGGTTCAATGAAGGGCTTCAACAGTGACACATGAAAAGATGGTGAAATCCTGTATTGTGGAGGAAGGTCAAGCCTGTAGGTGACTTCGTTCAGCTGCCTCTGCACGGTGAAAGGACCGATGTATCGAGGACTCAGCTTACGGCAGGCGGAGGCGGATGTCCCTGGTCGAAAGCCACACCTTTTGTCCAAGCTGGTACTGCTGAGGTTCAACATGACGACGATCCGCTTGCTCCTTGTGCCTCCGCACTGCCTGCTGGAGGTGCACGTGAGCCGAGTCCCATACCCTCTCGCTCTGATAGAACCAGTAATCGACAGCTGGAACCTCAGAGGGCTCACCCGACCAAGGGAAGAGTGGAGGTTGATAACCCAGGACACACTGAAAGGGGGTGAGCCCAGTGGTGGATTGCCGAAGGTAATTCTGGGCGTACTCCGCCCAGGGAAGGAACCGGCTCCAGCTGTCCTGGTACTGGTGGCAATAGGTCCTGAGATGTCGTCTGATGTCCTGGATCTTCCGCTCAGTCTGGCCGTTTGTCTGAGGGTGGTATCCAGAAGATAAGCTGACAGTAACCCCGAGGAGTCTGAAGAAGGCTTGCCAAACCCTTGAAATGAACTCTGGACCTCTTTCCGACACTATGTCCTCGGGGATGCCGAAGTTTTGAAACACATGATTGAAGAGGGCCTCTGCGGCCTCAAACGCAGTTGGAAGTCCAGGCAATGGGATCAGCTTGCAAGCCTTCGAAAAGCGATCCACAACGACGAGGACACAAGTGTGGTTTCTGGATCTGGGAAGGTCCGTCATGAAATCAATTCCAAGGTGGGACCACGTCGTTGTGGGATAGGAAGTTGCACGAGCTTGCCCTCCGGGGGTCTTCTGGGGGTGTTGGTAATGGCACAGACTGAGCATCCCCGAACGTACCTGGAAACATCCCGTGAGATGGACGGCCACCAGTACTGATAACTGAGGAGCGAGAGGGTACGCCTGCTACCTAGATGTCCAGAGCCCGGAGCGGTATGAGCTGAGTCCAGAAGGGCGGCACAAAGATGGAGCGGTACGAAGACATGCCCCTCTGGACCTCCCGGCGGAGGGGGATTACGAAGGTTCTCCTGGGAAATCTGCTCGTCGATGTCCCAGATGATGGGGCTGATGATCATGGCTGGAGGGAGGATAGGTTCTGGAAGCGAATCTTCGGTTGAAGCATGATGAAGACGAGAGAGAGCATCCGCTTTGCAATTGTTGCTTCCAGGTCGGTATGACACGGTAAAATCAAAGCGGGTAAAGGAGAGCCCATCGAGCCTTACGGGGATTCCCCCTTTTAGCTTCTCTGAGGTATACCAGGTTGCGATGATTGGTTATAACCACAAACTGGTGATTAGCTCCCTCCAGCCAAAGCCATTCCTCTAATGCAAGCTTGATGGCGAGCAGCTCCCAATTCCCAATATCATAGTTCCGCTCTGCCGGGGACAGCTTCTTAGAGTAGAAGGCACATGGACTGAGTTTGGGAGGATCACCCTGCCGCTGTGATAGAACTGCTCCAACTCCTGTTGAGGATGCGTCCACCTCAACAACAAACGGTATATCTGGGTTAGGATGAACCAGGATGGGAGCAGTCAGAAAGGCTTCTTTCAGTTGTTGAAAGGCTAAGATGGCTTCAGGAGATAAGGACAGAGACTTGGGCCGGCCCTTTAGAGACGAGGTCAAAGGAGAACTGATGTGACTGTAGTTATTGATGAATCTTCTATATAAATTGGCGAATCCGAGAAACCGTTGAAGATCCTTCACAGTAGAGGGCAGAGGCCAGTTCCGGATAGTTTCCACCTTCCTCTGGTCCATCTTCACTCCCGTTTGGTCTATGATGTAGCCCAGAAATTGCACAGTGGGTGTGTGAAACTCACATTTCTCCAGTTTCAGGTACAGTTTTTGAGCTCTCAGTTTTGGCGCTGATGCTAAGCAAGAGATGAGTAGATGAGAATATCATCGAAATAGACAACCACAAATCTGTTGAGATACTCTCGAAAGACCTTATTCATGTAACCCTGGAAGACAGCTGGGGCGTTGGACAGTCCGACGGGCATGACTCAATACTCATAGTGACCTGAGGGCGTGATGAATGCTGTCTTCCATTCATGATGTGCCTGCATTTGGAAATATAGCGATACCTGAAGCAAAAAAACGCTGCAATCCTCCGCCTCTCCGTTGAATGTCGCTGGTCGGGCCATGGGACTCGCAGAGGCAGCTGACGAAGCAGCGGATGTTTGCGGAAGTGAATGGTGGCGTGCTGAGTGAAGGAGATTCTCAGGAATGGTGGGTGGATTAGCCGGTGGAGAAGGATGTAAGGACTGGCAAACAGCCTGAACCACTTCCGCGAATGGATTGCGAGATGGATTCTCCACGGGCTCCGCTGGACTCTGCATTTCGTAGGTCTGGTCTTCTGTCACGGATGGAGCAGGAGTCAGACAGATGGTAAGTGAAATAGTGTTTATTTACAGAGATATGGTGAGTATGCAAGCAGACGATATTCAGGGTGGAACTTAGCTGAAGGATAACCAGAGTCTTTGTTTACAGATGTGGATGGAGAGTCACTGGGAACAGGCTGATGACCGGAGACTGAAATTCCGTGTGAAGGTTAGCAGGTGATCGATGGATGGAAATCAGGTAGGTAGCGGGTAAGTTGCAGGTAAGTAGCATGATAGTCTGTAGTGTCATGTAGAGACGAGACCAGACAATGAGTGTGTGAAGAGGAGTTGAATATATAGGGAGGTGAACTGATGAGGTGCAGGTGATGGTGATTAAAACTCAGGGGACTGTGAACGAGTGGGAGGAGTGAGTGAAGCTGGTGGAATGCTGACAGATGTCCTTTGCCTTTGTGGTTTACAAATAGATTAGAATGGTTGACCCACAACTGTGAAGGGTCCAGAAATGTCAAACGCTTGGCTAATATTTAGAAAACAATCATTGAGATAAAAACCACCAGTGTAGACAGCAGTGGCGGCTACTGGAAAATATTTCTAGGTAGGGCTGTTTCCACATTCAACAAATCTTAGCAAACATCCTAGTATGATTTAACAGAAGGAAAACATATTTAGACTTAAAACATATTTTGAAGGCTTGAAACGTATTTTAAATAAAGATAATTGCTTTCACATGTTCAGGATTAAGATTGATGTTAATTCTCACAAAACTGTATTTTCTAAAAAAATTTTTTCATGGTAAAATAAAAAATACTTTTTTATAAAAAGTCCCTTTCCCTACCTCCCAGGGGGTCGGCTGTGCCCCTGCCTTCATCTTCAGGCAGGGAATGCAGAATCCGTTACCCTCGGATTGCGAGTTACGGACGGGGCCTACGCATCACAATATTTGCTTGCTGGGCTGTTAATAACTTTATGCTTTGTCACGTCATTTTGCCTCCCGAGTCTTTCTGGTAGAACTACAAGTCAAGCTGCAATACCAAACAGGACAACATGCAGATGCCAACAGACCCCTGTACCAGCTTTTTTAACCTTACTGCATTTAGCTACATATCCATTCAGAATTATTGAACACAGCAGAACCTACCTTCGACATTATGTGAAATTTAAAGGGGAGCTATTATGCTCATTTATAAAAACTGTAATATAAGTCTCAGGTGTCCCCAGAATGCGTCTGTGAAGATCAGCTCAAAATACCCCACATATAATTTATTATACCATGTTGTAAATGCCAATTCATCAAATGCACACCTCAGAATCTCGGCAGAAGTAATAGGTCATCTGGGGACTATTCTCTTACTGTTTTTCAAATACTATGTATTCAAATTTTGGTATACTGTTTTTTTATTCTATATAGTAGGGAAGTATTCTATTTTGGACGCAGAGACTGTTTCGGATTTATGGGGAAAATAACAAACGGAATGGATGGATTTTTACCACAATAGGGTGGTTGTGTACACACACTGCGGACACATCATTTTGTTAAAAAACTAAATCGCAAATGAGTATCAAAATTTTATTAGCAACGTTTCGGTCTCACGAGCTTCATCAGGCATATCCTTGTCCCCAGAGTTCCTTGTTTTTTTTTAGATTTTTTGACCTACTCATATGGTCTTTTTCCCCACGCACCTACTGTATCACCTGCAGGTGTGTGACGGTGTTTTCTAATGGTTAAAAAACTAAAGAAAAGTGAATTTCGTATAATAGCAAATATCTGACATTGACCAGAGATATAAGGTATACACAAATGAGACCAATGACTCAAAATATTTTTAGCTGATATCCAAGAGAAAAAGGCTGTCTAGGTCTTTTTAATAGAGATGCACCGATTACAATTTTCTAGGCCGATCCCGATTCCGATTTTTCCTTGAGTTTGACCTGCCGATACCGATTTTAGCCGATTCCGATTTTATTTTTTCAAAACACTTTACAGCACACACAAATATTTATTTTCTATCTTCTCCTTAATAGAACATTTTGCATAGAACATTTTTTGAACAGATAATCGCTATAAAATAGAACTATATAAATTACTCCTAGCGTGGAAAATTCTCACACACCTAAAGTGCAGTGTTATGGAAGAACCATTTCCTTTTCACATCCAATATCCAATAATTTTTTTTTTATATATTTAGCAAACTAAACTTATTTAGCAAACTGTATGAAAACAGGTAATGGCAATAAAATAATATATAAATAACAAATAAAAATTCAATAAATATAGCCTTGCAGTATAAAGATATTTATCTCTCTCTCTCACACACACACAGGCCTATTGCAATCACTTGTTGTATATCAATGGCAAGTTATATTTCTCAAGCAGTTCTTCTCTCATCTGACACATGTCCAGCCAAGCTAAACAGGACAAGTGGAGCATGTGCAGGGAAACAATTAAATAATAATAAAAACAAGTTTAAATGGGTAAATTTTCTATAAATATTTTTGAGTCTTCATTTTCTTTCTGACATAGCCTAGCCTACTTCAGTTCTTGTTAAAACACACCAGACATGCAAATTCTTTGCATTTTGGGCACTTTTTGGATGAAATCATATTTATTTTTTTTGTCCATCAAAAGTGTGCTTTCACTTACATTGAGCGCAGCAAAAATAGATTCGGCGCCGAAACCAGCGCTTCACTGTTGCTCACGCGACGCGACGCTCCTGCTCGACGCTCACGCGCTGCTCCGGCACCCGGTGTGAATGCACTCATTGATTAACATGCACGGCGAACAAAACAAAAAAAACGCGCTGCACCTTGTGGTGTGAAACGGCCGTAATTCACGAGGTTTCCTACATGTGCGCGTTCCGTGTGCACGTGTGATGCTGATGTTGCGCGATATTAATCATGCGGCGCCCGAGTGCATTTGACCGCATAAAATCGGATTATGTCAGACTGACCGGCCGGTCGCCGATCATGGCCGATCACGTGAAAACCGGCCGATTCCGGTCACCAGCCGATCAATCGGTGCATCTCTACTTTTTAAGGTCAAAGCGGTATTAAGATTCCAGTTCAATATTCTTGTCTCAGTAGGTTGATGGCGTCTTCTCTCACAACCTCAGTCTGCGGTTTTAGCCGGCTCTCAGATTTATGATCATTTTGTTCAGTCTCTCCCCTGGACAGGGTTGGGTTTATATTCATTGTCCATCCTCCAACCTGTGGCCACCTGTAAATCGTTTCTGAGCTTCTGCAGAGCCTCAGAACCATGCAGGTACTAAATCTAATCAGGCCACCACTCCTGCATTTGAAGATTACATTTGTTCACCCCACCAGCACAAGGGCTTTGTTGTTCTAAGAAGTTCAGAAGAGTATCATTTTTGATTGGATTCCACTGGAGGATTTTTGGAATTTATTCAGCCCTCAGGGGTTTCACATCAGTTTCTGTTCTTTTAGTGAAATTTCTCTGGGAGCAGAAGTCTAAGTCATTGCACTTTTCCGCTGACTTGCACATCATGTCCAGCGCTGCTGTTCAATTCACATCAAAGAGCAAATCATATATATATATATATAAAAAAAGAAAAGAAAAAAGTGTTCTCACTGTGAATCACATTGCTAAATCCCCATAACATTTGTGAATATAGCAGGATAATTAGGTGCATGAATAAAAAAGTTTCTAGGCAATTTTGTCCATTAGTATAAATATCTCTAGCCAAGTCTGTCTTCAAACGACATCCGATATAATTACTTGCATCTTCAGCCGTCTGTATGTATTATTAATGACAAATCTAATAAGACTAAAACTGTCAAATTTTTGATGCGGTGAAAAGGTTTCTGAAGTTATGTGATTTCAGCCCTAAAGGAGGCATACATTTCAGTCCATTTAGCAAGAGTTTTTTGACTCATTACTAATTTTTAATGAATGAAGTGGGCGCAGTCACTGGATAACCAGTTCCTATTTCATTTTAGACCTCTTTTATTCAAAGGACAGTCAAAAGGTGACAGGATGTTATTGGGGAACCTGTTTGATAACAGTCATTATTGTTTGGCATAGACATAACACATTTTGCCTTTATTATTTGAGCTAAACATACTTAATTGTTAAACTGAATTGCTTAAATCTGTCCACTAAAATTCACAAAAAACTCAGCAATACAGACTCAGCCTATAGACCTGTCCTTCACTCAAGCGTTTCATTCATCATCCGTGCATTGAAGACCCCACAGAGGTCAGTTAACGCTGGGCAAAGCACCTCCCTGCACACACCTCTACCTTCCCATCATCGAAGGTGATGACACATCCATTTACACGTCCCGAATTCCAGCCTGCTTCTCACCGGCGAGAGTGAAGCTGTGTGTCATGATCATCCAGCTGATAGCTGTGGCCTGTTGACTGCTAGCTGACCTTGAGTCATTGTAACACTCAGTGGAATCCAAACTTCAAACTAAGGCTGTAGTTACCTGTATATATGTAGCAGTCATGATTTTAGACTTTTGGACCTGAAAATTATTGCTGTTATTACTGTATTTTGGTCAAGTAAATGCATAAGATATTTTTAAAATCTTACCAAACCAACCCCTACTCTTTACATGTAAAAGGCTTTTAAGCCAATTCAATGCAAAAGCATAAATATTGTCAAAAGCCTTATATATATATATATATATATATATATATATATATATATATATATATATATATATATATATATATATATATGAAGACTTCAGATGCATAAGCCTCTAAGTGCTCTTTAGCTCTTCCAAAGGCACTGCTGTCGAAACATGCCATTTGTCCTTGATTGCCACAGATGCAGAACTTTGCTAGAGTGTAGAGATTTGTTCAATAATAAAATGACAGCCAGTGAAGTAGGACTCAAGGGCACAGATAAATATTATTACCTTTCAGTAGTTACAAAAGAAGTAAAGTTATTTATTTGAAAGATTTACTGCAAAAGTCAGATATTAAACATCAAAACCATTCTTTATTATGAGCATCATCCTATTTTAAACCATGTTCAACATGCTCCACTGCTTTTTTAACATTCTCTCACTAGATGGCAACATTACAATGTAACACTTAACTCTACAGCAATTAGACAGTAGTTCCTAATCCCTCATTTACCCAGTAATTCTAGCATGTCAGATGTGTGTAAAGATGTATTAAATATATTTTAAAAGTGATATAATTCATGAATTGCATGAACATGATATTAATGGCAAGGTAGAGGAGTAATGTGGGCAGGCCACTGTCAGTTATTTTACACACTCTCATTTATCTGTTTATCTGGCTGTGAATGATATTGCACACAGAGGTTTAAAGTGCTCCTCCTCCGCCAGCACATTAGAAAGAGCATATTTCCATGTGGCGGGGAAGCTGATATTTCAAATACCATGGAAACATTTGCGTCATTTTGTCTTGAGCCTAATGAAAATCAGTGTGACACTAATCTGATAAACCAGGGGGATACAAAATATTTGCTAGCAGTCTTATCAGGGTTCATTACACGATAACTCATTTATATATTTCTTTGTATCTTACAAGAAAGGCAGTGCAAGAAAGTAAACAAAAACACAAAAGGTGTTTGGTCTGACATTGTGAGATATTCTATTGGTTTCATACAACAGATTCACTGCACTGGCAAATAAAAATCAAGTTCTGTCCGCTTGTCCTTTGACAACCCCTGATGTTTACTGCATGATAACTGCTTGAAAGAACTGAGATATGAGAGTACTTCCAGCTCTGCTCTCAGAAACCTGTAACCCATTCCATAACCATTTAACACTTCTGACCATAAGCTAAAATGCTTCAAATGTCAAACTTCTAAGATCTCATTGCAACCAAGCAAAGAAAAAAAAGTAAAACAAACAAAAAAATCATTCACTAGTGTCACCAAAAAACCCTGCAAAAATAGTGACTGTTTTGAAACAGGTTTCTCAAACCCTCCTCCTGTAATAATAATGCCACAGCTATAGCTTTCTGGGAAATTAACAAACAAATAGCTTTGACTTTCTGTATCAAAATGTACATTTTGGCTTATGTCAATATCAAACAAAACCATGAAAAACACTGACAAAATGCACACACTAAGTTTTGCATTTCTGCATCCTTCTGAAATTATATTAAAGAAAAATATATTATAATTTTATAATATTTACATTATTAAAAATATCTATTTTTTTATTGGGAACATTGACATTTTCTATTCACTAAACATGAGAAATGTGAAACATTACAGGTCAAATCCTTGTAAAACTGCTACATTTGGTCTAAAAAAGTCAGCAATGGTGTCAATAGGCAGTGGGTGTGTTGTGTGACTTTGGCATGCTGGGAAATTTTAAATAGTTTTCTGCCAAACCTGTTGCTATAACACATTTCAGAGTGGTTTAGCCCATATTTAGTGAAATAGGTATTATTTACAGCAATTGTAGCAATTTTGCTACTGTGGGTCTTTGAGGGTTGCGTTGGCAACTGCAAAAAATATTTTGCAATAACAAATACACACTTTACCTTTAAAGACAAATGGAACTGGGTTGCTCATTAACTCAAATATCATGTAATCACTGTTTTACAAATCTCCAATCAACCCACAAACTATAGGTCTTAGTGAACAGTCAGATACAGCTATATAGTTGAAAAAACAAACAATCATGGAGACGGTTTATAGGCCTACATTTGTTTAAGGAGCAACAGTTCAGTACAAAGCAAGTCATGCAATGATAATCCGCATAGTCTAGCACACACATCCCAGCACTTCTTTCAAGTCCAGTGGCCGAGCAGATAGTGTACCAGGCATGACTATCTGCCAGAATAGAACAAAATTACCCTTGCTGTCAAAACAAAACCTTATGGTCAGTCTTTTCCTCTGCTTTTGTGACAATTTCATGGTGATTACACAAAACAAATGCTTTCAAATAATGACACAGCATTCCGTGGTATTTTTTTTTATCAAGCATCACTACATGCAGTATTCAAGTCCTCCAGGCCAGTTCCTACTTTTAGGACATCCGAAAATGTAATTAAGACATCCTTCACGTTCAAAATATTTTGTTCTGAATCATATAGATTAACTGGACAATTTTATATTTCTCTTGCTCTCCCATTTCACTTCCCAACAAAGATAGGAATGTCTTTTATTACTAATGTAACATAAACCAGCCAAATTAATTATTATCCAGCATATTTTATTTGCATTCTTCATCAACAGAACACAATCATTTACATAAGCTACTGTATGTCAAGCTGTTCTGAATTTGCTCATCAGAATCTATGCTCATTCACTCTAAAAAATACAGGTTCTTTATTTGCATTGATGTATCCAGAACCTTTAACATCCATGAAACCTTTCCATTCCCCAAAAGGCTTTTTATAGTGGAAAAAGGTTTAGATTATTACTATATATTTCTTAACAGAGATCAGTCTTTTAAGAACTGTTCAATGAAAGGTTATTTTGGTAACCAAAAATGGTTCTTCTATGGCATCGCTGTGAAAAGCCCCTTTTGGAACCTTTATTTTAAAGAACATTCGTCTTTGCAATAACCTCAGTGGATGTACTTAAAAGTGTCCGAACGGTCACACACTACCATAGTATACCAAGCAAGTGTAGAGGGTTCTAGTCTTGCATAGCCAGACCATAGAGCCAGAGCTTCAGACTGACGACAGAAGGTCTGGACTCCATAGCAGCTTTCATTTGCCAAGGACCACCCAGAGGCCGTCTGACTGAGATGTAAAGCAACAAATCCCAGTTCGTTTTATTTTTGTCATGTTTAGGGGAGTGAAAATGTAACGTCGATGTACCTAGAATAACAGTCCGGTGTGTAAAACTCTTGGATGTATTTTAAAGAGTCTATGCCCCAAACTTTACATACTTCACATACTTTTGAAAATCCAGTGTTTAGTTGATCCTGATAAGCGCTCATTGTCACAGTTGTAAACACGACAGCTTTCTTCTTCCATGAGGGGGTTTGACATCACAGCATCTTTGTTTCTAGGTTGACCATTTAAGAACGCAGCAAATGTAGAATTCAACCAATCAGATAACGACTTCAAAACTCCTGAAGTATTCGGATGATGGATTGCAAGGTAAGAAGGCATCAAGGCACGTCGGAATCCAA
The DNA here is from genome assembly GCA_030578255.1 of Tiaroga cobitis. Classification (NCBI taxonomy): domain Eukaryota; kingdom Metazoa; phylum Chordata; class Actinopteri; order Cypriniformes; family Leuciscidae; genus Tiaroga; species Tiaroga cobitis. The sequence continues at coordinate 19,054,317 of CM060593.1, read as the reverse complement.
TGTTAGCTTCACTTCCTGTCTCTTACTGTTGAACGTCCTGGTCCCTCTGTAATGGACTGATCATCAGTTTCAATTGGGGTTCCCCCAGAGGATAAGATGTCTATAGCAGCATCGGAGGGTGAGCTGGCCTCTGGAGATGACGACTCGGCTGCGTTATCTCCCTCTGGGAGTGTAACGTTGCCCGAGCCAGATGCAGAAATGTCAGCTATGCTTAAAACGGGCCGCCGAGGCTGCCGGGCTCGAGTGGAATCCTCCACCGTGTCCCGCTCAGTCTCAGTTTGAGGATTGGTATCTCGGGGAGTCTTCGTTTGTGTGTGTGTCTGTTCCACCGCTGGCTCCCAAGAAAGCGGAGCAAGCCGTACCCACACTTCAAAGAAAGAGCAAATTCCTCTGTTCCTGGGTCCCAAGAGGCAAGTCTGGCAGTGTGCAACCCTATAAGGCCTTGCACCCCTCAGCCCCCTCTTGATCGCCAGCACGGCAGCTGTGTGCGGTTCGCGGACCCGGTCATCTGCCTTCTCACGCATCCCTGGTCGTCTCGTGGAGACAGGTAAGTGTTGTGCACCACACTCAGACCCTGCTTCAGGCCGCCTGCGGGCCTTCCGAGCCGGGTCCCTGGCCTCCACCTTGCTGCCCCACCTCGGGTACATCTGTGGTCCCCTGGCCCTGGCCCGGTTCGTAGAATCAAAAAATGCTTCCCAACCGGTCCAGATGGACCCAAACTATACCATCAGACTCGGCTCGCGATTCCTTTTCAATAATAATGCCACAGCTATAGCTTTCTGGGAAATTAACAAACAAATAGCTTTGACTTTCTGTATCAAAATGTACATTTTGGCTTATGTCAATATCAAACAAAACCATGAAAAACACTGACAAAATGCACACACTAAGTTTTGCATTTCTGCATCCTTCTGAAATTATATTAAAGAAAAATATATTATAATTTTATAATATTTACATTATTAAAAATATCTATTTTTTTATTGGGAACATTGACATTTTCTATTCACTAAACATGAGAAATGTGAAACATTACAGGTCAAATCCTTGTAAAACTGCTACATTTGGTCTAAAAAAGTCAGCAATGGTGTCAATAGGCAGTGGGTGTGTTGTGTGACTTTGGCATGCTGGGAAATTTTAAATAGTTTTCTGCCAAACCTGTTGCTATAACACATTTCAGAGTGGTTTAGCCCATATTTAGTGAAATAGGTATTATTTACAGCAATTGTAGCAATTTTGCTACTGTGGGTCTTTGAGGGTTGCGTTGGCAACTGCAAAAAATATTTTGCAATAACAAATACACACTTTACCTTTAAAGACAAATGGAACTGGGTTGCTCATTAACTCAAATATCATGTAATCACTGTTTTACAAATCTCCAATCAACCCACAAACTATAGGTCTTAGTGAACAGTCAGATACAGCTATATAGTTGAAAAAACAAACAATCATGGAGACGGTTTATAGGCCTACATTTGTTTAAGGAGCAACAGTTCAGTACAAAGCAAGTCATGCAATGATAATCCGCATAGTCTAGCACACACATCCCAGCACTTCTTTCAAGTCCAGTGGCCGAGCAGATAGTGTACCAGGCATGACTATCTGCCAGAATAGAACAAAATTACCCTTGCTGTCAAAACAAAACCTTATGGTCAGTCTTTTCCTCTGCTTTTGTGACAATTTCATGGTGATTACACAAAACAAATGCTTTCAAATAATGACACAGCATTCCGTGGTATTTTTTTTTATCAAGCATCACTACATGCAGTATTCAAGTCCTCCAGGCCAGTTCCTACTTTTAGGACATCCGAAAATGTAATTAAGACATCCTTCACGTTCAAAATATTTTGTTCTGAATCATATAGATTAACTGGACAATTTTATATTTCTCTTGCTCTCCCATTTCACTTCCCAACAAAGATAGGAATGTCTTTTATTACTAATGTAACATAAACCAGCCAAATTAATTATTATCCAGCATATTTTATTTGCATTCTTCATCAACAGAACACAATCATTTACATAAGCTACTGTATGTCAAGCTGTTCTGAATTTGCTCATCAGAATCTATGCTCATTCACTCTAAAAAATACAGGTTCTTTATTTGCATTGATGTATCCAGAACCTTTAACATCCATGAAACCTTTCCATTCCCCAAAAGGCTTTTTATAGTGGAAAAAGGTTTAGATTATTACTATATATTTCTTAACAGAGATCAGTCTTTTAAGAACTGTTCAATGAAAGGTTATTTTGGTAACCAAAAATGGTTCTTCTATGGCATCGCTGTGAAAAGCCCCTTTTGGAACCTTTATTTTAAAGAACATTCGTCTTTGCAATAACCTCAGTGGATGTACTTAAAAGTGTCCGAACGGTCACACACTACCATAGTATACCAAGCAAGTGTAGAGGGTTCTAGTCTTGCATAGCCAGACCATAGAGCCAGAGCTTCAGACTGACGACAGAAGGTCTGGACTCCATAGCAGCTTTCATTTGCCAAGGACCACCCAGAGGCCGTCTGACTGAGATGTAAAGCAACCAATCCCAGTTCGTTTTATTTTTGTCATGTTTAGGGGAGTGAAAATGTAACGTCGATGTACCTAGAATAACAGTCCGGTGTGTAAAACTCTTGGATGTATTTTAAAGAGTCTATGCCCCAAACTTTACATACTTCACATACTTTTGAAAATCCAGTGTTTAGTTGATCCTGATAAGCGCTCATTGTCACAGTTGTAAACACGACAGCTTTCTTCTTCCATGAGGGGGTTTGACATCACAGCATCTTTGTTTCTAGGTTGACCATTTAAGAACGCAGCAAATGTAGAATTCAACCAATCAGATAACGACTTCAAAACTCCTGAAGTATTTCAAATTTTTTTTGCGTCGGAAATCTTAAAAATGCTGCCTTCGGATGATGGATAAGGTAAGAAGGCATCAAGGCACGTCGGAATCCAATGTTAGCTTCACTTCCTGTCTCTTACTGTTGAACGTCCTGGTCCCTCTGTAATGGACTGATCATCAGTTTCAATTGGGGTTCCCCCAGAGGATAAGATGTCTATAGCAGCATCGGAGGGTGAGCTGGCCTCTGGAGATGACGACTCGGCTGCGTTATCTCCCTCTGGGAGTGTAACGTTGCCCGAGCCAGATGCAGAAATGTCAGCTATGCTTAAAACGGGCCGCCGAGGCTGCCAGGCTCGAGTGGAATCCTCCACCGTGTCCCGCTCAGTCTCAGTTTGAGGATTGGTATCTCGGGGCGGGCCGCGCTGGTTCTCAGCTTGCCAACCCAGTGGAGGAGGATGCTCTTGGAGTTGGTCACCGATCCACTCCCTCTCCCCGGGTGAGGGCCAGGTGGAGTCTTCGTTTGTGTGTGTGTCTGTTCCACCGCTGGCTCCCAAGAAAGCGGAGCAAGCCGTACCCACACTTCAAAGAAAGAGCAAATTCCTCTGTTCCTGGGTCCCAAGAGGCAAGTCTGGCAGTGTGCAACCCCATAAGGCCTTGCACCCCTCAGCCCCCTCTTGATCGCCAGCACGGCAGCTGTGTGCGGTTCGCGGACCCGGTCATCTGCCTTCTCACGCATCCCTGGTCGTCTCGTGGAGACAGGTAAGTGTTGTGCACCACACTCAGACCCTGCTTCAGGCCGCCTGCGGGCCTTCCGAGCCGGGTCCCTGTCCTCCACCTTGCTGCCCCACCTCGGGTACATCTGTGGTCCCCTGGCCCTGGCCCGGTTCGTAGAATCAAAAAATGCTTCCCAACCGGTCCAGATGGACCCAAACTATACCATCAGACTCGGCTCGCGATTCCTTTTCGCTCGGCTTCCGCCCAAGCTCAGTGATATTCATCACACCTAGGTGTTGAGCAAATATGCTCCTAAAAATAGTGACTTTAGTCACACCTAAGTGTTGAACAGTGCTCCTGTCTTGTGTGCGCACAACGCAGTCTACTGGCGAAGGACACGATGCAGCCGTGTGTATTGAGACGGGCCCTTTTTCAAAAGCCTCTGTTCAATTTGTTACACAGAGATGCATTTCCAAATGCTCTTTCCCCAAGATTGGTCTGCAGCATTCGACCTGAGAGACATATACTTTGGATCTCTATCCTTCCGCACCTCAGGCCATCCTGTGTTCGTGCATTTGAAAGGTGTGAAGTTTCAGTACTAAGTCTTACCCTTCAAGGGTTCATAGCTAGTTGGTTCCTCAGGTCAACTGGGAAAGAGTAAACTCGTTTACGGACTGAGGATCTCTTTTGTAGTTTGGAGATGGATTCGGTCCACCGCGTCTCTGAAAAAGAGGGTGTGGATGGTTAGTGCTGTATAGAAGTGAGAAAGGGTCCCACTGAAACACTTCAGAGGCTCCTGGGGCATATGGTAGACGCAGCCGTTCGGCTTCCTCCATTTGAAGACCACTTCAGCACTGACTTCACGGCCGAGTCCCGAGGTGACCGTGGCAGAGCGCCACGCTCCGTGTGAAAGCACCCTGGCCTGCCGCCAAACCCTCAGTCCATAACAGACATTTTGTTTCTCTGGGCCAACGGTCCCTAGAACGAGTGTCCATCAATACCGGCTGAGGGGCCAAGTACAAAGGGCATGCAGTAACGGAGGTCTGGGCGGCACTCCGACTGCATTGGCATCCATTGCCTTGAGTTGCTTGCAGTTCATCTCGCTGTGAGACACCGCTACTCAGCGAATTTGTACTGGTCTGAAAAGACAACATTGCGACCGTTGCGCTACGCTTCCCTTGCATGTCACCACTCGCTCGCCACCTCCTCCACAGAGTCAGAAGCTTCTGAGGTCTCTTCATTCCAGTTATTACTTCTGGCCGGCTCAATTGTGCCGCTGACAAGCCTCACGACAGCCTGTGGCTCAGGGAGAGTGGAGACTCCGTCCCCAGGCGGTCCAGCTGTTTGGGTCCACTTTGGGGTCGCATAGTTACATCGGTTGCAAATCCTTGGAAAGCACGATTTGATCGTCAGGTTCCTGAGGGGAGCAAGGAGAATAAATCCGCATTGCGCTCCCTCTTTACCCTCTTGGGATTATCTCTGGTGCTACTGCACTCAGAGACCTCCCCTGAGCCTCTTCAGGCAGTGAGTTAAATGTCCTGTTCTAAAAAAAAAACAGTTCTCCTGCTTGCTTGGTCTCTACTAGAGGGTAGGGACTTTCTTACATTTCAGTCAGCGAATTGTGCCTGGAGTTCGGGCTCCCTCTCACGAAATCTGAGACCCTGGCCTGGATATTGGTCCAAGGTTTCTACCTCTCGGGTCCAGGTGGTGAGCCTGCAAGCACTGCCCCGGAGGAGGCAGACCCAGCCCTGGCTTTTCTCTGTTCTGTCCGCTCCATTGTGGTTATACGTGCACAGAATGCAAAGCCTGGACCTCAGACCAGCTCTTGAGACCAGCAGAAGGGAAAGCTGTTTCCAAGGAGGGGTTGGCCCACTATATGTGGTTGCCTTCATCTTGGTGAGAAAGTTTTCCCAAGATGCACGTGCCCACCTAGGTGGTGAGCTCCTCCTAAGCGAGAGTATTGCCCCCTCCTAGGCGTTGACACAGAGTGCCTCGCTGAACAGATGTTAAACAGAGTTGGGGACTGGGCGACACCTATCATGTTCGCTAGAGAACTAGTCTATGTGTCGAACCGCTGCTTTCCGTGGGCTCCCTTCACATGAAGCCAGTTTCACTGTAAGGAATGGATACGTGTGCAATTCTTGCTCCTGTTGAGTTCCCCTTATTAGCCGGACCCTGTCGAGTTCCTCCGTACCCTTTGGCAACGGACGTGGCGGAACGTCCGAAGCCAGGCCTATCACTCGTATGCACTGGTGGAACCTGTGTTAGGCTGGGTCCATATGTTGTGATCCCTACGGCGATCCCATATGTGTATTCTTCCAAGGTACGGCTCCCTCCAGCGAGCCTGTATCTTCCCTCTGTTCAGTTGATCCTCCCCCCTGTTGTAGGCTGGCGTCATCCCAGTGACATTCCATATGTTGCACTGCCCGGTCATCTGGCCAGTCCATATGTGTATTCTCCACTTGTTACCTCCCTTCGGGCAGAATGTGGTTTCCGTAGCGTCCCTTCCTACCATTGATAGGGTACGCTTTCCCAGTGGTCCTGTGTAACAGCAGTGACTTCCTTGGCCTAAGCCCTTCCATCTCCGCTTCAAGTTGCGGAAGGTTCAGAAGGCTTTTGTCCAGGCACTGGAAGGTGGCAGCACTAGTGGCGATCCCATTCAGTCGACGTCGACTACGTCTGACGTTCTCGACTGAAAGGGAACGTCCTGGTTGTGTATGCAAGCCACCGTTCCCTGAAGGAGGGAACGGAGGACGTAGTCCCCTTGCCACTACTGCTGGACCAACGCTGATTCCGAGTTACACTCGGCTCCTCAGCGAATAAGCAACTAGTGCGTGCATCCACTTCCGTATTTATACCCGTGCCACGGGGGCGGAGTGTGCGATGCAGGTCACTCACGCCAAATTCCATTGGCTCGTACTCGTTCAATAGTACTCGAAGATGACTGGCTCCCTGGTGTGATCCCATTCAGTCGACGTCAACTACATCCTACTACGCGACGTCGACTACGTGACCAGGACGTTCTGTATGTAAAAAACAATCATGACAAAAAAAATAATAAAAAAAAAAAAAAAAAATATATATATATATATATATATATATATATATATATACACAGCTCCCTTTATTTTCCTTTATTGTCACTACTACAGCATTTACAAATAGATTAGGTGCATGTCAGGACTGAAGATTTATACAAATAAGTTTACATACACTTAACACATCGGAATATAGTGTGGTGTATGGTGTAGTCTGCTTTGGCTGTATTGTACAGTATCAGTTGCTGTTCAGAAATATTATCCCAAGCAGATTTCACAATGGGTTCGAGTTGGCCACTCAGATCTGCCTCATTGACAAACAGAAAAATGCTTGGTTTAAAAGTGACTTCTGTGTTGTTTATTACAGCATTGACAATTGACAGTGGAGCTTTTTTTTAAGCTAAATTTCTCTAACGTGACAGCACCTTTAGCGTCTGTTTGACGTTGCATACCGTTGTTGTAATTAGTGAATTTGATTGATTTGTTTTGGGTTTAATCACAGCATGTTTGTTGCTTAATTCTAAAGATATGATGCTTTTGGGACAAACTTGTATTGTAATTGTAAGATTTGTTGCTTAACTAAGTTTACTTTAGGCCCACTTATTGGACGTGTTGAGGTAGGCCTATTGTGTTACTCTTGGAATGTTTCTTTATTTTTGAAAATGTTTCTATTTACAAGATATTAATTACATTACATTTTAAAATTACTTGGATAAAAAACATGTCTTAAATAATGTGTTGTAGTGCATATTCTCTGCATGTAAAGTTGTTGGTTTTTCTTTAGTGAAAGTCTCCCATTTCTCAGTTAATAATGCACTGATGCACTCATCATTCTTCAGCTTGTGGTTCACAGTGATGAATAAGTGTTCAGCATCAGCTGATTAGGGAGTTTTTGGCATTGATATTGTTGTGGGGGGTTTAATTGTGACTCTATCAGCTCCGTCCAGGCTTGGATAGATGGGGCGGTTTGCCTAGAACAGAACCACAGTTCATACGCACATACTAATTGACAACCTGAATCAATTCTGGTATTTTGATGTAAGTGGTCTTGGCTGATTTGTTTTTTACAGTGTGGTCAGATGCGACAATTTACATAGATTATCAATTTACATAGATTATCAATTTACACGGAAGAGTGCCCATGAATTATCCTGGCGAGAATTTTTCCAGGATAGGTCGCCAGGGCTTTCCCCAACCCTTCCCATTACATGCCTTGGGACTCACACACATGTGTAATTACGGACAAGTGTCTCCAATTCTCCTATACTGCATGTTTTTGGATTGTGGGGGAAACCGGAGCACCCGGAGGAAACCCACGCAGACACAAGGAGAACATGCAAACTCCACACAAACGTCTCCTGGCTCAGCTGGGACTCAAACCAGGGACCTCCTTGCTTGTGAGGTGACAGTGTTACCCACTGAGTCACTGTGCTACCCCAAATGGCATATGTGGCATTAAACAGTCCCTATAGTGTCCGTTATTTTCTTCTGCTGAAGTTGAACTTTGTAACCCTAAACACAAGATAAAATTACTCATTGAGCTGAGAGTTTTAGCTGAGAGCACAAAAAATAGCTGGCTTACAAGAACACAAGGTTCATCAACCTTTCGATACAACAGTTAAACAAAAAAGCCACAGATGCCTGGACATCTGTGGAGTAGCACCTGTACAGTCTCGACTTATTTTGTTCTATCACCATATGTGTGCCATCACTGTAGACAATTTCAGTTAAAATAAATAAATAAAATGTAAATGAACACTTACTTTTACACTTCCAAATGAAGATAGCAAGTCAACAGAGCTGTGGATTTACAACTCTGGATGTTAAGTTAATATGCCTGTGTCATATTAAAAATGGCTTACAATTAGGGATGCAAACGGTTAATCGATTATCGATTAATTGTCGACAAGAATTTACTCGATTAAATTAAATTAATTGACGGCTAATTGAACATTGCCAACGTGACACGAGATTCTCACGCGAGAGAGTCGACACAAACTTGAGGCGGCAAAAAAGAAACCAAACATGAGGCGGTCAAAACGGAGTGGAGTGCATCAATATTGACTACCAGCTGCATATACAGCGTGCTAACCTCGAAAATCCAGCTGTATTCTAACAATAACTTAGCTCATACCTGTCAACACTCCCGTTTTTCCCGGGTTTCTGCCGTTTTTTAGACCTATCTCCCGGACCCCTCCCGGTTTGTTATTTTTTCCGGGAAACTAGTCTAACTGTCTGTCACACGTTTCACCGTCCACATCGTTACTTAGTAAACAAAATAAGATAAAAATTAGCATCAAACAGAAATTACCCGCATACATGGGGTGTTCGCATAGACAGTAAAAGGGGTGTTTGAGGCGCACGGCACATACAATACAATACTGCCGATAGTTCAACAGGGAGCGCGCAGCTCTTAAAGGGGCTACACCTTATTTCCACTCGTTACAAGTTGTAAATTTTACTCCCCCCCTCAGCCTATATTATAAGTGCTGCTGCTAATGTTTCAAGTTTTTTATATAAGTAGTTTACCAGATAGATTATTATATGTAGGCTTGATATAGTACAGGTAGGCTAAGCCTACCCATATAGATTTTTATTTAAATTTTATTTTATGTTGCTTAATGTTTCACATACAACAGGCGAGCCAGTGCACAATTATTTTTTATGTACTTTCATTTTCTGTGCATAATTTATTTTGTTAAACTACATAAATGCCATAATCTGTAACGTATCCCAACTGTTACAATAAAACATCAATTGAGCAATATAACATGCATTTTTATTCAGCATATAAGCAATATTTTGCTTTTTATGTTAAATTGATACCGTTAGAAATTTACATTCTCAGGAAAATAGCCGCTTATCAGTTAATCGTTAATCGATCGACTAATGATTAATGAATCAATCGATAATTTGCATCCCTACTTACAATAATAATAATAATAGAGTTAAATGCCTTGGGTGGTTTATTGAATGTATATTTGACTTTACTAGCATACATTTATGACTAATTTGAAGCAATTCCACAGGCTGTTTCTGAATGACTTCAATTAAAAGGTAATTAGAATCATAGTGAAATATGTATTAAAAGTTGCTAATAGTACTTTTTACCCAGCATTGGCTTTGTATTTGGGTGGTACTTCTAAGATGGAGTAATTATAATATACCTTTCTTCTGGAATTAAATACATGCAGAGGCCAGGAAATACACTTATCACAAGAAACATGATGTGCATGCAGAATGTTTTTTTCAAGAATACCTTTTTAACAGCATTATTATTATTTTAAAGTTATGTGAACTATGTGTGAAGAAACCATGGTATTCTCTATCGTACAAATTTATGTGCATTTATATGAGTCATCCTCCACGTATTTTTGGTTATCAAACCAGCACAAAATTCTGCAGAATCTTCAATCCCTCAACAGTAAGTGGTCTGTGTTGGTGCTGGAGAGAGGATTGTTGTTTTTGTGTGCAGTGTACTGCTAGTGAGTTTATCTTGGAAGTTCATCCCATGAGATCCTCCAGATCAGTCACACAGGAGGTCCTTCAGTGTTTTTCAACCAATCCTAAAAAGGCACAATGAAAAAGGCAAGTGAGGCACTGTGGGAAATAAGAAACTGAACAGAGATATGAATCAGAGTCAGACTTTGGGCAAACGTTCAGTTGTTCGAGCACCAGCTTTCCACTCTTAAAACTGCTAGCTATTATAAGCTTTTATTTTAGCTAGGGTTTGAAATCCGTTCCATATATGTGTGTGTGACTGAAAATGCACTTTAAAAGACCTAAAATTTCACAGACAAGGCTTAACCCTCCCAGACTAAAAATGTCAGTGGCATTGTTTTGTCTTAAAGGGTTAGTTCACCCAAAAATGAAAATGAAGTCATTAATTACTCACCCCCATGCATGTACCAACCCCGTAAGGCCTTCGTTCGTCTTCGGAACACAAAGATATTTATGATTAAATCTGAGAGGTTCATGACTGCTACATATAGGCTCCCTAAGGGAATGACACTTGACGGCCCAGAGAGTCATTAAAGAAAATGTTTAAATATTCCATGTCGCAACAGTGGCTCAACTATAAGTTTATCAAGCGACGAGAATACTTTTTGTGCGAAAAAACAAACAAAAATAACGACTTTATTCGACTATTCCTTTTCTTCCTTGTAGGCCTGAAACGAGACTTCAAGAGATTTCCACGACGCGCACGCGCGAGAACTCAACTGAAGTAGTTGAAGGAGATCGCAATTCTCGCGCATGCGTCGTGGAAATCTCTTGAAGTCTCGTTTCAGGCCTACAAGGAAGAAAAGGAATAGTCGAATAAAGTCGTTATTTTTGTTTGTTTTTTCGCACAAAAAGTATTCTCGTCGCTTGATAAACTTATAGTTGAGCCACTGTTGCGACATGGAATATTTAAACATTTTCTTCATTGACTTTCTTGGCCGTCAGGTTTCAATCCCTTAGGCAGCCTATGGAGGAGTGATCCAGCTGTCACATTTAATCAAAAATATCTTCATTTGTGTTCCGAAGACGAACGAAGGTCTTACGGGGTTGGTACAGCATGGGGGTGAGTAATTAATGACTTAATTTTCATTTTTGGGTGAACTAACCCTTTAAGATGCACACAGTAAGGTTTTTTTTTTTGTTTTAAGTAAAAGTTACTTAAATGTCTTAATTGAGCTAAAGCCTAATCCTGACTTAATCTAAGTCCTGTCTGTGAAACCAGGCCTTTGAATCAGAAGAGTGTAGCAGTTAGCAACTAAATATGCTACAGTACATGTTTTGGCACTTAAAGGAGGAAGTTGCAACTGATTTGCTTTTTTTTAATGAATACATCTAAATAAATAAACATTATGATCTCATTCTGACGGGGAACATGCCGTGTCCTTGGATTCGTTTAGAACAAACTTTATCTTGCTGTGTCTTCAAAGCTTAGAACTTTGTTTCCAAAAGACTGAAATGGATTTTATTGGATTTGGGGAGAACAGAACAGTTCTGAATACATATTGATTTAGTCATCCATAGTGTAATGCACATGCAAACACTCTGATGCATCAAGTAAAAGCTCAGAGCTTTCCTTCATAGAACAATTTGATCCATCATAATGGCACAGATCTTTACAGATATTTGGATTTAGGTTTGGAGCCCCCCACAAGGAAGAAGGTAATGCCATGAGTGTATTTGAGTGTATTTTTGGTCTTTTATAGCAGATTAATTTGAAACAGCGAATTTAGTTATAGTCTTATTATTTTAATTCGTTTTTTATTTTATTTATTAATTTAGAGACAATTGAAAATAGTACTATTGTTTTGTTTGGGGTCAGTTTATATAATTTTAATCAGCAAGGATGCATTAACCCTCACTGTTCATTTGATGCTTACACTTGGCAGGTTCGCTGGTCATAAATGACCAAATACCATGAATGTAGCTCTTTTTTAAAGCTGCAGTCTGCAGTTTTTCCTCTTTGTCGCCATCTCTGTTCGAAATCTGCAATTGCAGTCATTCGCGAAATTATCAACTTTACGTGAGTCGTATCTCAGCATGGCACATGAATTCAATGTTTTGAGGAGAATGTGCAGCTGTCAGTCACCGCGCGGTGTTTGATACTGGGATTCGCAATCACAGGTTCTACTTTTTGGAAGTATGACCAACATAAGAATTGTCACCCTAGAATGTCATCTGAACAAGTAACATCCACTTTTGTTTTTATGACCAACTAAGGAAAAAAAAAGCATCGCAGTATATCGCGCTGCTTAAATCTAACGATCGCTTATCATATTACGTCAAACTTTTGAACACTGGCTGGTTATGTACTTGCTCAAATTTATTTTGGATTTTTAACCGAAAATGTTACACTACTAGTAGGATGAGGACACAAGGAATACGGTTAAGAGACTTTTATACACCTGTTGCAATATCCGATCTTATAGATGGCTTCGAGATCCACACAGAACTGAAAACAGGAAGCAGGGAATAATTGGAACATAAACGGTCTCTTGAATACTTTGAACTGAGAGGTAGACTTGATAAATCAGGGCTTGAAGGCAGACACGAATGCACTTAGAACTTGAATGCAGATACGTAGACACTTGAACAGGAATACCGATCCGAAGAGACATGAACTGAGAGCGGACTTGAATAAACTTCCAACTTGAATGCAGAGAAGATATAAGGTCCGTAGATGCACAGAAGAACTCGGAGAATCAGACTGGAAAATCCTGAAGCACCGCCGCACACAATGGCTGCTTGGAAATACACACAGGAGAGTGGTTAGTGATAAACTTGAGTATACTTGCTGTGAGCACACGGGAATCCTGGAACCAGAGAAGCATGAGGAACCGGGTGAGTCACACGCGTTGATAGACGAGACCGGACAGAGAACAATGGAGAGACTGAAGCTTAAATCCTGTTTGCAGTGTGGTGAGTAATCAGTATTCTGGGGATGATGAGCATGACCAGGTGTGCTGAGTTGATGCTGGCTGGGGTGTGTCGCTAGGTGTATCCGTGACAGTTACTGACTGGAGCTTTAAATAAATATTTTGGTAACACTTTATTTTACGACCCGCAAATAACTGCGTAAGTAAACCGAAATTATGGTGTACGTTCCAATACCAATACCAATATATTCCAATATTGCACAAGAACATATTTTGACAGAAATGTGATGATAACTTTTATATACAACAGACGTACAATTTTTGCCTGGAATATATTAACAGAATAGGTACCTGTTAGTTTTAAAATAATTACATTATAAATAATTGCTTGTATATCTGCTTGTTACCCCTTTATTACCCAAAACTTAACATATTGTTCCCTTATACCTACACGGAGGTACACTATAATTACAGAAACGTACACCGTAATTTTGGTTTACTTACGCAGTTATTTGCAGGTTGTATATCTGCTTGTTACCCCTTTAATACCCAAAACTTAACATATTGTTCCCTAATACCTACACGGAGGTACACTATAATTACAGGAACGCAGTGGCGTCATGCCCATTCACGTGACCCCTCAGATTTTTCCTCCATGATAATTTTTTTGTCACAACTTTATTCCTATTATGCTCCATAATTACCAGAGCCTATAACGACTCAAATGTATTCTTCTGGATGTGTAATAAATCGGTCAGCATCAGCCCGCCCCTTTTTCCTAATATGGTGTCTGTGTATATCAAATCTACGCGCGTAGCGCTCTAGAATCTTTGCTGTGTATGTTCAAGCAACTCACTCGTCTCGCACGTTGAGCTGGCAATGTTTTACAGATGGTCTTGAAGTGGTAAGTGGGCAAAGCAACAAATCGGCATTGAATTAGTTATTGGATGATATTAAAAGGTAGTGGGATTATTTGTGGTTGACCTGGAAATTTTAACTTGATCAAAAAGTTTTGGATTTGATATTAGCTGCGAATTCAGAGCATTAACTTAAGTTGTGTCAGTGTAACGTCATCGATAGCTAGCCGTCTTACCCAGAATCATAAATCCAATGGCTAGCTTATAGCCCTTCTGTCTGGTTCATAGGTTAAATGTACAAGTTACAAGTTACTAGCTTTTCTGTTAGCTCATAAATTACTCTTTGCAAGTTCCTTATTTAAAATATAATAATAAGCAGTGTAACTACATTATTTCAATGATTTTACTAAAGTAATGTTACATATTACATTTGATTTGATTACTTTTTCACATTTCTGTCAAATATTAACCATTTTCAAATAAACGGGGTAGTGTTAACCTTATTCAGCACTGAAATCTGTCAAACTTCTTTCAAAGTCGTTCATCACATTAATATTAAAATAACTTAATTTCAGAGCACCACAAAGTCAGACCTCAGCACCTTTATGTAGACTACCTTTAATGTAGGTCACATTAGGTCATATACCAATTTAAAATCATAACATAAAAACTCCAATGGTACTGTTTTTAAAATCATGTGTAGTAGGCCTAAGTGTATACAGTAAGTGTGTGTGTAAACATGCTTTAATGAAGTAGACTTCAAAAGCTTTTGAATTTGAGCTTGCAGTTCTTTCATCAACCTGTCTTTTATATAAACTTACAAAATAGATACTTTAACTTAGTCCTCAGATAGAGGAGGGTTGCTGCCAGCTCCGTTAAGGTATTTCTGTCCCTCCCAAACTGCATTGAAATGGTATGTTTAGCAGCCAGAATTTACACATTTTCAGGGAGAGAAACCCCCTGACCCCTCCTAACATGATCCATATCACCCGTCAGAAAACCATTGCAACGTCTCAGATTGTGCCCCCCCAGAATTTTGGCTTGCATGACGCCCCTGCAGGAACGTACACCATAATTTCAGTTTACTTACGCAGTTATTTGCGGGTCGTAAAATAAAGTGTTACCAATATTTTTCTTCAATAATATTTTTTATTAATATTTTGTATTCATTATTTTATGGTACTAAACACTATTAATCACTTTATTTTCTCATACAGTCAGTTTTCCGATCATGCATCGCCCTTTCTTTTAGTTAATCCGGCCTTAACCCTGACTAGACAAATGATCTGCCATAATCCGTAACAATAGCAATGCTACCCAATGATGACTCTGGCTTCTCTGGTGCTGTTAGAAATGTCAGTGACTCCTTGGAAAATGTAACTGTAAAAGTTATCCAAGGGGCTAGTTCACTCCACTTTATTCCTATCAAGCGACTTTAACGTGGCCGCAAAGAATCCCAGGAAGGTTGCGCTGCATTTGGAAAAATGCTGCGCGTAAAAAAAGCTGGCCGATGCCCATCTTTATGCAAATGAATCCGTTGAACTATCCAATAGAAGTAGAGCACATGGAGAGGGGGTCCTTTGTTCTAGAATGGCCTCTGGCTCAAAACCACGCCCATAGCGGTAAACTTGAGGAACGCCCATCAACTGAGGGGAGGCATCAAAACACGTGTCGAACTTCAGTCGTCTCGCAAAAGTGGATCCGTACCGTAAGTTGACCTATCTAGTGTGCTTTTAAGTTTGTTCTCCTAGTTACTGATTAAGTACACCTGTTGGTCATTTACTTTACTCGTTTACACCAGTGTATTTAAGCCCTCAGTTTCCTCAGTTCTGTTCATTGTTAAAATTGTGGTGTAAGTGAAGTGTTCTTGCCTGTTCTTAAATCTTGTCATTCTGCCTTACTCCTCTCTCGTTTGGATTTTACTTCACACAGCCGTTACATAGTCATCTAATTAATGAAACACAAATGGAAGTATGGGAATTATGGCTGAATTTTTTTTAAATCAATATATATATATATATATATATATATATATATATATATATATATATATATATATATATATATATATATATATTATTTTTTTTTTTTTTACCATCACATGACCCATTGACCCATTTATTACATAAAAACTGTATATATATTTACATTAATACAATATTACTTACCGTATTTTGAATGCAGCCTTGGTGCGCATAAGAGACTTTCAAAAACAATAAAAAACCTTACTGACCGCAAAAATGAATGGTAGTGTATTTTATCAGCATAATTGAACATTTTTAAATTTCTTAGTATTTGGTATGTCAGTCTTTTGCTTTAATAACAGTTTAAAGTTGAACATTAAAAATCATCCTTTAAAATATTTGCATTTCTTTGTTTACAATTTCAAAATCCTAAAATTTGCTTCTTTCCAATTTTGCATCCCAGCTAATCAGTGTGCACTCAGACATGTTTACCCCGCTGTATGTTGAAAAAACAGACAATATGCTTTTTTATTTGTCCTTATTTTGTTTCTTCAAATAGTGCTCATTCTACAAGACAGACTTCTATCTGCTAAAATGACAGGCAAGTAAGTCCCTTGAGTCCAGCATGTTGTGATATGATGAGAGACAAAACCAAAAGGTTTCCAATTACTGCTTGCTGAAACTCTGTAGCCTTATTTTGGTTTAGACTCAGACTTAGTGCTTGGCTTATATGCAAGTTTTTCTCCCCACATGCTCATTAATAAGGCTCCTGACATGGGATGCTGTCTCCTTAGTCAAGCACATCCCATTGCATTTCATTACTGAGGGTTCAGCACCAACCACAAACAGACGCTTCATTGCCCACTGACATAATGGAATGGTTTTGCGTTCAAAGTTAAGCTATATAAAATAAACAGCACTCTCGAGGCAGGCCTCTTAACAGTTTTATGTCACATACACTTTCATGGTCTCCCGTGTGATGATGTACAGGGCGTTGGGTTTTTAATGGGAATTCCAGAAATGGCTCTGGCCAATGTGCACAGGGTTTTAGTGGCCTGTCAGTTTTGATTGCTGTCTATGTCGATGCGAGCTGCAATTCAAAACAAGTTTAAAACATCTTTTTTTGCTTTGGTTGCCCTTAATTTACCCTCATTCTGGTATCTTTTTCTTTTGATTGAGATGAGGTCTAATGGAATTAGAATAGAACATGAACGAGCCATTAGGAACTTCCACACCAGTGCTGGTTCACATCTTTGATACATAAATTCTTTAGCAAAAATCCATTGGGATTTCATCTCAGGTTAATATTCAGCACCAAACTCTGCTGAAGCGTTAGATATTTTTAAGTAATAGCCGGACAGTCTGACACTCCATTCATTATTCCATTGTGAAAACTCATTTGCATTAGAGTAAAATAGTTCCCTGCCTTTTCCCCAAACTGTCTAAAAAGCGTTTCCTGTAATCTCTCGCAATCACATGAAAAGCTGTGCCATTTTGGGATGCTTCTCAGAGCTCAGATAATATGCTAAATTTTTGCCATGACCTGATTGTCATTTTAAATATGTAAACAGAAAACCCTCATTTCCTTTAATTTCATACAGTCAGTTTTCCCATCATGCATTGCCCTTTCTTTTAGTTAATCCGGCCTTAACCCTGACTAGACAAATGATCTGCCATAATCCGTAACAATAGCAATGCTACCCAATGATGACTCTGGCTTCTCTGGTGCTGTTAGAAATGGCAGTGACTCCTTGGAAAATGTAACTGTAAAGCATAAAGCATAAAAATTATCCATGGGGCTAGTTCACACCAGGGACGATAACTATAATAATAACAATAAAGATGTAGTTGTAAAAATCATTTTAAATTTAAAAGAATAGAAGAGTCTGTATCACAGAGGAACAATATCGTTGGAATCACTTTCAAAATTATTTTGTTTTCTAGCTGATGAATTATAAAAACATTGACAGCCAATCAGAATCCATCCTGTTTAAAGAGCTCAAGCATTTAAAGCAGAAAACGACAAAACTGCAGTGCATGCTTATAATAAACAGTCTGTTGCAGTTATTATAATTATCTTTATAGTTATGTTATCGTTCTTGGTATGAACAGGCCTTTAATTATTCTTAGTATAAAATTGAACAGAAAGTCAACTGTAGCTTTATTTATTTGTCAACTGTAGCTTTAAGTATTATCAAGTGACCAATTCTCAAATGAGAGTGAGTAAATCATTTTGGTGAACTGTTACATTGGATTGCATTTATGATGATCATTTTAACGAAATATAGACAAATTAGACCATTACATCTCTGAATAAGAACAAGGCTTTTTCTTTTTCTCATTTCAGTCATTCATTAAAGGGGTCCAGTTGCTCAGCTTTGGCTCCTCCCTCCCTCGACTCTGCCATAGGCCTTCGTCCTGGCTGTGCTATGGGTCCCCTCCTTGCTACTCCTGCTCTCCTCTCCTTCCTGGTTACTCCAGCTCTCCTCTCCTTCCTCTCACCGTCATAAGTCAAAGTCCAACTTTTAGTTTAAACTGATAATAGTTTGTTTTACTCGCGTTTTCGCAGTTTCCCCTATTAACTCCAGCCACGCAGCAGCTCTTCTGCCACTCAGTCCGGCTGAGGGGGGCGTGTTCCGGCGGGAAAGTGACGTTAATGCATTCCCTCTATTGAAGTAAAGCACATAGAGACGGGGGAAGGGAGAGTCTCTCGAGTGTCCTTTGTTCTAGACTGGCCGCTGGCTCAAAACCACGCCCATAGCGGTAAACTTGAGGAACGCCCATCAACGTACAAATGAGGGGAGGCATCGAAACACCACGCTTCAGTCGTGCTGCAAAAGTGGATCCGTACCGTAAGTTGACCTATCTAGTGTGCTTTTAAGTTTGTTCTCCTAGTTACTGATTAAGTACACCTGTTGGTCATTTACTTTATTCGTTTACACCAGTGTATTTAAGCCCTCAGTTTCCTCAGTTCTGTTCATTGTTAAAATTGTGGTTTAAGTAAAGTGTTCTTGCTCATTTCTTAAATCTTGTCATTCTGCCTTACTCCTCTCTCGTTTGGATTTTACTTCACACAGCTATTACATAGTCATTTAATTAATGAAACACAAATGGAAGTATGGGAATTATGGCTGAAAATGTTTTAGATCAATATTTATATAAATTCTGTAAGGTGTGTCCAACTTACTGGTGGTTTATAAAATTAAAAGGGAACATCAAACATATTCATTTTGTTTCTTTGTAAACAAATACATTCATATATATCATGAATCTCTCCATAGTTGTGTACAGCAATACCTGATAGTGTTTTGTGTTGCCATACAGGACTGTATACTCATCACACTGCATTCAGAATCGCTAGGAAAGGCTCTGCATGCTTGTTGGAAAGGAAAGTCATGGTCTTGAAAGCTTATGTCTGAGTTAGTTTGCCATTCTGCATACCTCCAAGTTAAGCCAAGTCCTTTTGAAATAGTTTAATTACTTCCTGAAGAGCCGTAGGCGTGAGGAGAAACACTGTTGCTTTAGACCGGGGAAGAATCTAGTTTCTGATCCATTATTGCATTTGGAAGTAGAAGGCATGTGCTTGCTTGTGGTGTTTGCATTTCACTTCTCGTTTTTAATGCACTTCAAGAAGTCAAAAACCTTGACTTTCACACATGTTAGAAAAACAGCTGAACTGCTGAGGTAAAAAAAAAAAAGAAGCAACAAAAAAGTGTACAAGATTTATAATGTAGAGATTTAGTGTTTTTTTTTTCTTCTTTTTCTTAGAGGTAAAGGAACACATAGTGTTCATTAGTGATTACATGATGAATGCATATTCAAAACTGTAATTCAAAACTTTGATTTACAATGGGTAAACCAGGGAGCAGTACATCACAGGCATACAGTACGGTTTTATTTGTTTGCAGACCTTGAACTGGGTTTGGAGTTTAGTAATTTATTACAGAAGATAAACAACATGGAAGGAAGCTGTATTATTACTCTGATGTAATGTTGCCCTATGATGAAATGTTGGCATCCTCTGTGAAAGGTGGATATAAAAAGAACAAAACTATGAAATATTGTGCCATCCTGAATACATTTTTTATTAATATAAGACATAGGATGGCAGAGTGATAAAATGAAAGACTTTAAATATGAAGTGTGTAATTTCTATACTCACCCCAAATGGAACATAAAATGTTTCAAAATATTGTTTCAAACTGTCTTCCATACAGTATATGGTTCTACAGTCTTATAGCTGAAAATACAATGAATAGTGATTCGCAATATATCAGTACCATAATGGTTATGTTGATGTTCGATGTTCGTTAATGGTAATTTCTTCATTTGTTTGCGAACGGTAATCCAATGCTTACTTATAGTTGATATTAAACACTTAATTTAATAACATCTTTAGAAATTCACTGAATGAATATCAATGATCTTACTGTACATCATAATTCTGTGATGTTTAAATTTACTTGTAGCATTGATTCTGGTATTTTCTTACATCATTGTCCAAAGAGTGTGCTTTCTCAACAGTGAATACATACTTTGCAAGTTATGCTAATCGGGATACAGCTGTGTATTTTAGGTTGTGTTGTGGCTGGTACACTGTAAAAAACGATTGTTGGTTTAACTTAAAAAAGTAAGTTACCTGGTTGCCTTAAAATTTTGAGTTCATTAAAATAAAATATTTGAATACAGTGAAGGAAATTGTTTTAATTAATAGAAACTCAAAATATTATGTTATTATTATTATTATGTTATATTATGCTAACCACATAAATTCACACAAATAAAAAAAAGAAGTAGATTTGACAAAAGATAAAAAGTTGTGACAACAAATCATGAAAATATTTTTTTACAGTGTATGCTGAAGTTGTTGCATGTTGTAAAAAAAAAAACCCAGCTCAACAAAACAAGATTTAAGTTTTTGTGTAAGGATACACAAAAGTATGACATATTGGCATATTAAATTGAAATCTCACATCTATAGGTTGGAGAGAGGTAGGGTATATGAACTTCAGTTTAAAGTACTGCATTCCCTTGTGCTTTTGCACTTGCTTTAGATAGTTTTTGTTGTGTGGTTTTTGCTGCAGTTGAATACTGATTCTTTTCCAAGTCATGTTTTAAAAAGAAAATTTAACAGCTCTTTTGAGAGCCAGCAACACTGCCTTACTACAGTATAGTACCTCTCTGTATCTCATTCACTGTCACACACCTACACAGTCTATTTGCACGCTGCATTACTTAGAAGTAAAATAATTTTTTAGGGCTTCATCTGCTCACTTGCTTACGTACGTTCTCTTTCTTATGTTAAAGCTCTGAATATGAGTCGTACATTTCAGTCAGGAAGCTGCTAGGGACCTACAGTTCAGTGCTGCTAAATATAAATTTGAAATGAGACAACTGCTGATGCGATAAGCCCACCTCTGGTAATGCAAGTAACAGTCTGGTTTGTGTTGCAGCATATTTTTTTCGAAATGTGAGGAATATAGTATTTTTTCATCTTTTTTCTATTTGTCTGTTCATGTTGTGTTTGAGTCATTTTGACCAGGAGAGGATTTTCTTTTTCCTGAAAATGTTAGTTAAAGTTATCGCATTGGATTAAAACCTAAACTGACTTTAGTCAAGTCAAGTCAAATATATTTATATAGCGCTTTTCACAATACAGATTGTATCAAAGCTGCTTCACAGTATCAATCAAAACAACTTAACAATGTTTGTTTATTACTGGAAAAAAAAAGTGACCTCAGTGACTTTACTCAGCCAGGGTACTGGCTAACTACTTCCCCCAATTTTTTTTTTGTTGAGAAATTTTTTTTTTTTTTCGATTGGTGTTCCCATGCTGCCTCGGGCTCCTGGACAGGACTTCGACTGCAGTGGCACATCAATTGCCTCGAGTTGCTAATAGTGTGTCTTGCCCAGCGTCGCTGTAGATCGTTGATGTACTGGTCTGGACGGACAACACTGCAGCCATTCCGTACATCAACCACCCTGTCTACACTCTTGTCACATATTGCAACTCACCCACCATCATGAGGTCACTTGGCACTATTCACATCCCAGCCGAGCTCAATCGTGCACCGACGAGCTCTCACGAGAGCCCACGCTCCCGGGAGAATTGCGATTCCATCCACAGACGTCCAGCTGATTTGGAGATGCTTCAGAGACACACACTACCAGTTGTTTTACCCCCTGTCCGAGGGGACCCTCTGCACGGATACACTGGCCTCACACAGCTGGCCTAAGGTCCTACGCAAGTATACCTTTCCCCCAGTGAGCCTGCATGCACAGACACTGTGCAAAGTCAGGGAGGACGAGGACCAAGTCTTGTCTCGTGACAGTGCCTCCCTGGTGGATTCCCCTGAGAAAGGGCCTGTTTCTCAGAGATGGGGTACCTTAAGGCACCCACATCCAGTCCTCTGGATCCTCCACGTGTGGTCTTTGGACAGGACATGGAGGACTTAAGTGATCTACCCCCCGGGAGTGATAGACATGATCACTTCAGCATGAACCTCCTCTACAAGCCGCGCTTATGCTTTGAAGTAGAGTCTGTTCGTTGATTGGTGTTTTTCTCAACGAGAAGATCCCCTGTAAATGGCCGATCAGAGTCGTGCTTTCTTTTCAGCCTGAATCTTAACCCTCTGGGTTCTGAGGTGTTTTCTGGGCCCTGGAGGTGTTCTGACATGCTCTGACATTTATGCTTTTTTCTGATACTTGTGACATTTTCATGGCTAGAGTCTGATAACACTGTATTCAGCACAAACTCTGCTACAGTAATATGTCAGCAGCATGTATGTAAAAGTTTTTAGTTTTCAGATAATGACGTTTATGCGTGGTTTGTGAAAAAAACTAAAAAACATTGTCACTGAAATAAGGTCATGAAACCCATACTGATTATTTCTTCACAATACTTTTGAAAAGTGTATCACATAGCTTAGAATATTTGCTTCAAAACTATGTGAAAATCATCCTGATTACGCATTCAAGTAAGTCAATAAAGTCTTTTAAAATTTGTATGACGTGTTTGTGTAAGAAAGCTTTATGCGGGGAGGCGTTAACCATCCATTAAATTTAAATTTATTATTAAAATTATTATACTGGTTAAAATTATTATTAAATATATATAAAAACACCAAGTTTGTTGTGCATTGTTATAGCCTATGTATAGGGCTGCATAAAATAATAACAGATAGATAGCAGGCAGCCTATCTAGACAAAAATACACTAGACAAAAATATATGGATTATCATATGTTACTTCAAACGTTTCCATTCGTTATGAAATGAAATTGGAGAAAAACATGAAGCCTAATGTTTGGCGTGTTTTGCTTTTCAAACCCACAGCACGAGTGACTCAAACTCACAGCGCGTGCAGAGGACATTTACTGACGCGATCGAGCCGCTCCAAACTATGAAACATTATTGTTACATTATACATATCTACGTTTGAGCAGATATCCACAAACACAGTATTTAACAGTAAACACGGGTCTAAACATTATAATATTCACCATTGAAGAATAAGCCTACTTTATATCATGCTGTGTTTAATTATCGAAGATAAAAACATTCTAGTGTGTACATGTATATTCACTCCAATCTCATTTCATAACATTTTAGTCTGGCACCAGTTTAACTAGTAGCTACAGTGTAAAGTATATACAACCATAAGACGCTTATTATGTGTCTTACCTAAAAAATCGTTCTCATAATCAAATTGTGTTCTTCTAATTCTTCTGTGGTAAATCCAAGGTGCAAAGACCAAACACTTCCAAACTCGACGAAAAGCAGAGCAGGACTGAAGTCGCGATTCTTTGTTTAGAGGTGATGAGGGCGTTGCGTTCCTTCACGTGGACGGTGGATCATTTGAATTTGAACAGCTCGCGCACATGTGAGCGTGGTTACATTAGAGTCAATGAGCTGTTGAAGAAACTGTACATGTCGTTGCTTTCATACGGATTACTTAAACAGAGAATATTTGTTTTTGGTATGATTTACATAATTTAAAAATGGAGACTTAAAGCTTTGTAAAGACATAACTCTCACGTGTGGGTGGCAAGTATTTGCTGAGTTAAAGATCATTTTCTGTCGCGTTTCAGAATAAACTTCACATTGAGAGAGACGACAGAACGTGCATCATGTTTATTTTCTTTATTTTACGAAAAACACAACATTTTGTTTTTATCATTAGTGTACACAAATAAAAGTAGACATTTAACAGTTTTGATGATGTATAACACTTGCCTGTATCACAAAAATCGACAGAGGTATTTGAGTCTCTTTTGCACTGATAAGAAAAAAAGAGAGACAATCACGCCGGTGCGATAGCCGACCCCTGGGGGTCAATGGACCGTGTTCATCCATTGGCCAGAGAAGAACAGCCCCCCTGACTGAGCCTGGGTTCTCCCAAGCTTTTTTTCTCCATTCTGTAACTGATGGAGTTTTGGTTCCTTGCCACTGTCGCACCTGGCTTGCTTAGTTGGGGACACTTAAATTTGAACAATATTATTGATCTTATATATTGACTTTACTGACGGCATTTTCGGTCAACGAAACATGCCTGGAATTCGGGTCGACCACCTCTCATGTAATCCTGAGACTCTGGCCTGGATGTGTGCCCAAGGTTCCCACCACCCCCTTCAGGGATCAGGTGATGAACCTGCAAGTGCTGCCCCTGGAGGAGGAAGACCCAGCCCTTGCTCTGCTCTGTCTTGTTCGCACCTTGCGCACACAGAGCTTCAGGACCTCAAACCAGCTCTTTGTCCGTTATGAAGACCAGCAGAAGGGAAAGGCTGTCTCCAAGCAGAGGATAGCCCACTGGATTGTGGATGCCATGGTCTTGGCGTATCAAGCTCAAGACCAGCCGTCCCCCCTTGTTGTGACAGCTCACCCCACTCGGTGCGTTGCCTCCTCCTGGGCGCTGTCAGACATTTGTAGAGCTGCGGGCTGGGCGACACCCAACACGTTTGCGAGGTTTTATAATCTTTGTGTAGTGTCCTCCTTCAGGGAACGAGGGTTTACATTAGTAACCTAGACGTTCTCAACTGGTTGTGTTTTAAGATTCAGATTGATTATTCAAAATATCATTACTACTACTATTATGAACTACATAAGCCCATGTATATGAGTTTGTCACATGACCTGTCCCTATTTGCATCTACCTAATTTGTTAACTTGCAAACAAGTGATGAATTGATGATTTTCCACAAAATGCCGTGGAGTTTAATGTAGAGTTTAATTAGCCTCAACGTCAACAAAAAAAAAATATGGGAATTGATTTCTCCTGCATTTTAATGCCTTTTTATTTTGGCATAATAACTGTGCATGATATGATATGTTGCAATTTATTATTTGCATTTTGCATTGTTTTCCTTATCAGAACAGACCTGCGACCCATTTTTGGGCCATGATCCACCACTGAAATAGCCCGTAGGCTGGCAGGGAGGACACTGGAAATTTCACTCAGCTTTCTTTTAGCAATTAGTCATTTTGAGGCTATAGATGGAACTTGTCTTGTTGACAGGTCTGTATACTCTGGCCAACAAGTGCCAGGCCTGCAACCCGAATCTATAAGTTATTTGTTGTAAAGTCTGTGCTCAAACAATCGTTTGCGGCTTGTTGTATTGATTATGGATGAGCTACTCTGCCACAATTAAAGTGGTATAGCACCATTTTTTGACTGATACTATTTGCACCTACACCGTCTGTGAGGCTCATGGTATTATTTAGTGGCCTACTTTCTTTTTTTGTCTGTCTTGTTGTGATCTGCATTTTGTCCTCAGGAGGTTTGCTCCCTTGATGTGTTGTATCCCTAATCTGCATTGATTCTTTTCTAGGAAGCTTTTTTTTAAGAACATAGAACTCATAGGACAAATCTATCTACATTTTTGCAAACTTACATAACCTGCTCCATATGTAGGCTATTACTTTTCTGACGTAGAAAATTTTCTAGCGTGGTATAGCTTTGCACGAGTACGAGTCCTGTGAAACAAGAGTCACAATAAAAGAGTACAGTCTTGTATAGAAGCAAGCTAAATTGGCATAGTTGTTTTTCTCACATTTGCTTTTGATATCACTATTGGTTAGGTTTAGAGTAGGGTAGGTATGTAATTTTAAACGTGATGTCATATTAACCTTTTAACGAAACTAATTTGTCACGATACATACAACAACTGATTTAATAAAATGTTGCCACATTCACATTAATCCGTTTTGGATAAAACTAAATATGGTTTTAGCTCTACTTGCTGGACATTTCACTTAAAAATATAGTGAAACATGCAAAAATTTACGTAATGCAGAAATGTCACCACAGGCACGTTTTTAACACAGACAGGGTTGTGTTTTTAAATGGAGAATCTGCCTATTTAAAACTGACTCTTTGATTTGAATATAGTTCACAACATTTTGGCCCCCAATTCTGCAGATGGTCACTTCCAGAGGTGTTATGAGTCATGGTGTCTCTGGCTGTTATTACTGTAAAGAACATTGCAGATAGCTGCTTTAACCATATCTTTTTTTGTCTACAAGGATTATGAAAAGGAATATATTCATTCATTTCTTAAGATAAATGGACAGTCTAACTTTTGTTCCTTCTGAGCCCAAAGTATTCAACTGTAAAACTGAAACTTTTGGATTACTCCAAAAGTGAGCATTAGTGAGCAAAAAGCAAATGAGGGAGTGAAAGGATAAATAGCAGAGACAGACAGAAAGAAAGGTGTTACAGGAAATGAGGGAGAATATCAGAGTGAATGAGAGGTTTGTTTTATTATAGAGCAGTGGCCCTTAAACTGTGGTTTGTGGACTATTAGTGGTCCGTGATTGATTTTTAGTGTCATACAAGTTCATTGACTGAATTTAAAGAAGAAAAAAAGAAAGAAAAGAAAAGAAAAACAGAACCTGAGTCGTACATTTTATATTTTCGGTAGAAAACAAGAAGGATTAAGTAAATCCCAGACAGACAGATAATGTAAAATGTACAAAGTGCCATTTAAAAATATAGGGTTGGCTGTTTTTTTTAAACCGAAAATCAAGTAAAAACAGTAATGTGAAATATTTTATGACTGTTTTCTATGTTAATATATTTTAAAATGTAATTTATTGCTGTGAAAGTTGAATTTATCAGCATCATTACACCAGTCTTCAGTGTCACATTATCCTTCAGAAATCAGTGTGAGTAAATGATGAGAGAATTTACAGTTTTGGATGGAGTATCCCTTTTAGTTTTCCTATTTCAGATAGCAGGGCAATAAGCTCAAACTAGCAATTCTTATCTGCAGCAAACTAAATCAGGCATGTGATATGAACTAATATAAAGTTAGGGTGATTAGCTACAGTAAATTTAGATTTTTATCATGCTGTGGATCTATGCTTAACTAAAATAATCACAAGGAAGGAAGATTCATTTGAACAGCCATATCAATAGAAAATATTTTAATCATAAGTCGAAATTAGCGACTGACAGAGCTGATGTAGCAAATTTGCTGGATCTGGATAATTGTAAAATGTGGTCAATTTGCTGCTTGTATGGTTTTCTCTGTGAGACTTTGTTAGTTAATTCATATCACTTCATTTATGGAAATATTGCTGAGTTTAATAAATTGCATCTTTATTAAAATAAAAAATAAAAAACCTTTTCTAGGGCACATACATTTGCTCTCAATGGATGTGCATACATTACCGAACTAGTAATCTTCAAGTGACCTTTTTCAGTAGAAAATGTCCTGGCTGAAAATTATAGGCTGATAATGTACAGACATTGTTAGGGTGTAGAATTAAAGGCAATTAAAAAGTATGATGTGAGGGGTCACTTTGCCCTCTAGGATATTAGTCTCATTATAGTTAATGGCATAGATTTTCATGTCTCATAGCAGTAAAATATGCTCCATGTGCCCTGAACAAAGTAAATCCTAGAGTAAGTGATTCATTTGAGGTGACATTTTGTTTGCTGTCAGGTTTCGTTTATGAAGTGTTCAAGTGCATAATGTCTCATTATGAATCCTGATTTATCATTGAGTCTGAGCGAATATTGTTCTGTACATCTATATGAAATCGATCCAGCGTTTTTTTTTTAGTATTAGCTCTTCTACAACCTCAAATCATTAATCATTTTGTAAAATGCAATAAAATCAATTATCTGCGATTAGTTAATTCTCTTTAACCTTTATTTAACTGACAAAACTAACCTTTATTTCACTGACAAACTTAAGTGCATTTTATAAATATAAACAAATTTTGATTTTGATGGCTGCGACACACTACAAAAAAGTTGGGACAGAGGCTAAATAAAAGTGAAAATCTTATAGAATATCCAAGTAAACTCTTTTAAAACAGTCCACAATAAGTGAACAAAATGCCCAGTTGCTGGTCATGGTTACAGCTTTTAATACTTTATTTAGAATTATATTGTAGAGAAGGCTTGTTTTGGATACATTTGGTTAAGAAACTGTTACAGATAATTAAATGCATTTTCATATCAGCAATGTTGCAAATAAAATGTTTTCTCCATTGTTGGTTTGAAACTCACTTTGCCAAAAAACAGAGTTTGGTAGTTTCCCATCATCAACTCTATTTAAATGGCAGACATGCTTCCTTTATGATTCTTGTACTAGACACTGGCCTACAGAGGTAGTCACTAAATATGAAAGTGGTCATTTTTTGTAGTATTACCAATAATTACCAATAATAGCCTCCAGCAATTATAACATTGTAGACATTTGTAGTGGTGCTACCACTAGCAATTATGGACCAGAAAAATGCATGTTTCGCGTTGAGACAGAATAGCCATTAATCTATTTCATAGAAAGCTTTTATGGTGTGTCCTAGATACAGGGTAATCTACTTGACCAGTAGTTTTCTAAGTAAAGAGGAAACATTGAGTGCTTCAGTGTCTAATGAAAAGGCATGCCAGTGATTTGGGAAAAAAAAAAAAAACACAAAAGGCTGTTGTATTGTATATGGAGGAAAAGGGGGTAGCACCTCAATCATTTATTGGACTCTCTTCATTAACAGGCTGAGTGGTCTCACTCACCTTCCATCTATGTTGTGTGACTTTCTTATAATCATTCAAAAGAAGACCTCTGAGATGGAAATGGAGCCCAGATACATTTGTACCTCAGACTTTTACATTTTTCTTTGCTTGAGTGATGTGCTGTGAAGCTATTATTATGAGATTCCCACTTGTAACATTTTTTTTTGTGCTTAGAACTCAATATCTCATAATTACAACTTTCGGCTCCATTTGAAGGGTACATATAAGCATGTATTAGTATTTGGTACCATATTGGTTATAGATTTTTTTTTTATTATTATTTTAAATAATCTTTAACTGTAAATATAATATTTATCAAATCTCAAAATGAATATTCTTTTTTATACTCTATAAATGTTGTGATGTACTTTACCGTTCAAAAGGTTTTTTTGAAAGAAATGAATCCCTTTTTTTTAGCAAAGACACTTTAATTGAACAGAAGAGACAGTTAAGAAATTCAAATTGAAGATTTCTGTTTCAAATAAATGTTGCTCTTGCGAACTTTCTATTCATCAAATGAT
This sequence comes from Tiaroga cobitis, assembly GCA_030578255.1. Lineage (NCBI taxonomy): Eukaryota > Metazoa > Chordata > Actinopteri > Cypriniformes > Leuciscidae > Tiaroga > Tiaroga cobitis. Next base: position 19,024,991 of record CM060593.1, on the reverse strand, counting down.
CCTGAAAAAAACTCATAACAGTAATTAAAAAAAAAAAAAAAAAGTATTGGGCAGCACAGCTGCTTTTAACATTGATATGATTTCTGAATAAGAAATGTTTATTAGGTATCAGATCAGAATATTCGGACTAATGGCTGCTGAAAATTCAGCTTTACCATCACAGGAATTAATTACATTTTAAAATGTATCGAAATAGAAAACTAATTTCGACTTTTTGACTTTTAGTATAGCATTATCATTTATTATATAGTATAGCATAATGTAAAATTTTTACTATCTGTCATTTATCATTTATAGCCAAAAGATTAAAATATTGTTAGTTTATTGTATTGGTCAAAATTGTCAATTCTACGCATGTCTAATATGCAGGATGACTTAAATGAGATTTTTCAAAAGAGAATTGTATTATCCTGTGCGCAGTTTGTTGAAGACCTGGATCCTGTGGAAATAAGTGACCTGGATTACAATTCTGATTCTCTTAGGTAATGAAATATCATCCTGTTTAGGCTGATCCATTGCACAGGCTAAATGATTGATTGCATGATGTGTCACATATCCAAAGCTGATCAACATTATGTGTTTTTTCAAATAACTGGAATGATGATTTGTTTGCAAATTTACTGATGCTCAGCAGCAAATAAAATAATAAAATATGGGACTATCAATTTACAACTTGTGGGAGATATTGTATATTAGGTTTAATGACTAAAGTTATTGCCTTTCTGGTACATGGTGAGGTGTACAGAACGTGTGGCATGACCCAAATAACTGTTGGACTGTGGATTCTGACAAACAAAATAGTCAAACATTTTAGCTACTGGCCTGAAGCTATTTGATAGTGGAGATACTTTAGTGACTATTTATCACTAAAGCCTTTTTTATATTTATATTTTTCCTTGCCATTGTTGTGTGAAACTCCACCGCAAACAGAATCTTATGTAAAAGTTTGATTTATGACAACCATTTGAAAATGACGATGTGATAACCTCTTTGAACATATTAATTCCACATGTTATATTAGGGACTTGTTTTAGGGCTACTTAAGTCTATAATGAGTCAACGTTACAGGATATGACACATCATACGTCAGCAATATCTCATGAGATTGTGTGGACATTATCTTCGGTAAGATTTTTAAATCTCAATATTTTGATAAAAAAAAAAATACAGCAAAAACAGTAATATTGCAAAATATTGTTACAATTTTAAATATTTTTAATGCTAAAATTATTTTGTTTTTTAATATGAAGCTGAATTTTCAGTATCATTACTCCAGTCTTCAGTGTCACATGATCCTTCAGAAATCATTCTAATATGATGATTTGCTGCTCAAGAAACGTCTCGGGCTATGTCTGTAACCCTTGTTCCCTGAGAAGGGAACGAGACACTGCGTCGTTGAAAACGACTCTTTGGGGACGCTCCCTGAGAACGCACCTCTGAAGTATGAATGAAACTATTCCAATCCTGATTGGTGTTGCGTCATGACGTAACATGTGACGGCATAACCGTTAGTATAAAATGATGGCAACACAGACACGCATTAGCCTCGCGATGAAGCAAGCCGCTCCCAGGCATTAAGGGACGCGGCAAAACGACACAGTGTCTCATTCCCTTCTCAGGTAACAAGGGTTACAGACGTAACCTGAGACGTTCCCTTTCGAGGGAACTCGCACTGCTTCGTTGAAAACGACTCTTTGGGGAACGAATGCCCACTATGCCAAAGAGGCCTGTCCTAGAGTGAAACTGAATACAGACACCAAGCTAGGACGAGAGCACTCGTGCACCAGGCGTACTAGGGAGGTGAAGACAATAAAACCTGACAAAAGTGTGCGGGGTAGCCCAACCGGCTGCCTCACAGATCTCCTGGAGGGGCACTCCCGAGTGAAGGGCCCTAGAGGACGCCATGCCTCTAGTAGAATGGGCCCTTACGGCCAAAGGCGAAGGCAAATTGCGCGCCTGGTAGGCCGAGGCAATAGCCTGAACAATCCAATTACTAACGATTTGTTTTGAAGCAGGGAGCCCCTTCTTAGGTGACCCAAAACACACTAACAGTTGGTCCGACCTCCTCCAAGAAGAGGACCTCTCAAGGTATTGCTCTGAGCTCTGACAGAACAGAGCAAATTGAGCCTCTCTTCCACATGAGGTGGAGGATGAAATGCCTGCAGGACCGTAGACCGTGTCATGTTGGAAGGCACCTTAGGCACATAGCCAGGCCTCAGGTGCAGGATAGCCTTAACTCCCCCAGGGGCAAACTAATAACCAAGAGAAAAGCCATCTTGAACGTCTGGTCGTTAAGCAAAGCCGACTGAAGAGGTTCGAAGGGGGCCAGGGATAACCCTTCGAGAACCACCGCCAGGTCCCTGGCAGGAACCCTGGAGCTAGTTGTCGGTCTCATCCTCCATGTACCACAGAGAAAACGAATGACCAGCTGGTGCCTCCCCAGAGGTCCATCATTCAGTGGTGCATGGAAAGCCGCGATGGCAGCCACGTACACATTAAGTGTGGAAGGGGAGAGACCCGCAGAGAAACGATCTTGAAGAAACTCCAGAACTGAAGACACCGGGCAGTTAACTGGATCTAACTCATGTTCTCTACACCAAGTGGAAAACACATTCCACTTAAGGCCATATAATCTCCTAGTGGATGGGGTCCTAGAGCTAAGTATGGTCTCAACCACCCCAGCTGATAGTCCAGCATCTAGGTACTGAACCCCCTCAGGGGCCAGACCCACAATTTCCACAGCTCCGGGCGAGGGTGGAATTTCGAGCCTTCCGCCTGAGACACCAGATCCCTCCTCAGTGGAATCTGCCATGGTGGACCTATCAGGAGTGATATTATGTCTGAAAACCATACTCGGGCCAGCCACAATGGGACTACCAGAAGTAGACTGATGCCCTCCTGACAGACCCTCTCCAGGCCTCCCGGGAGCAGAGCGATCGGGGGAAAAGCATACAGGCGTAGACTCGGCCAGGTCTGTACCATGGCATCCAACCCCAGTGGGGCTGGATGTGTGAGGGAGAACCAAAGTGGACAGTGGGACTTCTCTCGAGACTCAAACAGATCCACTTCCATTGGTCCAAACCTCTCCCATATCAACTTCATCATATCTGGGTGATGTCTCCATTCCCCGGGCCTTAGCCACTGCCTCGACAGGATGTCTACTCCCTGATTCTGAACCCCCAGAACGTGCATTGCTCTGATAGAAAATAGTTTCCCTTGCGACCATAGGATAATCTGATGCGCCAATCTGGATAGAGGGCGCAATCTGAGTCCCCCTTGTCGGATCAGATAAGCTACCATTGATGTATTGTCCAAACGTACCAGGACGTGGTAACCCTTGATGTCTGGGAGGAAGCTCCTCAGAGCCCTGAAAACAGCCAACATCTCCAGGCAAATTATATGCCAAGAGTGATGATGGTCCTGCCACAGACCCCTGGCAAAGCAGCCGTCAATGACCCAGTGAGGGAGGCATCTGTAGAAACGGTCTTCCGGCGACATGATGCTCCTAACACTGGCCCTTGGGACAGGAACCAAGGTTTCTTCCATATTACTAGAGAACGAAGGCATCTGGGCGTTACCCTGATCATACGGAACAAATTCCCCTTTGGGTAAACGCCCTTGGCTTTAAGCCACCACTGAAGGGGCCTCATGTGTAGAAGGCCCAAAGGTATTATGTTGGATGCCGCTGCCATGAGGCCCAGCAGTCTTTGAAATTGCTTTACAGTGATGGCCTGGCCTAGCTTTATCCCGGACACCATGGCCAGGATGGACTCGATACGCGCGGGAGACATTTGTGCCCGCATCGTAACTGAGTTCCATACCACGCCCAGAAATGTAGTTTTCTCGTTAGACAGCTCAAGCACCGGTGCTGCAGAAAATGGTCATCTAATTTGCTTTTACTTTGAGATTCCTGCATATCATGTGGCCAGCTGATGTTAAGTCTGGCTACAGCACGGGTCACAACCTCAATGAGCTCCTCATAAGCGGGAACGTGAACTTGCGAGTCTAGCTCACGTTCATCCACCTCGATGCTGAGCACATCCACTTCCTCAGAAGCAGACAGCTCAAGCATCGGACCCTCATCACGGGCATGTTCCATGAACGAGGGCCACAGATCCTTCAGATGAAGAATGAGAAAGTGCCGCAGCAGTCTCACTCTCATCTGCAAGATCCTTTTGCGAACCCCACGATCTGAGTCGCCGCACCACCTCAACGGACGCGGGACCAGAACCGCGGGGAACGCGAGCACGGCCGTCTTCATCAAAGACATCCAGGCGGGAGCGCAGCACTCTCATAGGAAGTGCTTCACAATCATCACAAGCAGCCCCCTCAAGAGCTGCCCGGGCGTGCTGCACTCCCAAACAATTCACACATAGCTGATGTGTGTCCCCAACCGTTATGTATCTAGGGCAGGGGTGCACACACTTCTTGAATTGTTCACTCGCCATATTATATATACATATATATATATATATATATATATATATATATATATATATATATATATATATATATATATATATTAGGGCTGTCAGTTAAACGCGTTATTAACGGCGTTAACACAAACTCATTTTAACGGCGTCAATTTTTTTATCGCGCGACTAACGGTCTTTTTGGCCTAGCAAACTTTGTAGGTTTTTTTCACATGCTTTTGAAACAGAACGTGGCATGCGCGGCGCTGCGCTATGAAACCCATTAATTTCAATGGCTTTTGCCGCGCGAGGACGTTTTGTTGCTTCGTCGACCAAAGCGCATGCGGATCTAGCTAGACTGGAAACAAAACAACAGGCACGCCGCACACACTTGTTTGGGCTTGTGAGCCGGCCAAATAGTTGGTTAACGTTACGCTTTGAGTGGATGACGAGCGCGAGACGCCGAAATGGATGCCAATAAGATTCTATATGGAAAGTTTACTTTTAAAAAGTTGCAAAAAGTTCCATTGACAAGACCAAAGTGATCTGTGTGTTTTGTCGTTGTGAAATGGAAGCTTTAGCGTTAAGTTCTGCCGGGAAGACTCAATTGCTACGTCACTTATTACCTTCTCATCTATCCAATCGTGTCTAATACTTGCGGTATAAAAGACCAGTACTTACACATGTCTGAGTTCGCAGATGCTGACGCTTTCATTCACCTCCATCCTCCCCACCACCACCAGGATGGTCCCTTCCCCTCCATCCTCCCCACCACCACCAGGATGGTCCCTTCCTATACCTCACAGGGGGTCGGCTGCGCCCCTGCCTTCGTCTTCAGGCAGGAAATGCAGAGTCCGGACCCTCGGATTGCGAGCTATGGACGGGGCCTACGCCAAAGAACTTTATTGCTTGCTGGGCTATTAATAAATGTATTTATTGTTACAGTATTTATTCTCCCGAGTCTTTCTGGTAGAACTGAGCTATCATCATCGCAGCACGTCCAGTCTGAAATTCCACTTGATGGCCAAGCGCGCACACACACACACACACACACACACACACACACACACACACACAGCTGATGCGAATTCTCCGCCCCCTCATCAATATCAGGACCTCGTCAGTATTTCTTTCACCCTTTTATTGATGTTACAGTGTTACATTGAGAGATTATTTGCTCCAAGTGAGAAAGTTAGTGTGAAATTGAACACAGTGTATGCCAATGTTGTTTTCAATAAAAAACATTTGCACAAAGCAAGCCGATCCACTTTTCCATGTTGATAAGAGCATTAAAATGAGAAAAAAATAATGGGACAAAAAGAAAATCAAGAGACATTTAGAATAGATAAAAATAATTGCGATTAATCGCGAGTTAACTATGACATTAATGCGATTAATCGCGATGAAATATTTTAATCGTTTGACAGCCCTAATATATATATATGTATATATATCTGATACGTTACAAACAACACCAAATAGAACAGACAACAACAGAGAGCGCTTGCTGAAGAGCGAAAGCTAACGCGTGTGTGTGCCGGCGTCATTTTATACTTCCGGGTATGCTGTCACATGTTACGTCAGGACACAACACCAATCAGGATTGGAATAGTTTCATTCATACTTCAGAGGCGCGCGCTCAGGGAGCATCCCCAAAGAGTCGTTTTCAACGACGCAGTGCGAGTTCCCTCGAAAGGTAATATTTTTTTATTATTATCAATGTTGAAGTTGTGCTGGTTAATATTTTTTGTGGAAACTGATATATTTTTTTAGGGTTATTTTGGTTCAGGATTATTTGATACTCTCCATTAAATCAAAACTCCTGGCAGCTGTCCGCCACACATTTTCAACAAACAAACAAACAAAACAAACAAACAAACAAACAAAAACGTGTTGAACTGTTTTTGAAATTTTAAATGGTGTACGTGGTAAATGGTGTAAACCTACAGATGCCTATTTTTCTTTCATAGCTAAATGGGTGTGTTAGAATGCTACCTATGTAATCACCATAATCATGCACATAATCATCACATATTTACATGTATTAGCATCAGCTATGACTAATAAGGTTTTGCAAGTCTCTAAAAGTTTAGCAATGAGCCTAGGCTAAACTTAAAATGGGGCATTTGGTTCTTTGAATTCCACCATGCACTTATTTACAGTTGAATGCCACTGTATGCCTCAGGTTTATATGATTCATACAGCTTACAAAGGTATAGAGCCTTATACAATAAATAAAGACTGACAATGATTGAATCATGATAAACCTGCTCTAAGTGATTGTTTTCCTATAGATCAAACGATGTGTCAGATGTAACGTTTACAGTAGCTTGAGTCTCATGAAATGCTCCTCACTGTGAAGTGGAGCGTAACTGCACAACGATAATTGTTTACTCTGCAGCTTGCGTGTGTTCGGCAGGGATTAGAGAACTCTCGACAATTGCTGAGTCCAACTGCCTTTTCAGACTTGTTTTTGCTTAGGTGTGCCGAAAAAAGCTTGCCGTTGTCAGCAGAGTTATGATTCATTAACTTCACTTGATTCAGCATTTAATGCCAGTTTTTAAGTGGCATTCATTGCACCAGATTGCAGTTTGGAGGGCTGGAGAATGTCGTAATGTCATGTTGTTGAATTGTAGATTTTATCACAGCGATGACAAAAAATATGTGGAATGGACAGTTTGTGATAACCGAGGCTTAATGAAACTGTTGTTGGTGCTATAATTAGTAGAAAATAACTGGAGCAAATTGACTTTTGAAGCTCAGGTGTAGAAGAGATTGAATTCCTGTCACATGGTCCTAAATGGCCAAAAGCACTATAATTTTACTTCATGATCACCAGCTGGAGTGCCCTTGATAGATTATACCCCATATTGCCACTCAATAAACAACTACTTTTTTTTTATCCTGTCCATTATTATTGGATTTCTATGTTTTTGCCCGTGACCCTTTGACCCTGTTATTGTTTGGATGGTGTACCCTGTGTTTTGAACTATTGCCTGTCTTTGGATTACATTTTTTAATTGCCCTTCATTAAAACTGCATTTGGATCCTTAACCTTTGTGTGTTGGAGCGGTTCATTATTTATATAGCCTATATATATGGTGCTATTGTCACATGTATGTTCTGTTTTGGTTGATCCTATCTGGTTTCCTTTGTTCTCATTTTCCCACCACTGGTTTGTTTCTATGGTTGTTAATTAGTTCACCACACCTTTTCTGTTTCAACCTTGATTACCCAATTTGTATAAAGCCTCCTTGTATAGACGCTTTCATCAGACGCGTTGCCATGGTGATGAGCTGGCCCAAAGCTAACTTCCGTTCTGTTTGTTTATTAGTGTTTACTGGATAATATGGCATTGACTACAAATGCAGTTAAGGTGATGAGCAGGTTGTTGAGCTGTGGGGTGCAACCTGACCTTGGGAGCAAACGCAATTTTTAAAAATAAAAACGTTAAGGTTTCCTAACAAAGAGGGAGACGGCGGTATTAAAATAGCTATGTTTATCTGAGTGATATCCGGTACAGTGTTTCCCATACATTTATTAGTGGCAGCCCACCACATTATCAGCGCTGACCGCCACATATTGATTTCCGCGTTTTTTACAATTTAAGATGGGGAAAAGTTGTAACTAATTGACTGCATGCAGCGCATATTCACTCGCTCCCTCTCTCTCCCTCTCTCTCTCTCTCTCTCTCTCTCTCTCTCTCTCTCTCGCAAACACATTGACAGCGGACCAGTCTGTGTATTGAATGGTTAGTATCATAAACAACGCTGCACAGATCCATCCAACATGTTGTCAATGTGGAGACCCACCTTGAAAAAAGGTTATTAGCAAGCATGTAAGAAGCCGCGCTCGCCAGTTTTTTAACACTGCGGTAAATCAGACACGTGGGTAGAAAAAAATTCTTGTCTGTTGAACCAATTTTTGTTCAACGGGTCTGGTAGTGTCACATTTCAGTTTGGCCAAGTAACATTTCTTTTCTTTGACTGGCAAGAAATACCAGCTAATACTAAGGTTATTTACTTGTTATGGATTGTCTGCGGAAGTCTGCCGGAAGTTAAGTTTGGGCCAGAGTAATGCACATGCGCAGTACCGTTTGTTTATGTTGTTACTGCTAAAAGCGTCTATAAAGAATTCTCCGTAGTTGGTTCACAACCCGCCATAAAACCAAAAAGAAGAAGAAGAGGAAGAAGTTCTCCTTAGTTCTTTGTCCTGTCTTGTTTATGTTAACTGTGGCTGTTTAGTATCTTCTGAAGTTCCCTTTCAGTCGAGGACGTCAGAAGTAGTCGACGTCGATGAATGGGATCATGCCAGGGAGCCAGTCATCTTTGAGTACTATTGAACAAGCCAATGGGAATTTGGCATGCGTGACTTGTATCACACACTCCGCCCCCGCGGTGCCGTTATAAATACGGAAGTGGATGCACGCACTAGTTGCCTTTCGCTTCGGAGCCGATCGTTTGATGTCTCTGAAGAGTGCTGTTGTTTACAACAAGCGAGTTTGTCAGTGTTCTTCTGGAAGACTCTCCCAGTGCTGGTGGTTTCTACAGCGCGAGTGCAGCGGTGATAGCGAGCTTTGAGCTCTCAACTGCTGTTTTAACAGTAACAATAAATGTTTGTGTTTGTTGCCGGCTGGTTAAAGGGCGGAAATGTGAGTGCTTCACTGTTTCAGTTCACTGTTCAGTGTTGCCGTGGTCATTCCCCTGTGTGCTCCAGTACTGGTGATGGGTCCTATTTCCTGAAAGAGCAACACAGGTGCGTTTGCGTCTTTTTCAAGATGTCATTCCACCTGTGCGTTTCTGGATGCGGTCGTTCCCTGTTCCTCTCTGACGGTCACAATTGTTGCATCACGTGTCTGGGCTTACAGCAAGCTGAAGCAGCTTTTATGGACGATTCATGTTCCCATTGCGGGAATATGACTGTCGCAGTGTTGAGATCGAGACTCGCCTTTGTCCGCGAAGCTGGAGTCCCCATTACCATGCCCCACCCCCGGTTGCCGTGTGGGATGGCTGATCGGAGGATAGTGATGGATGTCTCGCCTGGTAACCATTCCCTGTGGGCTCCTCACTCCTCCATCACCCCGCAGCCGATGGAATTCCTGTTGGACGTGCTGGTCCCTCTGTAATGGACCGATCAGCTGTTTCAATTGGGGTTCCCCCAGAGGATAAGATATCGGTAGCAGCATCGGAGCGTGAGCTGGCCTCTGGAAATGACGACTCGGGCTGCGTTATCTCCCTCTGGGAGTGTAACATTGCCCGAGCCAGATCCAGAAATGTCAGCTATGCTGAAACGGGCCACAGAGGCTGCCGGGCTCGAGTGGAATCCTCCACCGTGTCCCGCTCAGTCTCGGTTGTAGGATTGGTATCTCGGGGCGGGCCACGCTGGTTCTCAGCTCGCCGCCCCAGTGCCCTTCTTTCTCGAAGTGCATGGAGAGCTTACCAGGTTGTGGACGTCACCTTTCTCTGCAAGAAACTGCTTGAATAGCTTTTTCCCCCTCACTACCCTTGATGGAGGATTGGTGAAGGTTTGCGAGGCTATCCCTCCAGTGGAGTGGTCAGTTGCAACACAGGTGCACCTGTGTCCGGCAGCCCCTGCCTTTAGGGGGGATCCTCGTCTCTCCCCTAAGGCCTGTGAGTTCTCGTCCGTTTCGACAGGCAGAGCTTACAAAGCCTGTGGGCAAGCCGCCTCCTCCCTGCGTGCCATGGCGCTGCTACAGGTCTATCAGGCCAAGGCACTCATGGACATGCATGAGGGTAGCCCAGACCGTGCGCTCATAGCTGAGCACCGGACTGCATCTGACCTCTCCCTCTGGGGCACGAGTGTCGTGGTGTGCGCGATCGGTCTGGTGATGTCCACCTTAGTGGTTCAGAAGCGCCATCGTTGGCTCAGCCTGGTTGTTATGGCGGATGCGGACAAAGTTCGGTTCCTGTTTCCCAACTGTTGCACCCAACAATTCTCTGCCGTCCAAGCGCAGACGGAGGCCACTGCTGCCTCCACCCCGCCGTTCCCCTGCCGCTGCTCCTGTTGGGCCTCCGCAGCAGCCTTCAGCCAGGCCTCAGCATGAAGCCGGCTGCAGTAGGGACACCCAGCCTACTCCAGCCGCTGCCAAGCCAGGTGGCAAGCGACAGCGGCCCCGGGTGGGGCCGGGTGGAGTCTTCGTTTGTGTGTGTGTCTGTTCCACCGCTGGCTCCCAAGAAAGCGGAGCAAGCGGTACCCATACTTCAAAGAAAGATCAAATTCCTCTTTTCCTTGGTCCCAAGAGGGCAAGTCTGGTGGTGTGTGACCCTGTAAAGCCTTGCACCTCTCAGCCCCCTCTTGTTCGCATCCCTGGTCGTCTTGTGGAGACGGGTAAGTGTTGTGCACCGCACTCAGACCCTGCTTCGGGCCGCTTTCGGGCCTTCCGAGCCGGGTCCCTGTCCTCCACCTCGCTGCCCCACCTAGGGTATGTCTGTGGTCCCCTGGCCCGGTTCGTGGAAGTCAAAAATGCTTCCCAACCGGTCCAGGTGGCCCCAAACTTTACCATCAGACTCGGCTTGCGATTCCTTTTCGCTCACCTTCCACCCAAGCTCAGTGATATTCATCACACCTGTTTGGGCAAATATGCTCGTAAAAATAGTGACTTTAGTCACACCTAAGTGTTGAGCAGTGCTCCTGTCTTGTGTGTGCACATCACAGTCTACTGGCGAAGGACCCGATACAGCCACTCCCTCCAGCCGATATGAAGGCCGGCTTCTATAAGCCCGTACTTCAAGTGTACCCTAGAGAGGTGGGTCACGACCATCTTGGTCCTGTGTTAATTGACGGGCCCTTTTTTGAAAGCCTCCGTTCAATTTGTTACACAGAGATGCATTTCCAAATGCTCCGTCCCCAACATTGGTCTGCAGCGTTCGGCCTGAGAGACATATACTTCAGATCTCTATCCTTCCGCACCACAGGCCATCCTGTGTTTGTGCATTCCAAAGGTGTGGAGTATCAGTACAAAGTCCTACCCTTCAAGTGCTCATAGCCAGTTGGGTCCTCAGGTCAACTGGGAAAGAGTAAACTTGTTCACGAACTGAGGATCTCTTTTCTAGTTTGCAGATGGATTTGGTCCACCGCATCTCTGAAAAAGAGTGTGTGGATGGTTAGTGCTGTATAGAAGTGAGAAAGGGTCCCACTGAAACTCTTCAGAAGCTCCTGGGGCATATGGTAGACGCAGCCGCTCGGCTTCCTCCATATGAAGACCGCTTCAGCACTGACTTCATGGCCAAGTCCCGTGGTGGCCATGGCAGAGCGGCACGCTCCGTGTGAAAGCACCCTGGCCTGCTGCCAAACCCTCAGTCCGTAACAGACCTTTTGTGACACAAGTCATGCACGCCAAATTCCATCGGCTAATTCAATAGTACTTGAAGATGACTGGCTCCCTGGCGTGATCCTATTCAGTAGACGTCGACTACGTCCTCTGTTCCCTCCTTCAGGGATCTGTTATTAAAGACTCTTTTGTTTATCCAAATCATTGTGGGTTCAATACAACACCATAGCGTAACAGCTATAAAAGTATTATCTATAGATCTCAGTTTTAAATTTCTTTTCACAAAAGGGTGGTGTTTTTCACCACGTGGTCTTATATTGTATTATATGGTACATGGTCTTTGTTTTGTGTGCCTTGTGTTTCTGTTATTTGGACTTCTGCCAAGTTCTTTTTCCCTTTCCAGCGACATTTTGTAGTTTATAGTTTTATTGTTAAATGGTTCTCTGATTGTTCCCAGGTGTGTCTTGTTTGCCCATTACCCCTTGTATATATAAACCCCAGTGTTTCCTGTGTTCTTTTTTTTTACTTTTGTCTTTCTATGGCTGTATGTTGGGGCTCTCAGTTCAGTCTACTTGTGAAATTTTGAAATTACTTTAATATAACTTGCATTTGGATCCATCTCTGCCTTGTCTCTTTGGTTTCCAGTGTTATATCATATTATATTATATTATATTATATTATATTATATTATATTATATTATATTATATTATATTATATTATATTATATTATATTATATTACTACTTAATGTTTTTCAGAGAAGTGTCTTGTGCTCATCAAAGCTGCATTTATTTGATCAAAGTAATATCGTGATATTATTAATAATATTTATATTATAATAATATTATTAAAATATTTAAAATAATGTTTTCTATTTCAATATATTTAAAATGTAATTTATTCCTGCTGTGATACAAATAACATTACTTATTTGCTGCTCAGTAAACATTTCTGGTAACACTTTACAAAAAGGTTTCATTTGTTGACATTAGTTAACTGCGTTACTTAAAGCTGCAGTCCGTAGCTTTTTTGGGGTTAAAAATATCCAAAATACATATTTGAGTAAATACATAATCAGCCAGTGTTCGAAACTCTCTGCTTGCCTTAGCTCGATTCAAAATGGTAAGCTTGTAATAATATTTTTAATTTCAGTGGTACTGGTGGATTTCCACGGGAGATTTGAGGATGTCTTTGCGCCATTACGTCACATCTGTACACATAAAGCAGGTGTCTCGGCTAGTAGGCTATGAGTGTGAGGATGCTGGAGGTGGAGATTTATAGCCTTTTCTCACAGCACTTGATATAATTAAACTTATCAATTTGATGGCGGATCCAGAAAGGTTCAAACGACAATCACGAAAACTGGAGATTCACCCGTTGTAAAATGCAAAAGACTTTGTTCGGACTTCAGAGTGGCTACAGAAAAAAAGAGACTGCAACCGGACCCATGCGAAAACAAAGAATACATATCGGAAGGACATTACATGTAGTTACGCAATGCTGACGTTGTTAACATTAACAATTTGAGAACAAAGTATAATTTGCACGGTTTTGCGTGATATGATAAGTGATTTTTAGATTTAATCTGCGTGATTTACTGCAATGTCAGAACCAGAACAAAAGTGGATGTTACTTGTTCAGATGACATTTTCCGGTGAAAATTATGTTGGTCATACTTCCAAAAAGAATAATCTGTGATTCTGAGTGACAGTATCCACACCGGCGTGGTGACTGACAGCTGCACACTCTCCTCAAACATTGTGTTCATCCGTGCTGTGCCGTGTCAAAGTACAACTCACGTAAAGTTGATAATTCCGCGAATAACTGCAATTTCAGATTTCGAACTGAGATGGCGACAAAGAGGAAAAACTGCGGACTGCAGCTTTAACATGAACTAACAAAGAACTACACTCACAGCATTTATTAATCTTAGTATTTATTAAATCATTTATTATGTTTGTTATACAATGCACAATTTGATATTTAGCATCTTTAGTAAATGGTATGTGTTGTAGTACTCGAGACCGGTCTTGGTCTCGAGGCCAGTCTCGAGACCACTTTTTGATGGTCTCGGTCTCGTCTCGGACTCGACCGCATTTGGTCTCGGTCTTGTCTCGGTCTCGGACATAATGAGGATTTTTTTTCAAGACCAGACTAGACCATGACTGAGAAAATATCACAAATTTGCCAGTATGTTGACAATTTTTTTTGTTAACATCCTTGCTTTTATTGTATGTAAAACGTACTGATTCAAATCCAAGCAATAACGTGACTCATTGGTCATTGCTAATTATGTATTTTTGTTACCGCTGCCTGTCACACATCCCCGCCCCCTTTCACTCGCACTCCCAAGAAAGTGATCTGTGGTTGTCTGGGAGCGGGAGAAGGTGTCTGCAAAATCTTCAGTAATAAAATTCGGCTACAAAAATCATAAAGAATATATTTGCAAAACAACATCCAGAAGAAAGCATACAGCTTCTTGTAAATTCTGCAGTGCTTCGCTTTCAGAGACGGTGGGGACTACGTCAAACTTTTATCGTCATTTAGAAAGGAAGCACAAAGAAGGTAAGCTATGTGTAAGTGATGTTAGCAAAGCTGGCTAGCTAACGTTAGCAATCTGCCTCGTACCAAATAAAATTACTCCTCACACAAAGAGATTTTGTCAATATCAGCTAACGTTATACATATTATAGGGATGGGAATTGAAAACCGGTTCCACTCGAGAACCGGTTCTAAGTTTTATGAACCATCGATATTGAATGCCCTCAACGTTAACGAGTCCTCTTATCGATGCTCCTGCTCCAAAGCTAATTTTTGTCCTGCCATAGTCTTATTTGATAGATGAGTAATGTAGACGAACTGCTGCGAGTGTGACAGGGCGCATCAGAAGAACGAGCAGAGAGAACGCCCCGGTCGCGCGCGCGCACTCTCTCTCTCTGTGGAGCCAGGCGAATGTATAAAGGCTTCACCGTCTCCTCCTAAGCGCTATCTTGCTCTCTCTCCCTGGCACATAGTAATCAAAATAAATCGACACGATGTAATGGTAAAAGGTCGGAAGACCACAGTTTTATGTGGAGCATTCGGATATATTTTTTCCTGAATTACTGCTGGGTGAATTGTGCTAAAATACCTTATCTTCTCTGAAAAGCGTTCACATCCGAGTGACAGTGCGCGCCACACGAGAAAACACCGTAGGCCTATCCGTGCCACTGATCGCAGCGGCAACGAGCACTTTGATCACTTGATTTAAAAATCACATATCATGTACAGTTTTTGATGTATTAATATTTATTAAAACACATATTAGTGACATGATGGGTTTTAACTTCATTCAGGAGATTTTGGATAACTGCACAGACAGATGACTTTGAGCGCACCGCCAACGGTGTGTGTGTGTGTGTGTGTAACCATAGCGCCAAAACAACCAACTTTCGGATCCTGCACTTAAGCTTATAATTTCGTTTTTAAAATATAATTATGTATTTAAAAGTTTCAGAATGCAAAATCTTACAAGTTATTGCTTAGCTTCAACAACACTAGTCTGTTTTTTTCCCCTCCGGTCTCAACTTGATCTTGGTCTTGGTCTCGACTTGGTCTTGTCTTGGTCTCGATACCCTCTGGTCTTGGTAGTGTCTTGGTCTCGGTATAGGCGGTCTTGACTACAAGTCTAGTAAATGGTAACTCAGTTCTAGACACAGTTGTTTTTCAGTTCTTCTTCACAGTGCTCATTGGCTGATTGTTGCACAAGAACATGCACAGTCCCAAGCCCTTCACTGGCGACTGTCCTGAGCTGTGACATGACAGCAGATAGAAAAAAAAAAAAAAAATCTATTTCATGCTTTTAAGATCCCTCCAAAACAGTTTGGCCTTCTTTTAGCATTGTTTCCCCCTGCTGTCCATGACCCTATTATAACTGACCTGCAACCCATTTTTGGATTGTGACCCTTGGGTTAAAAACTACTGCAGTATGGATACTTGTAGCATGAACAGTTTTATGCTGCTATGAAAGAGGGAAAAGGTGGATCTCAAACTCAGTTTTATTGAGGGATTATGTGCTTTTTACTGTTCATATGATAGATCATTCAATTACATTTTTCAATGTACACTATTTATAATATTTAATATTTCAATATTAACATGTATAAGAAATCTCACAGCCAAATGGATGTGTAAACTGGAAGACTTGATGATGAAATCTTAGCATTAAAAATATAATTCTTTATTAAAATATGTAATGTTCTGCATGTTATTTTTTATTATAAAACGGTTAGTTCCAATCCTTGATCCTTATTCATGATAAAACACGGCTATGACCGCTTCACCCAGCGGTTCTATTTATCACTCCGCAACACCCTTAGCAACCACCCATATCAACATAAACATTAAGAAAAAAAGGTAAGAAATAAAAGGCTAAAATGTTTAAAGTAAATTTTGATCTACTAGGTGGCATGACAGTAGATGAGTGGTTTGAGGAACAATTTGGAGAGACTAATACAAATATGAACCGTCATGCTCAAGTGCTGAAATATAACATACATTCGAGAAGACTCGTAATGAAAAAAATACCGTGCAGCAAACCCAACGGGCAGTGAAATGCTTCGGTGACTGGTGTAATGAAAAGGGTTGCAGCATTGATTTTAAACAAATCACCAAGACGAAACTCAACACACTTCTCCATGTTGTTTTTATTTGAGCTTTCATGCATATTACACATTGGAACGTTGTCGCTGTTCACGGTCAGGGACTATTGTTTTTTCTAGCGGAAGGAAGGCTTTTAGTGATTTTACTTCATGAAAGTTGCACTAATACATTTTTTTTTACTTTAATATTTTTATTGTGTGGTAAACGTTTTATAAAAGCAGGCTAGTGCTGTATCGTAAATAAGTCACGGCTGAAGGGGTTGCAGAACGCCCTTCAGCGATACAGCACAGCCTCTCGAACCTTATTGCTTAAATATATATATTTTAGGCTGGAATTATTCAGCAGCACACTTTCATTGGATTACCCCGGCAATGCATAATGGTTTACTGCTTTGTATTAATTAACCTTATACGTTTAAGAAACCAAAAAACATGCCTAAACGTTAGAATTTGGTTAGCTTTGCATGAAACACATTAGTTTTGTTATTTGTGCATATCAGTTGTAGTTTGAATCCATTGGCATGACAAGCCCAGAGGTTCAATAGTCCACACATCTTGTACTTGCCATAAGAGCAGGGCTTTGATTAATCTGCTTCCCAGTGAAAAAGAAACTGCTATAAAAGCAACATAGGTTCAGAGTGGTAATGGACCTTAGCAAGGTCAATGAGGTCTAATATACCAGGAGAGTGTTATCTGTTAGCATTCCCATTCATCTCAATGGCTGTAAATGCCATGTAACTGCACACTCTATATTAGAAATCCTTGCAGCAGACAAGCAAAAACAAGTCTACTTCATATAAAATGCTTTTCATAAAACAGGTTCTGCTATAATATGATAAAATGTTTGCAGTTGCTAAAAATGTAATTTCATCATGAACATATGGCTACTGTGAGATAAATAAAAATATAAGCTGATCAGAAGGTTAAAATGAAGCTAAACGCTCTACATTAGCTGTAAACATAAATTGTGCATTGTAAAAGTTTGATTGTGTAACTTTACCAACATGTAAGCCTTGGGCTGATTTTGTTGAGGTAATTCATTCATGCACTGCATGACCAACCTGCAGGAAGCCCTACAGCGAAAATAAAGGAAGCTGAAGCCTCTCTGCCTTCTCCATTCTTATGAGTACCACGTAAATGACAGCATCTACTCTGAGTAAAAGACCACACTTGATGAATTAACTCAATAACCTTACATTACCTTTATGAGTGCGCCTTCTCCCTTTTGACTGCACGCTAATGAGAAACCTGCACTCTGATACATTAATATTCATTAATTCATAAGTGTCTACCCCTGCTCTACATAGAGACATACTGAGCGACTAGATTTTTAATATTGTCTGAAGAAAGAGTTCAGGCTGGCTGTTGTGTTCAAGGTGCTTGCCTTTGTAAAACTTGCTCCCACAATGCTATGGTGTTGCTGTGCAGTTGCTGAGGTGTCATAGGTAGTTTTTGCCACATTGCTAAGGGGTTGCTAGGATGTTCTGAATTGCTGATAGCATGATTAATCAAAATAAAAACCAAAGTCGTGATTATGGTTTAGCATGATTATCAAATTACACGGGCTGTGATTTAATTTAATAAATGCGCTGCGCACTCTGCTCTTTTACACACAAGTGTCTTGGAGCGACGGTTCACAGTAAATACTGCTCCACACAAACACCATTGGTTTGGGTTGATTTATATCGAGCATTTTAAAGCCATATCAGTCTAACTTCTAATTCATGGTTTTAAGAGCGCTCACATCCGAAGCACGCGCAAAAAGCTGGATGTCAGACAGCGTGTCTCATGAGTATTAAACTAAGTTATCTTTCATGTGTTATTGCACTTACACAGTCAAATACACACAAGGTTATGTCAAAAACACAGTTCACATAAACACAGTCGGTTTTGTCTGTGAATGTCTGTGTATAAAGTGAAAGTATAATATGCAGTACCCACTGCTATATATGCTGCTAATATGAATCAAACAACAAAAGAAAAGTAGCTTTATATGTGACATCACAAATGCTAGAATCTGCAAACGGCTTGTTCTGAAACATTTCTTATGATTTTTGGGGATTAAAAAAGTGGGTGGATTTTTACCATTATAGGGTGGTTGTTTACACACACTGCCGACACACATTCAAACACTATGTAAAAGTTAATTTTGCATAATAGGTCTCCTTTAAATGTTGCATTACTTTAAAGCTTAGTTGTTTTTTAAAACTCGATTACTGCACGTACTGAATGAGCAATATTAATAGTGATGTTTGCCTTAGCAAGTGACACTAATGAAACACACTAATAAGCCAGTACCCCAATAGCTATTATAGGTAAATCCTGCTGCCTGTCAAGCCGGGTGAGCTGATAGAAATGGATGTGACACAGTTAGTGCTGTATGACATGAGGAATGAGCTAATTAATACTGGGTGTGAGTATACGTGCATGTAGTTGTCATCTTAACAACTTGTACAAATTGACAGATGCGGCGACCACCACAAACTCTTTACGGACTTCGCCAGCACATGAACATGCACATGCACACGCACACACACACACACACACACACACACTGGAGTCTCCTGGAGATCCCCCCTGCGGTGGTGATGGTGTGGAGGTGAAGAGAGATGACAGGTTGGGCCCTGATTGCCACTCACTGTAATCACAATAATTACAAAGGCTCTTGGCCTTTTACCATGGCCCAAAGGTGCTTTCATTAAACAGTAAGCCCACTGAGGTGGAGTGGGGACCAAAATGAAAACATGAGCACTGACGTACCTAATGAGTCCATCACGAACACCCATTCGTGACGCACGTGGACAAACACTTTGTTGATTTCAATGATGTGAAGTGTTTGACATTGGAGTCGTCGTAGTTAATGGTTTTAAGTGCAAAATTGGTGTGTGGGAATACATGAGCATGATGCATATGCACAGACTACTGCCATTGTGTCTTTGTTTTGTATTTTGTAATCTAACTCTTGTAATCATTTGTAATAAAAAAAAAATGATAATACTGTATTTCTTGTAGGTCATACCAATTTTTTTTATTTCATCCTCTGTCCATGAACAGGAATGGTGAACCACTGGTGTTTGATGACATGATCAAACCTGATGTCACCCCATGTGAATGTAAGAATTACAAATTACCAACTGGCAACGTGTGCTTTATATGCATAAGTATATATGTGTCCATGGAAATAATATATACTGTAGATATAATAGTGTATAATAGGAGCAGCATTTACTATATATATATATATTATTTGTTTATTAATTCCCAAAAAAAATTATATTTCTTAAATTATCAGAAATAGTTATTTATTTATATATATAAATAAATAAATAAATATTTCATTTTTTTATTAAATAAAAAACAGAAATATATATATATATATATATATATATATATATATATATATATATATATATATATATATATATATATATATATGTACCATATTCATCGGTCAATAAAGTTTTGTTCTTTTATTTAATTTTTGTTTTTTTATTTGAATGTAAAAACTGAATTACAGACCAGCCGATAAACATCCTACTGCATGCAAGCCCTGATATTCTCTTCTGAAGTCGTACAATAACTTTGTCTGATGATATTTGATGATACTTCGACTGAAATTTAAGTTGATACTCACTGAAAATCTCCTCTCTGCTGTAGCAGAGGAGATGATTTTCAGTTTCAATTCCGTATCTTTCCTCACATCAGATGATTGTATGTGTATTTTTTTGTTTTTGGAGCTTGACAGACGTCACCATTCAATTTCAATGTACGGAAAAGAGCAAGTGTCAATGTTCTGCTAAACCAATGTGTGTGTTTTCCTTCAAAAAACAAAATTACAGTATATGGTTTGAAATGAGTAAATGAATGAACAGAATTTAATTTTTTGGTGATCAGTCCCTTTAAACTTCAATGTATTTGAACTGTTTTTCCAGACCAATTATTCTATTAAACAGACAAGACAGAGAGATCAAATCTATCTGGGAGGCTCTTAGCTCATCTTCAGAAATGTCACCAAACCAATCAATCCCGGATTTTATTATTGCTGAAAGACTGATGTTTCACACTCAAAGTAAATGTGAAAAACTGATGCACCCACTGACTTTTCTCCCAGCAATATCCTTGCAGGTGTAAGTGTAGGCATGCTTTGCCAATTTGTATTCCTCTTACAAGGCTTTTAAAATATCAGAAGGGCTCTTTTGATTAGAGTACTGATTTCGGGAATCAGGACGTCAGTCACTTGGCATTTTCATAAAAGCATTACTTGACTAAATTTAATTGCATGGTGTTTTTGGATTTCTAATGGCAGAAACCCAAAAATTGTACAGGGTTGGCAGAGTCATGACAAGTAAATATATAGTTTGGGAAGGACAGCAACTGCTCAAAACTGCTAACATTGTGACAAGGTTGTGACAATATCTGATATGAGAGGTGCCTTTTGTATTGAGTCTAAGTGTTTTTTCCCTTAAGGCAGAAAACACTGATACTTCATCTGTTAAGCTATAGATCTGACAACATATTTTAAATGTTTTTGAAATAAGTCTCTTATGTTCACCAAGGCTGCATTTATTTGATCAAAAATACAGAAAAAAAAAATGTAATTGTGAAATATTATTACAATTTATAATACGTTTGAATATTCCTTTTTAAAATATAATATATTCCCGTGATACAAAGCTGAATTTTCAGCACCATTACTCCGGTCTTCAGTGTCGCATGATCCTTTAGAAATCGTTCTAATATGCTGATATGCTGCTCAAGAAACATTACTTATTCATAATTTTGAAAACAGTTGTGCTGATTAATATTGGCATTGTGGCAACCATAATATTTTTTTCAGGATTCTTTGATTAATATAAAAGTTCAAAAGAAAAGCATTTATTTGAAATAGTAAAGACTTTTACATTGTTTTTCTATCAATTTAATGCATAATTGTCAGGGTTATGTTGGGTTCAATGTGTTTTGTTTCTGTTCTCCCTGTGCTTGTCATTTGACCCAGTTTCCCAAGTGTGTCTGATTATTGATTCTATTCACCTGTCCTATTTATCTTGTTATCTCCTGTGTATACTCCCTGTTCTGGTCAGTTCTTTGTCTTGACTAATAAATGGTTCGTGGTTGTTTCTCCTGTTTCCCTGCATTTTTGCCTGCCTTTAGCCGTCTTTAATACAGAACTCACGGTATGTGAGTTCTGTATTAAAGACTGTTCTAATGATATCTTCGTCTTTGTGCACATGGTCTAAAGCGCATGGCGCAAGTGCACTTAGGGCATGTCTGAACGACGTTTGATGATGGGAAACGGTCGGTGTGCCCGGCGCATGGTCTAAAAGGGTTATTCCTATTCTCCTAATGAGTAATGGGTGTGTTTTGGGCGTATGTGCAATAGACCAATCAGAGTCTCATCTCCCATTCCCTTTAAAAGCCAGTTGCGCTAGCACCATGGCAGATTCGCTATTTACATGGCGGATTTTACAAGCGGAAAAAAGGAACGCTTCTCCAGCGAGGAAATAGGCTTGTGGACCCGGCTATAGGCGCATATTACTAACGCGCTCTTTAAATAACAAAAAAAAAAATTGTTTACGCAGTTCATTCAGTTGCCTCAAAATAGCAACACGCCAACAATGCGCCTGAACACAGCTCGTTTTCAGACCAGGGCGAACAGATGGGTGCAAATGCATTAACAACGTGGCGGAGGACGTGAAAATGATGTCGGGCTGAAACTAGCAAAAAACACTTGCGCTGCATTGCGCCAGGTGTATGATAGGGCCCATAGTATGCTATGTTGAAAGTATTCATTTAAAAAAAAAAAAAAAAAAATCTTTTGAATGCATTAATCCCTCAACACCAATATATTAATGAGATTTTCATGCTGATTGTATCAAAATGGTGGAACTTGTGACAAGATTTTTTTTGCATTTATTTTATTATATTATTTATATTAGGCCTAATTTAATTTTCATAGATGTTTTCAAGATGATGTTAAAATCTCTTGAAAGAAGTTTCAAAAGGTGCGATTATATATTTATAATCGCTATGAAAAGTTAGATTTTTAGACTTAACTGACTATCTGCTTATCCAGAGCGAGTTTGAAGACTTTTGCTAAAAGACTATTGCACAAACATCATAACGAGCACGAAAAAAAAACATGCACAAACATCTTAACAAGACATGCCGATGTTGCGACATACTGATCTACCTGTAAAAGCCTTTTGTACTGCTGCTGCAAAAAGCCATGCTAATTATGTGTGCGCTTTTTTTATTTATTTCTGGGCCAGCCTAACTGAATAGCACAACACTAACGGACAGACTCATTATACCTGGTCGGCTTGGCCAAAGGACTTAAATAGCTTTTGTCCTGATTCATAATATGCACTCAGACTGCGATAGCCTAGAGCTTATTTAACTAGTTATTTAGCCTAGTATACCCCTAAGCTTTATTTAAACTAATGACCTAAGATAGCTGTGTGTGCATGAATCAGATTTGGCTAAGGCTTATCTAAATACACTAAAAGTGTCCTTGCTGAAGGTCAAAGCAAAAAAAAACTTTTGTGTTTTGTCTGATTAAATACCAGGAAAATCCCTTATAATGGAATTTACACAAGTCTTATAGTCTCAAAAATAAAAATCATTCACTCAGTTTCAAAAACTGTCTCACTGTTTAACTTGGAAATTGTTGATTTGCTGCTAATAGCTTAAAGTCAAATACGCACAAAAGGCGAAAGTGAACGGTTATATCAAACGGTGTTTCTGATCGTCTATGTAGTTGCTTTTATCTCAGCAGTCTGCCTGAATCACTCATCATCTCAGCTTCCTCTGTCTTCTGTCATCCCACATCCTGCTATTCAGGTGCTGTCCAAAAATAAGTAATTGGTTTCCCCCTACAGGCTACCAACCTAAGACACACAAAGGACTAATGAAATCACCTAAAACCAGAGAGGGCCCCGGAGGTTGTTTCTATAAATACAAAGAAAAGGCGTACATGTTTAACATACTAATTTTCTGCCGGCACATCCAGGATTGGTTGGAGTCATTAAAAAAAAAAAAAAAGTGAGTGGGGGGAGAGGAACTGGAGGTCTTTATATTAATGACTTTGTACCATGTACTTTGTACCTATATCATATGTTTCAGTGCTATACGGTGCACATGCTTTGATGGCATACAGTGATTTCAAAGCCAGAGATCCATAATTTGAGAATGTAGAGTGTGCTTTTTGTGCTTATAGGAGTTCATATGATCAGGTTATTGCTTATTTAAGTAGTGACCTAGAAATAGTGCAGCATATATAAAGCAATATATTACTTTAGACTTTGTTTAGAAGGTTTCAAAATCAAAATCAAATTCTGGGTTTAAATTAAAAACGATTTTCAGTGTGGTCTCTGACTTTTGAACTGTTTTGGTTTCTGTCTGAGGGTTTCAGTGTTTATATGGCTTAAAATCTATAATTTCTTATCTTATTGTTGATATCAACCTTACATTCCATCAATTTCAGCTTTTGGATTCTATTTGTTCTCTTATTGTTATTATTATTATTATTATTAATTTTATTATTATTATTTGTCTTTTGGAGACGGACAGCTTTAAGAGGACTTCTAATTGGTTAAAATCTTTCAGTTTTAAATTATTATAATAATTTATGTCAAAAATGTGGTTTCCACACAATTATCAACCAATCTAAAAGGTTTCATTTAGAATTGTCATGATTCATTTTGATTCAATTTGAAAAGTCCAGCAGTTAAAAACCGTAACTGCACATGTACCATGATAACTTATCACCGAGTAATTTATTTATATGCTTGTTTGTTTGTTTGTTTGACTGTATGTTTTTACAGCATCAAAGACTGCTGCAAATATAAACCAAATGCTTTTTGATGCAGTGTTTCTGTATGTAGGTAAAAAGACTCTTAAATTGCTATGAAATATTTTTCTTAATTTTACCCACCTAAACTAAGGGTACGTTTACACGACAATGATATGCTAAAAAACGGATACGTTTTTCCTTTCAGTTTTTATCCACGTACAGACGACACCATTGTCAAAACGATCCCCATTCACACAGATCCACGAAAATGACTAGAAACGTGGTATTCTGCTGCCAGGCCATTATATGTCAATGAAACACTATAGATTTAACACGTAATACACACGTGCATGACATCTTCATTTTCAGAGATTCGCGGTTTTGTTGTTTACACAGAGATCGTTTTCAAAACTATACACTCCCCCAGTCACTTTATTAAGCCCACCTGCTCAACTGCAAATATCTAATTAGCCAATCACATGGTAACAAATCAATGCATTTAGACATGGTCAAGACAATCTGCTGAAGTTCAAACTGAGCATCAGAATAGGAAAGAAATAAGGTGATTTAAGTGAGTTTGAACGTGGCAACATTTTCATTTTCATGCATAACCATCTCTATGATTTACAGACAACAGTCCGAAAAAGAGAAAATATCCAGTGAGCGACAGTTTTGTGGGTGAAAATGCCTTGTTGTTGATGCCAGAGATCAGAAGAGAATGGCCAGACTGGTTCAAGCTGATAGAAAGGCAGCAGTAACTCAAATAACATCTCTGAACGCACAACACATTGAACCTTGAAGCAGATGGGCTACAGCACATTGGTTGCCACTCCTGTTAGTGGATTATCAATTTTACAAAGTCTTCAATTCACAGGGGCTCGTCAAAATTAGACAATAGAAGATTGGAAAAATGTTGCCTGGTCTGACGAGTCTCGATTTCTGCTGCAACATTCAGATGGTAGGATCAGAATCTAGCATACACAACATGAAAGCATGGATCCATCCTGCCTTGTACCCTGGCTCCAGCCTCTGTTAAGTCTTCGTCGTCAGTTAGGAACCTGGGTGTGCTCTTTGATACCAATCTTTCATTTGAAAGTCACGTGTCTAGTATCTGTAAAACTGCATTTTTCCATCTTAAAATATATATCTAAATTATGCCATATGCTATCATTGACAAATGCGGAACAATTAGTTCATGCGTTCATGACATCAAGGCTAGATTATTGTAATGATATTATGGGTGGTTGCCCTGCACGCTTAATAAACAAACTAAGGCTAGTTCAAAATGCTGCAGCTCGAGTTCTTACCAGTTTATCTCTGTAAAGCTGCTTTGAAACAATCTACATTGTTAAAAGCGCTATTTAAATGAGGATGACTTGACTTGACTTGACTTGTATTAATGGTTTAGGCTGGTGGTGGTGGTGTAATGGTTGAGGTAAACAATTTTTTTTCCTTAGCCTAGCTCCGCCCTCCTACATACTTCCGCTCAATTTTCATTTCGGGATACACTGGGATTGTGGTGTATTCTTTGGTTTTCTCCGGTAAATTTTTTACTGGTCCAATCAGCGAACAGAGTGAGTGGCTGAGAGTGATGACGTTGATGTCGCGCGCTAGTTTGAGTGGTTTGAGTCGTCATACGTCACGACCAAACGTCAGCGATTGGTTATGGCAGATCCAAAGTGACTCTGGGCAGATCCAATAGTTTTAAACTTCAACAGAGTACCCGCCTACAAGGAAGTTAACGCTTGTCAATGGAGCGAGGCAAGACTCTCTGTACAAATGAAATGTACGACTACGAGAATCTGGTGGGACCAGGCAACTCCTTAGAACCAATTGAGCATCGTTTAAAATTCACAGCCTATACCTGAGTATTGTTGCTGATTATGTCCACCCCTTTATGACCACAGTGTACCCATCTTCGATTGCATACATCCAGCAGGATAACGTGCCATGCCACAAAGCTCAAATCATCTCAAACTGGTTTCTTGAACATGACAAAAAGTTCACTATACTCCAATGGCCTCCACAGTCACCAGATCTCAATCCAATAGAGCACCTATGGGATGTAGTGGAATGAGAGATTCACATCATGGATGTGCAGATGACAAATCTGCAGCAACCGCGTGATGCTATCATGTTTAAATGGACCAAAATCTCTGAGGAATGTTTCCGGTACCTTGTTGCTTCTATGCCATGAAAAAAAATGAAAACAGTTCTGAAGGCAAACCAAGTCCAACTCGGTACTTTTAAGGTGTACATAATAAAGTGGCCGGTGAGTGTACAGTATAATGATTTTACAATTATTTAACATTTTCATATTTTACTGAAATCTTGTAATAATTTGTTTACTGACAGGTTCCCATGGTAACATCTTACACCCCATAGTATTAAGGCCAATGTGTTTTGGTAAACTGTATCGTTTTACAGTGCAATAACTGTGGAAATAACCGAAAATAAAACACTGAGCTGAAATGCAAAGCAGTAATGTGTGACAAATAGCCCCGTTCTCTCATATAATTTAGTATGTAAGAAAAAAAAACTACATGGGGAAATATCTGATAACAACACTTTGCAGTCTTTTAAACAGAGATAAATGTCTTGATGGTATTGCCAGTGAGAAAGTCTTTAGTGCCCTTGTGTGCCGAGGGTCTGTTCTGCTAAGCTGGAGACCACCAATGTTCTTTTTTCTTACACACACACACACACACCCACACACACTCTCTCTCTCTCTCTCTCTCTCTCTCTCTCTCTCTCTCTCTCTCTCTCTCTCTCTCTCTCTCTCTCTCTCTCTCTCTCTCTCTCTCACAGTCACTCACTCACTCACTCACACACACACACACATCTTTGTTAATTATCACCAACGTCCTGTCATAATTTTGTTTACTCGTGTTCCTGTGAAAAAGAGCCTTGACCTATAAAGGTCAATGTTGCCACTGGTCAGAGTAATTAGAAGAAACAAATGTTTCACAGTGTGAGGGAGGCACAGGTTCCTGTGAGTGATGACAGAGCAGAAGACCAGCAGAATCTGGATCCGTTTGTCTCTAAAGAGATCTGGAAATAACTCTCTTAGTATTGCCATTTCCCTTTTCTTTTCTTTTTTTAAAAACTAAGGCATACACTTCAACAAACGTGAGGTCCAAAAGCAAGACAACAGTATGGCACATTTAAATACAGAAATAAGTGGAGACATAGATTAGATGGATGGATGGATAGATAATGATCACAGGATAAACACATTACTAAAAAAACAATGACAGACGGAGGACTGAACTGAAGATGGAGTTTATGTCGGAGATAAGAATGAACTAAATAAAACACAGCTGATGATTATAAGTAACCATAGAAACTAACAGGAACATGATCAGACACTGAAACTAAACAGAGCAGGAACACATGCACTAAAGAAAGCGGAAGAGAATATCAAAATAAGAGTCCAAGACCGTGACCATTTTTTTTTTTTTTTTTGTTAGGTTTTGTATGATAAACAATTTTGATACCGGTGTTGGGCCGCCACTTGATGGAAGAATCTTTGGAAAAGGGTTTTGGACAATATCAGTATAAATATCATTTTTTTATTTCTATGCATTTATAAGAAAAAAAAAAACAAAAACAATGAAAACAGTTTATTTAAAAAAAAAAAAAAAAAACAACAACAAATAAACAAAAAAAAAAACATCTTTAACCAGCCTAATCTGTGGCCTGTACCATTATGGCAGTTGAACAAACTCAGAGTTACTGATTGGTCCAAGTTCGGTTTGCAACCCCTTGCCTGGAGCATAACCTGCACCGGACCAGGTTAGCCATGGAATGTAAATTACTATGGCGACGAACACTGCTAACTTTCATGGTGCCTAAAACCCAGGGTTGGCGCAAACTAAACTGAAACATACAGTACCTGGCTATCCACCTAAACAGGCTTCATGGTATAGGCCCCAGGTTTGCTTGTTTTATTGGGGTTTTGGTAGGTTGGGAGTCCAGCTTAACTAGCTGAAGACAATTTTAAACTATGGCCAGTAAAGCCATGTTCCCTTTTGTAGTCACTTCTAGTTACATCAAATGACGACGAAATGGGGTTTCACTTAGAAAGCCTATCAACTTCGAGTATTACAAAACGAGCCAATGGAAAAAGAAATGCCATGGCTCTGCGGAATTTGTATAGCGTAACTCCGCCCCACCTCGTGGGTATAAAAGGAAGGAAGCTGGCAACATGCAGATATGTTTTCGCTTCGGAGCCAAGATGATCTCTTCACTCCACAAGCCAACTCTGAGATTTCTTCACTCTACAAGACGAGTGACTCTCCGGTGTTGGTGTGACGGCGATCTCCAGCGAGTTCACATTGCATGCTGAACTGTGCAGTGGTCTGCCAGTGTATGTGTTCTCCCTGGTCGCTTCAGCATCCGCAGAGTTTTTTCCTCTCTAAAAGAGCTTGCATGTGGCACGTCTTTTTAAAGATGCATCGCCTGTGCACTTCTGGTTGCGGTCGGACTGTATCTGATTCCGATGGGCACAATCACTGGTTTGTGTGTTTGGGCGTTGATCACGCTAAAGCAGCGCTTGTGGATGACTCATGTTCTCACTGCGGGAACATGATCATCGCAACATTAGAGTCGAGACTCAATGACCTCATCAGAGGGAGAGTCCCCTCATCCACACCCCGATCTACCGCCTCCGCGAGAGGTTGTACTTCGGCTGGTGTCCAGGGTGACCTGAGGGTGACACTGTAATTCGCCGATGACACTTTCGGCGCTGAATGTCCACCACAACATCACAAGGTGGGCATGAGTCTTCGGGAAGTGAGGATTTGGCTGTGCTGCCACCCTCGGGTGTCCCAGCATTGCTGGAGTCTGATCCTGAGATGAAGGCCATGCTTTCCCGGGCCGCCGCGAGCATTGGGATAGAGTGGAATTCTCCGCCCTGTCTCCGCCTCAATACCTTTTTTCCCGGATGTGCATGAGGAGGTCTCGAGGTCCTGGAAGACACCATTGTCTTCCCGTGATCGCCCGTCGGCCTTCTCCGCCTTTCCTCCCCTCGACGGGGCCGCTGCCCAGGTGTACACTGGGGTTCCCTCGGTTGAACGCTCTGTTGCGATGCAACTGTGTCTTCAGAGGGCTTCTTCTTGGCGTGACCCTAAGCACCCGTCCAAAGCCTGTAGGTTTTCATCTACATAGTATTTCGTGGCGAAATCCTATATAGCCGCAGGACAGGCAGCCGCCTCACTGCATGCCATGGGCATTCTGCAGGTCTACCAGGCCAAGATGCTCAAGGACATGCATGCGGGCAGGACTGACCCAGGGCTCTTTGATGAGCTGCGTGCCGACACTGACCTTGCTCTTCGAGTGACGAAAGTGACCGCACACTCCCTGGGTCAGGTGATGTCCACTAATGTGGTCCAGGAGCAACACCTCTAGCTGAACCTGCCGATATGCGGGAGGCCGAGCTGACCCAGCTCCTCGACACCCCAATATCCTATGTTGAGGACTTCGCCCAAAAGTTCTCAACCGCCCAGAAGCAGACTGAGGCCATCAAACATATTCTGCACCGAAGGCCTGCTGCTGCCGCCGCCGTCGGCACAGACCCCTCAGCCTCAGCCCTCTGCTGCCCCAGCCGTCGGCACAGACCCCTCAGCCTGCTCGCCCCCGAGGGCGCGCTCCCGCACGGCCCGGGCCGTGTCGTGGAGGAAGGCGCCCCAGCCCTCTCCAGCCCCGCTAAACGCCAGGCCAAGCGACGCTCCTGAGACGGGATGCTCAGAGATGGCCATCAGTTCTTCCCAGGAGATGGTAGCAGGACCACTCCTTCCCCCGGTGGAGGGCCGGTGGAGAATATTTTGTTCTCCACTCCCCGCTGCTAACCCCGGGGTGAGCAGCACCCTAATGTGGTTTAAGAGAGAACTGATACACCCATCACTGAGCACACAGAGTTCTCGGACGACAGATTGTCCCTCCAGCCTAAATGAGTTCCGGGTTCTACAGCCCCTACTTCATTGTCCCAAAGAAATCCGGTGGGTTACGGCCAATCCTGGACCTGCGCGTCTAGAAGCGCTCCCTTCACAGGCTGCCATTTAAGATGCTCACGGCCAAATGCATTTTCGAATGTGTGCGGCCACAGGCTTGGGTTTGCAGCGATCGACCTGAAGGACTCCTATTTCCATGTCTCCATTCTTCCTCGACACAGACCGCTCCTACGGTTTGCTTTCGAGGGGCGGGCATACCAGTACGCGGTTCTCCCATTTGGGTTAGCCCTGACTCCTCGCGTCTTCACGAAGGTCTTCGAGGCAGCCCTTGTGCCGCTACGGCATCACGGGGTTCGCATCCTGAACTATCTCGATGACCGGCTGATCCTAGCTCACTCTCGAGACCAGGTTTGCGAGCACAGGGACCTAGTGCTCCGGCACCTAGCCCGTCTGGGCCTTCTGGTCAACTGGGAGAAGAGAAAACTTTGCCCCATGCAGAGGATCTCTTTTCTCGGTATGGAAATCGACTCGGTCGCCATGTGCGCGCAGCTTACAAGCGAGCGCGCCGGGACCCACTGCTGACTTGCCTTCGACAATTCGAGGGCAAGAGTGCGGTTCCACTGAAACTATTTCAGAGGCTCCTGGGGCATATGGCATCCGCAGCCAGAGCAACACCGCTCGGATTGCTTAATTTGAGACCGCTTCAGCACTGGCTTCGCGATCGAGTCCAGAGGTGGGCATGGCAACACGGCACGCTCCGAGTACCAGTAACTCCCGCCTGCCATCAGACCATTAGAACATTTTTCAGGCATGTTGTTGTCTCAACAGATGCCTCCAACACGGGCTGGGGCGCCATGTGCAATGGACATGCTGCTCGGGCTCCTGGACAGGACCCCAGCGCCTTTTGCATGTCAACTGCCTCGAGTTGCTGGCAGAACGTCTCGCTCTGCACCGCTTCTATGTGTTGCTCAAGAACCAGCATGTACTAGTCCGATCAGACAATACCGCGACAGTAGCGTACATCAAGCGACAAGGTGGTCTACGCTCCCGCTGTATGTCGCAACTCGCCCGCCACCTCCTCCTATGGAGTCAGAAGCATCTGAGGTCGTTTCAAGCCATTTATATCCCGGGAGACCTGAACTGTGCAGCCGACAAGCTCTCACAGCTTCAGCCTCTTCCTGGAGAATGGAGACTCCATCCCCAGTCGGTCCAGCTGATTTGGGATCAGTTCGGGGATGCACAGGTAGACCTGTTTGCCTCCCAAGGCTCGTCCCATAGTGACCTGTTTTACTCCCTGACCGAGGGCACGCTTGGCACGGACGCACTGGCACACAGCTGGCCGCGGGGCCTCCGCAAGTATGCATTTCCCCCAGTGAGCCTTCTTGCACAGACCCTGTGCTAGATCAGGGAGGACGAGGAGCAGGTCATTTTGGTTGCGCCTCATTGGCAGAGGCGGACCTGGTTTTTCGAACTTGTACTCCTCGCGACAGCACCTCCCTGGCCTCGAAGGCTGTCTGCCTCTACCCTGAAAGTGTACGTTGCTGCTATCGCCACACATCACAACGCAGTTGAGGGTAAGCACGTGGGAAAGCACGACCTGATCATCAGGTTCCTGAGAGGAGTGAGGAGACTGAATCCTCCTCACCCTCCTCTCGTTCCCTCTTGGGATCTCTCCGTGGTTCTAACTGCCCTCCAGAGTGCTCCCTTTGAGCCTCTGCAATCAGTGGTGCTTAAGTTCCTGTCAGTTAAGACAGCGCTCCTAGTTGCATTAGCCTCCATCAAGAGGGTAGGGGACCTGCACGCATTTTTTGTTGACGAAGCATGCTTGGAATTCGCATTTTGCGACCAAAATTTGAGAGAGTGCGACTGAATTTTACATCCAATGTGCGACCAGTAAATTTGTCCCTTTTTTTTTTTTTTACACGTTAAACGTGGAAGGGGTTTATCAATGAATCCGGAATGTCTGGCAGGCCAAAGAGTGTGAGAAGAATAGGGAATGGCCACTGTAAGTGGCTAATGTGTGGAGGGGGAGGGTCCTAGAGATAATCGAGCGCACGTTTAAACGTCTGTGGGAAGGAGACGGAGACAACCTCCTGTGCGTCTGAGCAATGAACAAGCGAACTATTGACTCGTTCTTCCAACCTGCGGCTAGTGTGCCAGTTAAATTCACTTGCTGGCTTCCCAAATGATACATTACAACAGTGATAATAAAAAAACGTGAACAAAACGATTACTCTTTGTAAACACTGTTCAATGTGAGTTCCAAATCTCGAAAATTACCTGTCATTTACGCCGTCATCACCCGGACTTGATCGTAGTTGAAGTATGTCAACATGTCCGTCTTGATGAGTATCCTAGCAGACGTAGTCTGTTATGCTTAAAGTGAACTTATATGGTCAAGAAAGACACTCCCAGTATCGTGTAGGCCTACTGAATCAGCTCTGAATTGAATAGCTTTTGTAACTTTAATAAGGATTAATCTTCAATTTATATATGCAATGTTATTTTACATTTGATTATTTTATTCAATGTCTGTACCTGAAAACTAATGTTGGACCTACCTGAAAAGCATCGTTTATTTTATTAGTATCTTTGCTCTATTGTATTTATTTGTGCCTTTGCTTGTGGTTAGATTATTTGTTCATATTTTCTTTCTTTTATTTGACAGTAGTCTTTTTTTCCCCTGAACATAGCACATACCGAATCATACCGAAACCGTGAACCTAAAACCGTGATACAAACTGAACCGTGATCTATTTAAAACGTTGCAGCCATAGTACAGTGTCACAGTCGGAAGATGATTCAGAGTGAGAGGTTTTTGTGGTGAAAAATGTTGCAGTCGCTACCCCATAACTGCGGGGAACACAAAGTTTGCCGACAGTGCAGACACTTCAGTTTAAAGACAATACGCCAGTTAAACAATCTTAGCCTCAAGCATAGAGTATGCGGTGACAAGAAGACAAGAGGTTGTAACGTTAAATCAGAGCGCAAAGGCATTGTAAATTCTGCATCTATTATCAAAGTATTTATGAGTAATACACTGGAAATTAGTAGAAATGTGAATATTTGGTTAGTATGTTGATTTACGGTGTGTGCTCCTAAATTTTCTGGTTGTGCCCCTAATATTTTCAGTTGGGGGCCACTGTGCTCCTAGTGAAAAAAGTTAGTCTGGAGCCCTGATATGTGCCCAAGGTTCCCACCACTCCCTTTCGAGATCGGTTGGTGAACCTGCAAGCGCTCCAATCTCCAAGTGGAGCCAGTGTCCTCCCATGTACTCGCTTCAACCAGCCGGTACTAGGACCCGCTCAGGTGTCTTCGCTTGCTCGCCATTCCACTCTACGGACTGGATACGTGCGATTTATTCCTCAGGTGAGCTTTCCCACAAGCCCTGAGTTCCTCCAGCGCTGTTGACGTCAACGCCAGGGTGTGTGCCTGCGGCAGCTTTCGCGTTGGCTAGGTGCCTATATGTGCTTGGTTTCCCACTGGTGACTCCCACATGTGTATTTCCACTGTAAGCCTCTCCAAGCATGTGTCTTTCCCTTGGCAAGCCACCTTGCCACTCCTGGGGTTGAAACATTCCACCCTGCGGGCTGAACACCCCAGTATTTCTCCATATGCAGCCCCGCTGGGTCGTATGTGTATTCTGTAAGTCTCCCCCACTGATTGCATATTTCCAGATATGCTTTCCAGTGTACCTTGGTATTCCTATGTTAATTAGGAGTCCTTCATCCATGCTAGTCTCACGACAGGGAGCTCAGACTTACGCAGGGCGTTGGAAGACAACCGAGGTGGCGTGATTAGACTGGGAACCCCACTCCCTCGTCATTCGACGTAACTCGAAGTGACTACAAAAGGGAACGTCTCGGTTACGTAAGTAACCCTCGTCTCCCTGCCACTTCCGCTGTGCCGCGGGTATCGCCTGAGTTCAGTCTCGGCTCCTCAGTGAAGAAACACATCTGCATGTTGCCAGCGTCCTTCCTTTTATACCCACGAGGTGGGGCGGAGTTACACTATGCAAATTCCGCAGACCCATGGCATTTTTTTTGCCATTGGCTCGTTTTTTTTGTAATACTCGAAGTTGATAAGCTTTCTAAGCGAAACCCCATTTTGTCGTCATTCGACATAACGTCTCCATTCCTTACTCAGGGAACGAGGGTTACATACGTAACCGAGATGCTTTTAGGAGGAAAACACTAGAACTACAGTATTTTAAACTGTATTGTAAGTGGCCTGTTGTGGACTAACTTTAATTGGCAATCAGTTCAGTTCAGTTCAATTTTATTTATATAGCACATTAAAAACAATCATAATTGACCAAAGTGCTTCACAAGATCCAACTAAGAAACAAAAGCAAATTATTATACAGACAATATCACACAAAGTACAAACAAAGTAATCAACAGGTCAAGAAATCAAAGCTCAACTAGAATTGAAGGCCAAAGCATAGTAATGCGTCTTAAGCAAGGACTTGAATATTTCAATAGTCTGAGCCTTTTTTACATGAATTGGTAGACTATTCCAAATATTAGGAGCAGCCACTGCAAACGCTCTGTCACCTCTGTTTTTTGCCTAGATCTAGGCACATCGAGGAGCATCTGGTCGGAAGCAAATCGCTATAGCAAATCAACCAGTAAAGGTATAATGGTGTGCAAATTTGGATATGCAGACTGCTCCTTGCTGATAAAATCCTATTATGGTCTACCGCATGTACTGACTGTTAATGTCAAACAATGTGCACGAACGATACTCTTAATTTCATAAGGCCTGTTGTTAATTGTAAAATGAGGGGATGCTTATATAATCTTTTGAGTGCTCACATGGTATATTTAGTAAATGTACCATTTTTCATTCTGTTCACACATCAAACCAATCATAGGCCTTGCTTGAGAATAGGTGGTGGTTTATTATTTTCATTTTAATACAATACAATACAATACAATACAATACAATATTTATTTATAGAGCATATTTAAAAACAGCCAGGGCTGACCAAAGTGCTGTACAAGGCAGAAGATATAATGCACAGGACAATAAAAATAAGCAATTAACAATCAGGGAGAGTTAAAAGTAAGAGAAAATAAAAAAGTCTTTAAAGAAGATTTAAATATGGAAACTGAGGGAGCCAGTCTGATATAGAGAGGCAGACTGTTCCAGAGTTTTGGGCCAGCAGTCGCAAAAGCACGGTCGCCTCGTTTTTTGAGTCTGGATCTAGGCACGATAAGAAGGCAGTGGTCACTGGATCTCAAGGTACGAGAAGGATTGTACAGACAGAGCAGATCGGTCAGGTACTGAGGGGCCAAATTGTTAAGAGCTTTATACACAAAAAGTAAAATTTTAAAATAAATTCTAAATTTGACAGGTAGCCAATGGAGTTTGAATAAGATAGTGGTGATTGATTCATGCTTGCGTGTCCCAGTGAGGAGTCTAGCTGCTGCGTTTTGCACTAGCTGTAGGCGAGAGAGAGAAGACTGAGATAGACCAAAATAAAGAGAATTACAATAGTCTAGTCGAGATGTTACGAATGCATGAATCACTGTTTGGAGATTACTCTGAGTTAGAAAAGATTTCACTTCAGAGAGGTGGTGGAGGTGAAAAAAGCATGACTTTACGACGGCACTGATCTGTTTATCAAATTTTAAGTTGTGGTCAAACAGAAAGCCCAGGTTTCTTGCACAGTGGGTTTCATACGGTGCGAGAGTACCACGGTCAACATCATACGGGCAGTTTTCCCTGGGGCCGAAGATAATTATTTTTGTTTTATTTTCGTTTAGGTTTAGAAAGTTACTTGAAAGCCAAAGTTTAAGTTCACTTAAGCAGGCAAACAGGGGTTGTAGACCATGTTTAGCATTATGTTTTAAAGGAAAGTAAATCTGAGTATCGTCAGCTTACAGATGAAAGGATACTCCGTATATGTTAAAAATGGAAGCCAGAGGTAGCAAATATAGAATAAACAATACAGGCCTGAGGACTGATCCCTGTGGGACTCCGCAGTTCAGAGGTACACTAGAGGAGTGATGCCCAATACGGACACTAAAACATCTGTTGGTCAGATAGGAGCGGAACCACTGCAAGACTATGCCTCGAAAGCCCACGGATGTCTCCAGACGTCGCAGCAGGACCTCATGATCAACTAAGTCAAATGCAGCACTCAAATCTAATAAAACTAGAGCCAGTGATTTCCCAGGGTCAGTTTCAGTGAAAATATCACTTGAAACTCTTAAAAGAGCAGACTCGGTACTGTCTAGAGCTTTAAAACCAGATTGAAATGTTTTATGGAGGGAATTTACAGATAGGAATGATTGTAGTTGAATCAGTACAACTCTTTCAATGATTTTCTAAATGAAAGGTAGTTTAGAAATAGGACGAAAGTTACAGAGAGCGGAAGGATCGAGACTAGTTTTTTTTAGATATGGCGTCACCACAGCAACTTTCAGACTGCTTGGGAAGGAACCAGTTGACAGGCATTTGTTAATTAAAAGTAACAGACAAGCACCAACTGTGGCCATGATTTGTCTCAGGAAAAAAGGTGAAATAATATCCTGTGGACAGATGGTAGGTTTTACATGACCAACAATTTCGTTACATGTGTCCAGATCAATCAGCTCAAACTCAGACCAGGTGGAGGGACATAATGGATCAACATGTGTATATCTAGAGTTAGACAAGTGAGATCTTAAGGTTGTTATTTTATTAACAAAGAACCTCCCAAAGTTATCACAGAGAGCAGTAGAGGCTTCTAAGATGGGATGCACAGAGGGATTCAATACTGAATTAATAGTAGCAAAGAGAACTTGAGGTTTATGACAATTATTAGATATGAGTTCAGAAAAATGTTTACATTTTGCAGACTTTGCAGCATTCTGAAACGCCTTGTAGGCGTTTTTCATGATTTCATACGAAACCTGCAGGTGGTCCTTTTTCCACTGACGCTCCGCCTGTCTACATACGCGTCTAAGGGTACGTGTAGTGTCAGTGTGCCAAGGCACAGGTGCAGGCTTGTGGTTTTTATACTTCAAAGGTGCAATAGAATTCATAATGTCTGAGCAGGTGGAGTTAAAAAGATTAAGATGTGCATCAGCGTTCAAGTTATATAGGGTAGAGTCAGATTCCAGGGAGTTTCGCACATCATGATAGGCTGTAGTAAAGTCTTCACTAGAGCGTTGATTAAGACAGCGTGTTAAACGTGCCAGCGATGGATTTTTAAGTGTGCGTCCAGTCAGAGGAACAGTAAAAAGTACAGAAATGTGGTCAGAGAAAGATGCGCTGCTGATTTCTATATCCGAAATAGAGAAGCCATGGGTTAAAATAAAATCAAGGGTGTGGCCATGGATGTGTGTTGGACCAGAAATCCACTGAGTAAAGTCGAACGACTCGATCATGTTTTGAAAGTCAGCTGAGTATGGTTTGGAAGCACAGCAAACATGAATGTTGAAATCACCCAGCAGTAATATTTTGTCATGCCTGATAACTAAATCGCCCATTAGTGCAGCAAACTCACTTAAAAAGTCCTTATTTTGCGAAGGAGGACGATAAATTAGAGCTATGGAAATGGGGTTTACTAAGACTAATTGTAGCAGTTGTACCTCAAAACTGTGTTAGGAGCTAGTAGGAAGAGCAGTGAAAAGTGTTTTTAAAAACAGTGGCGAGACCTCCACCGCGGCCAGACAAACGCGGGGAGTTTAAGAAATGACAGCCGCGAGGCACCAATTCCGAAAACGGAGATAACTCGCCAGGCTTTGTCCAAGTCTCAGTAACACACAAGAAATCCAGCGTTTGAGAGGCAAAAAAGTCATTTAAGATGAAGGTTTTATTTACCAGAGACCGGGCGTTGATGAGTGCAAACTTCAGCTGCGATGAAGCAGTCACTGGCTGTGTTTCTCGGCACAGCGAACGAAGGTTGTGAAGATTAGCTCCACCACGGCGACGGTGACTGAAAATCCGAGCAGGTGCAGAGAGGAATCCAGGTATGATAGGGCGCAGCCGCAGCCATCGAGGGGGGCCATCCAGAGAAGACTGGCCGGTGGTGGAATTGTGAGCAAACTCCGGTCCCCATTGGAGCAAGGCGAGGTGCGGATCATAATTCCGTAGAAAGGCCGATCTAAGTCGTACAGCGATGCCACCGCGCTTGCCGCGCCTTCTCAGGCGTCTGCAGCACGGTAGATCGACTTGGAGCTGGCACAGGTATGCAGGAGGGAGGGATGGACAGGGCGGAAGCTCGAAACACGGTCCACAGACATCACACTTGACGTTAGGCAAGGTGGAGAGCGTGCTACGGATGTTTAGAAGTAGTAAACGGTCATAGACCAATATAGCATTGCAATATAAAACTAAATGGGGCATATATAAAAACATAGTAAGTGCAAGAGATAGTAACAGGGCAGACTGCAGACGGCATGCCAACAACATCGGCGCCATCTTGGATATCCACACACACATTAATGTTAAGCAGCCAGCAAGCTGTGGCCCCAGTGTCCCACGTTACATACACACAGCAGCGCTGGTAGACCATGCAAACTAGCAAATTTGAAACAGGCCTTTCACTAGGCATTTCTAAATTAATTTCAATGTATGTATTTATTGAAAGCATGGTTGACAGGAACCAGCCTACCATGCTGATAATTGTATTCCTGGAGCATGCATGCATAGTTTTGGCCAACAGGGAGGAGTATGAGAAGCCATTACGTTTATCATTTAACTCCTATGGCAGAAGAAAATGAGTCGTACTATTTTTTTGCATGGAAACAGAAATCTGATCCACACATCAGTCCAACATTATGTAAAAATCATGTAAATTACAGGCTTTAATCACAAAACTAAAAGGACTGAAAAATATTTATCTATCTGTCTATATATCTGTCTCTCTGTCTATCTATTGTTCTATCTGCTGTTATATATTCTATAATATAATTATACCTTATGTATATGATATAATTATATATTATATCAGATGTACGTACATTTGCGAACGCAGCGTTAATTGCGCCATGGCCAAGACGCAGAAAGCGCTTGATGTGAAACCGCTGTGTGCGTGTTACAAACCTGCAGTTCATCAGTTAATCAGCGCCTGTCCCCACCCACTATACCGTAAATTGCGCGAATTTAAACGCGCAATTGAATGGGCCTCCTCCTCTCACTGCTGATGCTATGACTGTTTGAAATGATCCTGATGCCAATAATTGTAATAGCAATTGTAAAATTGTCTTCTTTCTTTTTCTTTCTTTCTTTCTTTCTTTCTTTCTTTCTTTCTTTCTTTCTTTCTTTCTTTCTTTCTATTTCTTCTATCTATCTACCTAAAAAAAGAAAGAAAGAAAAGATAGAAAGAAAAAAATAGAAATAAAGAAAGAAAAAGATAGATAGATAGATAGATAGATAGATAGATAGATGTTTCTGCTGTTACTGAAATTACCATATAATAGGCGCACACGTTTTTATTTGGTGGCTGGCTTGACCGTGGATTTTCAAACCTCGGCTGGCTTGACCGCAGTTCTCCACAGCCTATGTCTTCGTCTTGCTCGGTTTACTGCTGTCATTTCACCAGGAGGCATATGCCAGGAAACACGCTTCCTAAATTACACCTACTTTTAAGAGGCGGAGAATTTTCAGCGCAAAATAGAAGCGCGCTTTCACCGGCTTAAAGGGTGGCAGCTGCCACCCCTGGGATACAGTCTTGCCAGCCCTGTTGCCACCCCATTTATAAATCAGATAATATTTTTTAAGTATATTTTATGTTAATAGCCTACACGTTGAAGGCCAATGAGACCTGCAACAAACTTCTCTCAAACAGAAATCGCCAATTTAGAATCCCCTCCCCCTCACAATGGTTTCACCCATCACCAGCACGGCAGCGACCCCCGCAAAATTTCACCAGTCACGCCAGCAGGCGCAGTGTTGCCAACTTAGCGCCTTT
The DNA here is from genome assembly GCA_030578255.1 of Tiaroga cobitis. NCBI lineage: Eukaryota > Metazoa > Chordata > Actinopteri > Cypriniformes > Leuciscidae > Tiaroga > Tiaroga cobitis. The sequence goes on along the minus strand of CM060593.1, from coordinate 18,984,998 downwards.
GTCACTATATTTAGCGACTTTTCAGACCCCATTAGCGAAATTTTTTCAAAAAAGCGACTAGCGACAAATCTAGCAACTTTTTTAGACAAAGTTCAGTAACCTCCAAATGTTGCCAGTACCCTGCGAGCGCGAGCTCTTGCTTTTTCCCTGCCGTCGCTCTCTCTCCGCATCTCCCCTGTTAAGTGAATGGCTGAGAAAAGTTTCATGGACTTATCACTTTTCTGCTTCTCTTTTGTTTTATATTTAAAGAATTTAGTTTGACCATTTTAATTCCCCTTTTTTTCTTGTGCTTATTACTTGTAATGACAGAGCTTTCATCCTGTTCCCGAACTCTCTCAGTCAATTCAGATATTTTTAACATACAAAATTTTGTCATTCACTATATCATAGCCACTTGTTCTATTGTCTGAAAAAAATATATATAGAACATGAAAACAGCTTTATTGGACATACATTTTATTAGGCTATGATATGATATTAAAATACACGATGTGAGCATGAATTTAGAGAGAAAACACATTTTGTTAAAAACAAAAATTCCACTACATTCCACATCTGAACACCACCAAAGTCTTCAACCAGAAGACATTTGGCAGACTTGGTACAAAACTGTCGGTTTATTGAAGACTGGTATTTCATTCAATGTATCAGTGCCATGACCAAACTTGCAAAAACCATGATCAACTAGAGAGAACATAAACAGTAACATTGTTAACAGCTGTTCATGGCTCTGCAGCATTGTTAGTTAAAAAAAAAAACTTCTCATGGGAACACTCAATAGTATGTATCTAGTCAAAGTATTTACATTTTACTAAGGATTACGATTCAATTGACATGGATAGATGAATTGGAATTGTACGACATGGTTCTACCCAACATGCTATTTTTACGTTTGACAAAACTGCATTTTTTTAAAAAATCTCCTGGGGAGCATACCCCCCAAACCCCCCAAGAATAGCCTTTTCACAAAGTACAATTTAAGTATAGACTACAGACTGTTGATAGTGATTACACAGAGAAAGGGTCCACAATCCACAAATTAAGACCTACACCATCCAAAAACCCAGCTACGTCTCTTATTTGACTCCCACTCCGTGTAATGTAGTGTAGAAAACAAATTTTAAATTATGAATAATGTACATGGCCCCCCTCCTGAAACCTCATGCCACCCCTTTGCCACCCCAGGAAAAAATCTCTAGATCCACCACTGATAACGCGGAATACATAATTAGGCGCAGTTTACGCTTCCCCTCCCACCTCATTATGTGACACTCCCACTTTCCCCTTGACCATCCCATTAATGCATATGCATGACACGAAAAGCGCATTTTACCATTTTCAGTTCCCGCGACAGGCAGTCTGCGCTTTCATCTCGGTGCGTCCCGTTCGTATATACCTCACCATGGTTTTATGCGCACTTTGAGAAACAAATACGCCTGAAGTGGGCGCAAAAGCATTAGTACATCTGGCCCTGAATCTTGCTGTGAATATGTTTGCAAATAATCAAGTGAAGTGTCATCAATCTTTTATATTGTCGTCAGACAACGTTTTCACATGAAGAATTGTCCTGATTTGATGCTGATAGACAACTTTAGCTTGCAAGATTATCTAGTCTTTAGACAGATTTAAAAAAAAAATAAAAATAAAGACAACTGAGAATTGGGCCTAATGGCCGTTCACAAGAGCTGACTGACTGTACGCAAAAATTATTCCTAATATTGTAAACAGAACAGAATACAGAACTACCTTACAACTGAGAAGCACTTTTAAGGACACATTGTTTTCATTAGCAGCAGGTGCTTTACCCAAGTCAAGAAACAACTGAAAATGGGTTTAACAACTCACAGATGTACTTGTGTGTGAGTCAGGAAGTCAGAATAATCTGATGCCTTCAGGGAATCTAACAATGGAACAAACTTGACTGTGTTCAGCTGCAGCAGGACATGAAAACAAAACAAATAAATGAATGAAAATAAAAGGTAGGGTTGAAATAGTTATTCATTCAGATATTCTAACACAAATGCCTTTTGATATTTCCCTGACATTTTCTTCCTAATGACTGCAGGAAACTGTGGTGTACTTTTTGAACATGTTTTGACATAGGCCAGCATGGTCTACAGTGCACAGTGGATTAAGAAAATAGAAATGTTAAAAAGTATAAATGCACAGCCTGCCAAACTATTACACATTTCCTATGACCAGAGGCCAACCAACAGTGGGGCCCCAGGCAAAATTAATCAATGAGGCCCTTTTTTAATGTATTTTATCTATGTTTTATATACAATATGTAGGCCTACGATTTTTTTGTTAATACATCTTCATTACCAAGATATATTGCCGGTATTTTACAAAATTCAAAAAGTATAGTCAAAACACAGAACATCTAACGGAACATAAGTTTTTTTTTTTTTTTTTTTTTTTACAACATTATGTGCTTATTTTTTTAATTATCGAAATGTCAATCTTCAAGATATCTTCAAAACAGATTGTCACCTTTAAAACAGTCATTTGCATGGTGGAACAAGCAATGCTATATAGAAATATATAGTTAACATCTTAATTTAATCTTTGTTTTATTATTTTATTAATTAATTTATTAACTAATTGTTAACTCAACCAATTTAATGTAAAGAGGATACTAATTACTAATTAAATAATGTCAACTATAGTAAATGTATTGATTAGAGTTGCCATAGACTAAAGAGTTAGTGTATATTAATTTCGGCTTAAAGCTGCAGTCCGCAGTTTTTCCTATTTGTTTTCCTCTTTGAAATCAATTGCAGATTTCGTCATCTCTGTTCGAAATCTGCAATTGCAGTCATTCACGGAATTATCAACTTTACAGTATGACCAACATAAGAATTTTCACCCTAAAATGTAATCTGAACAAGTAACATCCACTTTTGTTCTTCTGACCAACTAACTGAAAAAAAGCATTGCAGTAAATCGAGCTGATTAAATCTAACGATCGTTTATCATATCACGTCAAAACGTGCAAATTATACTTTGTTCTCAAATTGTTAATGTTAACAACATCAGCATTGCGTGACTACATTTAATGCCCTTCAGATATTTATCCTTGTTTTCGCATGGGCCCGGTTGCAGTCTCTTTTCCCAAACTCTCAGTGCAAAGTCGTTTGCATTTTACAACGGGTGAATCTCCAGTTGTCACTGGTGATTGTCGTTTGAACCTTTCTGGATCCGCCATCAAATTAATAAGTTTAATTATATCAAGTGCTGTGAAATCTCCACCTCCAACATCCTCACACGCAATTATAGCCTACTAGCCGAGACTCCTACTTTATGTGTACAGATGGGACGTAATGACGCAAAGACATGCTCGATTTTTCTGCGGAAATCCACCTGTACCACTGGAATTAAAAACATTACAAGCTTCCCGTTTTGAATCGAGCTAAGGCAAGCATATAGTTTTGAACACTGGCTGGTTATGTACTTGCTCAAAAATTTATTTTGGATAATTTTTAACCCCAAAAAAGTTACGGACTGGAGCTTTAAATACTGGGTGCATGCAGAGGTGTCATGTAACGCAGTACAAATACTTTGTTACCTTACTTAAGTAGACATTTTGGGTATCTATACTTTACAGGAGTAATTATTTTTCAGCCGACTTTTTACTTCTACTTATTACATTTTCACGCAATTATCTGTACTTTCTACTCCTTACATTTTAAAAATTGCCTCGTTACTCCTATTTCATTTCGGCTTGTTGTCATTCCGGCTTGTCATCGTTCAAAAAAAAAAAAGACCAATAATAAACACTGATAATAAATCGGAATCCCGCCTCCTGAACACACATCGCTAAACTGATTGGCTTTGTGTTTTCTTTCTAACTTGTGATAGGCTGTAGTTACATTTGGTTGTGCGAAGCGGCACAACTCCTCTGAAGGAAACCTAGAGATGCGGTAAGCATCTCTAGGTTTCCTTCGGAGGAAATCAACAGTTCCCTTTCGTAGTCACTCCGAGTTATGTCGGATGACGGAGAATGGGGGGGTTTCGCCAGAAAGCCAATCCTCTTCGAGTATTTAAAAACGAGCCTATGGCAATGAAATGCCAAGGGTCTGCGGAATTTGCATAATGTATCTCCGCCTCACCGCGTGAGTATTTAAGGAGAGACAGCTGCAACAGCAGATCATGTTTTCGCTTCGGAGCCAAGAGAACCTCTTCACTCCACAGCCACAAACTGAGTTTACAAGTGACTCACCTCTTCGAGACGAGCGAACTCTCCAGTGTTGGTGTGACGGCGGTATCCAGCGAGTCTTCACATTGCCTGCGATCTGTGCAGTGGTCTGCCTGACTTTGTGTTTTCTCCCTGGTCGCCTCAGCATTGCAGAGTTTTTCCTCTCCTAAAAGAGCTGCACGTGGCACGTCTTTTTAAAGATGTCTCGCCCGTGTTCTTCTGGTTGCGGTCGTTATCTGTCATCTTCTGATGGGCACGAGCGCTGCTTTGTGTGTCTGGGCTTTGAACACGCTAAGGCAGCGCTCGTGGATGACTCATGTTCCTTCTGTGGGAACATGACCATCGCAACACTTAGATTAAGACTCGATGATCTTTCAGTGAGAGTCCCCGCGTCCACCACCCGTCCTGCTTCCTCCACGAGAGGTGGTAGTTCGGCTGGGGGACAGGGTGATCTGAGGGTGACGGTGTGGAGCAATCCGACGATGCGTCCTCGGACCACACCCCCCTCCGCTGTGTTGCAACCCGCGAGTGCCGCGGTGATTCAGGCGGGTCCTTCTTCGGAAGTCCCGCGTGTTTCATTCGGCGCTCCAGAAGATGACACGATGTCGATCGCGGCATCACAAGGTGGGCTAGAGTCTTCGGGAAGTGAGGATGCGGCTGCGTTGCCTCCTTCGGGAGTCCCAGCGTTGCCCGTGTCGGATCCCGAGATGACGGCCATGCTGTCCCGGGCAGCCGTGAGCATCGGGCTAGAGTGGAACCCTCCACCCTGCCCCGAGCGCTCGCGGCTGGACGATTGGTTTTTGGGTGCGGGTGCCGCCTCACGGCCTCAGCCAACCCCAATTCCTTTCTTCCCGGAGCTGCATGAGGAGCTGTCGAGATCATGGAAGGCTCCTTTGACCTCCCGTGAACGCTCGTCAGCTTTCTCCGCCTTTCATCCCCTCGATGGCGCAGCTGCCCATGGGTACACTGGGATTCCCCCGGTGGAGCGCTCTGTTGCGATGCAACTGTGTCCTCAGAGCGCCTCCTCTCGTGGCAATCCTAAGCACCCGTCCAAGGCCTGTAGATTCTCGTCATCCATGGTGGCGAGGTCTCACAGAGCTGCAGGACAGGCGGCTGCTGCCCTGCATGCTATGAGCACCTTGCAGGTCTACCAGGCCCAGCTGCTCAGAAACATGCACGAGGGCAGGACTGACCCAGGGACGTTCGACGAACTGCGTGCCGCCACCGACCTCGCTCTCCGGGCGACGAAGGTGGCTTCACGCTCCCTGGGTCAGGTGATGGCCACTAGCGTGGTCCAGGAGCGTCACCTTTGGCTGAACCTGGCCGATATGCGGGACGTTGAGCGGACTCGTCTGCTCGACGCCCCCATATCCCAGGCCGGCCTCTTCTGCGGAGCGGTTGAAGACTTCGCCCAGCAGTTTTCAACCGCACAGAAGCAGTCTGAGGCAACAAAACATATTCTGCCCCGACGGCCAGCTGCTGCCTCCACCCAGCCGTCGGCACAGACGCCTCAGCCTGCTCGCCGCCGAGGGCGCCCCCCTGCGGCTCCCGCCCCTCCCGCACGGCCCCAGCAGCAGCCTTCACCCGGGCCGCGTCGTGGAGGAAGCCGCAGGAAGGCGTCCCAGCCCCCTCAGGTCCCGCGCCCCGCTAAACGCCAGGCCAAGCGGCGTTCCTGAGACGGGCTGCTCAGTGATGGTGTCGGTTTTTTCCCAGGAGGCGGTTGCAGGCCCCCTCCTTCCCCCGGTGGAGGGCCGGGGGAGAATCTTTTGTTCTCCACTCCCCGCTGCTCACCCACGGGTGGGCAGCACCCTAATGTGGTTAAAGAAAGAACCGAAATGTCCATCACTGAGCACACAGAGCCGGATGACAGTGCGCGACGCCCCCGTGCCTCGCCACTCTCGTCCTCCTCTGTCTCTGAGGGCGAGGATGACAGTGCGTGCCGTCCCCGGACCACACCACTCTCATCCCCCTCTATCGCCAGACCCCTGGCAGAGCAGACCCCCGTGGAACGCTGGTCCTTCCCTGGTCTCCTGTGTCAGGGCGCGGAGCTTGGCTGTGCACACGCTCAGGGCCGCTATGCCACCCTTGCCTGTGCCGGTCACTCCGCCTCGCTGCCCCTCCGGGGGGACGCCTGTGGCTCGGATGATTCCGCTGGATCAGTTTTTGGGGGCTTGGTTAGAGCTCCCCAATCTGTCCCGTTGGGTCGCCCGAACTATCAGGCTCGGCTATGCGATTCAGTTCGCACGGTCTCCTCCCCGCTTCAGGGGAGTCCGCTTTACTATGGTCGGTGGCAATGCCCCGGTCATGAGAGCGGAGGTTGCTACCCTGCTGGCGAAGGGTGCAATCGAGGCTGTCCCTCCAGCCGAGATGAGGTCAGGGTTCTACAGCCCCTACTTCATTGTCCCCAAGAAAACCGGTGGGTTACGGCCAATCCTGGACTTGCGCGTCTTGAACCGCTCCCTTCACAGGCTGCCGTTCAAGATGCTCACGGCCAAACGCATTTTCGAATGCGTGCGGCCACAGGATTGGTTTGCAGCGATAGACCTGAAGGACGCCTACTTTCATGTCTCCATTTTACCTCGACATAGACCGTTTCTTCGGTTTGCTTTCGAGGGGCAGGCATACCAGTACGCGGTTCTCCCATTCGGGTTGGCTCTGTCTCCTCGCGTCTTTACGAAGGTCGTCGAGGCAGCCCTTGTTCCCCTACGCGAACACGGGGTTCGCATCCTGAATTATCTCGACGACTGGCTAATATTAGCTCACTCTCGAGATCAGGTTTGCGAACACAGAGATTTAGTGCTCCGGCACCTAGCCCGTCTGGGCCTTCGGGTCAACTGGGAGAAGAGCAAACTTTGCCCCGTGCAGAGGATCTCTTTTCTCGGTATGGAGATAGACTCGGTCGCCATGTCCGCGCAGCTTACGAGCGAGCGCGCACACTCACTGCTGACTTGTCTTCGACAGTTCGAGGGCAAGAGTGCGGTCCCACTGAAACTTTTTCAGAGGCTCCTGGGGCATATGGCATCCGCAGCCGCAGCAACGCCACTCGGATTGCTTCATATGAGACCCCTTCAGCTGTGGCTTCGCGATCGAGTCCCGAGGTGGGCATGGCATCGCGGTACGCTCAGAGTTCTAATAACTCCGACCTGCCGTCAGACCTTCACCCCGTGGCGGAACCTCAGCTTTCTACGGGCCGGAGTTCCCCTAGAACGAGTTTCCAGGCATGTTGTCGTCTCCACAGATGCCTCTGCCACGGGCTGGGGCGCCATGTGCAATGGACATGCAGCCGCGGGCTCCTGGACAGGACCCCAGCGCCTCATGCATGTCAATTGCCTCGAGTTGCTGGCAGTACGCCTTGCCCTGCACCGCTTCCGTGCGTTGCTCCTGGGTCAACACGTACTTGTCCGCTCGGACAATACCGCGACTGTAGCGTACATCAACCGTCAGGGTGGTCTACGCTCTCGCCGTATGTCGCAACTCGCACGCCACCTCCTCTTATGGAGTCAGAAGCACCTGAGGTCCCTTCGTGCTATTTACATTCCTGGAGTGCGGAACCGTGCAGCCGACGAGCTGTCACGGCTCCGGCCAACCTCTGGCGAATGGAGACTCCATCCCCAGTCGGTCCAGCTGATATGGGACCAGTTCGGGGACGCACAGATAGATCTGTTTGCCTCCCACGACTCATCCCATTGCGCCCTGTATTACTCCCTGACCGAGGGCACGCTCGGCACGGATGCAATGGCGCACAGCTGGCCGCAGGGCCTACGCAAGTATGCGTTTCCCCCAGTGAGCCTTCTCGCACGGACTCTGTGCAAGATCAAGGAGGACGAGGAGCAGGTCATATTGGTCGCCCCATACTGGCCCACCAAGACCTGGTTCTCCGAACTGATACTCCTCGCGACAGCACCTCCTTGGCCAATTCCTCTGAGGAAGGACCTCCTTTCTCAGAGACGGGGCACCCTATGGCACCCTCGTCCCGATCTCTGGAGACTCCACGTGTGGCTCCTGGACGGGACGAGGCAGGTTTGAGTACCCTGCCACCAGCGGTGGCGGCTACCATCACTTCCGCTAGAGCATCGTCCACGAGACATGTCTATGCGTTGAAGTGGAACCTCTTCGTCAACTGGTGCTCTTCTCGCCGAGAAGACCCCAGGAGATGCTCGATCAGCGTTGTGCTTTCCTTCCTGCAAGACGGGTTGGAGCGAAGGCTGTCTCCCTCCACCCTGAAGGTGTATGTGGCCGCTATCGCCGCATATCACGAAGCAGTTGAAGATAAGTCTCTTGGAAAGCACGACCTGATCCTCAGGTTCCTGAGAGGAGCGAGGAGACTGAATCCTCCTCGCCCTCCTCTCGTTCCCTCTTGGGACCTCTCAGTGGTCTTAAGTGCCCTGCAGAGGGCTCCCTTTGAGCCTCTGCAATCAGCTGAGCTTAAGATCCTGTCAATGAAGACAGCGCTCCTGGTTGCGTTGGCCTCCATCAAGAGGGTAGGGGACCTGCACGCATTCTCCGTTGACGAAGCGTGCCTGGAGTTCGGGCCCGGCCACTCTCACGTGATCCTGAGACCCCGGCCTGGATATGTGCCCAAGGTTCCCACCACTCCCTTCCGGGACCAGGTGGTGAACCTGCAAGCGCTGCCCCGGGAGGAGGCAGACCCAGCCTTGGCACTGCTCTGTCCAGTACGCGCACTCCGTGCTTACGTAGACAGGATGCAGTGTTTCAGGACCTCAGACCAGCTCTTTGTCTGTTATGGTGGGAAGCTGAAGGGAAAGGCTCTCTCCAAACAAAGGTTGTCTCACTGGATAGTGGACGCCATTGCTTTGGCATACCAGCAGCAAGGTCGACCATACCCCCTTGGTGTGACTGCCCACTCCACCCGGAGTGTGGCGTCCTCTTGGGCTTTAGCGCGTGGCGCCTCGCTAACAGACATCTGCAGAGCTGCAGGCTGGGCGACACCTAACACATTCGCCAGATTCTACAATCTCCGAGTGGAGCCAGTCTCCGCCCATGTACTGTCTTTTTCAAGCCAACATGGGAGCTGTTAAGTGTCTCGCTTGCTCGCCATTCCACTCCACGGACTGGATACGTGCGATATTTCCTCAGGTGAGCCTTCCCCTCTGAAGCCCTGAGTTCCTCCAGCACTGTTGACGCTGGCGCCAGTGTCTATTGCCTGTGCGTCGGCTAGGTGCCTCCGTGTGCATGGTTCCTCCTCTGAGTAACCCCCACATGTGTATTTTCCACTGTAAGCCTCTTTGAGCATGTGTCTTTCCCTCGGCAAGTCACCTGCCACTCCTGGAGTTGAAAGTAGATGCCACCCTACGTGCTGGTCACTCCAGTGTTCCTCCATATGTAGCCCCCTTGGGCCATATGTGTATTCTTAAGTCCTCCCTATGGGTAGGCATGCTGCGGCATATCTCCCATGAGATATGCTTCCCAGTGTACCTTGGTATTCCTGTGTTAAGTAGGACTCCTTCGTCCGTGCCTATATCACGACAGGGAGGTCAGACTTCGCAGGGCACTGGAAGACAGCTGTGAAGGTGGCGTGATTACACGGGGACCCCCATTCTCCGTCATCCGACGTAACTCGGAGTGACTACGAAAGGGAACGTCTCGGTTACGGATGTAACCCTCGTTCCCTGAGTAGGGAACGGAGACGTTACATCTCCCTGCCACTTCCGCTGTACCGCTGGGTAGACGCCTGAGTTCAGTCTCGGCTCCTCAGCGAAGACATGATCTGCTGTTGCAGCTGTCTCTCCTTAAATACTCACGCGGTGAGGCGGAGATACATTATGCAAATTCCGCAGACCCTTGGCATTTCATTGCCATAGGCTCGTTTTTAAATACTCGAAGAGGATTGGCTTTCTGGCGAAACCCCCCCATTCTCCGTCATCCGACGTAACGTCTCCGTTCCCTACTCAGGGAACGAGGGTTACATCCGTAACCGAGACGTTTTCTGCTCAAGAATACGGGAAATCAACAGAAATCAACAGTTTTCTGCTCAAGAATACGGGAAATCAACAGAAATCAACTGTTTTCTGCTCAAGAATACGGGTCAAATCGCGTCAAATATTGATTTGGGGACAGCCGTTTTTACAACATACTGTATGACAATCACGGAATAAGTGGCAAAGATAATCGTTAGTGTGTGTGTGTGTGTGCAATACAATTTCATTGCATTGCAAGTTGTTTCCACTGTTTATAGGAAAATGCAAGTAATCGCGCCGGCGCCTCCATGCCATGCAGTGCGCGCTCCACACTTCACACAAACACTTGGATATGCGCCTAATGATAGCGAACATTTATAGGTTAACGTTAGAGCGAGCGGCCATGCCAGACAGATAAGTCCTTTTCATGTTTAACAAATCAAATCATTCATTTTCTACATACTGTGAGTAATTGCTGCTCCAGTTTGAAAAAGGCTGCTGAGGCGAGTCGGTGAAAGCATAACCAGCGTAACGAGAAAGGGGCCCCACTAAAGGGGATGCAGAGATGTTGCTGCGTCTTTATATTAACATTCCTGATAGTTCAGCCCTCGGGGGCCCCCTCAAAATGCGGGGCCCCAGGCAATTGCCTGGCTTGCCTGGCCTATTGACACCTCTGCCTATGCTAAACACCAACTTCTCAGTACAGCTATACTATATTTTGCTACTTTGAATGTAGAAGATGTCATTTGAAATGTAATTCCACTGATGTATTTGAACTTTTTCCCTGTCGTTGATAGAATTTTACGGCAATCCATGTTTTCACTGTTATACGATAAGGGGCGCTATTACACATCTTCTGAACGAGTACTGAATCTCTGGAACAAAAGACAGGAGAAGAAGAAACAAAAATGGACACGTAAAAAAAAATCAAAACTGCCTAATGTTACCGAATGAAATGTCGACCCAGAAAGAGGTATACAGGACTGTGCAAGCATTGGGGGTGTTGATGGACGCAGTCACATAAAAATATTCCAAATTTTAAAAAATGCTGGTGCTAGCTGGCAACTTTAATTAATAATTAAAAAATAATTAAAAAAACTCTGGCGCAGGAAAGAGTTAGCCAACTTGAAACAGCCTTCCCGGCCCATTTTAGGTCTGTAATGTGGCATATTTTGTATACTGAGTGAGATGTAGAAAAATGAAGAGACCGGTTTTTATTCATCAGGTATTGATTGAATCGTAGGAAAAGAAAATAATTGGCAGGAAAAGAAAGTTAAAACTGAGTGCAACTGTGACATCTAAGGTTCTTGCCTCAGATTTCAAAGAAACCTTTACGCCAAATGTTATATAAAAGGGAGAAATGTCGATAACACTTTACTTGAAGGGGTGTGCATAAGACTGACATGACACCTTCATAGTCATGACATGACACGTCATGAATATGAAGGAGATTTTATGCATGTTTATGACAACTGTCATTAAGTGTCATTCGCTCAATTATGAGATTTTTGATGCAAATATGACATTGTTTGAAATGTCTTTGTTATGACAACTGGACAAACCAATACATCATAACCTGTCAGTGTCTTGGTAATAACAACTTGACATTACCAAGACAACATAAATTGTCATAAATATGTCATAAACATGACGTAGCAGATTAATTATCAAACTTAAGAAACCACTTAACTTTATGGGTTAACATTACATTGAACTGTCATGTGGTTGGTTTTGACATTAGCTGTCATGAGGCCATTTTAACTGTGTCATGAATATTTTTCTTGACCTCAACTGCAGTGGTACAAATTCAATTTTTCATTAAAATGTTATACCTGACAGTTAAATGTAATGTTAACCCACAAAGCTAAGTGGTTTCTTAAGTTTGATAATTAATCTGCTATGTCATGTTTATGACATATTTATGACAGGTTGAGGTGTCTTAGTAATGTCAAGTTGTCATGGCAAAGACACTACAGGTTATGATGTATTGGTGTATGTCAAGTTGTCATGACAAAGACACTGACAGGTGATGATGTATTGATTGATGTCAAAGTGTCATTACCAAGACATCTCAAACAATGTCATATTTGCATTAAAAATGTCATAATTGAGCGAATGACACTGGACTCCCGGAATTCTATAACTACTATAATGGCCATAGCAGTCATTCTGACTGCTCATACATTATTTGCATATAATTTCAATAAGCTATATCAAATCTAAGAATAAATGGATCTGTAATGTTAGGATAGGTCATAATAAACATCAGAACACTACATTTTAATTATGATGTATGTAAAAATGTATTAGTTAAGCAACAACCACTCAGCCTCATCAAGGCTCTGAAGCATGGCTAAAGCCTCTGTGGCAGTCATTCTTCTTGCTGACATTGTTCTGATATTCTCTTTTCAATATTTCAATTTGGTTTTAGCTCTAGGCTAATGCTAGATTTCAGCTTTGCAATAGACTAAACAAACAACAAGAGAAAGTGTTGCTAGTCAACGGTGATGCATCTTCAAGAGCGGGAAAAAGGAGCAACCGACACACGGTCTGTAATGCATACGGTCAGTATGACTGTTATGGCCATTCAAGGTAGAAATACTCAAAACTCTTTTGTGTCTTGTAATTTTAATAAAATAACAATGATATAGGCACTTTTAGGAAAAGTAAGGGTCCTACAGTTACATGGGTTTTATTTCAACTAAGTTATTATGTACAAACCATTGAACGAATTAGCAGCTACTCTCAGTGGGGGGCTGGGACACTTTGGAAAGAGGCAGGGAACAGGCAAACCACGGTCAGATGGTTGGAGAGTTAAATCGGGTTGGAAGGAGGAGGACACGGACAGAGTTCAGCCAAATTCACCTCAAAGGGTGTATTTATTAAATTGTCTTTTATCTTGTCTTCTTGGCTGGTATATGGGTATGTGGGTGTGTGGGTGTGTGCTGTAACAAGAACAAAGAAACAATCAGCACACAACCAGCAATAACAGTTCAAATCAAACTCACCAAATCCAACTTTGGTAATTTGGCCCTAAAAGCCATCCACAATTACTGCTCATTGCCATCAACAGAATATCAACATAAATAATCATAATATATCATATAATAATATACAATATAATTATATACATTGCAAATTTTCAAAGCAGTCAAAATGATTGCCTTTGGTAGTTCTAGGTAGAAATACTCAAAACTCTTTTGTGTCTTGTAATTTTAATAAAATAACAATGATAGAATAAAATATAGACACATTTAGGAAAAGTCAGGGTCCTATAGTTACATGGGTTTTATTTCAACAAAGTTATTACATTGCAAAATTTTAAAACAGTCAAAATGACTGCCTTGGGAGTTCTAGTGTTAATGACAGTTGTCATAAACATGCATGAAACCTCCTTCATATTCATGACATGTGTCATGTCATGATTATGAAGGTGTCATGTCAGTCTTATGCACACCCTTTCAAGTAAAGTGTTACCGAAATGTCTTAAATGATTGCATAATTTCCTGTTTAACGGGTTGTTTAATTTTTTTGGGTGATAATGTGTTTGATCAAGGTGTTTAATTCATAAAGTTTAATTCAAATTTAAACTGAACCTCTTATGTTTTTGTTTTTTTTTACATTTTTAACTATTGTGTAATGTTGCCATTTGAGCATGAAAAAGTGCAAAGTTATAAAAAGCACATGCCTGGTTGAGTTGCGTTAGTAGTGTGTTTTCACCATGTCCAAGAGACGCTGTTTTTTCCACCCCAGATCTAATGTAAGCATAAAAACCTAACATGGCCTTTTTGCACACTGAAGCGATAGACATCTGATCGTCCGGACGAAGCCCGAATGAAGCAACCGGTCCCCCATGAAGGACCAGCGCCTCCAGCTTGCGGTGTGCAAGAGAATTGGGGGGCCCACAGGGACTGACTCTGCGGGTTAACCCCCACTGTGATCTTCAGATCACCCTGGCTATTTACCAAAGTAGCCCTCTTCCTTTCAGAAGAGGAGTTAGATTGGGGTATAGGCGAGGGGACTAACACCTCTTCTGAAGTACTCAAGTCTTGACAGTAACACCGTGATGGTCATCCTACCGCAGTGGGTACATGACTCATCCACGCAAGCTACCTCAGCGTGCTTGACACCCAGACACATGATGTTTTATTAACAAAGTTCGGGAGGAGCGCGTTCAGTTAATTAACACGAGTGGAGTGCACCCAGCAATCTATATATAATATAGATTCAGCAATCTCACCTAACTCCATTGATAGTTTAGCAGCATCCCTCCTCCGCCCCTTCTCCACACTTCTAGTCCTAAACACTTACATAGGGGGGAGTACTCGGGGTCCGTGACCCATATCCGAGTCATGTGTTTACACTTGACTGAAACATTGCGCATGTTTACAGGGGTCTTCTTGCTCAGATGGACGAACATGCAGCGAGATCTCAGGACTGGTGGGAATACATACAAGACGATCTCATAAAAGTGAGTATCTATAGCACAAATTTTATTTCTCATGCCATTTATAGGCCAAAAATAGTTTTTGCTTGCATATGATACGCACTGTAAATGTGTGTATTAAACGGCATAAAGTGCGTATCATGCACGCAAAAACTATTTTTGGCATAAATGGCACGTGAAAAAAACTTCGTGCAATAAACGCACTTTCATGAGATCGTGGCGGGCTTTAACGAGGAGCAGTGGGTCCGGCATTTTAGAATGAGCAAGCCAACCTTTGATATGTTGTGTCAACGTGTGTCCACGTTCCTCTCCTACGACGACACAGTGTTTCGTCGGGCCATCCGTCCATCCGCAGATGCGCGTCGGGGTTTCTCTCGTCATTAAACCGCGGAGACGCAGCCTAATTCCTCGGAAAATCCGATCTGGCTGTTTACATGACAGTCGCATTGGCACATATCCGATTTACATCTGATTTATTTCCACATATGAACGAGGCCTGAAACCGATCTCGAAATATCCGAATGCATGCGTTTTTTTCCTGTTTACACTGTCATAGAACACATCCGAACTGTGTCGCATACGAGTAAAAAATCGGAATTGGGTCACATTTCACTGACAGTGTAAACGAGGCCAAAGTTATGTCATGAAACTCTAGATGGCGCAGATTGATTGTTTATTAACTCAGTCTGTTGGCAATCACATCATTCTCTACAGGGCACAGCTGATCGGCTCCTGGGGTATCAGTATCAAATAAGCTCGTTGCTCAACCTTTAAATACTTAGTCAGCATTTGCTGCTTTCAGAAACCCTCCACCTTCCCTAGCTCCACCTGTATAGATCTGCTATTGGTAATTTATGTATGCTATTTTGCACAGCAGCAGCATGTCTTACTTGATCACAGCATGTCCTGTACTGTATATATTGGCAGTAGCAAGTCCTGTACTTGTTCTGCAGTAGCAATAACAGCAGCAGCATAGCAGATCTATTCTGCCAAGATCAAACATGTCAACATTGTCATATCCATTATGAGAGTTGTTATGGCATAAATATGTATGTAATGTTTGTCTGTATATCTGCATGCATGTATATTCTGTGCAAAATAGTAAAAGAAATCAAAAGTGCACAGTGAAAACTGGTTCCTTCTCTTTCAAGCAGCAGCTCATTAAATTCGGTGCTGTGTAGTATGCAGGTGTCCTCTGGTGTGCTGCCTTTAGTAATCTCATACTGATTGATTGCCTCCGTCTCGATGTGGGCTGCAATAAGGCAGCTTTCATGGATTTATCATGAAGCACAATGCTGCTAGAGTAGGATGAGGGTCACTTTGGAAGCTACACAAGTGGATTTTAACCTCTTTCATAGAGGGTGGCGAAGACAACACATTTGGTCTTCAAAACGTATTATCAGTGGTACTGGCACTGGAAGGGAGAGGGAAAGAATTACAGGCAGAAATAAGTAATGAAAACAGTTTTTGCATAGACAAGAGAATTTATGAGGAAAGATCTGGCGAACATTGGCCTATACAAAAACATTTTTTGGGTCGGCACCAACCCTTTGGCAGTCACAAATGTATAGCATTCATTTTAATACTGTAATTATGGTTAATGTTGCATTTATCAGAGCCATTTTAGTTATATTTATATAATATTGTAGCATTTTGATTAAACTTTTTAATATTTTTTATGCGCCTTTGTAATTATTATTTTTGTTATTAATTTAATTAGGTTTTTTTTTACTTCAACTTAAATTTATTTTCAGTTAAATGCCATGCCAACATGCCTTATTAGCATTACAGTTTTTGTAAGTTTACATTTTTCATCTTTTTATTTTATTTTATTTTATTTTATTTTATTTTATTTTATTTTATTTCATTAACTTCATTTCAATTAACAAAAAATATTTTTTAATAATTTAGTTTTAGTTGACAATATCACCGGCACTTATATAACACTTTGCTTTTTTTTTTAATGAACTATGTATGACAAGTCCTCATGCATCACAAGAAGGTATTATCTTTCTGTACCTCAAGGGAGAGGACCATTGCTGTAAAGTATTTATTCACCCTATGATAATTCGGTTATCATTTATTCAGCCTCATTTTGTTCTAAATGTGAATGGCTTTCTGTGGGGGGACTGGAGTCTTAAAGCTTCAAAAAGAATGCAAAAGCTGCTATAAAAACATATGTCTTAGGCACTCCTTGGTGTGTTTTATGAGAGAAATAGTAATGTCCTATCATGAATATATTGTTCTTTTGAGTTGGATCTTTGTTTTAAGGAATATGATTCTGTTCACAAATTATTCGTTCAGTAATCAGACTGATCCTGTCAACTCATTGACTTGAGTTCACATGAGAGCTCACTGGTCTGGATTGAATATTGACTCAAAACTTAATCTTAGTTTAATCTGTTTCTCACACAAAGCAATCATTTGGCTATAAGTTATTTAGATGCCTTATATATAGTGCACAAGTCTAATGGACTGATTTTATGGTGTTTTTGCATCCTGCAAGCTGCTTTATTTTAGTTCGTTTTCATTTTGTTTCATGGAAAAGAGAAATAGCCTATTAACAGAAAAGCAAGTCATCTGAGTTTGAAACGACATCAGGATGAGTAATTTTTCCATTTAAGTAAACTGTCCCTTTAATTTGATTCTTGTTCAACATGTGTGGCTATTGTTGGCTGCAAGTTCAAAAGACAAGTTTGCATCAGAGACAGGGAAGGGGTACAATACAATATATAGAAAGGGTTCACTTGTAGTCATTAATGACAGTAGTTCATATCTCATTCTCACATTCTAATGTCTCGCATACTCATAAACTAGCATCTCACAGTGCAAATGTCATAAATTGAACCATCGACAACCTAAAGAACCACAAATAGCCATGTCTGTTATCTTAAAGAATGGTCCATAAAAAGTTATTACAAGTCAATATTAATATGCATTATTCCGGCAGGCTCTTCACCCCGATTAAACTTTAAATCTCATTCATACGAAATCCAATAAAATGTTAATTAGAAAAAGAAGGATGCTTTGACAGGATGGACCAGCCTTTGTAATGAGAAAAGATCATTAAATGCAAATAGGTTCGTATTTAACCTCCGCAGAGGCAATGGGGATGGGGGAGGGGGTCCTCTTTACCTCAAGATGACACTTGTTACAGAAAAAGTTCAGAAGAATATGTAAATTAACAAACCATTGAAGGGGTGAAAATAAATTACATTAAATTGGGCTATTTTTATTACGGTTTCAATTACCTGTTAAACCAAGGCTAACCTTTTGAATTTCCTGAGATATTAGACCAAGTTTTTTTTTCAGTTGGATATGGAAAATAAAATGTCACACTCGTGATTATGTTAGGCCTGAAGTTATTTACTCTGCTTAAAAATCATGCAGATTTCACAATTTAGAAAATGCATATACTGTAATGAGCCAGCATAGCCTTTTTTGACAAACAAACAAACCTAAAACAGGCTGAAAGAACAAGCTTAATCTGTTTGTGTATACTTGGCACACTGTGAATGAGCAGCATGGCGTACAGCGCCACTTAAATCTTGGTCTTTGAATTTTGATCGTGTTCAGTTTCAGGGCATTGTCTCAAATGACAGTCTCTCCATGGCAACCAATGTCTGGTTCTGTCCTCCCCTGTGTTGTTGCATATAGCAAAACCACAATCTGTGTGCGAATGCGTTCTTGACATTTGATCAACATATTGCAGCATGTAATCATAGCTGTTGTTGTGGCTATAAATCTCTATAGAAACAAAGACGGACGACAGAAACTATTAATTAGGCAATATGAGAATGTCTTATCGGATTATTATAATAGGGCACTAAAGCATGTCATCACTCAACATGCATCGACTTTTTCACTCTGGTGAAAAACGCTAGTTGGCATGTCTGTTCTTCCTATGTGGAGTACAGTATCAAATAATGAGAGTATAAACCCTTTAGTTTAAAAGTGGTCATGTGAATAGCTTTCATATACAGCAGTTCTGTTGTGTTTGCTTTATGTTTGTTCTGAATATAGACATGACTTTTTTTCCTCACTGGAATTCCTTGTAATATTCTAAAACAACATTCGGAGTTATTTTGGCCACAATGACCGTGGTGTGAAAAATCTAACATCGTGACAGCCCTAATTCGGACACAATAAGGCAATTCTAAGATGCATTTGTTGTGTGTGCTAAAGTCTGTCAATCATCATTAGAGCGCCTCCCTCAGACTGAATAACGCGACATTAGAATTCTGCCAAAAGTGTTCTGCATGTGTTCAGCAATTAGGATATAAAGCTTACAAAATTTTTATCATACCCATGGTGCTAAGACCCAGAATCTGCCCTAAATTTATGGCCAGAAGTCGCTACTGGTCACAACCTATTAATGTTATTTTAGACATTATTTTCATGGTATTTTAAATTATTTTAATGTACTGCATGTATTTGTGAAATGTTATCTATGTTTCGTCAATGTTAAGATTCTTTTTAATGTGGCAATAAAAATACTGCAGGCTTTCTTCAAGTCATGTATTTGCGAGCTTGCAGTGGGAATCTCTTAAGTGAGAACGAGAAATGTAAAGCTTACAGGCTTTAATATGTGGTCCACCCGAATTGTCATTTCATTCCATTCTATTCTCTCTAGTCTGCACTCGATATCAAGAACACATCCGGGTACTTTCACGCATCCTCTGTTCTTGTTTTTGAGTATTGGAATTGAGCTTCGACAGTTGGTGATGACGTAGTACGAGAACACAAGTGCTGCCTCCTAATTCAGAGGCTGCATCCTTTAAAGGGTGCATTCGAACGCTGATTGCGTCACCGCTGTGCGGCGAAGGCTGTCCCAATTCGAAGGCTCCTTTAAATGCGGCCTCCAAATACGTCCTTCGTTTTCGGTGAAATGAAGGATACATAAAATGGATGCTTCACGGCCTTGTCTACCCCACAATTTATTGCGTGCCAGTGACGACAGGATTTTTTTGAGAGGGGTGGATCCTAAAGGGGTGGAGCTGAGATATGAGGAAAGGAAACGAGGATGCACAAACAAGAAATGAGAAGCACCCAAGGACGCTAGATCGCTTAAGAATGCATAATGAGAAACAGCAATAAAGTTCTTATGGAGATGACGCGATTACTCTGCACCATTTAGAGTAAAAACTGGCTTTTTGATAGTTTTTCTATGTAAATATGGGCTAGATTGCGCCACGCCACGCAGCTTTTTCAGCGTGCTGCACTAGAGACGCCTTCCTTCTCATTCATCAGTGCTGCAGCTCTGCAGTTGGATACTATTATGCGTGTCTCAGGTTTTTAAGAGCAAAAACCTGTTCTGTGTGATAATTTTCTTACGCTTGTCACTCAGAAGTAAAAAAATGTTGTCAAATTGAACAGATAGCATTGTGAATGAAGGCAACGGTGCAGCGTTTAAAGATAATTTTCAATGACTGGCATGACAGAATTTACCGGTATTTTGGTGCTGATGTGTGAATGGTCTCTCAACGGTAAAGAAGCCAGAGAGCAATTGGTTGAGTGAACAGTATATTTGTGCATTTACCAGCAAAGTCAAATGACTTGATTTGACTTGAAAATGGTAATTTTACGTTAATTTACTGGAATTACTGTGTGAAAGTTGCTGGAAAAATTGGTTAAATGATTGATTCACTCATAAAGACATTTATTGGTGTAGTGATGTAATGTGCAGAGTTACTGAAAACAAACTGTTGTATAATAAGAGTTCAAATGAACACATTTGTTGTGTTGTCAATAAAGGAGTACTTGAGCCTTATTGATGGGGCTTTGGGGGTGCATAAGACAAAAAACAAGTCTATTACATAGTCAAACCCTCGGGGCCTTTCCAAGATTTTGAAGTATTCCAGTATAACTGAGCAATAACTCAGAAAATTAGTAGTGGAAAATATTGTTCATACACCTTTTGGAGTTAATTAGATAAGGTCAATATGCAAACCAGCCAGGGAAAACTTTATTAGGTGTGTGGGATATTCCTCAGTTATAGCTCAGCCTAAGGTATTGAAATGTATTTGGCAATGCATTTGGCCTACATGGGAACAGAGAAGACACATTGGGGTGGTCTAAAATCTTTCAACATGGAACGGCAATCCTATTTCGTCCCAGATATACTTTCTTTTTACGTTAGTATAGCTCCTGAATGCTAATAGCCTACTTGTTCATTGTCAGACATAAACTTTTGAATCTCAAGGATAACTTTTGGTGGTGGCATGACTAATAACTAATAATTATGACTACTAATAATTCTTTTAATGATGTTTTATTAACAAAGTTTGGGAAGAACACGTTTAAATGATCTATCCAATCAGCACATGAGGAGGCATATATATATACTCTATCTGATTAGTTGTAAGTGTGAACTAGTGAATCAGTATTCTGAATTATTCAGAAAGTGTGAGTGCAGAGAGATGTCAATCCTCGCTGCTAATAAGTGCAAATTCATGTATCTGCTTCTAATTAATGTTCTCAACACAAGAGCCAAATGTGGTGGCGAGGACGCTTGGAAGATGTTGTTTAGAAAAACAAAATGGCAATGCTATCCGTTAGTAAGTGTAACGGGTTTATTACTTATAATTTAGGTCTTCACTTTATGGACCATTATGAAATCAGAAGATCACTATGTTCGACTACGGAGGTGGAGGGTAATTGCTGAGGTATGACAGGAGACCACAGTTAAGGTAAGTAGCCTATATAGAATTTTTATAAATGTTTGCTTAAAGGACAAGTTCTTTTAGGACAAGGTATTGTACACGTAAAGCCCTGTTTTAAGATCGTTTCTGATGAAATAGAACGGTTAAGATAAAAATTTGGACACATGCTGCTGGTCCGAGAATTTTCGGTTTCTCTGGTTGCCAGAAATTCACCACTGCATTTAGTCAACAATGGCATCACATTAGGTAAGTAAACATAGCCTACCAGAAAATTAACATACACAGTAATTATTTAAATGTTTTACAATATTATTGCTAATAAACATATCTCTTTTCAGGCACGCGCACTTCACAGCAGACATGGATGCATGTGAAGCAATTTGACACCAAGGGAGAACAACTGAACTCACTCAGCGCTATGAATTTGTACAATAACTTCCAAAAATACAATATAAATCATATATATGCACACAACAAATTAAATAAACTTCTGTACTTCTCGCAAAAGAAGTGTTGTTTTTCTTATTTAACATTGCTTTTTTTTTATTAAATTTTCTTTAATATATATAATAAAAATTTCTGGAGCAGTAGTTTTCAGTGTGCGGACTTCACATCTTCTTATTTTGTTTATTTCACTCAGTTGTCCTGCACCTGAGCCCAATTTGGGTGTTTGGGATGTGCACACCAGCTTTATATGTTTTTCTTATTTAAACATTGAATTCAGCATACATAGGCTAAAGGAACTCACCACATCCAGATATTAACTTTCCAGAAATACAACGATGTAGGCTAATTAACCCATCGATCTTCACAGGAGTAAAATGATAGAATCCACTCAATATCTTCCTCTTTCAACTAATTTGAAGAGATTTAAAGACTATTTTCAAAGTTTTACTCAGTTATTTTGTTTTTCTTGATCACTAAACTTGATCACTAAGCGAATTTCTCTCAGCCTTCTCCATTCTCCGGTCTTGCGCAATCTGCTCAGACTCAGCAATGACGGTTCCAATCAACAGAATTCTGATTGCCTGAACCACTAAGTATTTGTTAACATCACCAATCTTTAATTAGTTACTTTTGTGAACCGCATTCATTTATATTAATATATGTTATATTCCTAAATTAGTCTGGGTTACATAAGCGTTTTGAATCTCCTAACTACCAAATTGCTATGCAAGGCTCGCATTTACTCTGTAGGCGTATGATTATCTAGCCTGGTAATACCAGACTCTGCTACTTCACTTTGCTTCGTACACAGAGTCTGGGATAGCATAATAGAGAAGTGTTTTCTCTCTCGCTAGGGGGCGCGTACTGAAGTTTAAAATCATTGGTTACCCGTAAGCCAATCAGATAAGTTTGTTTATGACGTATGTTATGCGCCGACACAGCCGCATCGAACCACAGACATCATGCATCGAACTCAAATCTATGATCGAACTTCCACTGTAAACACTTGATGATGCGAGCGAAATACCCGAGTGAACATGGCTGTAAACGACTTTTTTGATCTGTGAGTGATGTATAGAATGACTGCTGAGAGAGAGAGAGAGAGAGAGAGAGAGAGAGAGAGAGAGAGAGAGAGAGAGAGAGAGAGAGAGAGAGAGAGAGAGAGAGAGAGAGAGAGAGAGAGAGAGAGAGAGAGCCCCGGCCGCGCGCGCGCACTCCCACGTCTACAAACAACACGAGCGCTGTCTTGCTCTCTCTCCCTCGCGCATATTCATAAAAATCAATCGACAAGATAGTAAGAGGTCGGAAGACCGCGGTTTCACGTGGAGCATTTGGAGATTTTTAGAGATTATAGACTCTAGGAACAACATCTCAATGAACAACATCTCAACTATAAAGGCCTGTCTCATATAAGTTAGACGCCTATCTCAAGTACAAGCCGGTGCAGTTCGACGATTTGGGCAAATAAAAGCCCGGGCTATTATTTGAAGTTTTACGGTATTTAAGACCTGGAAAAGAAAAGAGACACTGACCTGTCAAAAGGCTCCCCAGTTTCTCGCTGACGATCGGTAATAGTTGATAAATTAAACTTTTCCCAAAGGGAGTAGGGCCACAACATCACCTCCATTCAAAATGTTTAATACACACTCTTCGTGTTCGGGCTTCAGTTTGCTAATGCCGGGAATATTCTCCACAACAGAGCGAATTGCATCCGCGTCTCCATATCAGCGGTCGTTTTCGATTTCCCTGACCTAATCTTAAACACGGCGCTTACCGACTACGTCACGGCTTTCAGCCCGCCCTCTGTTCGTTGATTGGCCGGCTGTTTTCAGGCCGGTGGAAAACAGAAAGATAGGCTGCTATCTCAGACTGACTACAGGAGCGAAATGAAATTAGCGGAAGTAGGAAGTCTGACGTAGTCAGGCTAATGATTATCATCAGAAAGGATAATTTTTAGGGGTGTGACGAGATCTCGCGAGACTAAAACATGACGAGATTTCTCGTCGAGTGAAAAGCTGTCTCGCCGCCATGACTGAGCGTGAGGGTGAGATTACCATAGAATCACCGCTACACTCACATTCGCCTAAACTATCGTTTTGCTGTTTTATAAAAAAATAAAATAATAAAAAAAACATTATAAAATAATGTAAAAGTCTGCTCTGCTCATCCAGCACGAGTTGCCGTTGCAATCAGTGCAGGACGAATCACAGTTCACTGATCGCGTGAGGATGGGATGCGCAACATAAATGTATTGTAGAATGCACGCACAGCAGCACCGCTGCGCTATCACGATAGTGAAAGTAAAACAAGCTCCCTGATGTGCATTGCGCACAAATTAGGCCACGAACATAATAGTCCGTCTCCCAATACCCATCTCTGGACTGTTTATTTGCGGCTATGGTCTCAGTTTGCACTTCGAATATTGAGAGAATAGTGTAATGTCGTAAGGACAACAGACAAGGGAGGCTCTGTTTCTGAACTTATAAACGGAACGCAAGAAGAATTGTAGAGACAAACACACCAGCCTCGTTTCTCTCTACTCGGCCTTTTCCGAACTCACCGCATTAACCCTATAACCGCCGGTGCAAAATAAAACAGCAATTTGAAAACAATTATAAAGAGTCTGTGTCCTAACTTTGATTATGGTTGCACTTGCACTTATTGTTTGCGCTTAATAAGACTTCAAGGAGTTCAGTTAGGAGGTCACAGACAGCCTCAATCAGAAGTTCTGAAAGCTCTTAAATGTACAGTAAGGGCTGAAGAGACTAGCCTAATGTGAAATCATACATAGAAAAGCCAGCCAATAAAAACCTTTTACAGTGCTTGTATATTGTTTTCTTTCAATGCATTTGATAATTCATACTCATAATGCATGTCATTTCAGGTGTACTTTATAAGATTATTAGTTAAAGATTGCAAAATGCACCTGCATACTATTTTGTCATGCATTTTGTCATTGAGGATTTCTGAAAAATTGTGCAAAAATCTCGTCTCGTCTCGTTCTCGTGAACCCAATCTCGTGTCTCGTCTCGTCTCGTGAGATAAGCGTCTCGTCACACCCCTAATAATTTTGGCATATTTTTCACTTATTTCTGTAAACTTTTGCTAACAGATTGTAATGTAACAGGAACCTTGACTTACTGATGTATTTTATTTGATTAAGGACACTCAAATTCACTAACTCAAAAATGAATATGGTCATCATTTGCTCGACACCCGCACAGCAAGGACGCATCTTTAAGTGCCATATTTGAATGTATGCAAATATGACTGAGATTTTTTGAGCTATGGCAGAGGGGAAGATTATCCGACCATTTTCCTTTGTTTTTTTGTTGTTGTTTTTTTTACAAAAGAAAGTCATACAAGTTTATAACGACATGAGGGTGGGTAATTGATGACAGAAGTGTTTTAAGAATGCAGTCCAGAGCTGAAGTTGCATTTCTGATGTTAAACGGTCTGAATTTAAAAGCTTAAACTCAATTGAGCTCACTTTGAAGAACCCAGAGAGTCTTTTCTTCTCTGTGTAAAAGGAACAAACGAGTGAGAGAGAGAAAGAGAGAGAATAAAAGTGGTGAAAACAGTGGGTCCCAACACTCTTCACGGACTCAGAGCCCCTTGTCAATCAAGTTTGGCCATTATCTCAAAACTTTAGAGTTCAATGTCACCTCAAGCTATTTATCTGTCCTTAAAGATTCTTAAAAAAAAAAGAAAAAAAGAATTGTTGTATTTGTGCTGATGTAAACTGCCAGAAAAACCATGAAAAGTCTTCAGCTATTCTTGGATTTAATTTGTTTCTATATATATATATATATATATATATATATATATATGTGTGTGTGTGTCGTCAAGGCTCTTGGACGAGTCACTGCATCTGCACACAATAATGATACTTCTGCTGTGGGGATCGATGCAAGCTGAGGAGGGCCAGGATTCTCCGTATTGACAAAGATGCAGCTTGCCTCAAGAGTTCTAGACGCTCAGACAGAAACACTTATTTGAAGGAGTCACACATCGGTAGATATACACTGTTCTTGGGTTACATTACACAAACACTAAACATATCCATACTATTTAAAGGGCTATGTCAACCTTCTAAGATAGTAGGCCTACTTCATTATTCCTTAATTTACATGCTGCGCAGACTGTGAGTAGAAATCTTTCTCTTCTAAGGCTATGTTCAGACTGCAGGCAAATCAGATATTTTCAGGCGACGGAGGAGATATTCAAAAGATTTGCTGCAGTCTGAACAAGTATTGAGATATTTTTGTTCGGGAGGGTACCGCACATTACTTCTGTTATAGATATGTTGCCTACACAAAAGCATACACTTTGAAAAGCATGGCTTAATTCAGTGTTATATTGTTTGAGTAAAATGTGCTTAAAATGTGCTATTGCAAAGTAAATTTCAACTAAGCAGAAATAACTCAACAAACTTTAATTGGCCAAGTTAAAGTTACTTATTTAGGTTGTTATGTTTACTTAAGTTAGTTAAAATATTTGAATTAATTCCATTATGTTTTAAAAAATATTGATTTGAGTTGAAATATTTGACTAGGTCTTAAAACGCAATGCTTCTGGCGGACAAACTAGACGGACATTTAAGGGATACGGTACAGTCATACCACTTATTACACGGCACTTCGCCACATAAATAATTATGGGGATAAGAGATATTGGTTTGAGTTGAAACTGTTTTAAAATCTTACCTGTTTGTTATCTTATAATCTATTACAGTGTACAAAACAATCGTCACAAAATGGCAGCAGCTGCGTTTGTATGAAACAAGAGAGCGAGTCTGCGATACCCGGATGGCATAATTAAATAATTGTATACAAAATATTGATTTGAGTTTTAATATTTTATTAGCTCACCAAACACAAAACTTTGATGAAGAAAAAACTTTCCTAGCAAGCATATAGCTCTGACTTCACCCGGATGAGCCTGTGTTATCAGTTTTTACCGGTTGTTATCAGGGAATAACATGCCGCTGGATGGCACAATTGACCAATCTGAATCAAGTATTCCAAAGAGTGTAATAAAATAGAAACCATTTCAATTGTAGTCATATTTTACAATTTACAATATATTAGAGTTTTTTCCCAAATAAATGCAGCCTTAGTAAGTATTAGAAAGAAAAAAAAGTTCACTGCCCCAAAAATATGTGTGTGTGTGTGAGTGTGTGTGTGTGTGTGTGTGTGTGTGTGTGTTTGTGTGTGTGTGTGCACTGACATGTACTAAACATCCTATATCCATGGGGATAATCCCCCATGAGGTCAGTCTAACAGCAGGCAACATTTGGAAAATTTCTTTCAAATTGATTTTATACAGAAATCTTATACTTTTTTATGTATAGTTTTTGGAATGACTAATGCAATCACCACAGTGCTTCTCAGACTAACAGGAACTTTGAGTAAACTAATGAAAATTGTGACATTCTGTGATATTGCATTAGAGATTTGGCCAGGTACTGAGAATGGCTTGATTAAAAAATAATGTCTGAGACCTCCTATGGGATAATGCAAGAACTGGATGTGATCCACAGTACAACACCATACAGATGTAACCTCTCCTTGTATTTTAATCTAGAAAGCTTCCATTTAAATCTTAGTTTTAGTATTTGTCTAATGCTCTGTCGTAATGCTCTTTCAACAGTGGTCCTTTCTACGGCTAAATTCACAATTTAGCCATACAGTATTTGATCACAAGTTGGGAAAGAGGTTGATAAAGTGGCACACCTTACACAAATCCTTTCTAAAAGGCGAGAAAGTCTTTGCTTCTGCGTTTTGGGAGTTTTTGTTGCAGATCAGGTTAAGTGGGCCACCTACACCCGGGGTAAATGCTCCCACAAGGGTCCTTAACCATGTTGGCAGTTTGCATAACAGACAACTAGGGCTTGAGTTTACTTGGTAAAATTTATCACACACCAAATAGGTCACTGCACTTGTACTGACTGGGCTGCAGCTCATCTCATTCTTTTCTAGTCAGCTCAATTTGCACCTAGACAAAATCTCTGTGGATTCGTGTTCCTGATCTCTTCTCTGTGGAGTCATGATAAAAAGTGCAATCAAGCTCAATAATGTCTCAAAAATTACAGTTGGCTTTTAATGATTATCACCTTGTGCTGTTTTCTGCTATGCTTCCCACCATTGGCCTATTTAATGGAAGCATTTATATTCGCACTAATGTAATGAGTTGCATTTGCCATCAGATGGATCGTGTGGCGTAAATACTCTCTTTAATGTAGCTGCAAGGTGCAGTGACACTGAATTGCTGCTAAACGGTCATTATATACTCAGCCAAGATTTGCTTTGGAATGAATTTATTGTGTAGGTGTTATATTGCCTCTTTTAAGAAATTTTGCAGAAGATACCGTCCATTTCCTACCGTACTTCTCAAGTCTGTGTGTGTTCTTCCTGGAAAAGCCTTGACCTCTTCATAAAGTTCGAAGTTATGCTGAGCAAGGTAAAAAGAAAGCATTTGTTTTTGTGAGCATAGACTAATTTAAAGGCACTTACTCCACATAGCTGGCTTATGCCATGGAATATTTAATCTAATGCAAGCAACATTTTGTTTCCATAGAGGTGCAATAAAGTGTGTTGCACTTTACAAGTGCAATATTTCTCCACAATCTTTTGGTTGGCTGCTCTGCTCACATTAACTCACATGTTAGCTGATACGTCTGTTGCAGTTCCAGTACAACGCAGGGGTCTGTTTGTAGTGAGTGTCTTTATGAAAGGCCAAATATTGATACCAACACTGTGTAATTAATTAAACCACATTTATCATTTCATTAAGGACATTTGGTGTTTAGATGTTGATTCAGAGAACTGCTTTGAAATGAAAAGACAAATCAATGCTCCTAATTTTCATAAATTTCATCGTCTCACTATCAAAGCTAAATATGGGCTGAGTTCCAGTCCAAAGTTGTCATGCCCTTCACTCGCTAACTTCCATCCGCCTCGTTCACTTGGATGTACGTCATTGCTTACGTTGCATGAGTGCCCAGCACTGACAGAACCTTTGCAATAGGCTGAATTGGAACGTGCTAAGCCCTTGATCACTTAGAATCCACTATGGGGTTGATTTATTTATTTATTTTCCCTTACGAAATTGTTTAATGCAGCATTCTATATGTATAGGTGTGTTTGAGTTTTTTTTTATTTTTTTTATAATTAATATATCAAAGAGTTGTTTGTGGTGGGGTAAATTAAATGCAATATGTGTTGACGTCACAATCATGTTGCATTGTGGCATATGGAGCTGCCTGAAGTGTACATATGAAGTAGACTCGCTCCCTCGGTCGAAATCGAGGGAGCGAGGGTCTGTCCATATAATATTCCCTCGTCCACTTCATGAAGAGGAACGCACTTCAAAATGGCGGCAGGGATTCCCCTGAGGGAAAGTGCTAATAAGTGCAAGTGAATGTCTAAAAGTGGACTGGAACACAGCCGTGATCCATTTTCAACACTCCAAAAGTCTTCTACCCCAAAGTTAGTGCCAGGATGCATAACTTTAAGGGGTTTTCCTCCCTCCCTTCCCTCCCTTCCCTCCCTTCCTTCCCCCCTCCCTTCCCCCCCTCCCTTCCCCCCCTCCCTTCCCCCCCTCCCTTCCCTCCCTCCCTTCCCTCCCTCCCTTCCCTCCCTTCCCTCCCTCCCTTCCCTCCCTTCCCTCCCTTCCTTCCCCCCTCCCTTCCTTCCCCCCTCCCTTCCTTCCCCCCTCCCTTCCCTCCTTCCCTCCCCTCCCTCCCTCCCTTCCTTCCCCCCTCCCTTCCCTCCCTCCCTTCCCTCCCTTCCCTCCCTCCCTTCCTTCCCCCCTCCCTTCCTTCCCCCCTCCCTTCCTTCCCCCCTCCCTTCCTTCCCCCCTCCCTTCCCTCCCTCCCTTCCTTCCCTCCCTTCCCTCCCTCCCTTCCCTCCCTCCCTTCCCCCCTCCCTTCCCCCCTCCCTTCCCTCCTTCCCTCCCTCCCTTCCCTCCCTCCCTTCCCTCCCTCCCTTCCCTCCCTTCCCTCCCTCCCTTCCCCCCTCCCTTCCCTCCCTCCCTTCCTTCCCCCCTCCCTTCCCTCCCTCCCTCCCTTCCCTCCCTCCCTTCCCTCCCCCCCTCCCCTCCCTCCCTCCCTTCCCTCCCCTTCCTTCCCTCCCTTCCCTCCCCTTCCTTCCCTCCCTCCCTTCCCTCCCCTTCCTTCCCTCCCTCCCTTCCCTCCCCTTCCTTCCCTCCCCTTCCTTCCCTCCCTCCCTTCCCCCCCTTCCCCTCCCCCCTCCCCCTCCCCCTCCCCCCTCCCCCTCCCCCCTTCCCCTCCCCCTCCCCCCTTCCCCTCCCCCCTTCCCTCCCTTCCTTCCCCTCCCCCCTTCCCTCCCTTCCTTCCCCTCCCCCCTTCCCTCCCTTCCTTCCCCTCCCCCCTTCCCTCCCTTCCTTCCCCTCCCCCCTTCCCTCCCTTCCTTCCCCCCTTCCCTCCCTTCCTTCCCCCCCTTCCTTCCCTTCCGTGCTGGCACAGCTGCTGGAGCCTGCTTTTTTGTTGGCAGGTGTGTCATCCGTGCTGGCGATTGACAGAGATGAGGATTGCTTGAAGAAGTCAGATATTTTCCCTTTGGCATTTTTATTCTGGCGCGGAAAAGTGACATTCGCTTTACCCGTTCATATTTTGGCGCTTTCACTCGGTGACGTTCACACAAAGCATCTCATTTCATGACGTTAACAAAACAAATGAAGCGATAGGCTACTGGTTATAAAACGTGCACGTAGGATGCAAATTTTACAATCAAAGGGAGTAAATTTGTATTGTCGCCAGTGGCGACCTTGACAGAAATTTCACTCGCAAATAAATATATTTGGTCGCAAATGCGACCATTTTAGTCGCAGTTTGGAGCCCTGTGTTGCTACTTCCATTGATACACATTTATTAATCAGAATATGGAAAGAGGAAATAAAACATAGTTTGTTAAGAGCGTGACTCAAAAATGCCATTAATGGGCTTATTCAAGTCCTCTTTTATTGTTTGAATTATTGTTATCCATTCCGCATCTCCCACATGTGTGTTTTAGCAAGGCGGGATGTGTTGCAAGATGGCGCAATATATCGGGAGAGACATGTGGGTCAGACATGATTTTGACCACTTCATTAAGTTTTGTTTTGTAGAAAGCCTTTCTAAAAAGTGAATTTCGTTTTGTATCATTTGTATCTTATTTTTAATCAGTGTTTCATCAACAAATTGCCTGGATTTAAGAAATAAGAAGCAAACAATATAATCAGGACACGGAGGCGCCGGCGAGATTGCATTGCTCGTGAACTGGAGCTCGTCTCATAAATGAACCAAAACTCAGCGTTTAAGCTGCCTCACAGACACGAGAAATATATATAGAAAGCTTAAAATGTCTAATTTTAAACAAAACAATTCAAAACAAAATTAGAAACCGACTACTCTCTGCTTATGTAATCCGTAAGAAATGTGCATGTCTCTCTAGGTGAGTTAACTACTGCAGTCACTATTTCAGCCGACACTGAAAACACACTAATTTATTAAAAAACAATTAAAATGTCTCCTTGCCATATTTGAAACATTCATAATCATTACTTTTAGCCGGTTCCTTGAGACAGCTTTTGCATTATTGGCAGCGTCACCCTCTGGTTACATGAACACGGCGTCACTATCGAATCAGCACTGAAAACATGGGGATTTTTTTAAACAATAATCACACAACCTATTCGATATTCTATAATTAAAATAACAAATCGAATATTCAAAAAACGTGACTCATCCCTAGTCACTACTGCTTTATTAGTTTATCCAGTGTAAAACCCGGACACCGCCACACAAATGTGGCTTTTTGTTAATGACTTTCCTACTACAGGATTTAACACAGAGGAACAGCTCACTACCAGTTACAAAAGACACTGTAACAGTCACAGGCAATTCTAGTTGCATTTTTCATCAATTAATATCTTTAATTATGATCCCGACATCTAGTGTAAAAATTTTTTTTGGCCCGAGGCTAACCCTACTTGCCGACCCCTGGTTTATGGCCTGACGAGCCACGGGAAAACCGCTACTCTGAGTGACGCGGTGCGTGAGTTTTAAAATAGTAGTTTTTGACAATCAAGTGCCACCCCAAATAAAAGACTGGCCCAAGCTGCCCCCCCCAGAAATAATGTCCTGGCTACGCCCCTGGGGTCAGGGCTAAAGGTTTTGCTGGATTTGTTTATTATGGGATTGTTTCAGACTAACTCTGTCAAGAGAATATTTGTCCCTAACAGACATGAGCTCAGAGTAAAGGAAACAATGTGGAATGAGCTCAAGCCAAACAAGTAAAGCCTACATGATCGATTACTTTTCCAGTAGTCTTTAAAAAAGCATATTAATCATGTGGATTCTGATGCAAGTTGATTTATTAAAAAAAAAAATTATGAAGACTGTATAGAGTTTACTGGAAAAATATGGAACAGAAAAGTTTTAAATATATTGTCAAGTCAAGTCAAGTCATCTTCATTTATATAGCGCTTTTAGCAATGGATTGTTTCAAAGCAACTTTACAGAGATAAACATAATTTAAGGTAACAGATTGTTTTGGCGTTATAGCGGTTCTTGAATAATGTTATTTCCAGCTAAAGTTAACTTTGATTGATTCACCTCCGTCGAAATGATCAGACTTTAAACGCGAACCTGTGATTAACGCTGACGGCATTCACATGCTCATTCAGAATTGATTCTATAGTTATATGCTTTTGAAAATATGTGTGCAGGTTTGTAATTCCATACAACCCAGCCTAAACAAACTACTTGTCTTGCCTATAAATTTTGATACAGAATTTTGTTTTATTTTATCACTTCGGGGTATGCGAGCCGAAATTCACAACGCTTTATCTGTAGAGTGGGAAAGGGATCCTCCATAGGGAGAGGATAGTGGATACTTCAGCACTGCATTGTCATCGGGTCCAGGCGGATCTCCTTCGTCAGATCTGGATACGGCCTAGATCCGGCAGGCTGCGGGAAAACCTCGGGATAAACAAAGACACTAATATTAGCGTAGATGCCATTCTTCTTATGATGTAACGAGTACATCAAGATTTAAGGGAAGTGTTCCCAGTTCCGGCTGACCTAATCTATGCAGCCTAACATTGAATTATAGAAGTCTATAATGTATTATGTGTATGCTAGGTCAAAGAGATGTGTTTTTAGTCTAGCTTTGAACTGACAGAGTGTGTCTGCTTCCGGGACAATGGTAGGAAGATTGTTCCAAAGTTTTGGTGGTAAATAGGAAAAGGATCTACCGCCAGCAGTCGATTTAGATATTCTAGGTATTATCAACTGGCCGGAATTTTGAGATCGCAATAGACGTGAATAATGCGTTAAGAGCTCGCTCGAGTACTGCGGAGCTAAACCATTTAGTGCTTTGTAAGTAATCAACAATATTTTACAATTTATACGATGTTTAATAGGGAGCCAATGCAGTGTTGACAGAACCGGGCTAATATGGTTATATTTCCTGGTTCTGGTAAGAACTCGAGCTGCAGCGTTTTGAACTAGCTGTAGTTTTTTTTATTAAGCGTGCAGGGCAACCACCCAGTAGAGCATTACAATAATCTAGCCTTGAGGTCATGAACGCATGAACTAATTGTTCCGCATTTCCCAATGAGAGCATATGGCGTATTCTAGATATGTTTTTAAGATGGAAAAATGCAGTTTTACAGATACTAGACACGTGGCTTTCAAAAGAAAGGTTGGTATCAAAGAGCACACCCAGGTTCCTAACCGACGACGAAGACTTGACAGAGCAGCCATCAAGTGTTAGACAGTATTCTAGGTTATTATGTGTGGAAGTTTTTTGTTCAATAATTAGAATCTCTGTCTTTTCAGAATTTAGTAGTAGGAAATTACTAGTCATCCAATTTTTTATATCAGCTATGCATTCCGTTAATTTTGCGAAAGGGTAAGTTTCGTTGGGGTTTGAAGAAATATACAGCTGAGTATCATCGGCATAACAGTGAAAGCTAACTCCATGTTTCCTAATGATATCTCCTAATGGTAGCATGTACAGAGTGAACAGCAACGGTCCTAGTACCGAGCCTTGTGGTACGCCATACTGAACTATAAATATTTGTAGGCTTGTGTGTGTGTGTGGTATGTGTGCTTGCTTATATGATCTATGAGATCACAAATTTGTAGAATGACTAGTATTACAACGTAAACATGGTTTATGAGGACATTCCCTGAGTCCTTGTAATTAAAATTACTTAAAAACGTATGTTTTATTAAAAATGTAAAAATGCAGAAATTTTTCTATAATTTGGGGGTATGGCTAGCATTAGGGGATAGAATATACAGTTTTTACAGTATACAAACTATTACATATGGAATGCCCTCATAATGATAGGTGCACCCATTTTTGGACAGAAAGTTGAAACTGTACAATACCTTGTTGCTGTCTTTGTCAAATCAAATCATCTTCATTTATATAGTGCTTTTATCAATGGATTGTTCCAAAGCAGATTTACAGAGATGAACATATAATTTAAGGTAACAGAGATTGTTTTGGCTTTATAGCGGATCTTGAATAATGTTATTTCCAGCTAAAGTTAGTTTTGATTGATTCACCTCCATTGAAATGATCATTTGTTATTAAATTAGGGGCCACTAAGATGACGCCGTTCTCTCTAAACAGACTTTAAACGCGAACCTGTGATTAACGCTGACGGCGTTCACATGCGTTCAAATGCGCATTAAGAATTGATTCTATAGTTATGTACTTTTGAAAATATGTGCGCAGGTTTACAATTCCATACAACCCATGCCTAAACAAACTACTTGTCTTGCCTATAAATTTTGATACAGAATTTTGTTTTATTTTATCACTTCGGGGTACGCGAGGCGGATTTTCAACAACGCTTTATCTGTAGAGTGGGAAAGGGATCCTCCACAGGGAGAGGATAGTTGACACTTCAGCACTGCATTGTCATCGAATCCAGGCAAAGCTCCCTCGTCAGATCTGGACACGGCCTGGATCCGGCAGGCTGCGGGAAAACCTCGGGATAAACAAAGACACTAATATTAGCGTAGATGTCATTCTTCTTATGATGTAACTGTCACGTTACGCTAAATAGAACCCAAGCGCAGACAGTACTTTTTCAAAACACGGTTTATTTACAAACGGAAAACAAAGACCCACGATGGGGCAAACAAGCAGTAACTCAGAAAATAACTAGACTTGACCATAAATAGGAACTGGAACTTTCACAGACAGATCACAATACTCGCGGAACCGAATGTTAACAAGACGAACCAGCACTAAGGAACAAACACCGGGAGCTTACATAGAACACATCACAAAAGGTACAGGTGACACTGATGAACATCAATACTAACGAGGGAACAAGGGGCGTGGTAAGGACACATGATCACAATCACAGGTGACACTGATACAACATTAACAAGGAAACGAGGTAAAACACAAGACAATGCCAACACATAGCCCAAAACAACCGGCCATGTGTTTGCACACAAAACAAGAGACAAATACATGACAGTAACGAGTACATCAAGATTTAGGGAAAGTGTTCCCAGTTCCGGCTGACCTAATCTATGCAGCCTAACATTGAATTATAGAAGTCTATAGTGTATTATGTGTATGCTAGGTCAAAGGGATATGTTTTTAGTCTAGCTTTGAACTGACAGAGTGTGTCTGCTTCCCGGACAATGGTAGGAAGACTGCTCCAAAGTTTTGGTGTTAAATAGGAAAAGGATCTACCGCCAGCAGTCAATTTAGATATTCTAGGTATTATCAACTGGCCGGAATTTTAAGATCGCAATAGACATGAAGGACTATAATGCGTTAAGAGCTCGCTAAAGTACTGCGGAGCTAAACCATTTAGTGCTTTGTAAGTAATCAACAATATTTTAAAATGTATACGATGTTTAATAGGCAGCCAATGCAGTGTTGACAGAACCGGGCTAATATGGTCATACTTCCTGGTTCTGGTAAGAACTCGAGCTGCTGCGTTTTGAACTAGCAGTAGTTTATTTATTAAGCGTGCAGGGCAACCACCCAGTAGAGCATTACAATAATCTAGCCTTGAGGTCATGAACGCATGAACTAATTGTTCCTCATTTCCTAATGAGAGCATATGCCGTATTTTAGATATATTTTTAAGATGGAAAAATGCAGTTTTACAGATACTAGACACGTGACTTTCAAAAGAAAGGTTGGTATCAAAGAGCACACCCAGGTTCCTAACCGACGACGAAGACTTAACAGAGCAGCCATCAAGTGTTAGACAGTATTCTAGGTTATTACGTGTGGAAGTTTTATGTCCAATAATTAGAATCTCTGTTTTTTCAGAATTTAGTAGTAGGAAATTACTAGTCATCCAATTTTTTATATCAGCTATGCATTCCGTTAATTTTGTGAATTGGTAAGTTTCGTTAGGTTTTGAAGAAATATACAGCTGAGTATCATCGGCATAACAGTGAAAGCTAACTCCATGTTTCCTAATGATATCTCCTAATGGTAGCATGTACAGAGTGAACAGCAAAGGTCCTAGTACTGAGACTTGTGGTACGCCATACTGAACTTGTGATCGATAAGACATCTCTTCATTTACTGCTACAAAATGATAACGGTCAGATAAGTATGATTTAAACCATGCTAGTGCAATTCCCCTAATGCCAACATAGTTTTTTATTCTTTTTAAAAGAATGTTGTGGTCAATTGTGTCAAATGCAGCACTAAGATCAAGTAACACTAATAGAGAGATACAACCACGATCGAATGATAAGAGCAAATCATTTGTGACTCTAATGAGAGCGGTCTCAGTGCTATGGTACGGTCTAAATCCGGACTGAAAATCCTCGCAGATATCATTTCTTTCTAGAAAGGAACACAGTTGTGAAGATACTGCTTTTTCTAATATCTTTGACAGAAAAGGCAGATTCGAGATCGGCCTGTAATTGACTAATTCTGTAGGATCAAGTTGTGGTTTTTTAACAAGCGGTTTTATCATAGCCAGTTTAAAGGTTTTTGGTAGGTATCCTAGAGACAAAGATGAATTAATATTAAGAAGAGGATATATGACCTCTGGAAACATCTCTTTCAGTAGCTTAGTCGGTATAGGATCTAACATACAAGTTGTCGATTTAGATGAATTAACGAGTTTGCAGAATTCTTCCTCTCCTATAGCAACAAATTAATCAATTTTTTCCTCAGGGAGACTACAATGCACTCCCTGATGTGAAACTGTAGTAGACGGTTGCATAGTTATAATTTTGTCCCTGATATTATCAATCTTATAAGTGAAGAAGTTTATAAAGTCATCACTGCTGTGTTGATTGGACACTTCTGAGCTTGAAGCTTTCTTTTTTGTTAGTTTAGCCACTGTTTCAAATAAATACCTTGGATTATGTTTATTTTCTTCTAACAGGGCTAAAAAATAAGCAGATCTAGCAGCTTTTAAAGCCTCTCTGTAAGCAATCGAGCTCTCTTTCCATGAAATCCGAAATACCTCTAGTTTAGTTTTCTTCCAGTTGCGCTCCATTTTTCTGGCTGCTCTCTTTAGGGCCCGGGTGTGCTCGCTGTACCACGGCGTTGGACTATTTTCTTTAATCTTTAAGCGCAACGGAGCAACTGCGTCTAAAGTGCTGGAAAAGAGCGAGTTAAAAGTTTCTGTTGCAATATCAAGTTCCTCTAAGCTATCCGGGATGCTGAGATGATGAAACTGATTAGGAAGATTATTGATAAAGCAATCTTTATTGGCAGAAGTTATAGGTCTAACGTATTTATAACACGGAGTCGGCTTTGCAGCCTTGGCTAAATGTAATTTACATGAGACTAGATAATGATCTGAGATGTCATCGCTCTGCTGCAGAATTTAAACAGTATCAACATGTATTCCATCTGATAATATTAGATCTAGAGTATGATTACGACAATGAGTAGGTCCTGACACGTGTTGTCTAACTCCAATTGAGTTTACAATATCTTTAAATGCCAATCACAATGCATCTTTTTCATTATCTACATGTATATTAAAATCACCAACAATTAGTACTTTATCGGCAGCCAATACTAATTCTGATAGAAAGTCAGCAAATTCTTTGATAAAATCTTTATGGTGCCCTGGTGGCCTGTATACAGTAGCCAGCATAATTCTCAAATGTGATTTATCGTTTACACTATATATGTTTACATTAAGCACCAATACTTCAAAAGAAGTATATTTAAAACTAGATTTCTTAGTGGTTTTGAAAATATTACTATAAATTACAGCAACACCTCCCCCTTTGCGTTTCAGATGAGGTTCATGTTTATAACTGTAATCTTGTGGGGTTGACTCATTTAAAGTAATGTAATCGTTTGGTTTTAGCCAGGTTTCTGTCAAACACAGCACATCTAGATTATAATCTAAAATCATATCATTAACTATGAGTGATTTTGGAGTAAGGGATCGAATATTCAGCAACCCAAGCTTTATGATTTGCTCATCTGTATTATATCTGTTTTTTATTTGTTGAACATCAATTAAATTTTTAACCTGACGTTTTTTGGATTTCCAAATTCGGGGAACAGACACAGTCTCTCTATGATGATATCTAGGTGAAAGAGGCTCTATGTGATGGGATTTATCTGACCTTGGTGATGTGAGGCCGCTAGCATACGGTCGGTTTAGCCAGTCTGTCTGCTTCCTGACCTGAGCCCCAGATTATCATGTTTTATCTCTAAGACTATGAGCCAAATTACAAGAGAGAAGAGCAGCACCAGCCCAGGAGGGATGGATACCATCTCTTTTCAACAGGTCAGGCTTGCCCCAAAAACTTTTCCAATTGTCTATGAATTCTACATTATTATGCGGACACCACTCAGACAGCCAGCGATTCAGTGAGGCCAATCTGCTAACTATCTCATCACTCCTGCGTACAGGAAGGGGGCCAGAGCAAATAACAGTGCCTGACATTATACTTGCGAGTTCACACACCTCTTTAATATTAATTTTGGTGATCTCCGACTGGCGGAGTCGAACATCATTAGTGCCGACATGAATAATGATCTTAGAGAATTTACGATTAGCATTAGCCAGCACTTTTAAATTTGCTTTGATGTCAGGCGCTCTGGCTCCCGGCAAACATGTGACTATGGTGGCTGGTGTCTCTATTTTCACGTTCCGTGTGATCGAATCACCAATTACCAGGGCACAATCAACAGAATTCTCAGTGGGTGTTTCACTAAGTGGGGCAAATCGGTTTGTTATGGGAATCGGAACGGAAGAGTGGTTCTTTGATCCGCGACTAGAATGATCTTTAACTGTCACCCATCTGCCCTGCTGCATGGGCTCTACTTCAGACGGAACCGAATCATGTAAAGAGTTCACTATACTAGGCGCATCCAAAACACTATCTAAAGATCTAGCATTCTTACCATCCTCAATTATAGTTTGGATGCGTGTCTCTAGTTCTGAAATCTTCTCCATCAGCCTGTCTGTCTCCTTGCATTTATCACATATAAATCCTATATTGCCATCGGAGAAGGTTATACTAAACATATGACAAGTGACACAGGTGACAATAACAGGACAAGACATTACTCACCGTGTTTGTTGACCGATTCTTACCTACTTAACTGGGCTTTTATGAACTCAAAAGGCGCGGGCGCGCGAGATAAAATAAATAAATAAATGAGCGCACAGGTGGCGCGTTAACAGGCTAGCGAGTTACTAGCATGTTGTGCTAACAATAACGGAAGCCAGCGATGTAAGGTTAATCTGAGATGGTGGGCAAAATGTATTTAGTAATATAAACAACTAGAAATGAAAGTAAATGACGGTTCAAAACAGAAAGGAATACGAAGCTAATACGAGGCTTACAGCCTCGATGCAAACAGACTCACAGCAGGCAGGAAGGCAGACAGGAGAAATCGATCAGGAAGGCAGACAGGAGCAATCGAGGGAGAGCAATCCACGAATGATCATCATTGTCCTTGGTATGTTACTCAGAATGCTATGTTAGTCCATTCTGTCAGAATGGCATCTACAAAGAAAGTACGATGAATCCTTCACAATCAGACCAGCGACATGCATTAAACAAAAAGTAATAAAATTCATGTTGATTTGAATGATTTTAAAATCAAGTATACCAGCTGAATCAAGTATATCAGCTGATAAAAGCATGACATCCCTCTACAGCAGCTGTATCGTGTTTGAGCTGCAATAACTGTTGTAATATCTCTGCTAAATCATAGTTGTTCGAGGCTGTCACGGCCAGCAGGTTTTGTATGCCAGTGAATCCCTTTCTGGTAAAGGCTGAGTGATTGCTCACCTCCCACATACAGGTTAGCATGACTTATAAGGACAGTTTCACACACACACGCACACAGTCTCACCACAGCAAGTGACTGGTAAACAAAAAAACCCTCCCCCTATCCCCTCACCAAAAAACCCTCAACCTTTACCAGAACACTGATGGAAGCGAGCTGTCAAACGACTACCCATCAATTTGATCAGCTCAATAAACAGCATTAACCCTATAAAGCCTCTATTCGCAAATTTTTAAGGCCTCTAATTATCAACATGATCAAAACTTTGCTGTTTTGAAAACCTGTTATAGCTACACAATATACTAAATGCATTCTGTCATCTTATTGATAGTTCTACTTTTTCTAGTATCAAATAGGCTTTTGGGGAATGTTAATAAGTGCATTTTTCAATTATCATGGTATTGCATTGCATTATATGCCAAATTAAGCATTTATATGCCATCATGCTAAGACATATTATTGCGAGATATAGAGCGACAACTGATATTTATGTGCATTTTAACAATCTCAAAGATTGCCTATACAAATATTAGCGTCTGCACCGAATTGCATAATTTTGCTCAGATTGGGCCTTTGAATAAAAAACTGGGCCTAGTTGTTAAGCTTCACCAGAGCGCGGGCGCGCTGGAGCGTTTTTTTTTTTAAATAGTTCAAAGTTACTATCAGATTTAATGTTATTACCTTGACAAACTCGAAGACTCAAGTTTCAGTATTTGACCACTATTGTATTCTGATAAACTTATAGTGACAGTTATGTCTTAATTTGTGTCAGGAGTTATGTAATTAAAAAATGAGTCGTTACCTTTAAAGGGATACTCCACCAGTTTTTCTTATTAAACTATGTTATTCCCTTAACTAAGACGAGTTGATACATACCTCTCTCGTCTCAGTGCGTGCACTATATCGCTCTGTATTGCCGCAAAACTATGTTAGCACTTAGCTTAGCCCATGCATTAAATATGGGCCAAGCAGAGAAGCGACCAAACACTTCCACGTTTTCCCTATGTAAACACAGTTACTCGAGTAGTGTAACTTGACCTGGGCTGGTGACACAAAATAAACCGTTGCGCTTTTCTAAGCGTTTAAAATTGATGACTATATTGTATGGCGGAATACCATAACAAGTGCTTTTGAGCACTTCGACTTGGCGCAATAATATCTTCACTCGTGAAAAGTCCTCTTACCGGCTCCCGCTTCTCCTCCCCTTCCCTCTGACATTTCCGTCAATACAACCAACGTGACATGCGCCGGTAGTAGTAGTTCGAGCGGAGTTGACGAATTAACAGGTTGTTGGAAGCTAGTTTGTGTACAATAATGGTTAAAGCGTGCATCGTAAAGGGTTGTGAAAATAAGGAGAATGTACATAGTGCTGTCATTTTTCACCGAATTCCAACACACCACATACAGCGGAGAGCTTGGTTAGCTGCTTTGAACAAGAATCCTTGCAGTCTCAAGATACAGAGAATCAGATATGTTGTCACTCACTATAACGTTATACTAAGGAGTTATACGGTTTAAGGCTTATACTACATGTTTCTTTCTGAGCTCAGTCCTTATCTAAATAAAACAGTAACTTTTTATTTCCTGTCTCAGAAGCGCACTGATTGCACAGATATGTTATTCAGCTAAGGTTACTGACACTTCCAGGACAACTAAATACCATGCAAAAGTACACTTACAGCGTTGGGTGATGATCCTCTTTCTTGTGTAAGTGATCTGAATATTGTTGGTGTAGCCTCATCCTTTAGTCGTGTTCCTGTGCAGGTATAGTCCTCTGTGAAATGTTCGGAGCAAACACGCCACTTCTTCAGAGTCATCAATGGTGTTTTGGGATTCTTGTTCAAAGCAGCTAACCAAGCTCTCCGCTGTATGTGGTGTGTTGGAATTCGGTGAAAAATGACAGCACTATGTACATTCTCCTTATTTTCACAACCCTTTACGATGCACGCTTTAACCATTATTGTACACAAACTAGCTTCCAACAACCTGTTAATTCGTCAACTCCGCTCGAACTACTACTACCGGCGCATGTCACGTTGGTTGTATTGACGGAAATGTCAGAGGGAAGGGGAGGAGAAGCGGGAGCCGGTAAGAGGACTTTTCACGAGTGAAGATATTATTGCGCCAAGTCGAAGTGCTCAAAAGCACTTGTTATGGTATTCCCCCATACAATATAGTCATCAATTTTAAACGCTTAGAAAAGCGCAACGGTTTATTTTGTGTCACCAGCCCAGGTCAAGTTACACTACTCGAGTAACTGTGTTTACATAGGGAAAACGTGGAAGTGTTTGGTCGCTTCTCTGCTTGGCCCATATTTAATGCATGGGCTAAGCTAAGTGCTAACATAGTTTTGCGGCAATACAGAGCGATATAGTGCACGCACTGAGACGAGAGAGGTATGTATCAACTCGTCTTAGTTAAGGGAATAACATAGTTTAATAAGAAAAACTGGTGGAGTATCCCTTTAATATGAATTATGAGCGTCAGCCGCTTCCATTCAGAAAAAAAACTCCTGTGCGATCGTCATGACAGAGCTTGACAAAACAACGTCCCTCAGGGCTTTTAGCTCAAACATGTGCAGATTTGGAGAAATATTGATATATTCTCATAGGTTTACATCAGATATCTATAGACAGAAATAATATTTATTGAATTTATACCCAAATGCGTCGATGTAATCATGAGCGCTGGATACTCTGATGTACTGTGTTTTCAATCCATACTGGCCGCCTGAGAGCGCCGGCGCTCTATGCACAGTAATAGTCCATATATGGAACACACGAAGAAGTGGCATAACCATGTGACATTCCAGGAAGTCCCTGACACAAACAAAGCTTCCAGAGATCGCTGTAACATGCAGATAAAGATGTTTTGAAGACAATAAACATGATTGCAATGATATTCGATTTACCTGTGTTCTTCGAGCCATGTCAGGTATTTTCATAATAATAGATTATATTTATAATGTAATGCTAATCGATATAGAGTTTATCATTGCAGAATACTATAAATTAATATATTTTCTGTCTTATTTTTTCATCTGAAGCCAAATCAGATCACAGAAGGTTATTTAAAACACCCGACTTGCGTTATAAAGTAAGTTTGGAGCACAAACATGGTTTTAATCACATAAATTGTCGTGTATTGATGGTGTGCTAAGCTAACATGCTAGCTAACTCTGTGCACCTGCAAGCACATTAGCTGTTATTTTTATGAATTTTTCTAAATAGGAATGCTTACTGAAATTTTTCGTTTTTCAAAAAGGGCATTTGATACAGTTTCAAATGTGAAGTGAGAACTTTGATAAAAGAAAAAAGGGATTGAAACAGTGTGAATAGCCAGTCGTTAGTGATTATAATGCAGACAAAAGAAAAGCATATTTAGACCCATAACCAGGCCGGAGAGGTGTGAATGTGTGCAGGGGAGACTGACACTGAATGGGGCTCGTTTGCACCACAAAACAATAGAGAAAATAGTCTAAATAGATGCTAGAAGATGACAATAAACACCAGTTTGCATTTTAGAGTCTAATCAAAATAAATTCATATGACATGATCTTGAAAAACATTTAACTAAATGCAGAGTTTTAAACTTATCTTCTTCAAATTTTAAATATAACATGGTCAGACATGTGGCTTTAGCTGCAGTGCATTTCTAGATTGATACAATGCCAACTTCAATTTTATTTTCATCAAGATGTTTCATAAAAATACATTTCTAATAACTTTACAAAACTTTGAAGACATTTTTCAAAAAAATTTTTTTCAGTATCACTAATTAATTCCACATTTACAATAAACTGCCAGGTGTCAGCTTTCAAATGAGATCTTACTTGTGCTTTTAGTACAAAGGGTTCATGAACTGTATCTGTTTCAGTTTGGGTATGCCATTTCTGGGGATTTTTCAAAAGTGGGGTTGAAGCTTAACAGGTTAATATTTTTTTGTATGAGCTATACATATTGTCCTTTTTGGGCCATAAGATCCTGTTGTATTAAATATGATACTAAATAGAATTGGCTTCAATATTATTGATAATTATGAAAACATTTACATTTTATATTTAATCATTTAGCAGATTCTTTTTATCCAAAGCGACTCAAAAATGAGAAGAGCAAATGAGGCGAAAAGAAAAAGGATTGAACCAAATATTAAATTATTAAAGATATCAGCCCGCATAAGAGAGGTGTTTGTTGTACCACATGTTTGTTGTTGTGGTTCTATATATATATTTTCTATAAGCTTTGGAAAAACATTGAAGAACAGCTGCTTAGTTATGCATAGTTGTCCCACAATGCAACACGTGATGCCAAAAATATAGCTTGGTTCATTTGTAATTCATCATGGCATGATCTAGACTAATATTTGATATGATACTGATTCAAATTCAGAGGAAAGCATCTACGGACGAGAGCAAAACCCCAACAATGTCCAATACATACAACCCTCAAAAGCTGAAATATCAATAAACCATCAGGCCATCTGTCACCAAAAGCAGATTCAAGGGAAAGCGTAGAAAATGTGTGAGATGAATGATCGCATTTCAGCAAGCTGAAAAGAAGTGATTGCGATCCAAGGTTTCTTTTTCAAATAACATGAAGGGTGAGTCGCAAAGGTACTCTGGTGACTGAGAGAGTCTGGGTATGATGATTCATTGTGGAGGAAAAACTTCAAATAGGCCTAATTTTAGAA
Organism: Tiaroga cobitis; assembly: GCA_030578255.1. NCBI lineage: Eukaryota > Metazoa > Chordata > Actinopteri > Cypriniformes > Leuciscidae > Tiaroga > Tiaroga cobitis. The sequence continues at coordinate 18,940,350 of CM060593.1, read as the reverse complement.
AAGTATGAGAAGAGAGAGATCAGTGGCACCGAGAAGAGTCTGAAAGCTATACCCTATGATAATATCCCATTGTCTCATACGCTACATCTAAATTAGGCCTGAAATAGAGGTAAATCAGCAAAAAGTGCCTACAAATTATTATTCCAGTCATTATTTACTCACTCTCATGTTGTGCTAAACCCAAATGATGATGTTTTTTCTCTCTCTGTTGAACACTGTGTGTTTTTGTTTGACTTTTTATTTAAAAGAAATAGCCTATATGTTTTGAGTTTTTTTTCCCATTGTAATTGCACTGAAAGAAGACCATTATTGAACATTTCTCAATGTGTTCTAAAGAATAGGGTAAACCATACAGGTTTGAAAAAAAATATGATAAATGGAATGCAGTTTATAATTCATTTTACTTCTATAATCTAACCTATAGTATTTCAAGTAAAATAGGATGAGAAAATGGCAGGATTTTAGGCTAGTCATAGATTGGATCATGAAAAGTGTGGCTATAAATGCTTGGAGGAGTGGGGTTTATGACTTTTTTCAGATATGGATAAATTTAGGTTTTTGAAGATCTTGCACAATAATACCAGTACTGAGAAAGTAAATATACGCTCAGGTTTTTGCTCCGTTATGTTGACTTTCACATTGAAAGAAACTTTGAAGAGCATCCGTCACTTCATAATAGTTTCAAGGAAGGCCTTAAAATTTGTGATATTATATTTCCCATTAATGTTTAAACCAGCAGACAGCGACTCTCTGTCACAAGTGCAATATTTCTGATTTGCGATGGGGAGCCGTACGTCTAGGCAAATGATCCAGGAGATTAGCGGTTGCGTTTTCCGTACGGAACATAAATACATAAATATGCTGTCTCTTTTCTATCATGTAGACCTGACAGACTGCAATGAAAAATGTTGCAGGATGAAATTACGCTGTTGTTGACAAAATGGGCATGAAAGCACATTCCAGTTTTCTGCAGGGCTAAATCCTGGCAGTCGACGTTAAATATGAAAATTGAGCTCCCGGTTGTGGCTGATTGCAGGAATGAGAATGAGGGGGGAATACTGAAGAAGGATGCTTTTTTTTTTGTGGCAGTAATATTTCTGAGTTCAGATACAAATCAGACCTGAGGCAAAACAAAAGAAACAGGCCTATTTAAGGCACTGACTGACATTGTGACTTTGATATGTATTTTTTACGCATCATCACTGTGAATTTGGACATACTTTTTTTGTTACATATATAGTAGGGAAGTATGCTAGTGTTCTTTATAAATAATCTATACTTCTATCTATACTTAATAAAGATTTGTCGCCACCTGCTAGACGTAACTGTCACAGTCATCGTCTGCACCATTCTGTCTTCGTCTTCACTACACTTCCCAGAATCCCTCGTGTCTTCACTCCTGAACTCACTCCCTCATTACACATCTGTTCATCGTCATCATCATCCGTGTCACCTGTCTTTACCTCGTTATTGTTCATTTACATCTGTATTTATAGTGCGTTCACATGCTATGGTAATTATGGTAAATACCAAAAGCTGACGTGGAAAATGCACATGAACACCCCCTCATGTGGTATTTTCCACTGGGCAGCTCGTAGAATATTTTGATGCACGAGTTGCCGAGATGAGATAACCTTTGACCTTTTCAAAATGGCGGAGAGCAACGCGAGAGTCGTGAATGGTAAAAATATGTACTATTCATGATCTAGAAAATATACAGCATATTATTTACCGTTGGAGTTTTGATAAATCATCTTCTTGCTGTAGCAGATGACTTAAGCAATCTAAAATAGTTTTAGCTAAATAACAGGTCTGGATCTCCATCTTTTTACCACATTACGACAACAAAAGCACTTGAACGCAACACACTGGTAAATACCAGTTCACAAGTGGAAAATATCATATTTTCCATAACAAAAGGTTTTACGTACTTTTATAATTCTTTTAGCAAAATTGTCATACGTATTTTTCCTTAATTGTCAATAAAATCAAATTGAGCTGTTTTAGTGGTGCAAAATGATCGTTTAAAGGAAAACAAGGGTTTTAAGGTTTTCTTTTCTTTCTTTCTTTTCTTAAAGTAATTTGAGAGGCTGGAACTTTCCTCTGGCTAAATGATGTTGAGACCATCCTCATTGATCATGTCACTTGGGACCATTAGCGGACTGATATGAAATGTTTTACTCGTTTCCTTTTATTTTTCTGCCTAAGAGCAATTTACTTGCTACCAGCTTTGTGTAGGAAGCAAGCATTTAGAGATACGGCATTCTGATCAAGAGCGGGCGTAGGTGGACATGCAGTCAAGTCAGACACTATAGCTGGGGAAAATCTGATTTCAAAGTTAATCAAAAATAATCGAGATGTAAGAAGATGTTCCACAAGGCACACCACTTCCTGCATTGACTGATACTTAAGTGAATGTGCTTCAAACAAGCAGATACTCAGTATTTCAATATATTGTTCAACGTGATTGTCAGTTTAGATGGCATTCACACAACCCTAGGCATTTATAGACCTTCTATAGACCAGTTTCTGACACTTTCATCTCAGCCCCCAACTGCACCCCTCAACAATTTTGCAATCAACAAATCTCTTATTTTGTGATCTGTCTTCATTTGTTTACTGGAAACAGCTGCTGTAATCTGGGGGACTGATAGCCCCTGAGACTGAAATCCTTATATGATTTATATGATTATTAAATCAGTATATATATAATACAAAACAATCATTAAAATCGGTCAAAAGAACATTTTCCATCTGTCTGTCATCACTTTCACAAGATGTGTAGCCTCTTTCTTCTGTTTTCTCTCAACATATATTTATCCCTCCCTCTGAATACTGTCTGTGTTTTAAGTTGTCCTCATATTTACCTAGGCTTCTGTGGTCTTCTCTCCATCATGCAATATTCACCAGAAAACTCCTCCCAATATTTCCGGTGTCAGGATGGTGAGAGATGGAGTAATGAAGTCCCAGAGCAGGACAGAGCGCCTCAGCTGTCACCACTGGCTGCTGATCCCATCTCTTCTTGCTGGTTTAATATCTGGAAAAGGCATCTTAAATACAATTAAATGAAGTAAACAAAGCAAATGAGATTTAATTTAGTTAATCTTTTAGCTTTATTTAACAAGTGCTGTCTGTATTTATAATACCATTATGTGTTCTGTTAACTATGTGTTCTGTGAAAATTCAAGGATGTTTTTACACAATAGCTGTATTTATTTAAGAATAATGTTATTGTAAACACTTTAAAAGTTTGGGGTTGGTAAACGGCTGCATTTATTTGACCAAAACTACATTAAAAACAGTAATATTGTGAAATACTTTTACAATATAAAATAATACATTTAACAAACATGTGATACAATACAATAATATAAACACGTTCGGTCGCCGACTGTGTGTTTTTCGAGCTAAAACCATCCGGTTACGATTAATGTCGACTGGTGCAATCTCCAACGGACCTTATTCTGTGAGGGAGGGATAGTGTGTTGTGGTGTTATTTAATGTGTTTTTGGATTGTTCTGCTGACGAAACAACACTGCAAAAATATCTCACCAAGAAATTTCAATAGACAACAAACTCCAGACAACAACATGAGGTGTGGAAATGTATAATTGATCTAGTATTTTAATGCAGCTTTTTACAGCAGATGCCAGTGAAAACACGGCAAATCTATCCAGCCTCACTTTCATGCTTGTCATTGCGCTGCTCTGAATAAGATAATTGTCATTTTTGACAACTTGCTTATCTTTTTTTTCTACTAGGCCTAAAACTGATTCTTTTCAATGAATCACTTGAACTGGTTCACAAATCACAAAGAATGATTTACTCGTGAGTTGAACGTATTCTCGATTGCCAATGTTGTGCTAAGAGGACTAATTGATTGATTCAGTGATAAAGTCTCAAGTTAATAACTAATCTAATCTAATCTACTTCAAGCTGTACTTATACTTTTACTGAATTATGATCCCATTGTCTGTTTACAGGGATTTGTGTATCATGGAGCACCACTGAATTTTTGTACCATGCAGGCCTACAGTATAACAATCTGTACCATGGTACTCCTGTCACATTATTTATTAGTTTTTGGTTAAAATCTCTCCAGCTCTTCCAGTCTTTTCCATCACATACAATCATCACGTTTGTGCAAACAAAATCAAAGCACCGCTGTCCTGTTATACTGTATATGGTCAACTGTCTATGATAAACAAAAGCCATAATGGACTGTGAAGGAAATGGACTCTGAAGCAAGGAGAGGAAATAGTGAATGATAGCTTCTTTGTCAGGGTTTAAGTGCAGTGTGTGAATTAATCCTGTTGTGGTGGCGGTCCTAACTCGTGCATAGGAGGCTGTGGGAGAATGATAGATGTGGAAGCCAGAGCTGCTGACTATCTGTCAGCCAAAAACATTCTGTACATCTGCTCACATAATACCGTGGAGACCGGTCTGGCACGGAGGAAACAAGGGGGGGTTAAGACAAATATTTCAGGGGCAGGAGATTACAAGGCATAGCGAAGAAGGTGGCAATGAATCAGAAAAATGTCAGCGCCAAAGCCCTTGATTGATTATTGAGTGAATTAGCATGGCAGCATTAGCAGCGGATACCCCTCAAGAACATTTCCAGACTGGCGTATCTAATTATCTGCGCTTTTGCCAGGAATTCTTATCACTTCTGAGTAAACAAATAAACTAGCGTTAGCCTGCGCATTCAAAATATTTCATTCAGGCCCACAAAATCGTAGCCGAGTCGCTCAAGGCTAGCGGATCCATCAGGTCGAGTGTGCTGGCAGGTCTTGTCGTAAAAGTGTCGAAAGATCCACTCTCCTTCCATTACCTAATAAATCTATGAAGCGCAGTATAGCTAACAGCTCCTCTGTTCTGTAGCATAGCATGCTATCTAGAATATCTTTTCACGGCTAGATATATATAAAAACTCAAGTCAGAAAATAATACAATAGTTTTTTCAAGTATAAATATCAAGATGTGCTTCTTAAAGTAGCAAGGGTTGTATATGTTTTCTGGCAGATTGAATTTTATTTAGCTGTCAAACTTATCACCTGGTTGGTCTCTTAAAACACATGAGGTAAATGAGCTAAATAAAGCAAATGAGATTCAGTTCATCTTTGAGCTGTAACAAATGCTATCTGTATTTATAATACAGTCATGTATTGTGTGTATATTTTAGTGAGATTATTATTATAGTGAGATTATTGCAAGGTAATTATTATTAGCTCTGTTTCTGACTAGCGCTAGCCTTCGCACTCAAAATGTTACGTCCAGGCCCCAAAAAACGTAACTGAGTCGCTTAAGGCCATCGGGGTCGAGTGTGGTGGCAGGTCTTTTCGTAAAAGATTCACTCGCCTTTCATCCCCTAATAAATCTAAGAAGCTATTCCGTAGCACAGCATGCTAAACAGAAGCGAGTGCCAGAAAGTCATGATGAAGTGAGTGGATGAAAAAGATTGCTGATGACTCTGTCCCCAGTTGCAGTACATCACCACGACTGGGCATCTCATAGAGAGGACCTGGACATTTCATGTCCTGTTTTGCTCTAAGGGTTTAATTCGCCCATCCAGCAGGCGTGTATGAGATGAATGAGCATGTCTCTGTCTTTGAATCTTTCTCTCTCTCTCTTTCCCACCCCCTCCTATTATTCTGGCCTGGCTTGTGTAAATTAACCAGCCAGAATATTGGTGCTGCGTGCCAGTGCTCAGGAACACTGATGCGACATTACAAAAATTGCTAAATCAATGGTGCCAGCCTGGTCACCCCCATCTGTCCATCATCTTCTGACAAGATGAATTCACCTGCACTCTGACAATTACCTACTGGCGACTATGTGGGTCTGGGGTGCTGCTAGGCTGAAGGGGACCTGGGGTTTATTGAAAGATTACATCCCATATATTGCTGTCAAATGTGGGAGTGCTACAGATCGGATAAGACACAGACATGTGATGTTTAATGGGAGAACTGCTGTTGTAAGGATGCATAGTACCATATCATTATTGTTACATTAATATTACATTAATTATGGATGTACACAGACCCCTATAATCACATTTTGTTTATTATTAAATGTTTATTATATATTTTTTTAATATATTTTTGGCATTTTATATATGTACCTGTGTTTTTTCATAAACCATTGTTAAAGTTGGCATGAAATGTAAAATCATTCTTTCATCTGTTTTATAAATGTAGCTTTTAATCTTTTTGTGAACGATTCTGTCACAAACAGAAGAGGAGACAGCAGATTCACAGATACAGGTTCTTTATTGAAACGTGTAAACACAAGGAATGAATCAGGGAAGCCAACTGTAGAGAAAGTCACTGATTCACCACTTAGCTGGTAATAGAAAGTCTCATTGTCCTTTGCAGGTATAGAGGAATGAAAATGCAATGCAAGGAAGATGATGATGATGAAGATGAAGCAGTCAGGAGTCCATACATGGTAGTGAGTGACGAGACCAGACAAAGGATGTGTTGAGACTGGTGAGCATGTTACAGTATTTGGTTCTTGGTAACACTTTACAATAACAGGGCATGAATAATTATGTACTAATACCTGAATTAATAGTTACTTCAACATTAACTCATGATTAGTGAAGTTATGAACTAATAATGAACCAATGAAGAGCGATCCTTAACTACGACAGGAGTCATAATGATGCATGCAAGCAGCCTTAAACATGTTAGTATGCTAACATGTTTAAGGCATGTATACATGTTTGATATGCATTAATTAACGTTTAGGGGTAAACTAAATCAATCAGGCTCCGTAAGAATAAATAAGAAGTAATCTAAATTTGAATTAAACATATGATTTAATACTGCCATAATTTAAACTGTAATTGTCACAATTATGTTCTGTCTTGTCTGCACCTGTTCTTGTTAATCCCTGATTAGTTAATCTTCTTCCACCTGTGTCTAGTTAGTTTCCTGATTTCACCCTGTGTATTTATACTCCCTGTTCTGATCTACCCCTTGTCGGTTATTGTTTGTGTGTGAACGTATATGTTACTTCCGAGTTTACTCTTAAATACCTTGTTTTTCTGCATATCCTTCGTCGTGTGCTTTCTATAGCCTAGAAACATTACAGTAATATCCAGGGCCGTGCACAGACCTTTTGTGGGGCATGTGTTGAAACTGAAAAAGTTTCAACACATGCCCCCTCCCCCCTCCCCTTTTTTATATTAAGATTATTTAGTAAGCCTACATCAAAGGAAGACATGGTCACATCTTCATGACAAATTCAAAAACACAAAATAATAGTCTCAAAAGCTTTAGATTTATTCACTATTAATTGCAACCATAATAATAATATAGATAATAGGCTATAGATATACAAGGTTTCAGGGCTTCTTTAGCCCTAAAGTCTTAAAATAATACTATAATTTTACTATACTATAATACTATAGATAAAAAAATGAGCTAGATAGCGAATAAGGGCATATTATCAGCCTTGAATTAACCATTATTTAATATTATTACCATAACATCATTAAATGTTAACAAAATTAAGTATCAGCAATCATAAATCAAAGAAGAAATTTCTTAGAAATGTATGGTAGCCTACCTCGGTGACGAGGATCACATTGCTTATCTGCAGATAAAAACTATATATTGGTTGTACAAGACAAATGGAAGACTTTTGATTCTAGATTATGCTAAAGTGGAAGTGAATATTAGATGGAATTTTGATTCAATTTGTGTGTCCCAGTTTAGGCAGATCACCCTCAGAGGCAGAAACTGCTTGTTTTAGGTAGATATGAATGTGTAGCACTGCGTCTACCACTGTCAATTAACTGTGATCTTGCATGATTAACAAATGTTGAAGCTATGACAACCAGATCCTCTTACAACAGCAAATGCACTGTGTACAGTATATGTGTTCAGCTCTGAATAAGATCCAATTAGGCTGATAATGTGCCTAGTGTGGATTTTATGTTAATTAGAATAAGATGTATTATTGTGCAACTCAGAAATTAGGTTGCAGCACAAATTGTCAAGCCGTTTCATCAAGCCTATACTCTGCCTTTCTGGTAGCTGTTGGATATTACAGTGTCAGTACTTGTACTTGAAATGTATATCCCTTTAGAATAGTGTTTCTCAACCTTTGATTTTAAAGCCCTCCCATTGCCCAACATAATATTCAATGGACTCCCATTTAGGATAAGGTATTTCCTCCAGTATTTTTGCTGTAGTTATGACAAAGCTGCTTGTTTTCAAAGTTTAAACTAAATTATATTAAAATAATAAGTGTATTTTAATATAATTTATTTTAAATAATTTGAAATCTTTCTGTGGCCTCCTTTCTGTGGAAATTTGCTGAAGCTTATTAGTGGCCTCTGGTCCCCTGATTGAGAACCACTGTTTTTGACACTTCTGGAAATTCTTTAAATTAAATTTCGGACACTTTCTTTCCCCATTAAATCTTACAGACTGTTAAAGTAGATAGAGAAGAAAGCATACTCTATTATCCTGAGGTCTAAATTGGTTTCACTCATCAGATGAGGCTTTGAGACCACAATGAGTAGGGCACAACGACAGCAACCTGGCTCTCTGTCTTAAAAAGGTGGTTATATTGCTTTGCTGGGTCTGCTCTTCATGAAGGCTAATTGCTTTCGCTGTCATTTTTTCTTGGTCTTGCATCTCGATGGATTTTGTCATTGCAGCATTCTCCATCAAAACTCAGTAATCATGGTGGTGGACAGTTTTTCCAAGGCCTGCAATTTTGTGTCTCTAGTCATTACTGTACTGCATAAAGAAGCTGTTTGATTGTCTAATACTATTAAATGTAACACCATGATGCGTGAGTTTGGAATCTAGTTGTCACAAATGATACTTGAATACTGAATGCTAATTGTGATGCAATAATGGTTCATTGTCAATGTTGACAGGTTTCAAAAGTTGCCCTTGGGCGCTGTCAAATTCCAAACTCAAGCATTACTTGCCTGATTAAACACTGACATAATCAACAGTGCATCCAGAGCAGCGCATGATTTATGAAAATAACTTCACATGCAGGCAGCCATCGGAAAAAAAGGAGTGATCGGAGCACCGAGTGCGACCTACGTGTGTACGTGCCTGCCACTAACCAAGGACTCATTTGTTTGATTGAGTGGCGTGTGTGCAGTATTTTGCTGAGACCTCCACTGCATGATCTCTGAATGTTGTTATGGCCTCTTTGCCTGAGAAAAGGATGTTTTCTGTGAAATCAATTGGTCCGTTTAATCAGAGACTGTAAATGGCAAGGACAATCCACACACATATACATATATGAGAAATTGCAGCAATTGCAACTCTCAAGATGGCGCCCATACAGGTAAAATAGCAGTTGCCTTTTTGATAGAGGCCTCACAATGCTAAAAATGAAGTTCCTGCCTTAGTTAAGAAAGTGTAAATGCACTGCAAAAATAATAATAATAATAATAATAAAATCTTAATGAGTTTTTGATTTGTTTTCAAGTAAAAATATCTACAAGTCTATGTAACAAGATACATTTACTTGAAGTAACACTGCATAAGTCATGATACTTGTTCACGTAGATTGAATGTGGAATGTAAGTGTAGGCTATTTTGTCAATTTTTCATGTTATATTTATAAATATATTCTCTAAATACCTGTATTTAGAAAGCTGAAAAATGTGAAAGCTGAGACTTTGTTTCATATCATAAGTAGCAAAGCACAAAGCTTATTGCGATTTATTGGACAAACATTCATGATTTAACCTGAAAAGTGATTCACAGTCTCTGTTCAACTTTCTCTTCAAAAATAAATAAATGCACAATCTAGTCTAAATGCTTGTCCTGTAAGTTCGTGAATAAATTTGAAAATGTGAACAAAAACAGAGCCTGTTAAATGGCGTATATTATCATTAAAATATGAAAATTAAAACGACGGACATGCTTCACACTATCAAGTGGCCCTGTCTCATACACGCTAAACTGTATCGAACACATGATAAGACTGATTTTTTTTGTAACATATAGCCTATACTGCACTGTACACCCCCATAAATTTCAGCATTTTCAGAAGCTCAGTTTTTATTATTTTTGTTGTGTTGTGGATTATAGTTGTATTCAGCTCTTGCTTTGCTCAGTACAAGCATGAGTATTTTGTCAGCAATCTAAAAATTTCCAATCAAAAATGTTGAATTAAAAAATAAATTAGGTGTCATTTGAATGTATGAAAACAATTGAACATGCTGTGAGTTTAGCTTTAAGTAGATCTACAAACTGCTGTTCTGACTGATCTTATATATGGCTACATCAGCATGCATTTACTTCCTCAGTTTAATGTAATGGAAAACTAGAAAAGTACACCATCTGTTAAATACCCAAGCACTGTTTTCCCAACAGACAAACACTCTTTAAAGGTCAAGCCTTCTTGCTAGTGTACTACAGTGCTGTTAGAACCTCTCCTATCAACTTATGCAATCAAATATTTTTTCCTCTCCTCACAACCATTTCCATAAAAAGCTGATCAGTAAAGGCTCTTCAGTAATACATATAGCATCCACTCTTCCATGTAGCTGTTTTGTGGAGAGGTTGAGATTTAAATTCTGAGTTCTCAAATTTTAAAAGCCTTTTTAAACAATCCTGGGTAACGCTTTAGATTACAGCCCGGAAAGTACTGTGTAATTAAGAGGAATTTACAGTGTAACTTTTTTGTAATTATTGTGTACCTATAAAGTACTTACATGTAAGTATAAGGGAACAATATGTAAAGTTTGGGGAATAAAGAGGTAACAACCAGGAAAAATAAAAAAAAATATTTATACTGTAAGTATAATAGAACTAAGGGGTACTTATTCTACTATTATGATATAACAATCTTACATTTGGGAACAATTTAGCGAGAACATACACTGCATACCTTTTTGTAATAATTGTGTACCAAGGCAATACATACTGTATAGGCTTTTTAAAAATGACAGGGTACATATCTATGCATTTATAAAAAAAAAAAAAAAAAAAATATATATATATATATATATATATATATATATATATATATATATATATATATATATTTTTTTTTTTTGATAGCAAAAGTGCAGATGTTTAAGTTTGGGCTAACATGTTTCAAGGCAAGAAAAGCTAAGACTATTGCATTTTTTTTTCAAATATACTGGGAAATAAATCCGGTTTCATGTGGTTACAGGGTAAGTGGTGCTTGTATAATAAATAAAGGTTTCCGAGTCAGTGATATAAGATTGTGTGGATGCATTTTTATTGTACTTACCCTGTTACTACATGGAACAAGAGGGTAACAAGCACCACTTTCATTTACAGCCCGCAATGTCACACTTACCCAGTAACTACATGGAACAAGGGGGTAACAAGCACCACTACATGAAACAAGAGTATCTTTCCCCAATATTTAAGCAAAAGTTGCAATAGTTTTCGTTTTCAGTGCACTTTTGTTAAAAAGATTACTTTATAAATGCATAGATATGTACCCTGTAAATTTTAAAAAGCCTATACAGTATGTACTGGTTCACCATTATTTCAAAAAGGTATGTTCTTGCTAAATTGCTCCCAAATGTAAGATTGTTATATCATAATAGTAGAATAAGCACCCTTTAGTTCTTTAATACTTACAGGTTAAATAATTGTAAAATTTTCCTGGTTGTTACACCTTTATTCCCCAAACTTAAAATATTGTTCCCTTATACTTATATTGTAAGTACGTTATACACTATAATTACCGAACGTTACACTGTAAAATCGCTTTAATTACTCAGTACTTCCCGGGTTGTAATCTAAAGCGTTACCCAATCCTGTTCTCCTTACTATAACGCCATGCTAAGGAAACCCAGCTATTCTTCTGTCAACAGGAGTGCTTTCATTTCTACGTTTCCTCTAAAATAATTTGCTAATATAATTTAAACAGTGTTCCTGAAAAGCCCTACTCAGGCCCCAAACTATGAAGGACTTCATTAACACCCACTGCTATTATCCATGTTAACAAAAGCTACCATTTTAGGCTCTTCAGCATTTCTTAACACAAATAATTGGCTGACCTCAATCTAATAAAATGTGCTCAGTCTAACAAAATTAGATTGAATACCTTGCCTGAACTGAACATTCCCTTCTCCAAACCAGCCTGAGTAGCATGTAACAGTCAATACCCGTTATCTGGCATTCCAATGATAAATGCCAGCATTGTATTGACTCTACTGCGGGTCACTGCTTAGCTCTCCACACCTGTTTTACTTTGACAAATGACCAACAAACTTTCAGGTCTTTTAACCCTGTCAGATACTGTGCCCAACAACATCTGCCAAATTTAGAATGCCATCTGCTTGCTAAGACTTAGATACTAAAACCCTGGAAAGCCACATGAAAACTCTTAGCTTATAACTGTTGCTATGAAGAACATTTAAAATACGTTTTTTTTTTCTTTTCTGTTGGAATATATTTTAAAATGTAATTTATTCCTGTGATGGCAAAGCTGAATTTTCAGCATAATTACTCTAGACTTCAGTGTCACATGATCCTTCAGAAATCATTCGAATGTTCTTATTTGGAAGATTTCTTGTTATCATCAGTGTTGAAAACAGTTGTGCTGCTTAATATTTTGTGGAAACAGTTATGATTTTTTGATGTGAGTATTTGATTATTTGAAGAATAGAAAGTTCAAAAAGAACAACATTTATTTAAAATTGAAATCTTTTCTAATATTAGATGTATTTACTGTCACTTTTGATACATTTATTGTGTCCTCGCTGAATAAGAGTGTACAGTTCCTATTGATGCTTCTCAGATTTGTCTGTAGTAAAGTTCAGAGAAGGACGCTTTTTTTTTGCACAATATCAATATTTTTCCATCCATCCATCCATCCATCCTCCCTCTTCCGCTTATCCGGGGCCGGGTCGCAAGGGCAGTAGTCTAAGCAGAGATGCCCAGACTTCCCTCTCCCTAGACACTTCCTCCAGCTCTTCCGGGGGGACACCGAGGCGTTCCCAGGCCGGCCGGGAGACATAGTCCCTCCAGTGTGTCCTAGGTCTTCCCCGGGGTCTCCTGACAGTAGTTTTGCTAATGTTTTTTTTTTTTTCCTTTGGTTCTTATTTTGGTTCTATTGTCTCTGTTAATTTACATGAAAACATATGCTGCTTGAGGATTGGTAACTATTACCTTAAGCCTTGCATTAAACATTACAGTAAACATCTAGAAAGGTTTCTTGAAGCTTAGCACATAAAGTACTTTTATTTACTCAACAGGCATGAAAAGGCTTTCAACCATCCAACCCATCATAATGTTTAATATAAACAAAGTTTGTTGATTCCTATAATTACATGCTTTCAAAGCAGTATGAACGGCGTAGTATGTCTTAATAATCATTTACAGCAACAAAGGACCTTTATATATATAATTATGCGTGATATTAATGTTATTTCCTACTTGACTGTCCCAGATCTACTCTCTGGCATTGGCAGGGATTTTTTGTACTTTTGGAAATTATTGGACGTAAATGCAATGTTCAAGAGTTTTTTTAGTTATGAGTACAGGACTGTGATACAGACTTTTGGAAAAAGGTGGCTAGTCACCTTTTATGTGAAGTTTAAAAAAGTTTGCATTAAAAGTGTTTTGCATTCTTTCAAATATAAAAGTACTTTTTTTGTTAATATTGATATTTATTAACACATTATTATTATTATACTAGTAGTAGTAGTAGTAGTAGTAAAGGTAGAACTAGAATTAGTAATGTTATATTGTAATTGCAGACCTTTAGGCTTCTGAAGTTAATAGCTTGTTTTCACTGAACATCTTTGAACTTTCACTGACCTTTTGACATAGAGGGCTGTTCTCACAGGATGCATTATTTGTTTTACATCTATGTACATCTATTACATCTTTTTTTTTTAATAATACAATATTTTATTTGTATAGTAAGTTTTAGGGGAATTTTTGACACTGCTGTATATTTGAATAAGCGAACTGCAGATCTCATTTTTGACATTCTTTTTACCTTAATGAGTGTCTGAACGCATATTCCAATGACACCTGTGATGAATTCTGAATGACCTTAGAGGCTTCATATGGAGCTTTGTGCCTATCTTGAGTGACACTTGCGAAATTGGGATAAAAAATTATCCAATATCATTTAAGTCTATCTCTTTGTGTGTGTGATGTATAATTCACACTTGCTGACACATCCTCTGCAGTTTTATAAGACACTGACATTACAGCTGTTTAAAAGTCAGTACTGTCAGATAGAGGCATTTAAGTTAAACATTGATCCACACTCATTTCCATTTCAAACCTGCCACTCAGAAACCTTGTTGTGATTCTGTGCTCCATGTGAGATTCTGCTTCCTCTTTCTCAGCTGAATTACTTGAGTTTTGTACACCTGTGAGTGCACTAAGAACTTGGCCTCGTCTTTGAAGTGATATCTGCTGTGCGTATATATGCATATCGTGAATATTTAAGTTTGAGGTTAGCTTTTAAAGTGATTACCTTCGATCGTAAAGCTTAGCCAAGAACCATAGTAACTGCAAAATTGTTCCCCAGAGGATTAAACAATTGTTATGGCCAATACAATTCAATGTTTACAAGCCAAAAAATAGCTGCGACTGGTTCTGACTTTTTAAAGTCAGTTACATAATGTAGATTGGTCTGATTTGAATTGTAGAAGTAAGATTGATAATCTAGCTGATGTATCCATTTATCTGATTATCTGATCTAACTGCTATTGGTCAAACTACACCTTAAGTTTATGCAACTGAAGGTTTGTATTATTGATTTTATGTGCCTACTAATGGATGGAGCTGAAGTAGGTTCTCCACATATTATTGGCCATGTTGTGTATTCACTCTGCAGTTGGAGGGCAAACAGATTAAAAACTAGAGAAAATGCCATCAGTCATGGCAGGGAACTAATGACACACAGCATGCTGCATTCACATTCCCATTAAAACATTTACTGAGGAAGTGACATTTAACATGTAAATCTCTTCATGCCTCAACTCTCACTCCTATTGTAGACTCTAGAGAGTGCGTCGTGACTCTGCACTGGCCGATAAATAGATTACTGCAAATATGGTAAGGAAATGAATGAGCCGCACAGCACAGAATACACTCTGCAACCACTTATACAGGTTTACTCTTCCGGCAAGTTTATCTGGAGGAAGAGTGAAGAAGAAACATTGAAGGCAGAGATGAGGGAAAGCCACAGACATATCACCCTGTAGCCCAAGACTGGTTGCCCACTGAAGCTAAGCAGGGTTGAGCCTGGATAGTACCTGGATGGGAGACCTCCTGAGAAAACCAGGTTGCTGCTGGAGGAGGTGTTAGTTTGGGCCAGTAGGTGCTCACCCTGTGGTCTGAGTGGGTCCTAACGCCCCAGTATAGTGACGGGGACACTATACTGTAACAAGCACCGTCCTTCAGAGGAGACGTTAATGAGAGGTCCTAACTCTCTATGGTCATTAAAAATCCCATATTCTCGTAAAACAGTAGGGGTGAAAACCCAGGTGTCCTGGCCAAATTCCCTCCATTGGCCTTTATCAATCATTTCCTCCTTCGAATTGACTCCGTTCTCTCCATGGCACATTTGTTCTGTGGCTGCTGCACACTGGTGGTGGTGGAGGAGAAACCTGATATGATTGTAAAGCGCTTTTGGTGTACAGTAGTACAAAGAGCTATATACACTCACCTAAAGGATTATTAGGAACACCATACTAATACTGTGTTTAAAACATACTAAAACTGCCTTAATTCTACGTGGCATTGATTCAACAAGGTGCTGAAAGCATTCTTTAGAAGTGTTGGCCCATATTGATAGGATAGCATCTTGCAGTTGATGGAGATTTGTGGGATGCACATCCAGGGCACGAAGCTCCCGTTCCACCACATCCCAAAGATGCTCTATTGGGTTGAGATCTGGTGACTGTGGGGGTCATTTTAGTACAGTGAACTCATTGTCATGTTCAAGAAACCAATTTGAAATGATTCGAGCTTTGTGACATGGTGCATTATCCTGCTGGAAGTAGCCATCAGAAGATGGGTACATGGTGGCCATAAAGGGATGGACATGGTCAGAATCAATGCTCAGGTAGGCCGTGGCATTTAAACGATGCCCAATTGGCACTAAGGGGCCTAAAGTGTGCCAAGAAAACATCCCTCACACCATTACACCACCACCACCACCAGCCTGCACAGTGGTAACAAGGCATGATGGATCCATGTTCTCATTCTGTTTACGCCAAATTCTGACTCTACCATCTGAATGTCTCAACAGAAATCGAGACTCTTTAGACCAGGCAACATTTTCCCAGTCTTCAACTGTCCAATTTTGGTGAGCTCTTGCAAATTGTAGCCTCTTCTTCATATTTGTAGTGGAGATGAGTGGCACCCGGTGGGGTCTTCTCCTGTTGTAGCCCATCCGCCTTATGTCACGACACACACACAAGACACGTAGATCCAAGTGCAGTATATTTTAATGGGTAATCCGTACTCACAATCAGTCCAGGCAAAGGTCAAAATCCATACAAAGGCAATCCGAGAAACAAGAAACAGAACCAACATCCGAAGTGTGGGACATAAAACAAGGACTCCGTGACAAACACTAAGACAGACAGGGTATAAATACACAGACACCAATGATCTAGACAAGAAACAGCTGGGACAAATGATGACAGGGAACAGCTGAGTGTAATGAACCGTGATAAGTGCAGATGGGGATTATGGGGAATGTGGTTCCTAATGAGAATGACACCGTGGGGGAAGGGGACCTCAAGTGGACACCAGGGAACATAACACAACACTGTGACATAACCCCCCCTCTACGGAGCGGCTACCAGACGCTCCAAGACTAGACATCAACAACACAAGAGTCCAGGCGGGGGATGGAATGGTGGAGGATCAAGGGGCGGGATGGGGGACCAGGTCCATGAAGGGGCACAGAAACAGGGGGTGAGGGTTTAACCGGGAACCAGGGTGAAACAGAAAGTTCATCGGGCGGCCAGGGTGAAACAGAAAGTTCATCGGGCGGCCAGGACGAAGCAGACAGCCCCTCGGGCGGCCAGGGCGGTGAAGGCCCCTCGGGCGGCCAGGGCGGTGAAGGCCCCTCGGGCGGCCAGGGCGGTGAAGGCCCCTCGGGCGGCCAGGGCGGTGAAGGCCCCTCGGGCGGCCAGGGCGGTGAAGGCCCCTCGGGCGGCCAGGGCGGTGAAGGCACCTCGGGCGGCCAGGGCGGTGAAGGCCCCTCGGGCGGCCAGGGCGGTGAAGGCCCCTCGGGCGGCAAGGGCGGTGAAGGCCCCTCGGGCGGTGAAGACCCCTAGGGCGGCAAGGGCGGTGAAGACCCCTCGGGCGGCAAGGGCGGTGAAGACCCCTCGGGCGGCCAGGGCGGTGAAGACCCCTCGGGCGGCCAGGGCGGTGAAGACCCCTCGGGCGGCCAGGGCGGAGACGACCCCTCGGGCGGCCAGGGCACAGGAGCAGACACTGTCACCGGCTCCGGCCCAGGAACAGCAGGCACCGGCTCCGGCCCAGGAACCGCAGGCACCGGCTCCGGCCCAGGAACAGCAGGCACCGGCTCCGGCCCAGGAACAGCAGGCACCGGCTCCGGCCCAGGAACAGCAGGCACCGGCTCCGGCCCAGGAACAGCAGGCACCGGCTCCGGCCCAGGAACAGCAGGCACCGGCTCCGACCCAGGAACAGCAGGCACCGGCTCCGGCCCAGGAACAGCAGGCACCGGCTCCGGCCCAGGAACAGCAGGCACCGGCTCCGGCCCAGGAACAGGCCCAGGAACAGCTGGCACCGGCTCCGGCCCAGGAACAGCGGACACCGGCTCAGGTACAGCGGACACCGGCGGCTCAGGTACAGCGGACACCGGCGGCTCAGGTACAGCGGACACCGGCGGCTCAGGTACAGCGGACACCGGCGGCTCAGGTACAGCGGACACCGGCGGCTCAGGTACAGCGGACACCGGCTCAGGTACAGCGGACACCGGCTCAGGTACAGCCACAAGAACTGAAACAGATACAAGAACAGACACAAACACAGACACAAACACTGGGTCCGGAACCGACATGGGCTCCAGCTCTGGAACAGGCACTGGCTCTGCCTCTGGCTCTGGAACAGGGACAGGCACTGGCTCCGGCTCAGCAGATACTGACATGTCCAGGATCCGAGCCATACGTTCCAAATAGTCCATAAGTATACCCCCGGCTGCGAGAATGGGTCTCTCCTGATCCATCTCTGGCTGGGCAGACGTGACGTGAACAGTCTCAGGCTGGGCAGACGTGACCTGAACAGTCTCTGGCTGGGCAGACGTGACGTGAACAGTCTCTGGCTGGGCAGACGTGACGTGAACAGTCTCTGGCTGGGCAGACGTGACCTGAACAGTCTCTGGCTGGGCAGACGTGACATGAACAGTCTCTGGCTGGACAGACGTGACATGAACAGTCTCTGGCTGGGCAGACGTGACATGAACAGTCTCTGGCTGGGCAGACGTGACGTGAACAGTCTCTGGCTGGGCAGACGTGACGTGAACAGTCTCTGGCTGGGCAGACGTGACGTGAACAGTCTCTGGCTGGGCAGCAGGTTGTTCGGGAACGACCACCGGGGCGTTGGGGAGGTAAGAAGTCCTTCTCCTCCTCCTCCGTCCTTGATGGCGAGGTGCAGGCTCAGTACTGGATGAGACCAGTGGTGAGGACTTTGGACTGGGCGGGACCAGTGGTGAAGACCTTGGGCTGGACGAAACCAGCGGCGGGGGCTTTGTGCAGGACGGAGGCCTTGTGCAGGACCGAACCCGCAATGATGGCCCTGTACTGGGCGGAACCAGTGGCGAGGGCTTTATGATGGACGGGACCAGCGGCGATGACCTCGTGCTAGGCGGAACCAGCGTAGAGGATCTTGTGCTGGGCTGAACCAGCGGCGAGGATCTTGTGCTAGACGGGACTTGTGGTGAGGGCTTTGTGCTAGATGAGACCCGCGGTGATGGATTTGTGCGGGGCGGAACCAGTGGCGAAGGTCTTGTGCTGGACCAGACCAGCGGCTCCGGATCAGGAACATGGCCAGGCGGAGGACGATGACGTGGAATTTGTCGCCCACCTCCTCCCCTGCAGCCTCCCCGAGCTCCGGAGAACTTGGCCAGACGAGTCCCCTCGAACGACTCACCATCTCTAATGGACGTGGTCACTGGAGATTTTGCTGCCGCAGCTTCCTCAGTTTGACGGGCCCATAAAGCGAAACATTCAAAGATGTTTAACCGGGGCGCTTCCTCCCCGGTCTGCGAACCTCCTCTCTGTGGTCCCCTTCCTCCCCCATTCATAGGAGGAGGGTTACGGAATCCCGAACTGCTGGATCTATACATTTGTGACGGAGTCCTTCTGTCACGACACACACACAAGACACGTAGATCCAAGTGCAGTATATTTTAATGGGTAATCCGTACTCACAATCAGTCCAGGCAAAGGTCAAAATCCATACAAAGGCAATCCGAGAAACAAGAAACAGAACCAACATCCGAAGTGTGGGACATAAAACAAGGACTCCGTGACAAACACTAAGACAGACAGGGTATAAATACACAGACACCAATGATCTAGACAAGAAACAGCTGGGACAAATGATGACAGGGAACAGCTGAGTGTAATGAACCGTGATAAGTGCAGATGGGGATTATGGGGAATGTGGTTCCTAATGAGAATGACACCGTGGGGGAAGGGGACCTCAAGTGGACACCAGGGAACATAACACAACACTGTGACACCTTAAGGTTGTGAGTGTTGTGGCTTCACAAATGCTTTGCTGCATCCCTCGGTTGTAATGAGTAGTTATTTCAGTCAAAGTTGCTCTTCTATCAGCTTGAATCAGTCGGCCCATTCTCCTCTGACCTCTAGCATCAACAAGGCATTTTCGCCCACAGGACTGCCGCATAATGGATGTTTTTCCCTTTTCACACCATTCTTTGTAAACCCTAGAAATGGTTGTGCGTGAAAATCCCAGTAACTGAGCAGATTGTGAAATACTCAGACCGGCCCGTCTGGCACCAACAACCATGCCATGCTCAAAATTGCTTAAATCACCCTTCTTTCCCATTCTGACATTCAGTTTGGAGTTCAGGAGATTGTCTTGACCAGGACCACACACCTAAATGCATTGAAGCAACTGCCATGTGATTGGTTGATTAGATAATTGCATTAATGAGAAATTGAACAGGTGTTCCTAATAATCCTTTAGGTGAGTGTAAATGCCTCATTCATTCATTCAAGGAGGTCTGGAGAAAGTACCTTGAGAAAACTATATGTTCTCATTCATTTAATGGTAATATTTACAATAGATATTGCAGTATTTATTATTTATTTAATATTGCAGCCTGTCACTCACATGAGATCACAGCAATATCAAACTTCAACGATCCAATCAATACCCGATGGACAAAAAAAAAGAAAATAAAAAAATTCCGGTTTCACCCTAAATGTTTTTTTTATTTGAGAAGCTTAGACATCACAATAGGGAAGAAAATACTATCGCAACTTCCGTTTCATGCCGACTTTATCATCTATGGAACTTTCTATTGTATAAAAGCTTGATACAGTTATTTGGTCTATATTAAAAGGTTCTTCAGACTAAGAAAAATGGTCCTTTTAAGATTTTTCACTGACAAATAAAACTTTGGAGAGTTAATGGTTCTTTCTGGCACCTTGATCTTTTTGTTGTGAATTTTGGAGCTGCAAAAAATGTAGCAGAACATCTACAATGAAATGTGTTATTAAAATATTGTTTGAAATAAAATTTAATTCAGGACCCACATTTACGTTTGAATGGTTATCAATTGAGAAACATGCTTTTTGGTTGTAGAATGGTGTAAGTACGACCAGAATTATCTACCAGCAGGGGCTAATGTGGTTAAATAAAATCTTAATTTTTGGCCAGTGGAGAAGTCTTCTCTTTAAATACGTAATATTTTAAGTGTATAATAATCATTTCTTTAATTTAATCATTTATTTGTCAGCATATACCCAAACAAGATTGTAAAATCAGCTAAACAGATTTAACATCAGAAATAAAGCCACAGGATGGTCCAGATGCTTAAACATATGTTACAGCTACAAAAACAATTACAACCAGTTTTTAATACATCTCAATTGCTCACCATATGAGCTCATCCAGGCACATTTTGTGTACTAAATTCTAACAATTTAAAACTTTAAAACTAACAGAGTCAGTGACTTTTCTTTAGTGTTCCTTTTATTTTTCCAATTTTTTTTTCAGTCGTTTTCTTGAAATATCCAAGGTCTGCATGTACAAAGATGTGGAAAGGACGTCCTGCTGATTAAGACATAGACACGATGTTGTAATTGTAAAAGAGTAATTCATTCAAAGATTTAATTCTGACATTATTTTTGTCATACTTTTGGATAAAAATTGTTTGCTAATTACCCGAACTTTCCACTTTTGTGTTGCATAGAAATGCGATAAATAATGTGTATAAATAATGGCACAATTTTGTAACCTTTAAAAGAGTGAAAAAATAATAGGTACAGTGACTGCCCTAGTGAAAAATAAATATACTAAAATGGATTTGAAATACATTTATGTTATGCTAAGTATACTGTAGCATATTTTTATGCTACAAATACATTTATATTTATCCACTTAATATAAATATCCTGCAATTGTATGTTTAGTATGCTAAATTGGAACAACTCATTTTGACCTTAAAGGTGATCTATTATGCCCATTTTCATCTTTCAGAAGAGGGCGGATCCATTACATGTGCTTCGGATACTATTGGAACAACATAACAGCCGAATTTCTCTCAGGCAAAATGTCAATAATACCCAGTATATAGCGGAGTGCAGCCTTACATGTTTGAACTGGAGGCAGAAACAGATGGAGAGACTCAGGAAGAGGCTGCAACTGTTAGACTGTACATGGACATTTCTGAATGGTTAGTGGATACATATATGTAGTTGTTGTGGAGTTACGTTGATTCATATCATCGACTAGCCTGTACTGTCATGTTAATCTATAAACTGTTGTATAGGTGCTCGTGTGGGAACTGTAACAGAATGCCCACAGAGCACAGATGTATCATACATAGTTATCTGTCTTTTATAGCATCCTGTGGTATTTGCGTTGTGTATTGTATTTCACTAAAGGTGAAAGGTTGTGCCTATAATAAAACCTATATTTTTATTCAACTCTTTATTGTAATGAATGAAAAAAAAACCCAGAGAAACAGTCAGAGATGTTGGTAACGTTAGTCACATTAGCTCTACATCATTCTATAAAGCTCATTCAGAAAGTAAATTTGGAAACATTCACAAAGTATGCAGTGGCATAGGCCTACTACTTGTTCACGATATGAAGTTAGAGCATGAAGCTTTGGTATTGACCCATCCTTCAGAAATAACTTTTTGCAAATCCAGCGTTGTACTGACCCTCGTTGGTGAAGCAGTCATGAGTAAAATGATTTGCGCAAATATATATCATTTTACCGACATTCTTCTGCACATTTCCGTCAAAAATGAAATTCAACCACAGTGTTCTTAGTGGCTCGGATGCCGGGAGTCTATGGAGACTTGTATGTCCGTTGGTACATCCAGCAACAAAACATTTATAATGTTTTTTAGGCGCACACATTGTAATACTAGCTGATACATAAAGTAAACAGTAATGGCGGACTGCCGCTTCTCACTCAGGACGGGATCTATGCTAATGGGGCAGATCATCACCAGTCATGGGCCGGGTTTCTCTACTACATATGAGTAGGGGGAAATTTGAAATGGTTTGTTCTGAGAGATTGATAATGATATATGGGGATTATAAAAAAGTATTGGGTAGATTTTTACCATTATAGGCTGTTTGTTTACACACATTGTGGACACACATCTGTGTTCAAACACCTTATAAAAGTGAATTTTGTGTAGGTCCCCTTTAATGCAAGTGCTGAGGTCCAACTAAAGATATACTTACAATGGTGGCCAACATTATTAGAGCACTTGGCATATTTAAGAGGATTGAGTTGTTATTTTCCAAGAGGACAGTGACCCTAAACATCATTCTAACGATTGCCGGAACTACATGCGACGGAAGGAATCTGCCTGGAACATTGAAAATTATTGACTGGGCCCGTCAAAGTTCGGACCTCAACCCCATCGAGCAAATTTGGGGCGTGTTGGAAAATCAACTGGACAGATCTATTGTACATTCAAAGGAAAGCCTTTGGCTTCAGTTTCAGAATGCATGGGATAACATTAGCGTTGAAGTTTTCAGGAAATATATTGACACTATGCCAGAGAGATATGCTGCTGTAATTGGTGGACGAAGGTGGACATACCAAATTTTAATTTTGTGCCCAGAGCAACCATCTGCATGTTTCATGAACATTATGAAATTAAATCATGTTTTGGAGATCTGTATTTAAATATTCAGATTCAATATTTTCAGATCTGTCAGGTGTTCTAATCATTTTGGCCACCACTGTAAGTATATTTGATTATATAAAGTCATACTTTAAATATCTTACATTTAAAGAATGATATTATACATAGGTCATACTATCCTTACTAATAGTGCTATTAAAACACATTTTAGGCTTAATATTAAGAAATGTGCATTGTCAAATAAAGAAGTACTCCAAATAAAAAGTTGAATTAGCATTTACTGACATATCGCTTGAGACTTACTGGTAATATTTATCAGTAAGTCTCAAGCGATATGTCAGTAAATGTTAATAGATTTGCAGTATGAAATAAATGTATTTTACATTTACATATAGTTTTTTTTCACCTGGGTGCACATTGTAACATCCTGCTGTTACTTTTTTCCGTCAGTCGGACGTCATGTACAAGATGTTCTGTACAAGCACACAGACCCCCTGCTGCTGTTTGAGCATCCTGACATTTCAGACGTAGGATTGAAAAATGTTTTAATTCGAATTGAACATGCATGTATTTTTGGAGGTTTAACCTTGATCTAGTTCTGTTGGATGTTCCACTGGGACGTGTTTAGCATCAGGAGCTGTTGAAAAAGATTTAGGACCACACAAACCAATGTTCCAACACAGTCCAAGATGTGCATTAAAAAAAAAAAAAAAAACATTTGCGGCTGCGGTGTTAAGGGATTTATTTATTGTCCCTGTTGTCACAGTGTCTTAAAATAACAAATTTTTATTGCACATCATGCAAAAAATTTGCCACTGTGAAAAAAGCCCGGGAAAGTGTTGTGAGATCGTATAAGATGAATGACTAGCGTCCAAGATTCAGTGTGTGGGTGTGTGTATCTTTGGGTATGTGTGAGTGTGTGTGTGTGTAATTCCATGCATGGCTGTCTTGCATAAAGATTATAAAGTCACGGAATTGCTGTCTCTAACAGTCAGTGTGTGTTTATTGCGTGTATATGTATATATGTGTGTGCTTGTTTGGTTATTTATAGCATTCCATTCTCTCTGTTCCATGACTATCTCTCTAGTGTGTGTGTGTACGCGCGCACACTCAGCATGATCTCATTAGTCAGGGATTTTTCAATTAGGGCAACTTTTCTGTCTGGATGTTTTAAAAAACAAAATAATATAGATATTATAATATAATATAATATAATATAATATAATATAATATAATATAATATAATATAATATAGTATAATATAATATAATACAATATAATATTGTTAGAAGATATCAGACTTGAGAGAGATGGATGAATGACAACTTAAAGCTTTTATTGAACAGTGTCCAAAACAGGTGAGTATAGACCACAGACAACGTGCAGTGCAAGTAATGCTTCAGTCTTATGTTTGCAGGTGATGATAGAGGATGTGATGATAGAGGATTCAATTGGTAAGTAAATACACACACACACACACACGTCTAGTTCGCTATCTTTGTGGGGACTCTTCATAGACGTAATGGTTTTGCGTTGAAAAACTCAGGTGAGTAGACAGGTAAGTAATTAAAGTCCAAGTCGTAGACCAGACAAATGCCTGAGGCTGAGGTGTGTGCTTATACTGTGGTGATGAGCATTTGTCATGTGATGCAAGTGATGAGTTTTGAGTGTGAGTGAGGGAGTGCAGCAGTGAGGGAGGACTGGTGCACTTGTGAGAATTTATATATTATATTATATTATATCATATTATATTATAAAAAAAATAAAAATAATAATAACTTGTAAAAAAAAAGTATACTGCATGAGCTTTTATTCATGTTTATTGATCGTTTTTTCTATGTGCAACTTCTAGTGTGGATTTATGAAAGCAGTTTTTGCCACATAATACGCCTTTATTGTTCTTGGCAAACAAGGTTTGCCCTTCATTTCACAACAGGTTCATTTGAATAAAACAACCATTGATTCACACTAGGGTGAAAATCAAAGGTTCCTGTCAGCAAACAATGTCCTCGATAGCAAAGAGAGCAATGTTTCTTGATCGTTGCAGGCCATCTAGATTTCTAGACTACAGATTCCCTCTTTGGTGTGTGTGTAATATTTATATTTTCATTTATGTAACAATACTTAGGCCAGTGGTTTACTTAGACCAACATTCTCGTACAACCTAGTCACAAGCTTTAATTTGTTAGATTTTGATATCAAGTCTGTGTGCGTGACATATTTTGATTTATATCAATATTTTTGTATTTAAGATCAATCATGGTTGCTCTAGACTCTTATCAGTCCTTTGACTGGTCTTTTACTAGAATAAATGGAATCATATGGAACGTAACGATTCGGGTTCCAATTCTGATTCTTTTTAATGATTCTGGTTTATTAATAACAATAAATTATAATAATATTTTTGGTAATTCAAAGTAATAACTATTTGGTGAAAAAAACAAACATTTTTTTTTATTTAGAAAGGATTTCTGTCATGGCATGGGTTGCTGCAAAGATGCAGGATATAGTTGCAGCAGTGATATTTATTTGCAGAAGAACCAAAATACAAAACTCATAGGAGAAACAGGAAAACAACAAGGATCAAACAAACCACTTACTAAGATTTGATTTTATGTAGTTTATACTCTTTATTATGTATAGAAATTGCACCAAGGTGAACATATCTAGATGAATTTCACTCTCTTTTATAAATTTAAAAAAAGTCCAATACAAACATTACTGCCGCTCGTCAATGGCAGCTGTCGCAGTTGCTATAGGCGACTAACAATAGGCGACAATAACAATGTTCCGTAGGCTAGACCATCCCATTTAACAATGTTCGGTCTGAACTTCGCAGCCTTAGAAGGTGTAGCCTTTGAGGTCTGAGTCCTTCAAAGAATGCAGCCTCTGAATTGGGTCACTGCTATATACACAGGTTAACTAAGCAGACTAGAAACAGATGTGTAACTTAATCAGTAACCATGGTAACAAATGAAGACCAGAGCCTTTTCTCAATACCAAGTACGCAAACTTCGGACTTGCGTCCTTGGTAGTTCGGACTTGCCGAGGACGAGAGGACGCAAGTCCGGTTCTTCTGCAAATGGAACAGAGCGTACTTGATCGCGTCACTCAGCACGCTCTGGCTACTCCGGTTATCTCTTTATATATATTTTAGGCAACAACAACAATAAAACAAAATATGCTACAACTCTGCATCTTTTCGTCAACAATAAAACGAAATATGTTATAAAACACCACTCTGCTTTTTTTCATAAAAAAAAAAAATCAACATTATATAGCCTAATGGCCATGTGGTTCAGGCAACGCGTTCCCTTTCAAGGGAACTTCGAGCTGCGTTTGAGACGCGGTGGGAACGCTCTGCGTGATTGCGTCATGAAGCACGTGTAAAATCAGTCCAATGGAAGCCCGATACGTCATGGGTGACGTCATAGACCAGGAAACTATAAAGCACCCTTGAAAACAGACCGCGACAGCTTCTGTAGTCTTCAGCAAGCGCTCTCTGTGATTCTGTCCTTGTCTATTTATTGTTGTTTGTCAAGCCCAATATATATATCACTATCTATCATTATGGCGAGCAAAGCAATATTATAGACGTTGTGTTGTTCCCTGCCCTCGTTACATCACGGGTGGGGACACACATCAGCTTTTTGTTGCTGTTTGGGAGTGGAGCATGCAACAGTCATTTCTCGAGGGATCTGACTGTGCATTGCGAGAAGCTGTCCGTGAGGACGCTCCGCTCCCGCCGGGCGTTCTTCGAGGAGGACGGTTCGGTTCGCGTTCCCCGAGCGGGTCTCTCTGTTGCCGAGGCTCGGAGACGGCTCGTATTTCGGGGTTCGTAAACGGATCTGACAGCGGGGGTTGGGACGGGCTCCGCCCTTTCTCAGCTTTCACATGCCAGATCTAGTGTGCTGCGATTTCCAGTTCCGAGGAATTGGTATCGTTAGTGTTTTGTTTTAAAAGAAGGAGAACAAAACAAATACAAATCTTTATAAAAAGGCAGATGTTTGAGTTTTCAATGAATACATTTTCCAGCTCATAACTCTGTTGAATAAAGAGGAGCTTTTTTAAAGAAAAAAGGAGGTTTTATCTAGTGCTGTTGCCAGTTAAATATTTACTGGCCAGCTGAACATTATGAGATTGAAAATAAAGAAGAGTTTGTTAAAGATGAACTGTATCTTAAACAGGGAAAACTCTGTATCTCAGCCTCCTCGTCGGGGACTGTGGTTTTCCCCTATCTCCACACTGAGGTGTCGAGATCGTGGAATAAACCGGTTTGTATTTTATGTGTTTAATCCCCAGATGTCTGACTATAGTAATGTTTGGGTATTAAGTATCATAGTATGACATTGCCTCGGGTTAAAGAGACGCTTACGAGCTTTCTCTCTCCCGAGTCGGCGTCATCGTTATTAACCCCGACGTTACCCACCAGCCATCTTAAATAATGAATACATTTTTTATTAGGCAGCGCTGGTGGGTAAAGTATGTAAGGACATGGATGAATGTGAGGGGCGACTCTCTGAGGAGGGTCGCAGCGCTGCCAGTTCGGTTGTTTCCTGCTGGTGGCCACAGAGTGATATATATATATATATATATATAAAGTTTTTCTGATATAAAGATAAAGGAAAATAAAGATATAATTATGTCTGTTCTTCTGGACGCTCCGCTTTCAAGAAAACTGAGATATAAACCTTTCATCATTCTTCCTCACCAAATAATGTTCCTGAGATATTAAGCTCCTCTCAGCACAAAGTGCAAAACAGAGCGTCGCCATTCGGGCTCCTCCGCAATTGAGGGGTACCTGGGTGGCGGTCGCAGTCTAGCCAGTTAGAGACATGCAAGATCTGAGGACTGTTTTATCTCTAAAATAGCTTTGACAAAGAAGAAGCCCTGACGCCGAGGCGATCAGGCTTCTAAGGGTGGTCCCCTCTGGGGTAGGGACGGTTTTGAGAAATCGTTTCTCCTCAGCGCCCTTTGGGGTGCGACTCTCTGAGGAGGGTCGCAGTACTGCCAGTTCGGTTTCCCTGCCGGTTCGCCGTTTCAGGGCACCAAGGTGTCAGTGTCCCCAAACGAGCCTTCAAATAAGAAAAAAGAAGAGCAGTCAGTTCGGTTTCCCTGCCGGTTCGCCGTTTCAGGGCGCCGAAGTGCCTGCTTTTTTCAACGATCCTCCGAGGAGGGTCGTAGGAACTAAGCTAGTTAAGAGGTAGGCAAGATCTGAAGACTGTCATCATCTCTAATAAAGCTTAGACAAGAAGTCCTGTCGCAAGAAAACGAGGCTATCAGGCTTCTGAGGGCTCCTCCGGGGCAGGGACGGTTTTGAGAAATCGTTTCTCCTCGGCGACCTCTGGGGTGCGACTCTCTGAGGAGGGTCGCAGCGCTGCCAGTTCGGTTGTTCCCTGCCGGTTCGCCGTTCAGGGCACCGAGGTGTCAGCATCCCCATACGATCCTCCGAGGAGGGTCGTAGAATGGTCAGTTCGGTTGTTCCCTGCCGGTTCGCCGCTTCAGGGCGCCGTAGTGACTGTTCAAATAAATCCAGAGGCCAGTCTTGAGAGACTGGTTCCCTTAGTAAATTTCTGGCAGCGTGGAAACTACTGCCACATATTTCTCAGTGGGTCCTGCACACTATAGAAAAGGGTTTCAGAATTCAGTTCGGTTCTCGTTCGCCCAGATTTCTAGGGGTCCTCCTTTCATTGGTGGACCCCGAGCAGGCTTTGGTTATGGAGCAGGAAGTACTATCACTTCTGCAAAAGGAGCTGTAGAAGGGGTTCCTCCTCCCAGCAGACAGCCATTACTTCATTGTTTCCGAAAGAGGATGAGGTGTTTCCCGAGGTTTGCTTTCGGGGGCGAAGCATACCATTATTGGGTTCTTCCATTCGGCCTAGGTTTATTTCCCCACACCTTTACAGTATGCGTGGATGCAGCTCTGGCTCTTCTGAGACTCCAGGGCATTCGCGTATTATACTACATCAATGATTGGTTGTTCCTAGCTCAATCTGAGTTTATGGCAGTTCGGCATCGAGATGTCGTTCTGTCTCATTAAGGATGTTGGGGTTGCCTCTCAACGCCAAGAAGAGTGTGCTCTGAGGACCACTTTTCAAGGTGTAGCAATTCTACAGCAAACGTAATGGGGTATATCTAGGCCAGTCACTCACTGTGAAACAGTTTCAGACGGGTGGGTCTCATGGCAGTTGCGTCCAACGTTTTACTTTTGGCCTTCTGTTCATGAGACCCCTGCAGTGGTGGCTCAGGACCAAGGGGTTTTCTCCGAGGGGAAATACGTTTTCGCATGATCAAGGTCACGCGGCTATGCCTTCGTGCTTCGGTCATGTGGAAGAACCTTGGTTCCTCGCCCAGGCCCAGTGTTGGGGGCTTCTTGTCGACGCATATTGCTATCGACGGATGCTTCCCTCACAAGTGGGGGCGATCATGAGTGGTTGCTCGGCGAATGGCGGACAACACACTGATGGTCTCGTATATCAGAGCAGATATCCTGTTGAGGCAGGGGCTGAGGCCCAGGGGATTGGAGACTTCACCCTGAGGTGGTGGAGCTTCTTAGGGAGAACTTTGCTCTAACTAAAGTCAAGTCGACCTTTCACATCGTTTGTACAACGCATTGCTCTATATGGTTCCCCCTCACGCAGCCAGCTCTTCGCGGACTGGATGCGATGGTGCAGGTGTGGCCGAGGCTGCACCTGTACGCATTTCCCCCGATATCTATGCTCCTGGAGGTTCTGGAAAGGGTTCGCCGGGAAGGGGCCCGTCTGTTACTAGTAGCCCCTTTCTGGCCGACTCGAGTTTGGTTCTCGGACTTGGTGTCTCTTCTGAGCGGCTCTCCTATGGAGATTCCAATCAGGAGGGACCTGCTGTCCCAGGTAGAGGGCACGATATTTCACCCTCGACCGGAGTTGTGGAAACTGTGGGCCTGGCCTCTGAGGGGGCCAGGCTCATAGAATCCGGTCTCTCGACTGAGGTCGTTGAGACCATTATCCATTCCAGAGCCCCTTCCACGAGAAAACTGTATGCGCTGAAATGGAAATTATTCTCCACCTGGTGTGGTGAGCGTCAGTTAGATCCTGTTAACTGCCCTGTTGGTTCAGTTCTCGATTTTCTGCAAGACCGTTTCTCTGCTGGATTATCTCCTACCCCTCTGGGGGGTACTTCTATTGGGAGAGATCCTCTGATTACTCGTTTTCTCCGTGGTACATTGAGGTTGAGACCTGCACTGCACTCCAGAGCACCGGCTTGGGATTTAGCCATTGTACTTGAGGGTCTGGCTCTGGCTCCGTTCGAGCCCATTGAAGAGGTTTCAGAAAAATTCCTCACTTTGAAAGCTTTATTTCTCCTTGCTATTTCATCTATCAAGAGAATTGGAGATTTACACGCCCTGTCGGTTGCTCCGTCATGTTTGGAATTTGCACCTGGTATGGTGAAAGCATTTCTATACCCTAGACCAGGTTATATTCCTAAGGTCCCATTCAATGTTGGGGGCCCAATAGTGCTGCAGGCCTTCTATCCTCCACCTTTTAATACCCCAGATCAGGAACAATTAAACCTGTTATGTCCAGTTCGGGCATTGGATGCCTACGTTCACAGAGCTGCCCTGTGGCGTAAGTCAGAGCAATTATTTGTATGTTTTGGGTCACTCAAAAGAGGGTGCCCTGCATCTAAACAGGTTATGAGCAAGTGGATAGTCGAGGCTATTTCACTAGCTTATGAAGCGGCCGGTCAGCCTTCACCTATGGCTGTACGGGCCCATTCTACTAGGAGTATGGCGGCCTCTACGGCCTTAATTTCGGGTGTTTCCCTTCTTGACATTTGTAATGCGGCAGGTTGGTCCTCTCCACATACATTTGTCAGGTTTTATGACCTTGACCTCTCCACTCCTGGGGCGAGGTTGCTTGCTTCTAGTGTGCGCAAGGACTTCACACAGAACGGGCATTTGTCACTATGGCGTAGTGGGTATGGGGTTCCCACCGCGTCTCAAACGCAGCTCGAAGTTCCCTTGAAAGGGAACGTCTCAGGTTACGTATGTAACCCTGGTTCCCTGAGAGGGAACGAGACGCTGCGTTTGCCTGCCATACTTCCTGCATGCCCTGATCAACTTGCTTCAGACTTTTTCAGAAGCTGTCGCGGTCTGTTTTCAAGGGTGCTTTATAGTTTCCTGGTCTATGACGTCACCCATGACGTATCGGGCTTCCATTGGACTGATTTTACACGTGCTTCATGACGCAATCACGCAGAGCGTTCCCACCGCGTCTCAAACGCAGCGTCTCGTTCCCTCTCAGGGAACCAGGGTTACATACGTAACCTGAGACGATTCTCTTCACTGCATATTAACAAAATGAACATGATCTTTTTGTTTTCATTTAAAAAAATATGAAACACTGATTTTTATTGACATTTATCAAACAGAGACAGGGTTGTGTCATTTTATTTTATTGTTCACATAGTAAAGATAATGTAAAAAATGTTGTTAAAGTTAAATAGCCATAAAGTTATGAAACTTCAAAAACTATTTTTTTTTTTTTTGCCATGGAACAAACTATAGTTTAATTAGACCAAAGATAGACGAATTATATGTCAAGTTATCCACTAGACTAGAGAGATCAGAGCCAGCGGCAAACGTCAGAAGCACTAGCCGAGGATAAGCTGTTCCAGTCGGGGTTAATTTCGCTGAGTGTCCGGTGAAGGCTTGGATGTCAGAACTCCGAAAACGTCAGATGCATTTTTCAAATAGGCGCTATCTTTATAAATAAACTACAGATTAAACAACCAAATTCTCGCCTGAAACACTCTTAAAATTACATTTCATGACACAATAACAGTAGTATTTTGATATTTCGCGGATTTTCTCCTCTCCTATTGACGTTTACTGGTTGGTGCAAGGTGCATTCTGGGACACCTGGCTATCTCAAGTCCACACAAGTCACCTCTCGATGCATCATCGGTAAACGGGGCGGATCAAGAACACATCCGGGGATTTGAAGTGGACTTGGCTAGATGTGAACTTTGAATTGGAACAGTACTTGGGCAGTGACTGATGACGTTTCAAAAGTCCACAAGAACACAAGTACAGACAAGAACGCATATTGAGAAACGGCTCAGGAAAGTGGGGAACAAAGGAAACAGGAACAGAACACATAAAAAAAAGGTGTAACAAACTAAAAGTCCATGAACAGAACTTAAACATGACAATTACAATGCATTTTTTTGTGTTCTGCCAATTTTGCAGCCCAAGTTGAACATAAACATTACAATACATTTTGGGTCAGTGTAGTCTATAATAAAACGTCTGCATTTCTAGAAGCGATTGGAACTTCTAGATCACTCTGTTTACATTGTCAATCAATGCCATGCTGAATCCAATGTTTCTGAATCAGCTTATCTTCGTGAAGATGAACATCAAGATGCTTCTCAAAGAGTTGGAAGGCAAAAAGGGCAATATCTCTCATTTTGTTTTAATCACCTCAATTTGATCCCATTCAGTTATGCCATTTCAGCAGAATAAACATATTGTGTGATCAGCTCTGTCGTATCAGCATGCAGCTTTAGAAAGATTATCTTATTCATATCATGCATTACAGAGGTTAGAATATATGCTATCCACTAAACTTATTAAATTAAAATCAGAAATGAGAAATTATATTGAATAATTCCATATGTTGCATACTTGTTATGTTGAAATGACATGACATGAAAATGCCATGTCATGCAAAAAATTCTCTATGACCAGAACTGAAAAGTAGAATTGGAAATCTCCAATCCACAATTAAACATAATTTAGAATATGTAAATAAGTAATTTGTTTTCTAAAATCACATCAGTTGAAGGAATTCCTCCTTTAGATGCTAAAGATATCCCAGCCCGTTCTCATCCTTTGGCGTCATACATGTGACGCTTTGTACATTTCGTTGAAATCTTACGCACATGGCATCCTTTAGCATCAGTATGAGACGCAGAACCCAAGGCGTCATACAGGTGACGCTCATCTAAATCCAACGCACATGGCATCGTTTAGCGTAAATATGAGACGCAGATCCCAAGGCGTCATAACCGTAACACTACCCCAGACCTAAACCTACCCAAACAGTGTGTGTTATATTGACGCTAAAGGATGCCATGTGCGTAAGATTTCGACGAAATGTCATATGGCGTCACCTAAATGACGCCAGGATCATAATCATCCTCCTCCTTTTCCCCACTAGGACCTCTGGAAAGATTGCACTCGTAATCCAGGTTACACGTCCAGGTCACACGTTTAACCATGAGAGGGATTTATTATATTATGCAATCTCTTCCGTAAAGTAATGATCAGATTTCATCACACTGAATGTAAACATAGACACACATACAGTCTCTCCTTCATTACAGTGCCAGGGCAGATGGGAGTCTTAGTGTGGAGCTGTTTTTGAAGCCCTCGGCTTATTGAAGCCTCAGTCAAATGAGCTCGGAATCTCCAATGTGGGAAAAATTATCCGACCAGTAAAATTCACTCACATTAGAATGATGGACAGCCACTCTCTCTTTCCTCCCTGCAAGCTTTCAGATTATCTGGTTTATCTCAGGTTTATCTGATTTTAGTTAGGCCTATGTACATGTTCATGTTCATAGGCCTATGTGCTGTTCATAACAGCTAGTTTCGATTTCGGCCATTCTCGGGATATTTGCTTTCGCTGTGCTAATTGCAAGGGCTATTAAAGCAGATATAAATTAGAAGTAAATTCAGGAGAAAACCAGGACAAGCAGTCACTCTGCGAGAACGGCTAGAGCGCGTAAGTTGTTTTTTCTTAATATCCAGTTCTCCTGTTGCTCTGTTTACCATTTGTCAAGTAAGTAGGGCTATTTTCGATTCTTTGCTTATTTGTAATTTTTATTTTCACTAAATATCTTTAATTTAATTGGACACGTTCCTATTTTGAATATCTGCCGTCTTAAGGGTTGTAGTCTGGTTGTTATTGTAGCACTTAAGTATTGCTGTTCATAACAGCTAGTTTCGATTTCAGCCATTCTCGGGATATTTGCTTTCGCTGTGCTAATTGCAAGGGCTATTAAAGCAGATATAAATTAGAAGTAAATTCAGGAGAAAACCAGGACAAGCAGTCACTCTGCGAGAACGGCTAGAGCGCGTAAGTTGTTTTTTCTTACAGTTTTTTTCAATTGTTTACACGCAATTTTGAAAACCGGGTTCTTTTTTTCAAAATGTAATCACAATTATCCAAACACCACACTTAATTGGCATAATTCCTAGATTGTTTGCAAAATGACACACTTCTGTCAAAACATACACACTTCAGTCAAAAGATATACACATATTTGTGAAAATGCTATTAGTTTTCATTTAACCAACACAGTCCTCAATGATCAGACACTATTGCAACCAGTTTCACACTGCTGTGATAAATAAAAAACACACTTGTAAAAAAACTATTTTTAGGAAATAGCATGTGCTAGATTTTTGGCCAGACATTATGTAAGGGATAATTTAGATGAAAAAAAAATTGTGACAAACAAACAACATTCTTCATGATTAGTTTGAGATATAGGGAGAATGTACACAAATAGGCCTACTATAAACTTACCAAGCACTGCACAACACTGATTTCTGCAGACTCATATTTCAAGTATTTATTTACAGTATTTCTTACCATAATCAGTTACAGTAATCAACCAACAATGAAATCAATGAAAAAAATAAAATCTGTAGACAAATAAAAATGACTGCATGAAGTACATACAGTTTGACTCTGAAGAAAAACTACTGTAAAAGCAACAAGAATACTGTAACTCTTCAGTTACTGTATCAACCAGAGATTTGGTTGAACTCTTTGTCCAGCTTCCATCGGTGTCAGTCCATGGTTGATAACATGGTCAATAGTGTTGCACGGATTTCTTGAGTCAAATTTGGTTCCTCGTCTTCTTTGTTCAGGTTATGTCAACTCTACAAGTCCTTCTCTACCTCTTCCTCTACCTAGGCCTCTTCCTCAACCTCCTTCACCTCTTCCTCTACCTAGGCCTCCTCCTCAACCTCCTTCACCTCTTCCTCTACCTCCTTCACCTCTTCCTCCACCTCCTTCACCTCTTCCTCTATCTCCTTCTCCTCTTCTTCTACCTAGGCCTCCTCCTCAACCTCCTTCACCTCTTCCTCTACCTCCTTCACCTCTTCCTCTATCTCCTTCTCCTCTTCCTCTACCTGGGCCTCCTCCTCTACCTCCTTCACCTCTTCCTCAACCTCCTTCACCTCTTCCTCTACCTAGGCCTCTTCCTCTATCTCCTTCTTCTCCTCTTCCTCTATCTCCTTCTCCTCTTCCTCTACCTGGGCCTCCTCCTCTACCTCCTTCTCCTCCTCCTCTACCTTCTTCACCTCTTCCTCAACCTCCTTCACCTCTTCCTCTACCTAGGCCTCTTCCTCTATCTCCTCCTTCACCTCTTCCTCTACCTCCTTCTCCTCTTCCTCTACCTCCTTCATCTCCTCTTTGAGCTCCCCCTCTTATTCTCACTCTTCTTCTTCTTCTTCTAGCTCCTTCCATTTTCGTTGAAGACAGGTGAACTCACCTGCTGCCTTTTATAGCACACCTGAGTGCTGCGTTTTCAAATTAGCACATGTGTGCTTCCACGCCTGATGGATGTGCATATTCAATTCATTCATTAGTGTGGTCAATGGCAAACCGGGGCTTTGTAATGACAAGGAAGTAACCTCACAATCCTTATCTGTGTCTAAGGTGTGAAAATGTGTGTAGAGTTTTACAAATCACTATGTGTAATGTTTTGCAAAAAGGGTGAAGCTGACAACGTGCTTACAATTGTGCAAATCTAGGCTGGTGTTTTGCTCCTTGGGTGTAAGGTTTT
Source organism: Tiaroga cobitis (assembly GCA_030578255.1). Taxonomy (NCBI): domain Eukaryota; kingdom Metazoa; phylum Chordata; class Actinopteri; order Cypriniformes; family Leuciscidae; genus Tiaroga; species Tiaroga cobitis. The sequence continues at coordinate 18,904,166 of CM060593.1, read as the reverse complement.
GCTAATAGTGGGAAAGTTTTAATTTTAGTGTATAAGCAATTTAAAAAAACTGTAATATCCAGTTCTCCTGTTGCTCTGTTTACCATTTGTCAAGTAAGTAGGGCTATTTTCGATTCTTTGCTTATTTGTAATTTTTATTTTCACTAAATATCTTTAATTTAATTAGACACGTTCCTATTTTGAATATCTGCCGTCTTAAGGGTTGTCCCTACAGCATTTAAGCAGGCTCGCGTAACTCCTCTGCTTAAAAAACCAACATTAAACACATCACTTCTAGAGAACTACAGACCTGTCTCTCTCCTACCATTCATTGCGAAAACACTTGAACGTGTTGCTTTTAACCAAGTATCATCTTTCCTGTCCCTGAACAACCAGCTGGATGTCAACCAATCTGGCTTCAAGAAAGGACATTCAACTGAGACTGCATTGCTGTCAGTCATGGAAGCCCTGCGGATCGCAAAAGCTGCTTCCAAATCATCAGTTCTCATTCTACTGGACCTGTCTGCTGCTTTCGACACAGTGAATCATCAGATCCTCTTGTCCGCCCTCTCATCACTGGGCATCACTGGAACCTCCCTCAACTGGTTTGAGTCCTATCTCACAGGTAGGTCCTTCAAGGTCGCATGGAGAGGTGAGGTATCCAAAGCACATCAGCTGACCACAGGGGTTCCCCAGGGTTCAGTTCTTGGACCGCTCCTCTTCTCCATTTACACCACATCACTGGGACCCATCATACAGGCACATGGTTTCTCTTACCATTGCTATGCTGATGACACCCAACTCTACCTCTCATTTCAACCAGATGATCCCACAGTAGCTGTACGGATCTCAAGCTGTCTGGCGGACATCTCGGCGTGGATGAAGGAACATCACCTGCAGCTCAACCGGGCAAAGACTGAGCTTCTCGTCCTCCCTGCCAATCAGTCTCTACAGCACGACCTCACTATCCAGCTAGATTCATCCTCAATCACCCCATCAAGGTCGGTCAGAAATCTTGGAGTAATCTTTGATGATCAGCTGACCTTCACTGACCACATTACAAAGACAACTCGATCATGCAGGTTTGCTATGCACAACATCAGGAAGATCAGACCTTTCATAACTGAGCATGCAACACAACTTCTCGTCCAGGCCCTGGTCATTTCTAGGCTTGATTACTGCAATGCTCTTCTGGCTGGACTTCCATCATGTGCAGCTAAACCTCTACAAATGATCCAGAATGCTGCAGCTCGTCTCGTCTTCAACGAGCCCAAAAGGGCCCACGTCACTCCTCTGTTCATCTCTCTGCACTGGCTACCATTCTCTGCTCGCATCAAGTTCAAGGCTTTGACGCTTGCTTACAGATTGACCACAGGTTCAGCCCCCTCCTACTTCCACTCACTACTACAAGTGTACATCCCTACCAGAAGCCTAAGATCGGTCAATGAGCGACGGCTTGTGGTACCATCACAGCGGGGCACAAAATCACTCTCCAGAACATTCTCATTCACGGTTCCATGCTGATGGAATGATCTCCCCACCGTCATCCGGAATGCAGAATCCCTGACAGCATTCAAAAGGCAACTGAAAACTCATCTCTTCCGGGAGCACTTAACATAAAAAAAAAAAACTTTCCTTTAAATCCTCTTGCCTGGCTTATGCTACTCCGAGCAATGTCTGAACTTTTTATTTTGAGCACTTCTTGCGTTGTTTTTGCCTCTTCACGATGACTCGCTTGGTTTAGTCCTCAATTGTAAGTCGCTTTGGATAAAAGCGTCTGCTAAATGACTAAATGTAAATGTAAATGTAAATGTTCACATTATAGACACCTTTTTCCATTATATCTGAGACCCCTTGGACTGCAAATATGATTTTAACCTGAAAAGTTTTTTGAAAAAAAAAAAAAAAACAACAACAAAAAAACGATGTATATTACAAAATATTTTGAAAAGGTTTACAAAAGATTTTGCACTATTTTTAGGTTAATTTAATATTGATGTTAACATTTTTGTCAGAAGAAAGAAAGAGAGAAAGAAAGAAAGAAAGAAAGAAAGAAAGAAAGAAAGAAAGAAAGAAAGAAGAAAGAAAGAAAGAAAGAAAGAAAGAAAGAAAGAAAGAAAGAAAGAAAGAAAGAAAGAAAGAAAGAAAGAAAGAAAGAAAATCAGTGGAAATACTTTTTTTAATACTCAGTCCTTTTTCCTGTTCCTTAATGGAAAGAAGAATTGGCTAATGACTGCCGTCAGCTCTTGACGGTGGTTGCCAAAGAGCTCACCTCAGTTCATTTAAAGACCACGATCAACTGGCGGGCGCACTCTTTTTTTTTCCCCACATACTTTTAAAAAAGGGGCACTTTGTCACAATGTGCTAAAGTACAAGATGTAATGGGATGTCAGTCTGTAATGGGAAAAAGAGGCTGGGACATGATTTTAATGTTGTTAGAAATGTAATGTGAAATGTAAATGTAAAAGATCCTGCTGAGCATTTTTACTCTGGCCAAGGACTTTTTAGGACTTTTTAGGACTTTTTGTTGCATTTTAGCCTATTTACTTTAGTTTACAAATCATTCAAGCTTAGAAAATTGGCCACCCTTCTCAATATATTTAACATAGGACACGTACATATAATGTCACAAAATGTATGGGGTTCAGTTGATACACATTCTCGCTCTGCGTCCAATACCCACTCCGCCATTCTGAATGACTGAAATTAATAGTCAATGACTCCAAAAAATCAAAAATATCATCAACGAGGCTCGCAGAGAGTCAACAACCTGATATAGTATCTGAGGGGAGCTCTACGAAGGCCTTAGCAAGATGACTTTTTAAAACGAGAGGAGGCCTAACTACGTTCTACGCTAAGGGCTGCTTACCAAGGAGGCTCACAAAAGAGCCGGACAGCTTGGTAATGCTTTTCAAACTGAGTTTTGGGGAGCGTAGGTTTCAGCATGATGAATTAAAAGGAAAATTAAAAGGAAACCTAACAATGCTTTACTAAGGGTGGTTCCACCAAGGAGGCACAGAAAACCATACAAACTGGCATGACCACCCAGACCAAGCTCTAAGAACGGAGGCTTCAGCAAGCTGAATCTCTAAAGCGAGAGGAGGCCTAGCTACGTTCTACACCAAGGACTGGTTACCAAGGAGGTTTACAAAAGAGCCCAACAACTCGATACTGCTATCTAGTCAGAGCTGTGGGGACGGAGGCATCAGCAGGACGACTCTCTAAAGTGAAAGGAAGCCTAACTACTCTCTACGCTAAAAGACCACACAACTTGGACACAACTTATGTGGAGCTCTGGGGAGCGGAGGTTTCAGTATGATGACTCTCTAAATCGAGAGGAAACCCAACACTTCCCTAAGGGTGAATCCGCCAAGGAAGCTCACAGAGAGCCACACAACCCGGTGTAGTCACCCCAACCGAGCTCTAAGAACGGAGACCTCAGCAAGGCGACTCTCTAAAGCAAGAGGAGGACTAACTATGTTCTAAGCTAAGGACTGCATACCAATAAGGCTTGAAGACAGTTAACCAGGAAGGCTAAAAAAGAGCCTACCACCCAGTCCACTGCCTCCACGGAACTCTCAGAGGGGAGGCTTCAGCATGACAAACCACTATAACAAGAGGAAGCCTACGCTCTACCCTGAGGACTGCTTACCAAGGAGGCTCAGAAATTAGTCTGACAACTCAAGACTGCTATCCAAGCGGAGCTCTGGGTAGTGGAGGCCTCAGCAGGACGACTCTCTAGAGTGAGAGGAGGCCTAACAACGCTCCATCTTAAACAGAGTTCCACCAAGGAGGCTCACAGAGCCACTTTATGTCACAGTCTATAATGGAATGATGCTGAAGTCAGAAAGAGTTCATTACAGGGAGCGGAGGACCTTGCCCATAACCGGGAAGGTTCTACTCCATGCTCATCCTAAATGACCAATGAGAGCTAACAGCTAAGGCTAGCTACAACCATTGTAAAACCTGAAATATGATTTGGTCTCTAGACTAGACAGCATTTTAAGAGGTGCCGTACAACAGGAGGGGTTCGCCCAAGGCGAACAGAGACCAGAAGAGCTCCCAGCAATCCTTGGTTGGCAGATCATAAGCAAGTATAAGGTGGCCAGGCAAAATTCCTAGCCGCGCCAATATAAATGCTCTACCGAGACTCCAGAAACAAACTGAGCTCACTCACAGAGAGTCGGAATCCTACTATTAAAGGGTTAGTTCACCCAAAAATGAAAATTAAGTCATTAATTACTCACCCCCATGCTGTACCAACCCCGTAAGGCCTCCGTTCGTCTTCGGAACACAAATGAAGATATTTATTAAATCTGAGAGGTTTATGACTGCTACATAGGCTCCCTAAGGGAATGACACCGGACGGCCCAGAAAGTCATTAAAGAAAATGTTTAAATATTCAATAACATGCAATAACATTGCATGTATAATATGCAATAACCGGCAAACATTATCGGCCACAAGGCGAGATTTAATGAAACCAGTCTGGTCATTATGCACCAATTTAGTCATGAGTGGATCTAAACGAGAGGCCAAAACTTTGGCCAACAGTTTAAAAGAGACAAAGGTCTATAATTCCCGCACTGAGTCAAGTCTTTATTAGGCTTAGGTAACAGAGTAATAATGGCCATATTTGCACTATTAATAAATGAACCCACCTGAATAGAATAAAGAATCATATTCAACAAAGGCTTTCCCAGCTCATCCCAGAAAGAAAGGTATAGTTCAGGTGGGATTCCATCAGAGAGACATGTACGAGTCAAATCTTAAAAAAAGTTGTCGCACAGAGTCTCAGTGAAGACCAAATCCGGCCTATATAAACTCTGATAAAAGTCTTTAAGCTCTCGATTTATACCTTTGGGTTCACTTATCAAGCCATTAGAAGATTGAATTGCCATAAAATTTGAATACTTTTCACCATTACTTAATCTAAGAGCTAAAAGGTGATTTGGCTTAGCGCCATTGAAATAATCTCCACCTGTACCATCTGGGTCTCGTCGTCCTGCCATCACCATCCCCTTTTCTTGTCCTGCCATCACCATTCCTTCGCCTGCACCTTTCCCGCCTCCAAGCCTCCACCATCCCTCTCTGTCCAGTATTAGTTGCGGCGCGAAGATGCGCCTTGCCGGGAGGTGGCATACTGTCACGGTTTTGTTTGGTTAGTTTTGTTATTTACAGACTTTTAGTATGTTTTCATCCATTTCCTGTTTCATTTGTTCAGTTTTCCTGCTTCTCATTTGTTTACATTGGTTTCAGCTATGTTTAATTAATTAGTCTTGTTTGTGCTCCTACTTAAATTGAACCCTCACATTCATTCTCTGTTCGGTCACGTTCACGGTTGGTATGTTTTCTCTGCCCTGAATTGGATTATTCCCTGTTTGGATTAAACTTCGTATTGGAATTATCTTCTTCCGAATCTTCGTCTGTCACGCACTCTTTGTCTGCTATGCACACTTTAGTCTGCTACGCACATCCTGGTATTGTGACAACCCCAAACTCTTAAACAGTAGTATTCAAATATGATATTTTGGGCTTGAGCCCACATCAGTGTAACCATTATAATTATATATTTTAGTCTATTTTGTATACATAACATAAAACATGTTGTGTTTAAATTTTTAACAATTTAAATAGATGATCATATCTTAAGTGTGTGCACACGTGGCAGCATAAATCACACGACGATGAGATAAATAACCAAACAGTCTTTGATGAACGAATCCAAAAGGGGAATCTCAGGAAATATAACACAACCACAATAAAACCACAACACCGAACAAAGAACTGTGAGAAGGAGAACGAGGACTGTAAATACCAGGGTAGCTAATCAACAGAAACTGAAAGAGGCGAGTAACATAATCAGTAACCATGTAAACTAAAGGGAAAAGGGCAGACAGGGAAAACCAAAACTAAAGCATAAACAAACAGAACAAAAACCTGACATGAACATTGCAGATGCTTTGACTGAGGGGAATATGTCACCCCTGCGACATCAATGTTTCTTTGAAAGACCACCATTGAACATCAGACAGTCTTTTGAATACAGAAAAATGTATTGATTTAAAGCAGTGTACTGGATTGTAGAGCAAGACTCGTTGAAGGGAACATCGTTATCCAAGTACAAAGCAAAGGGACCTCGGCAGGTCCCATGGATTAGTCAATATTATGAGCGTCTGAAATAGACATTTAGAAAATGTGAAACCTTTTTAAGACCAGATGAAAAGCGGAAAGAGACAACAATGCTTTCTCTGGACTAATAACCTTTATTAAATAGCAAATCACCCATCTATGACAAGAGAATGGCTTGCTATAACAAAACTCAATTTTACATAATTAAGTTTTTGCTATTTAATTTTTTTCTTGTTTATTGTAATAGAAATAAAATGATGGTTTCATGTGACAAAAGTGAAACCATTTGGTTTAAACAATTTGGGGTCAATATAAAATTTGATCAATGGCAGTTTTATTCATGAACACATTGCAGATTTAACCACAGTGTTCAAGCTATGTATGTATATGTATGCATGTATTTATTTATTTATTTATTTATTTATTTATTTCTTGTTTAGCTCTGAACAATTGTTTTGAAAGGCAATGTGTATTGACTTTGAACATAAATTAATTACTTAACTATTAAATTCATAAAATAATGTGAATTTGTATAGCTTGTCGATTTGAATCAGAGCACAAAGATAATTTAGGCAAGGCAAGGCAAGGCAAGTTTATTTATATAGCACATTTCATACACAATGGTAATTCAAAGTGCTTTACATAGAAGAAATAAAAAAATCTAAAGAAATAACAATAATTTAAACAGTTTAGAATAAAGAAATTAAAATAATCAAAACAAATAAGAATAATTAAAACAGTTTAGAATAAAAAATAAAATAAAGTACAGTAAAAACAGTCGGACGAACAGTGGCACAGTGCTCATTCAGTAAATGCATAGCTAAACAGATGTGTTTTGAGTCTGGATTTGAATGTGACTACTGTAGGAGCACATCCGATCTCCTCTGGAAGCTGGTTCCAGCTGTGGATGGCATAATAGCTAAAAGCAGACTCTCCGTGCTTAGAGTGAACCTTTGGTATTTCTAGCTGATGTGATCCTAAGGATCTGAGTGATCTGTTAGGTTTATATTCAGTGAGAATATCTGCAATGTATTTGGGTCCTAGGCCATTAAATGATTTATATACCAGTAATAATACTTTAAAATCAATCCTAAATGTAACTGGGAGCCAGTGTAAAGACCTGAGGACTGGTGTGATATGTTCATATTTTCTGGTTCTGCTCAGAATCCTGGCAGCAGCGTTCTGTATGAGCTGCAACTGTCTTTTGGTCTTTTTAGGAAGGCCAGTGAGGAGTCCATTACAATAATCCACCCTGCTGGTGATGAAAGCATGCACAAGTTTCTCTAAGTCTTGACTGGAAACAAAGCATCTAATTCTTGCAATATTTTTCAGGTGATAGTATGCTGATTTAGTTATTGCTTTGACATGACTACTGAAACTAAGGTCTGACTCTAGAGACACACCAAGATTCCTGACTTGATTTTTAGTTGTTAGACCCCTAGCGTCAAGGTATGCATTCACCTTAAGAACTTCCTCTTTGTTACCAAACACAATGACTTCAGTTTTGTCTTTGTTTAACTGAAGAAAGTTTTGGCACATCCAACTGTTTACTTCATCAATGCATTGGCACAGGGAGTCAATGGGGCTGTAGTCGTTAGGCGATAGGGCTAAGTAAAGCTGTGTCGTCTGCATAGCTGTGGTAAGAGATTCGGTTCTTTCTCATTATTTGGCTCATTGGGAGCATATACAGGTTGAATAGGAGTGGTGCAAGAATTGAGCCTTGAGGGACTCCGCATGTCATGGATGTCCACTCAGACTTATGGTCTCCTATACTTACATAATAACCTCTCCCTTTTAAAGGGTTAGTTCACCCAAAAATGAAAATTAAGTCATTAATTACTCACCCCCATGCTGTACCAACCCCGTAAGGATTTCGTTCGTCTTCGGAACACAATGAAGATATTTATGATTAAATCTGAGAGGTTGATCACTCCTCCATAGGCTCCCTAAGGGAATGACACCGGACGGCCCAGAAAGTCATTAAAGAAAATGTTTAAATATTCCATGGCGCAACAGTGGCTCAACTATAAGTTTATCAAGCGTCGAGAATACTTTTTGTGCGAAAAAACAAACAAAAATAACGACTTTATTCGACTATTCCTTTTCGTCCTTTTAGGCCTGAAACGAGACTTCAAGAGATTTCCACGACGCATGCGCGAGAATTGCGATCTCCTTCAACTACTTCAGTTAAGTTCTCGCGCATGCGCGTCGTGGAAATCTCTTGAAGTCTCGTTTCAGGCCTACAAGGAAGAAAAGGAATAGTCGAATAAAGTCGTTATTTTTGTTTGTTTTTGCGCACAAAAAGTATTCTCGTCGCTTGATAAACTTATAGTTGAGCCACTGTTGTGACATGGAATATTTAAACATTTTCTTTAATGACTTTCTGGGCCGTCCAGTGTCTTTCCCTTAGGGAGCCTATGGAGGAGTGATCAACCACTCAGATTTAATCATAAATATCTTCATTTGTGTTCCGTAGACGAACGAAGGCTTTACAGGGTTGGTACAGCATGGGGGTGAGTAATTAATGACTTAATTTTCATTTTTGGGTGAACTAACCCTTTAAGTATGATCTGAACCATTTTAGGACTATCCCAAAAAGCCCCACCCAGTTTTCCAGCCTGTCAAGAAGTATGTTGTGATCGACAGTGTCAAATGCAGCACTGAGGTTGAGTATTACCAGTACTGATAATTTGCCTGAATCAGTATTTAAGCGAATATCGTTTATTATCTTTATGAGCTGTGCTGTGATCGGAATCCAGATTGAAAATTGTCAAAGTATCCATTCAAGCTTAAGAATTTGTTCAGCTGATTGTAGACAACTTTTTCAATGATCTTGCCTATGAAAGGAAGATTTGAGATCGGTCTATAGTTGCTTAATATAGTCTTATCCAGATTTCTCTTTTTCAGGAGGGGCTTGACAACTGGAGTTTTCAGGGAGTTTGGAAAACTACCAGAAAGAAGTGAGGCATTTACCACTTTTAGGAGATCTGCTTCTAAACTGTTTAACACACTTTTGAAGAAAGATGTGGGAAGTGCGTCAAGGGCGCAGGTTGATGTTTTAAGGTGCTGTATGGTTTCTTCCAAAATTTTGCCATCAATGTCTTTGAAAACAGACATAGTAACTACATTCTCAGGTTGTGGTCTGAACTGTCTGACCCCAGTGCGGCTCAATGATGTGCTGATCACCTTTCTGATATTATTAATTTTCTCAGAGAAAAAAGAAGCAAACTCACTACACTTGCCGTTTGAGAGCATTTCACTGGGAATCTGGCTTGGGGGGTTTGTCATTCTCTCTACAGTAGCAAAAAGAGTGCGTGTGTTGTTTAAGTTGCTGTTTATAATATTTGAGAAGAAAGTCTGTCTAGCTTTGCCTAGTTCCATATTGAAAGCATGGATGCTGTCTTTGTAGATGTTATATAATGGACTACAAGTTTTGTCTTCCGCCACATGCGCTCTGTTTTTCTGCATGTTCTTTTCATATTTTGCACAGCTGTTGTGTTTCTCCAAGGTGCTTTTTGTCTACCATTCTTCCTGACTTTCACAGGAGCAATATAATCTATTACACCTTTAACCTTTGAGTTAAAATAATCAAGGAGAAAATCAACAGAGTCCGCATTTACAGACTGAAAAAAAGTGTTGCAAAATATTCAATGTTTAAAATTATAATGTTTACAATAATTGAAATTCCCTTTCAAGGGAACTCGAGCTGCGTCGAGACGCTGTGGGAACGCCCCTGCATGATTGCGTCGTGAAGCACAAGTATAATCAGTCCAATGGAGAGACGAGACGTCATAGGCAGTTGATGTCATCGACCAGGAAACTATAAAGCACACCTGGAAACAGACCGCGCTAGCTTCTGTGCCTTCAGCAAGCGCTCTGTGTGATCTTGTCTCTGTCTATTTATTGTTGTTTGTCCACAAGCATATATATATATTAGGGCTGCACGATTAAGTGCAACGAAACCGCAGCGCGATTCGCGATTTTTTTTTATGTGCAGCTTGTCAGTGCAGTGCGGCTGATCGGTAGTAAATGCTGCTTCATTTGAACGCCAGAGGGCGCTCTCACGCAGACACGCCAAATATGCCCCGCCACAGAAGTACAATAACACACATCATTCCAGGAAATCCCTATCGGGCATCATCGCTGTAGATGAATAAACAGAAGATTTAAACACTTTGATTGTTGTCATAAATACTCGACTGCCTTATTCTGTGTAAGAAGCCACGTCGACTAACAGAAGGATGCTCAACTGTTGTTATGAAGTGAGTTTGGAGTAAAGCATGTTATTAAATGTTGTCTTTTGTTGGAAAAAAGGTTCATAAATGATTCTCATGTTTAAACAGATGTTTGACGTGTGTTGCTTTTTCAAATGCACACTATAAGTGACTCAAACTCACAGTGCTTTCAGATGGAGCAGCGTTTACAGAACCGTACATCAATGACAATCTCCACATAAAAAAACAATCGCAGCCTTTGCCATTTCAAAAGCGCGATAAGCCAAATCGGTTTAATGTGCGATTGCACTTTAAATTGCGATTAATCGTGCAGCCCTGTGTGTGTGTGTGTGTGTGTGTGTGTGTTTTGTACATTTTAAAAAGCAATTTTAACCAGAAAAATCTAAAATGTTTTTTAAATGTAAAATTTTTTGTGCAAGGTTCCTCATAATGATGGGGCCTGACAGCACCTGATAGGGCCATTATGGGAGGTTCTTTTTCTTTTCAATATTCATGATGATTCACGCCTACTCACATAAAGCTTTCTTACACAAAACATGTCTTATAAATTTTAAAACAATATATTGTCTTATCTGAATGAGTATGCAGGATGATTTTCACGTTATGAAAACGTGAAAAGCTGCTCTAAAAGCAGCCAGGGCTGAGCATCTCCGCAAACTAATAGAAAATGACCAAAATAATCCAAGGATTTTATTTAACACCGTGGCTAGACTAAAAAATAAACAGACATGACCTGAGCAAAATATTCCGTTACAGTGTAGTAGTAATGATTTTATGAATTTCTTCACTGAGAAAATAGAAAGCATCCGAAACACAATTGTAAATGTACAATATTTTATGGTGTCTTATGATTCAGCCTCAATTATCGCCAATCAAGAACAACTACACCGCTTTACAACTATAGGACAGGAAGAGCTAAATAAACTTATCATTGCATCTAAACTAACAACATGTTTATTAGATCCAATACCCACTAAACTACTGAAAGAAGTGTTACCTGTAGTGGAAGAGCCTCTTCTTAATTTTATTAACTCGTCTTTATTTTTAGGTCATGTTCCAAGAATATTCAAGCTAGCAGTAATAAAACCTCTCATTAAGAAACCACAATTAGATCCAAATAAACTAGCAAATTACAGACCCATTTCAAATCTTCCATTTATGTCTAAAATACTAGAAAAAGTTGTGTCCGCTTAATTGTGCTCTTTCTTGCAAGAAAATTATATCTATGAAAAAATTCAGTCAGGATTCAGACCGCATCATAGCACTGAAACTGCTCTAGTTAAAATCACAAATGATTTACTTTTAGCTTCTGACCAAGGCTGTATCTCATTACTAGTTCTACTCGAGCTTAGTGCTGCGTTCGACACTATAGATCATAAAATACTCTTGGATCGACTACAAAACTACACTGGTGTTCAGGGACAGGCATTAAGCTGGTTTAGATCGTACTTATCAGACCGTTACCATTTTGTCTGTTTAAATGGGGGAAAAATCGAAGATAATGTTAGTAGACTATGGAGTGCCGCAAGGATCGGTGTTAGGCCCTCTGCTATTCTCAATATATATATATGCTGCCACTTGGTAATATTATAAGAAAACATGGAATTAATTTCCACTGTTATGCTGATGAAACTCAATTATATATTCCATCACGACCAGATGAAAACACTAACTTATCTAAATTGACCGAGTGTCTTAAAGATATAAAATTCTGGATGACGTGTAATTTCCTGCTATTAAATTCAGATAAAACGGAGGTATTAATTATTGGTCCAAAAAACCTGGGTGTTATACTAGACCGCAACTTGTCTTTTGAAAATCATATTTCATATGTTACAAGAACAGCCTTTTTCCACCTTATAAACCAGGGACGTGCACAGGAATTTTGAGGGGCAGTTGCTCTGACCTGAAAAAAAGCCCCATACAGCCCCCCCCCCCCCCCCCACAAAAAAAACTCACGGGCTATATGAAGGACTGAGAATAACAGGGTCTTTATTAAAATATATATTCACAAAGAAGTAAATAACTGAAATACAGCACTCAATCACCTTAACTACTACTAATAATAACACAGAAAATCCCTACATCAATAGGGCCGCTCATGCAGGCTCAGCTCAGGTGCCGGTGTAGCAGTCGTGTTCCCCCTCAGTGCTTGCAAGAGCAGCTGGATGTACGGAAAGCGAAAAAGGCCAAAAGCATTGGTGCAAAATTTAATTGTCTTGCTTTTTTTTTTTTTAATTTAGGCCTACGTGAAATTCTGCATCCATTGTATGATTTTCTTTTTCTCCCTCGGAAGGGCAACGTGAGTCGAGAAGGGCATATGGGCAGTTGCCCGGGCAACCTGAGCAACCCCCCTGTGCACGTCCCTGTTATATACCAGCGCAGTCTCATCCCAAGGCGTCAACCAACTGACGCTTTTGACCATACGTCAACATCCGACGTTTTAGGGTACCCTTTAACATCAGTTAGATGACGCTATCTAATCCTAACCCTACCCCAGACCTAAACCTACCCGCGTCATCTAACTGACGTTAAGGGTAAAGCGTCAGTTAGATGACGCCCCAGGATCGTCATCTAACTGACGTTAAAGGGTACCCTAAAACGTCGTATGTTGACGGATGGTCAAAAGCGTCAGTTAGTTGACGTCTTGGGATGAGACGGTGTTATATAAACATTGCTTGGCTACGTAACATGCTATCTGTTTCTGATGCAGCAGAGTTAGTTCATGCATTCATCACCTCGAGACTTGATTACTGTAATGCTTTATTAGCTGGTTGTCCTGCATCCACAATAAACAAGCTACAGTTAGTGCAAAATGCAGCTGCTAGAGTTCTTACTAGATCAAGAAAATATGATCATATAACACCAATTTTATCATCTCTACACTGGTTACCTATTAAGTTCCGTATCAATTACAAAGTATTACTACCGACCTATAAAGCCCTAAATGGTTTAGCCCCTGTGTATTTAATGGACCTTCTATCGCCCTACAATCCATTCTTTAAGACCACTAAATTCGAGGCTTCTGGTCATTCCTAGGATATTTAAGTCCACTAAAGGAGGGAGGGCGTTCTCACATTTAGCTCCTAATCTCTGGAATAGCCTTCCTGATATTGTTCGAGCCTCAGACTCGCTGTCCCAGTTTAAAACTAGATTAAAGAGGCATCTCTTTAGCCAAGCATTCACATAATGCTTACCTTTTATACTACTGTTGAATCAGATCGAATGCATTAATATTACGAATAGCAGCTATGCTAATTATTTCCCATCTGCTTTTCTGCTGTTATCTCGAGACGCTAGTCCCGAGGTAAATAGCCTTCGTCAGCTCCAGTTTGCATCCAGCCTCTCACGGAGACTTCAGATGCCCCAACACCTGTGATGAGATGACTAAACGCCTGTGAAGAGATGACTCAACGCTGGCGATATGTTATGCCCTAAATTAATAAATGATTAACTAGCTGTATTTTTCTATGTACATTTCTGAAATGAACTTTATGTAAAGCTGCTTTGAAACAATATGTATTGTGCAAGGCCTGCTAAATCGATCCAATGGCGGTACTCGATTAGAGGTGAAGGTTTCACGCGTGTTCCTTCTTTCCCAAGGCAAAGTGATTTTCAATTAAATGCAACACATTTAATCTTATGTATTAACTCGTTTCATCTGACTCCATAAAATGAAAAAGGTTTAACAATGATATCTGTGCATCATTAAATACACGTTAATGTTTGACTATTCCTTTTAACTCTAATGAAAGTAAAGTCAAAGTTTGTTAGAATAATCAAATACAACAATTTATTATGTCAGGTAAATGTATCATTACAATTCCATAATCAAATTAAAGATAATCAATGCAAACCATCAAATTGTTCTAGAACAAAGAACTTTACCCAACATATTAACTACATGAATGCGGAGTCTTGAAGAGACAGCATCATGGGCTGATCTGATACAGAAAATGCAGCCCTGAGCTCTTGTTGCATTTTCCTTATATAGCCAGACCTTGTTTGGTATGTAAAACATGAGTTTAGTGGAAATTTACTGTATTCCCCCTCCATAGTTACTGGGGGTAGCAGTTGACCATCTGCTAAGAACAGTGGAAATTAGCATTCATGAATTTACACCTTTGGGAGTGCCTAGAGACCACATTCCTTTGTGTGCCAGTTCTTCCTAAACTCTTAAAAACCTTATTACCTTTTGTTTTACTTCTTTTAGAAATGAGATATTATTACCAGCCACCCTGAGACCTTTAAAATGATACTAAACAATAATCATTCACATTACACCCATATAAATTCTTGTGTGAGTGTGGGTGATCTCTGCAAGAGTGGGGGATGTGGGGAAGGAGTGTTTCTTTCAGTCTTACAATTGTAAAAAACGCTATACAAATAAATTTGAATTGAATTTAATTTATTTTAATTTTCACATAGTTTTGGAGCAAATATTCTAGGCTGTGTGATACAATTTTCAAAAGCCTTGTGAAGAAATAATCAGTATGGGTTTCATGACCTTATTTCAGTGACCATTTTTTGTGTTTTTTTTTTACAAACCACACATAAATGTCATTATCTCAAAACTAAAACTTTAACATACAGTGGGTAGAACAGTGTATATGATACACTGCCAATTTTGCAGGTTTCCCCAATTACAAAGCACAGAAGTTTTGTGTAATTTTTATCATAGGTACTCTTCAACTGTGAGTGATGGTATCTAAAACAAAAATCCAGAAAATCACCTTGTCTGATTTTTAAGTAATTAATTAGCATTTTATTGAATGACATGAGTATTTGATCACCTACCAACCAGTAAGAATTCTGGCTCTCACAGACCTGTTAGTTTCTCTTTAAGAAGACAATAGTTTCTCTCTATTGTACAAAGCAACATAGCCTAATTAAATTAAAAACATGCGTTTTTCTTTGCCTCCTCGCGCTGGATCTCTTTTTAGCAAGTTTATTTAGTCTCCCTCGCTGCGCCCGCCGGGTCTCTCTCGAAATTAAACATTTAAAAACATGTACAAACACATCATACAGCTGATAATACTGTATATGTCGCTGCGTGTCAGCCATACAAATCACGAAAAAAATATTTAGCCTTTAATTGTTGCTTCAAAGACACAGCATGCCTTGTTGAATTCACCTTACAATAACTTAAATTGAAATTTTGTGTGAAAAAAAAACTTTAAATAGGCTACAATAAATAAACTACAATATTTATAATTTAATAAGATATGGGGCCTACATTTGGACACAGATTTATCCTTACAATAATTTTGCCTGCTCATCAGGCTGGCTATCCGACACTCTCCATATGAAAGAGGAACATTAACACCTTTGTCCAGCAACTGTCCCTCCAACCCCCCACAGGCTATCGGAGTCTGAGGCTGACTTAACACAAAGAGAAGTCGCAATTCACACTTAAGTGCGGTGGGTAGTTCTAAGATGAAGAAAGAGATTGGTCGTCGAGCTGCTTTTGACTGTAACCGATTTTCGGCACATTTTGCAGATCAGCGTCTTTTGACTAACATCTCTGACCTTTCAAAACCAAACCACCTCCATGCAAGTGATGACGACCCACGTCTAGGAATTAAATCTAGCGTGGATTGTGAGTTTGCTGGTGTTTGAATATCTTCTTCTCTCACAGTTTATTTGCTCAGTTTAACTTCTATCAAGCACCGCACGCTCTGAATGCACGTGTCACGTGTGGACCCTTGCGCGCCGTCAATTCATGAAGAACTGATGCAGCGTTTTGATTGGATTCTGAAAATGAGTGACATACTCGATAATATGATTTTGCATATCGTTTAAACAACAATTACGATATTATCGCAAACTATATATATCGCACACCCCTACTTCCGCAGCATCTTCCTTTCCACTGAAAGGGCACGCTTACCCAGTGTTATCCAAGTCTGACTGAGTGGGTCTTGCGGAACAGCAGTGACTTCCCTGGACTAAGCCCTGTCCCATCTCTGCCTCAATAATGCGGGGGGATCAGAAGGCTTTTGTCTAGACACTGGAAGGTGGCAGCACTAGTGGCGTTTTAATTGGGATCCCAATCAGTCGACACGTCGACTACGTCGAACGTAAGCGACTGAAAGGGAACGTCTCGTTTACGTATGTAACCCTCGTTCCCTGAAGGAAGGAACGGAGACGTAGTCCCGTCGCCACTATTGCTGGACCACCGCTGACTCCGGGCTCCGCTCGGCTCCTCAGCGAAAAACAAGTGGTGCGTGGATCCACTTCTGTATTTATACCCGCGCTGCGGGGCGGAGCGTGGATGCAAAGCTCGCACGCCAATGCGTTTATTGGCTCATTTTATCAATACTCGAAGATCCCTAAGCGTGATCCCAATCAGTCGACACGTCGACTACGTCTCTGTTCCCTCCTTCGGGGAACGACGGTTACCTACGTAACCGAGACGTTCCAACTTGCCTCAACACACCTAACTGGAAGTTTTTAGTATGCCTAGTAAGACCTTGATTAGCTGATTTAGTTGTGTTTAACCGACTGGGGACAGATTGGGTGGCACCGCCCAATATTGCTTAGAAAATTCTAAGCATTCCTAAGAAAAACGCCTGGGACTATTTGTAAATAAAGGTACATTTTTCATTGTTCTTTACACATTTTATTTAACAATTACACATGTCTGTCAAGCAAAGGCTTTGACAAATATATTTGTTGTTCAAAAACTGTTCCCTATTGTTGTGAGATGTGTTATTTTCAGAAATAAATGACAAAAATCTAATTTCCGTTTTGGAAATCTCTCTAGTTTATTGTACATTTTGCACTCATACTTCCTTTATAAACACATTACATGCATTCTTATGTTAGTTTAGGGTCTTCTGAATCCATAGATACCAAACACATAGTGTTCCATCTCCATTACATATGGTTTATAAGCCCAAATGTAAAAATAGAGAAAACGGACCAAAAAGGGCCTAGTCCCCAGAGGGTTAATTGGGGTTGGAGCGATACTCTTCTGGACAGTGGCCCTTCAGGAACTGGTTTGGACACTCTTGGTCAACAGCTACATGCAGCGTCAAAGTTCCACTTCGAAAGGACACAATGCAGTTATAGGAGTTTCTTTGAATTTCAATTTATTTCAATTTGGCCTCCTTACAGTATAGTAAATTGCAAATTCAAATTGCCATTATGTAACCTGTTTGCTACTGTGTGTGTATATATATATATATATATATATATATATATATATATATATATATATATATATATATATATATATATATATATATATATATATATGTGTGTGTGTGTGTGTGTGTGTGACCTTATCTAGCAAAATGAGTCACAGTGACCCAAATTTAAAAATTGAGATTGTACTGTTAACTCTCTACTGTACGCATTATGATAGACCTATAGATACAAATATTTGACAATTTTTCTTTCATTAGAATGGCTTAACTTGAAGCTTGAAGTGTTGTAAAAAGAAATGTTTTATTTATTTTTATTTTAAGGTACTTTATGATATATTGCCATACGGCAACAACATACAATAGAGGACATTTTTTAGGAAAACAAATTTAAACTTGATTTATTTCCATAATACAAATGCATTGGCAGTATGGCAGGCCATATTAACTTTTATTCATTCCCAGGATACTAATTCTTAATATCAACAATTCAATTTTTACTAGTTAAAACGATAGTTATTGATATCAGGAATTACATTTCTACTATAACAATGTCATTTTTTGTTATCAGAAATTACATTTCCACTAGTAACAATGCTAATTCTTGATATCAACTAGTGATATTTGAATTATTGATATCAGGAATTCACATTTTTACTAACAATGAATTTATTGATATCAAAATTATATTTCTACTAGTAAGACATCAATTATTGATATCAACAATTGATTTTGAATGGCTGCCAATGGTCACATTTCACTAGTGAAAATACAATTATAGATATCAACAATTCATATCCTTGAAATGAATAAAAGTTAAAACGGCTTGCCATATTGGCAGTCCTTAACATATGACTAATAAACATTATATCACTAGCATTAATGTTGTTATTGTTACAGATTAACAGATTGCAGCTGACCTTTGTAGCTAGCTAAACTATTGCAATAATGGCATTCCACTATTGCACAGTGTTGCCGCTTGGCAACACAGACATTTGATCGATTTACCAAAAACTAATTTCATAAAAACTTTTTTTGAGTGGTGAATATGTCATCATAACTTACTTGAGGTGATGTTTCTGATTTTTATTTTTTTTGTGTATGGGCTGGTCCTTGTTTGTTACTGACATTTTAGTTTGCTTTCAGCAACTGCAGATAAGAGACGGCAGTCTGTCAAAAATTGTGCCACAGAAAAAAACTGCATGTCATGTAACTTAACCAAAGCACATCATTGGCTAAACTAAGGTCTTCTCATTCCAACAAAAAACATGAGAATGTTTTCTTAAAGAGACTGTGGCAATGAAATGAACAAAGAGTATGTTGCCATATGGCAACACCATGCTGTAGAGGGTTTTAGGAGAACGTCTCGGTTACGTATGGTAACCCTCGTTCCCTGAGTAGGGAACGGAGACGTCTCGTCGGAGGAGTTTCCAACGAATTGGGATCACGCTAGGGAGACCAATTGCCTTCGAGTGAATTAAAACGAGCCAATAAATATTGGCATGCGGGATTTGCATTCCGCGTCCCGCCTGTCAATGCGGGTATAAAGCGGAAGCGAGCGCACACACATTTGCTTTACGCTGAGGAGCCGGACGGTGTCCAGTCCTCCGCGAAGGTACAGCAAGCATGGCGACGGGACGAGACGTCTCCGTTCCCTACTCAGGGAACGAGGGTTACCATACGTAACCGAGACGTTCCCTTTCGTATGGGAACTCCTACGTCTCGTCGGAGGAGTTTCCAACGAATTGGGATCCCAAATAAAACGCCATGGTGCTGGCCCCTTCCAGCGCCCAGCTGAGCTCCCCGCCAAGCAGTTTCATCTTTAGGGCGGGGGCTAGCTAGGAAGAAATCACACTGCTGTTCCGCAAGACCCGCTCAGAGGATTTGGATAACACTGGGGAAACGTGCCCATGTGGGAACGTTGCGGAGCCCCCGGCCAGCCTGAAGGGAGGCACTGAATACACATATGAACTAGCCCGTAGGGTAGTAAAACATATGGGAGTCCTCGAGGTAGTCCCAGCCCGTAGGGTGGGGAGCATACTCAGCAAGGACGACAGAGTGAGTCTGTCGAGGGGAAGACACGGGGCTAGCCCGTAGGGTAGCAGGAACGTGGAAAATGACCACGAGGAAGTCATCGTGAAGGTCACCCAGTCTACTAGCAACTTCTTAAGAGAGGTAATAGACCTAGCATCAGGCGGTCCGCCACGCCTGATGCCGAGGGGTGATGGAGGAGCTCAGAAGGTTAGCCGTTTGTTGGGGAACCAAGGAGCAAAAAGGCGCACGGATCCAGCTCATAAGGCGGAATGGCGTAGCAAGCCGACAGAACCTATTCCCTCGCGCCACTGACCGTAGCGAGTAAACGGGAGGAAACCGGTTCAGCACGTAAGCTATAAAATCTGGCAAACGTGGTAGGTGTCGCCCAGCCCGCAGCTCTGCAGATATCTGTCAGTGAGGCGCCTTGCCCCAATGCCCAGGAGGAAGCAACACTCCTAGTGGAGTGAGCCGTCAACCTGGGAGGGCAAGGCATGTCCTGGGATTCATAAGCCCGGACGATAGCATCCACTAGCCAGTGGGCTAACCTCTGCTTGGAGACAGCCTTCCCCTTCTGCTGGCCTCCGTAACAGACGAAGAGCTGCTCTGAGGTCCTGAAGCTGTGCGTTCTGTCCACATAACAACGTAGAGTACGTACGGGACAGAGAAAAGCCAGGGCTGGGTCTGCCTCCTCCACGGGCAGCGCTTGCAGGTTCACTACCTGATCTGCAAATGGAGTGGTAGGAACCTTGGGCACATATCCGAACCGGGGTCTCAGTACCACGTGAGAAAGGCCCGGTCCGAACTCTAGGCACGATTCGTTGACCGAAAAAGCCTGCAGATCCCCGACCCTCTTGAAGGAAGCTAGAGCCAATAGAAGAGCGGTCTTTTCAGACAAAACTTTTAACTCTATGTCATTTAAGGGCTCAAATGGGGGCCTTTGAAGCGCTCTCAGCACGAGGGCTAAGTCCCAAGAGGGTACAGGGTGCAAATTACGAGGAGGATTTAACCTCCTAGCACCCTTAAGGAATCTGATGATCAGGTCGTGCTTCCCTAACGACTTCCCGTCGATCACATCATGATGGGCAGCTATTGCGGCCACATATACTTTGAGGGTGGAGGGAGACAGCCTTCGCTCCAACCCGTCTTGTAAAAAGGAAAGCACGACACTGATCGGGCAAGTTCGGGGGTCTTCCCGGCGGGAAGAGCACCAGACGACGAACAGGTTCCACTTCAACGCATAGAGGCGCCTCGTAGAGGGGGCTCTAGCGGAAGCGATGGTATCTACCACGGCCTGTGGTAGGCCATCTAGAACCTCCGCGTCCCGTCCAGGGACCAGACATGGAGTCTCCACAGGTCTGGACGCGGGTGCCAAAGAGTGCCCCGTCTCTGAGAAAGCAGATCCTTCCTCAGAGGAATGGGCCAAGGAGGTGCTGTCGCAAGGAGCATGAGTTCCGGGAACCAGGTCCGGTTGGGCCAGTACGGCGCAACTAGCAAGACCTGCTCCTCGTCCTCCCTGACTTTGCACAGTGTCTGTGCGAGAAGGCTCACTGGGGGAAACGCATACTTGCGTGGGCCCCGGGGCCAGCTGTGTGCCAGTGCATCCGTGCCGAGGGACCCTGCGGTCAGGGAATAGAACAACTGGCAATGGGTCGTGTCCGGAGAGGCAAACAGATCTATCTGAGCGGCTCCGAAGATTCCCCATATCAGCTGAACCACCTGGGGATGGAGTCGCCATTCTCCCGGAAGGGGCGGCTGCCGTGAGAGCTCGTCGGCTGCACGGTTGAGCACACCAGGGACGTGAATGGCCCGAAGCGACCTCAGATGCTTCTGACTCCATAGGAGGAGATGGCGGGCGAGTCGCGACATAAGACGGGAGCGTAGACCCCCTTGATGGTTGATGTACGCCACGGTCGCAGTGCTGTCCGTACGGACCAGTACATGCCTGTGCAGAAGCAGCCCCTTGAGGCGGCACAAGGCTAAGCGTACTGCTTGCAACTCTAGGCAATTGATGTGCCAATGCAGCTGAGGCCCCGTCCACAGACCTGAGACTGCATGCCCGTTGTACGTGGCCCCCCATCCGCTGGCAGAGGCATCCGTGAAAACCACAGCATGCCTGGACACCTGGACTAAGGGTACTCCGGCCCGTAGAAAGGCAGGGTCCGCCAAGGACTGAAGGTTTGGCGACAGTGCGGGGTAATGTTGACCCGGAACGTGCCGCTCTGCCACGCCCATCTCGGGACTCGATCGTGAAGCCAGCGCTGAAGCGGTCTCATATGCAACAGACCGAGCGGCGTAACTGCGGCTGCGGCTGCCATATGCCCCAGGAGCCTCTGAAATTGCTTCAGTGGACCACTGACCTGCCTCGAAAAGACCTGAGGCAGTTGAGCACTGACTGGATGCGCTCCTCTGTGAGGCGCGCAGTCTGACTGACCGAGTCCAACTCCATACCGAGATAAGAGATCCTCTGCGTGGGGCAGAGTTTGCTCTTGTCCCGGTTGACCTGAAGTCCCAACCGGCTGAGGTGCCGGAGCACCAGGTCCCTGTGATCGCACAACAGATCTCGTGAGTGAGCTATTATCAGCCAGTCGTCGAGATAGTTGAGAATGCGAACGCCATTTTCTCTCAAGGGAACAATGGCCGCCTCCACGACTTTCGTGAAGACGCGGGGCGACAGGGCCAAGCCGAAGGGTAGGACCTTGTACTGATATGCCTGACCCTCGAACGCAAACCGAAGAAACGGCCTGTGTCGAGGCAGAATCGAGACATGAAAGTACGCGTCCTTCAGGTCGATCGCTGCAAACCAATCCTGGGGACGGATGCACTCGAAGATGCGTTTCTGCGTAAGCATCTTGAATGGGAGCTTGTGAAGGGCCCGATTCAAAACACGCAGATCCAGGATTGGTCGTAACCCACCGCTTTTCTTGGGTACAATGAAGTAAGGGCTGTAGAACCCAGACCTCATCTCGGCTGGAGGGACCGGCTCGATCGCGTCCTTCGCCAGCAGGGCAACGATCTCTTTCCTCAGGACAGGGGCGTCGCCACTCCGCACTTGGGTGAAGAGGACACCCCTGTACCTGGGAGGCCGGCGGGCAAACTGAATTGCATAGCCGAACCGGATGGTGCGAATGAGCCACCTGGACGGTCTCGGAAGCGCTATCCAGGCTTCGAGAGACTGAACCAAAGAGCCCACTCGGACCACCGGCGTACCCGCGGGGGGGCAGCGAGGTGGAAGGCAGGGACCCGCCCTCGGAGGCATTGTTGCGGCCGAAGGTGGGGTCTGTGTGTGTGGTGCAACACTTACCTGCTTCCACCGGGGGGCAAGCAGCAGGAAGGCCCATCTTTCTCTGGGGCGTTCGATTGCTGACTGTCCCGAGGCGAAGGTAGGAGGGGAAACGAGGAGCGAGGCTGGGAGGCGTCGAGTCCTGGCTTCCGCGCCTCCTTGCCTGGCGACAGATGAAAGTGACGAGGCCGTAGCGGCGACACTGGCATCTGAGCGCTTTGGCCAGCGACAGACGAGAGCGACGAGGCCGTAGCGGCGTCACTGCCATCTGAGCGCTGGGGCGAGGGGAATGAGAGCGGCGAGGCAACGTGGCGGCGCACACTGTCATTCTCACCCTCTAGGAGGGGAAACGAGGAGTGAGGCCCGGGGGCGTCAAGTCCTGGCTTCCGCGCCTCCTTGGCCAGTGACAGACGAGAGTGACGAGGCCGTAGCGGCGTCACTGCCATCTGAGCGCTGGAAGAGGGGGAAAGGAGTGGCGAGGCATGGGAGCGTCACTCACTGCAGTCCGCACCTCTTGTGACCCAGAGATGGAAGAAATCGCTCTATTGAAAATGTGGGTACCACTGGACTCTGGGAGCCAGCAGCGGAACAGGAACTGAACAAATTCTCCACCCGGCCCTCCTCCGGGGGTGGGAGAGGCGAGGACACCATCTCCCTGAGAACAACTTCCTCCAACCCTGTGTCACCCGTCTCAGGGCTGCTGAGACAGGTGGCGCCGTCCTCCTGCGAAAGCTAGACGTCACCATAAAGCTGGCTGACATCTTTTTCACAGGGGGCTGACACCCTTGGCGACAAACAGACCGAGGAGAAACCAGGAGTGAGTCGACTTTTTTCATATCGGGTCAGCTCCTGGTCTCCTCAACCTGCTTCTGAACTGTGGAGAGCCGCTGGGCACAGTCCCCAACAGTGTCGCCGAAAACGGCAAACCCTGTGAGATAGGAGCACCGAGAAAGCGAACTTTGGCGATGTCTCGTACCCCACAAGGCCTAGCCGTGGGATGCTTCTGGACCACCAGTGTGGACATCGTCTGACCGAGGGCCAGTGCTATAACTTGCACAGCTCAACCCCGACTCAGAACTACCCTTGTGTAGTCAAAGCCACCCCAACTAAGGGTAGTGAGAGAGGAAAAAAACTTTCTGCAGATTTTGGCATGTCTGGCTTTCCACAGCACCAACATGCTTCCATACTGCTAAAAGCCTTTTTCACACGCATCCGGGCAGGCACGGGGGCGGGGCAAGGCGATTACGCGTTGCACTGCGCCCCCAGAGTAGCCCAGGAAGTGTGGCTGTCAAGTCTGAATCCGATTCAGCACGAGCACACACACCATTACAGCGGGAACTCAGCGTCATCATTTCCAGAGTGTAACAGCCCTCTCTCCGATGCAGCGATCGACATCTGATCCTCCCCTGGAGCCCTGAATGAAATAGCTGGTCCCTCATGAGAAGAACCAGAGATTCCACCCGAAAGCTGCCAGGCATGCAAAACAGTGAACGTGGCCATACCTGATGGCACACGGCACGCTGAGCGCTCAACCCCTCGAGAAAGGCAAGCGAACAACGTGCCGACGTGGTCATGCTCTCGTAAGAGAGCATAAACCACCCACGAACACAGTCTCAGCCTGTTTGCGATGCGCTAGAGGAGTGAGTGTTCCGAGGAGGTGGTCTCGTCAGAGAACACTCACTGTAATCCTCTAATCACCAATGCTATTAGCCAAAATAGCCCTCCACCGTTGGCCACCAGAAGAGGAACTAGATCGGGGAACAGTCAAAGGCGCGCATCTAGAGCGCCGAATGACGCGCGCTGGGTTGCCGTGACAACCCGCGCTGTCAGCCGGCAGCTCGACGGCACACGGCACGCTGGGCGGCTCAAGCCCTTACGAGAAAGGGGAGACGACCAACGCGCCGACGTGGTCAAGCTCTCACGAGAGAACATAAACCACCCACGAACGCAGTCTCATCATGCTTAAGCCCAGGCACGTGAAACAGTGATCGTGGCCGTCAAATGAGGACAGGAAACGACCGCATCCAGAAACACACGGGTGAAACGTCATCCTGAAAAGGACGCGATCTTCACCCGTGTTGCTCTTTTCACAGAAAACGCTCTCTTATTGTGCTGAAGCACACAGGGATAAACGCGGCAACACAGCGGGGAAACTGCAAGCCCGCTGTGCGCACTCAACCGAATACCAGCTGTGACAACAGCTTTTTGAAAAAACAGCAGATCGCGTGAAGCAGCAGCTGGTACCCGGGAGATCGCGAAGATCGCTGAAGCGCCGTCACACCAACACAGAGAGGTCTCGGAGAAAACAGC
Organism: Tiaroga cobitis; assembly: GCA_030578255.1. NCBI lineage: Eukaryota > Metazoa > Chordata > Actinopteri > Cypriniformes > Leuciscidae > Tiaroga > Tiaroga cobitis. Next base: position 18,879,048 of record CM060593.1, on the reverse strand, counting down.
AGACTCGTTGAGCGTGAAGATAAATTATTAATCTTGAAGCTCATCCACTCAGAGGACACAACCGTTCGGCTCCGAAGCTAAAAGCAAATGTGTGTGCGCTCGCTTCCGCTTTATACCCGCATTGACAGGCGGGACGCGGAATGCAAATCCCGCATGCCAATATTTATTGGCTCGTTTTAATTCACTCGAAGGCAATTGGTCTCCCTAGCGTGATCCCAATTCGTTGGAAACTCCTCCGACGAGACGTAGGACTTCCCATACGAAAGGGAACATACGCTTTCAAATGATATCCTAGTCAAAGTCATACCTTGAATGGTTGTAAAGACACATTTGAATTATGGTCGTCTGCCATTATATAGTAAAGCCATTATATTGTAAAGACATTATATATAAATGCTATTAAACCAGGCTGAAGCTCAAACTAATTATTTTAATAAATAATTTAAAAGGCACTTTTACAAAAAATTACTGAAATCAGAAAGATTGAACAGAGGTGCTACATTTTTGGTTGAGAGAGAGGGTGTGTGGTGTGTGTGTGTTCTCACAAGGAAGCCAGAGAGATGTTTTAACCTCTAAAATTGCTTACCAAACAGAACACCTTCTCTTTGCTTTCCTTCACCTAATCCCAGGATTCAAAATGTCCTTGCATTGTGAGAATTTAGCACATTTGCCTAATTTGTGTGTGGGTTAGTATTTGTTTTACTGCCTTTGTTTTTTTTATTATATAAATCGTTATATTACATATTATAGCTTAGGTTTGAAGCCTCCAGTGAGTTTAACACTTTGGCGACTTTGCTCTATTTTGACAGCAACATTTCTCAAACTAATAATATTTAGTCTTTCTGAGGAGATATGCTAGCTTTCTTTACACAGAGCGCTGCGAGTCTGACAGGAGGATGGCTGGACCAATCGCATGCCGGTCAGTCGAAACGGGGCTTCCCATAGAGAGCCTAAGTCCTTACCCTCCGCTTCCGGCTCATGGAACCTTATTTCGGAAAAAAATATGTATGGTAGTCAATGGCGAGATACAACTTATCTTTTTATTCCGTCTGAACTGTGCCCTGAATTACACATATGATGTTTGTCAATTTAAAAGATAATTATGAAAGTTACAGTTTGTCATAAAACAGAAGAGTAACATTTAGTTTTATGTGAAAATCGCTCAATGAACTACATCTCCCGGGAAGCGAAACAACGAGCAGGATCCGTTGCTCGTATGTGTGCAGTCTGGTACAAAACACTCAGGCATGACGGCGTAACGTTACGATTATAAGGTAAGACTATAGATAAAATGACAGACGTTAGCTTCAGTAAAGTTACCTTCATTCATTGAGAGAAAATGTGCACCTTTTGGGTTTGTAGTCTTTGTAATTACGTATTTTCACAGTCTTATACCTCAACAGTTTTAACTCAAACTGCAACTTTCTTGACTTTAAAATGTATCTTTTAAATTGACAAACATCATATGTGTAATTCAGAGCACAATTCAAACGAGATCAAAATATTTGTTGTCAGCTGTCGATTGTCGTGTGCAGTGGAAAGGCGGCTTAACACCTATTTGGATAGCAGAGATAGTGACGTTTCAGGCGATACCTGGGAAATGTTCAGAGGTGATGAGAGGAGTTGAGAAAAGCAATGTTCATTTAGTAAAACAACAGCGAATTTAGTAAAACTTTGTAAACTTTAATAGTCATTTAAATACCTTTACTTAATTATCTGGACTACGAAACTTTGGGAGATTATTTTTGAATGTCTGTTCTTTGAAATTAGCACAAGAAAAAAAAAATGATTATTTCATTGTTTTTCCACATAATCGGTCCATATCTTAAAATGGAACATTGCGACTTCCGACTCTTTTTGCCAGAGCGGGTCACATAATGGAATTTAACAAGTTTTCTCAATTCAATTCTGAATGACACACAGCCCTGCTTTTGGACAGAAAGAAAATCTGATACAAAAGTTTATCCTTAATTATTTGTTTATTTATTTGTTTGTTTTTGTGTACAAGCATTTACGGATTAGGACCCCAAATAACACATTAAAACAAAACAACATCATTTGTTGCTTTCCATGTCAGTCAGACAGTCTCTTCCTGTCTAAGTGAACAGTTCTTGGTCAGAACAAGATGCAATGTGAATTAGACTTTATGTCCTCAATCAAAGACTAGTTGCAGATTGATTAACCGCTACATTTACTAACACAGCAGGAGCATATAAGAGTTCATATAAATATATATACCTTATATAAAGTACCTTAAAATAAAAATAAATTCAAATTTTCTTTTTACAGCACTTCAAGCTTCAAGTTAAGCCATTCTAATGAAAGAAAAATTGTCAAATATTTTTATCTATAGGTCTATCATTCCTTGTCCACAAGGCTAAACATTAGTTTCTGATGATGCCTGTGATAAATATTGTATTTGCTCTAACCATTATTGTTTGCGGTTAGAACCACTTAAAATGCAAATTGATTTCTTATTTTCTAAAATGGATAGGAGGAGAGATCATTTCCATCTAATTTTTATGTGTGGGGCTCCATCCCCTTTAAATGTCTTTTTATCACCATCTCAAATGGCATGCATTGATCTCATACAAAAACAATTTGGATTTGATTAGCATTTTAAAGACCCTTTGCTCACGCAGTACTCTAAAACCGTGCTTTTGTTTCATTGATGGTACTACAAGTTCAGCCCTCTGGCCATGGATGGTTTAACTCATTGTCAGAATTCACAATGTAATAGGATTATGAATGATGATTTGGCCATTTTCTGATCCATGTAACTTCACATCCCAGTTCACAACATGCCCAGTCAGTACACAGAGTTAAAAAAATGCTGCTGGTCAGTTAAAATAGTAAAATCACATCTAATTAACCCTGCCGTTCACCTAACCAATTTCCAACGGAGCACCCAAACTTAATGGCATGCTTTAGAATGTGTTTGTGTAGGACACAAAGACTACACTTTTAAACCCATGTGCATACTGATAATTAAATTTCCACACAGTTCAGTCACAGTAAGACATAACTCACACTATGAGGACGGTGTGATTGTGTTTCTGCTGTCAGCCTCATAGTATTTATAACAAAACTACCTCTCTCAGGGTCAACACCAGCTGTAAATCGAGTTTGGTGGGCAAGTGAACAGTTGTGTGTTTTATTGTGCAAATTACCTGGGGTTTTGAGGGGGGTCTGATAAAAAAAACAAAGTTTTATTCTACGTACATAGAGCATAAGAAACGTTATTCAAACAACTTTTCAGTCATCCAAAATCACAAATTGATTTTTTGCAAGCTGTAATCACATTCACCTGTGAAGGGAACCATAGCAACACAAACAGCACGCCGCTGAAACACTTACCGTTAAGAACGGATTCAAACTGTGCATTGGCAAAACATAAGAACTTTCATTTTTAAGACATCAAGGTACCCAGTCATGTCCTTTTTATAGCACAGTGAATCATTCACTGTTAAATTTACCCCATCCAAAGAAGCTGAATGTCATAACATTGATTTCAAATATGGCTCCAATTTGGAGTAGGCTACATTATGCAGCAAATATCTCTGCTCGAGAAATCAATACTAAATATAAAACAAACAACCACTTTCTTAATATCATATAAAATCATTATCTTTCTTAGTTCATTATATACTATACTTGATGAATTAAAACTGTAAAATACTGTATATATCATGCAATCCTGAAATACAACAACAAAACTATACCCAACCTAAGCATTCCAATGTGAACTCATTTACTGAACCCAGAAAAAACTTCATCAGTAGACAAACGTTACTCAAAATATTCATAATAACAATAAAACATTTCCATAATTTAAATGTATTCATTTAACAGATGATTGGCAGAAAAAAATGCATGAATTGCACTTTCTGTCTGTTCTACACTCGCCTAAAGGATTATTAGGAACACCTGTTCAATTTCTCATTAATGCAATGATCTAATCAACCAATCACATGGCAGTTGCTTCAATGCATATAGGGGTGTGGTCCTGGTCAAGACAATCTCCTGAACTCCAAACTGAATGTCAGAATGGGAAAGAAGGGTGATTTAAGCAATTTTGAGCATGGCATGGTTGTTGGTGCCAGACGGGCCGGTCTGAGTATTTCACAATCTGCTCAGTTACTGGGATTTTCACGCACAACCATTTCTAGGGTTTACAAAGAATGGTGTGAAAAGGGAAAAACATCCAGTATGCGGCAGTCCTTTTGGCGAAAATGCCTTGTTGATGCTAGAGGTCAGAGGAGAATGGGCCGACTGATTCAAGCTGATAGAAGAGCAACTTTGACTGAAATAACCACTCGTTACAACCGAGGTATGCAGCAAAGCATTTGTGAAGCCACAACATGGACAACCTTGAGGCGGATGGGCTACAACAGAAAAAGACCCCACCGGGTACCACTCATCTCCACTACAAATAGGAAAAAGAGGCTACAATTTGCAAGAGCTCACCAAAATTGGACAGTTGAAGACTGGAAATATGTTGCCTGGTCTGATGAGTCTCGATTTCTGTTGAGACATTCAGATGGTAGAGTCAGAATTTGGCGTAAACAGAATGAGAACATGGATCCATCATGCCTTGTTACCACTGTGCAGGCTGGTGGTGCTGGTGTAATGGTGTGGGGGATGTTTTCTTGTCATATTTTAGGCCCATTAGTGCCAATTGGGCATCGTTTAAATGCCACATCCTACCTGAGCATTGTTTCTGACCATGTCCATCCCTTTATGGCCACCATGTACCCATCCTCTGATGGCTACTTCCAGCAGGATAATGCACCATGTCACAAAGCACGAATCATTTCAAATTGGTTTCTTAAACATGACAATGAATTCACTGTACACTGTCAGAAAAAGGGGTACAGCAGGAGTCCATTTTTGTCCCCCAAGGTACAATCTACACTAATGTACCCCATAAGGCTTATTATTGGACCTCAAGGTACATATATGTACCTTTTTGAGGGTCAAAAAGGTACATATATGTTCCCAAGCATTAAAAGGTACATATATGCACCCTTTCTTTTAAAGGTTAAGGTACAAAGCAAAAAGTCCAGTGTTAAATGAACTCTCTTGTATTCAAGTGTGTTAAAGTTAATGAGCTAATTAAGTGATTCATTGAGTGATGATTGACAATTATTGAAGACACCTGATGTTAACAAGCAGAATCAATGAAGGAGAAAATCAAATTTTTTAAGACACCATTATGGTGATCGGTGTTTGCTTTAGTTGGGCTCTTGACTCTTAAACTGTCAACATTAGACTTTGTTTGGCTACTGTATCTGAATTATATCTGCCAGATGAACAAAGAGAAAAGTTGATCAGATGGTGTTGGTTATGTTTTGACAATCATAATTTGATCTGAATCACAAATCTAATTTAAAAAGAATTATGTCTACCTTGTTGATTACAGCAGACTGTGATTCTACAGTAAATGCTTTTCAATTTAATCCAAAATATTTTTTTTTAAATTGTTCCGATCAGAAGACTTCGAAACTGTATTTTATTTAGACACACTGACATCAATAATCAGCCTGTGAATCTCAACAATGGTAGCAATATTTAAGAATGTTGCAGTGCATTCTGGGTGCCACCAATCAAAACTCATTCTTAGCTCCCATCATGCATTGCGGTATGAATGAATTATTATCTGAATTGTCTTAGTAATTTCCTTTCCCTAATGGCACATTCTTTTTGTCACCATTGTTGAGATTCATACACACATTATTGATATCTGTGTGTGCCTAAAAGAATGATTTTATTTTATCAGAACAACTTTTTGGAAATTCTTTAGAAAATTCTGGATCTTATGCTGTAGAATCACAGTGATGCTGGAATCAACAATATATAGTTAAGTCAGAGGTTAGACTCTAAAAGAGTTCAGTGATTCAAGACAAAAAATTACGATTATGTCAAAACATAATCAACACTACCTGATCAACTTTTCTCTTTGTTCATCTGGCAGTTATAACTCAGATACAACAGCCAAATAAAATCTAATGTTAACAGTTTAAGGCCCAACTAAGGCAAACACTGATCACCATAACGGTGTCTTAAAAAATGATTTTCTCCTTCAGGTGTCTTCAATAATGGTCAATCATCACTCAATGAATCACTTAATGAGCTCATTAACTTTAACACTCTTGAATGTTAGTTTAACACTTATAGTTTACCATTTTAACACTCTTGAGTCTGGAGCCATATTTAACACTGGAATTTTTGCTGTGTACAATATCGAGAGTCAGACTCTGCTAAGTAATTTTTTTAGTAACAGTTGTTGTTTAAAGGTTTTAATGATACCTTAATTATTTAAGGTAGATTTGAACTTATCACTATATTAGAGTAGCCTTGAAATAACCTTGAAATAAATGAAATAAAAGTTTTGGCACAAGGGTACAAATATGTACCCTATGCCAAGGGTACAAAATCTGTACCCTTGAGGGTACAGCCCCAGTGACAAGCTATTGTACCCCTAAAGGTACAATTATGTACTTTATTTTCTGAGAGTGTACTAAAATGGCCCCCACAGTCACCAGATCTCAACCCAATAGAGCATCTTTGAGATGCGGTGGAACAGGAGCTTCGTGCCCTGGATGTGCATCCCACAAATCTCCATCAACTGCAAGATGCTATCCTATCAATATGGGCCAACATTTCTAAAGAATGCTTTCAGCACCTTGTTGAATCAATGCCACGTATAATTAAGGCAGTTCTGAAGGCGAAAGGGGGTCAAACACAGTATTAGTATGGTGTTCTAATAATCCTTTAGGTGAGTGTATATTGAACAATGAAAAAAAAATTAAAGTTTTATATATATACAGTATATATAAACATTAAAACTGGGTTCTCAGTTTGCACTGTGGTGTTCTTTTAGTTTTCGTTGATTTGCTGATTAATGAAAATGTATTCTTCACTGAAAGAAAATAGACATTTACATTGTTCTGTAAGCTTCTGTGTTGCAAAGATCCATTAAACATAGAAAATTGCTTTTAAAATATCTAAATACAAATGTATATAAAAAACGGATACTACTTTGCAGTAACACTATTTGTAACGTTGAGGCAGGAAGCAAGCAGAGAGAGAATCCAAATGCAAGCACTATTTTAATGAAACAAACAGGTCATCCAGGGCAAACAAAGGAAAACGGAACTCAAGACAGGAACATGGAGACAGCTACAAGCAACAACAAGTGACAACCAACAACTGAAGCACAGAGGTCTAAATACACAGACAAACAAGCTAAACAAGATAACAAGGGGGCGGGGCTAATTAGAAACACTGGAGAGACTAATAAACAAGAAAAACTACAAAGGACTACAAAACATGGCACAGAACAGGAACTAACAAAAGTCCACACAAGACAAGGAAAACACAAGAAAGGGATCATGACACTAAAGAAATATGAAAAAATAAAAAAATAATTGTCATCATTTATTCACTCTCGTGTCACATCAAACCTGTATGATTATTTTCATCTGCGGAACGATCCATGTTTTTTATGATATGCTTTGTGTTAAAGCACTTCTAGAAGTCAATCTAAGTAACTACAAAAACACAATTTTGCACTCTCTGAAAGCATCCTTTGAGAAGAGGCACTGCATGTCCAAGGCTGCCGCAAGAAATGTAAAATTATTAATCAAATCATTACAGAGTATCTCTCTTGTTGCCTGCAACCATGTTCTTTCAATCAGATTTAAAATCCCTATGCCTCTGAACTCATACGTTTTGAAAACGAATCCTTCCACAGGGAAACATTCTTATCTAAAATTACCTAAATTTAACCCTAAACATTTAACCTTAAAGGGATAGTTCGGCCAAAAATGATATTTAAACCATGCATTACTCACCCTCAAGCCGTTCGAGATGCATATGTCAATCTTGTTTCAGACGAACACATTTTCAGTTATTTTAGAAAATGTCTTAGACCCTTCAGTGGATATAATGTGAAGCAATGGGGTCCACCTCCTTCAAGTCCCAAAATGTGCATACATCCTTCACAATAGTAATCCATCCGGCTCCAGGGGGATAAACGAAGGCCTTCTGAGGATAATCCGTGCGGTTTTGTCGTAAAAATATACATATTTAAAACTTTATAAATGAAAATATCTGACTTCCGGCAACGATCGACACGCGTGCGTTCACGCGCTTTCGTGTTTTGTTTTGCTCTGCACTCTGGCTGCGCTGGCGCGTTCGTTCTACGTCACAACAGTTCCTACTCTACGTCTTACCTCGTACACCGACTTCCATCACCCGTGAACGCGCGTCGATCGTTGCCGGAAGTCAGATATTTTCATTTATAAAGTTTTAAATATGTATATTTTTAGGACAAAACCGCACGGATTACCCTCGGAAGGCCTTCGTTTATCCCCCTGGAGCCGGATGGATTACTTTTGTGAAGGATGTATTCACATTTTGGGACTTGAAGGAGGTGGACCCCATTGCTTCACATTATATCCACTGAAGGGTCTAAGACGTTTTCAAAAATAACTAAAAATGTGTTCGTCTGAAACAAGATTGACAGATGCATCTCAAACGGCTTGAGGGTGAGTAATGCATGGTTTAAATATCATTTTTGGCCGAACTATCCCTTTAAAGGTACACTATGACTCACTTCATGTCTAATATGACCATTAATAATAACACAGCTATTCTCTAAATGGACATCAAACACATCAAACTCTAAATTAAACCGAGGCATAAAGGTTAACAGCTCTTTTGCAGTGCACAACAGTCATTTAATACTCAGTACACTCCCAATGTTAATATCATAATGCGTATGATGTATATACTGTTAATGTGACTTTAATTCAGAATGCATGCCATTAAATTACCCCTTCAAAATGCACAGCACGGTAATATTAGGGTCAATCCCCTGGGACATCCTGGGGTAAATTGCTTTGCTTAAGGGTTCATGTGACATGGTTCTCTCTGTAACCTTCATTGAGAGGTGCTTTCTTAGTATCTGTGGAAGAGGGTGTGATGTATAGGACATACTAAAAGGTGATGTGCTTAATTTTTTGGTTCCACTTTATTTTGATAGTCCACTTTAGACATTATACTAACTATAAGTAACTTTGCAACTACGTGTCAACTAACTCTCATTAGAGTATAAGTAGACTGTAGTAGAAGATTGTTGGGTTATGGTTAGGTGTTAGGGTTTGGTTAGGGGGAAAAAAACTCCAGCTCCCTTACGAGAGCCAGAAAGCACGGGCTCGCACATCGTTTTTGACCGTTCACCGCTAATCGTACATTAAACTGGTTGGACAGTTGTATCGGTCCCATCTTCTTTATACTCTTTTTTCATTTTTTCTCAGGTTTTCATCTTGTGTAAGTATTATGTCACGACATCCTGCTCCCGGATTATGGACTCAGTTACGCCTTACAGGGTGAAGACTGCAAATGGCTCTTCGGACCCTTGGCTGAAAGAGAAGACATGGACCCTCAGGCGCCAGTGCAGGCTGGCTGAGCAGAAATGGAGAGGAGACAGGCTGCAGGTATCATTGGAGGTATTTAGAGACTGCCTTGTCACCTATCAGAGAGCCGTTAAGGAAGCTAAAAGTCAGTATCCCTCCAAGCTCATTAATAACAATAGCCACCGCCCTGGTATCTTGTTCAGTACTATAAACTCTGTTATAAATCCAGTCTCTGTTGTACTGAATGATGCTTCAGTAAATACATGCAATGTATTTAAAAAATATTTATTGATAAGGTTTTGTCTGTTAGGCAAACCATCATACTAGCCCCTGTTGTCATTATTCCTTCCCAAACGACACAATGTGTGCTGGAGAAATTTGAGGTGGTTTCTTTTGTTGATCTCAAAAAAGCTGTTCATGAGGTGAAGCCAACCTCCTGCCCTCTAGATATTGTTCCTGCTAGGATTCTCAAAGAAGCCATCAACATCATAGGCCCTTTCCTGGTCTCCTTCATGAATTGCTGTCTTAGTCTGGGTGTTGTTCCTACTCCTCTCAAGCACGCCATTGTTAGACCGTTACTTAAGAAACCTAATCTTGATCCTTCGGTACGGTCTAATTTTCGGCCCATATCCCATCTGTCATTTCTGGCTAAGCTTATGGAAAAGCTTGTCTTCTCCCAGCTTCAGTCATACCTCAATCTGCATGGTATGGGGGACAAATTTCAATCTGGCTTTAGGTCTAGACATAGTACAGAGTCAGCCTTACTGAGGGTTCATAACGACATTCTTAGAGCCTTGGATAATAAAAACTCAGTGGTTCTGGTGCTGCTTGACCTTACCGCTGCTTTTGACACCGTGGACCACGCAATCCTCATCGCCCGTCTACAACATGTTGTGGGTCTACAGGGCACGGTGCTAAAGTGGTTCTCGTCATATCTCACCAATAGAACATTCTCAGTTATGCTTGATGACTTCTCCTCCTCAGCTATGGCGTTATTTCCCTGTCAAATGTCGAGAGCGCATTATTGTAGCGCAAAAGTACATTAATATAATGCGCGAGCGTGAATCTCTCTGCTCCCGCGCGGAATATGATGTGCCGAGCGCGAATCTCTCTGCTCGCGCGTGGAATATGATGTGCCGAGCGTGAATCTCTCTGCTCGCGCGTGGAATATGATGTGCCGAGCGCGAATCTCTCTGCGCACGTGCGGAATATAATGTGCCGAGCGCGAATCTCTCTGCTCGTGCGCGGGAACTGGGCGCGTGCTCTCAGATACACTTCTCTTGTAAGAACTCTCTCTCTGGGCTCTCTCAGAGAATATGCCTGCACTTAAAACGTGTTCAGTGCAATCGCGAATCTCTCTTCTTCCCCAGCTAACAAGTTTAGGTTTAAGAACGTTTTCATAACGTTCCCATTAAGTTATAAAAATGTTATTTCTGATTGTTCTAGGGAATTTCAAAACGTCCAGTTTTTTAGACATTGCATTAACGTTATTTCTTGGTTATAAGAACGTTCAATTCTCCCGTTATATAAACGTTGTATTAACGTTATTTCCTGGTTATAATAACGTTAGAACGTTCAATTATCCCTTTATATAAACGTTGTATTAACGTTCTTGCTTGGTTATAAGAACGTTATTCAAACGTTCAATTCTCCCATTATATAAACGTTCTCTTAATGTTTTTCTAAGATAATGAAAAACATTTCATTAAATAAAAAAACATTAAGAAAGGTTTTAATAATTATAACAAGGCAGCCTATATAATAGGCATATATGAAGAACGTAAAACAAGAACTTTCAGATTTTAAAATTAAGACAAAAAGATCTAGAAAGATAATTTAAAAAAAGACCCATGAATCATGTCTATAATATGTGTAATGTAGTCGAGTTGAATTGAACCCAAGTATTATTCCAATTCGATTTGGGTTGAAGTGACAATATGAAATTAACATGAACATAAACTTGGACTAAACATAGAATCACCAACAATGGTACAGGCAACAAAGCTAGTCAAGAGACAATGGGAACACAAGGACAATGATTATGACCAAAAACAACCAATTACCACTCACAAGTTAAAGTTCTTTTAATTTATATAGCTCTTTTTTACAACAGCCACTGGCTGGCTAACGTGCTTTACAGAACAGCAGAAAAAAGGGGAAAAACCCTACATAACATATGGAATAGCAATTTCTGATTGGTTGTTGCCGTTTGGACAGCGTTTATGCAAAGAGCAAAGAGAAATAAATCGAAGAGAAGAGTAGGCTTGCGCGAACGCACGGGACACAGTCTAAGCACATACACACGCTTACTTTAAGCGAAGAGGAGAGCTTCGCAATTGCACTGAACACGTTCCAAGTGCAGGCATATTCTCTGAGCGAGCCCAGAGAAAATTCTTACAAGAGCAGCGTGTTTCTGAGAGCGCGCGCCCAGTTCCCGCGCGAGCAGAGAGATTCGCGCTCGCGCATTATATTCCGCGCGCGAGCATTGAGATTCACACTCGCGCATTATATTAATGCGCGAGCATTGAGATTCACGCTCGCGCATTATATTAACCCTCTGAGGTCTAAGGGTTTTTGGGGTCCTTGAGGTGTTCTGACATGCTCTGACATTTGTGCTTTTTTCAGTTATTTATAAACATGTTAATGGCAAAGGTGTAAATTCACTCAATATAGCACAAACTGGGCTACCGTAATTTCTGAGCAACAATTATGAAACATGTTTGTATTTTTGAGAGAATATTGCTTATGCATGGTTATTGAAAAAACTAAAACTTAAAGTGTCTGAAATAAGGCCACAAAACACATACTAAATATGTGTCCACAAGACTTTTGACTAATGAGTGTTGTTGCCTAGAATTTTTGCTTCAAAATGATCTTAAAATCATCCTGCCTAATCATTTACACAAATACATACACTGATTTACATTTTATTAGACACCTTTTGTTTGGAAAGGCAATATGCGTGGAGGCGTGTTCACACCTGAGAAGACAAAGGCCGGATAATGTGCCGCATAATGAGCTGCATATTAATTAGCCCTTTCACACAGGTGTGTCACAGGATCCCAAATAATGCAAGGACAAAAGAAATGATCTATATAGCCTATACATATTTTACAATTAGAAATTGTAACCAATTACAAATAGGTTACAATTACAACAACAATTACAATTTTAACAATATTTCAAGTGTATTTCTTTGTAAAAAGTATACATTTTATCATATGTATTAAAAAAAGGAAAGGATTCATTAGTTTGAATATTGGAACAAACACTATAATAACATCTTAGTTGATAATTCAATATACCTACTTTATTTTTGACAAAACATCATACTATAGTATATTTAACTATGAGCAGAAATTGGTGAACAAAAGCGTGCCTATTTAATGTTACAGTAGTCTTTTTTTACAGTCAAAACTTTATAATCTATCCAAAACTAATCACAAAATCTTGTCTAAACATTCATATTTAGTCTGTAATATAGTGTGTATGATATATTAGTATGTGAATTTGCAGCTTGTTGCTTATTCAGACATTTATTTCAACATATTTCAGTCTATTTTTACTCATCTTAGTAGGCTATAGCAATATAGTTTGTATGTGTTCATGTAAACATAATATAGGTGCGAGAGTGAATGAACAAGGCACAGACACGCGCTGTATAACTGAAGTAAACAAAGCGCGCGTGCCTATGCCGTTCACTCATCATTTAGCCTACACACAGACACGCAATTCATATTTAAACAGTCTTTTTGCGGTTTACAGTCAGACAGTATTCAATATCGCGATTAGAACAAAGCACTAGAATAAATGACTTACTACATCAGCTGGATCCGTTGCTCCTCGAAATGAAACTACCAGCACTTCTGGTACATTTTCCAGGGTTAGATAGTATTATTCCTCACAGCGAAAGGATACGCTGTGTACACAGCTGTACAAGATACTTAATAAACACGATGTGTTTTATAATCCAGCTGGTGGGCGTTGGCATGTTTGAATGGCTTGTCTAAGATCATTTGCGTTTGAATAGTGCGCGCTCTCCGTGGGCGTGGCACATTAACGCGTAATTAGGTATAATGAGCTGGAAAGAAAAATACTGACATCTCTCTCTTTTCATACAGATTACATTAGCTGAGAACATTTGTTTTTTATATAAATTAATTCATTTAAAAGAAGAGAGTTCAAGCTTCATTATGGAAAAACACTCGTGCCTGTATGACAAGTATTCGCGGAATTAGAGTTAATTTTCGGACGCGTTTCAGAATGAACTTAACTGACAGAGAGAAGGCAGAACGCGCATCATGTTTGTTTTTCTTTATTTGGCGAAAAGCACAACACTTTGTTTTTATTGTGAGTATCCACAAAAAAAATAGACCCTTATCAGGATCTAATGATGTACAACACTTAATATGTTAGATCAAAATCAACAGAGTATTTTGAGTTTCTTTTGCACTGATAAGAAAAAAGCGAGACGCGATAGCCGACCTCAGAGGGTTAATGTACTTTCGCACTTCAATAATGCGCTCTCGACATTTGACAGGGAAATAACGCCATACTCAGCTGCCCCTTAACATCTGGTGTGCCCCAGGGTTCTATTCTGGGTCCTATACTGTTCTCCCTTTATGTGTTGCCACTTGGTCAACTCATTTTTAAATCACAACGTTCAGTTTCATTTCTATGCTGATGACCTTCAAGTCTACCTTCCTGTAGTTTTGAACAATCATTCGGCATTAGACCCCATCCATAACTGCACCCATGACATTAAACGGTGGCTTTCTCAAAACTTTCTTCATTTGAATGAAGGTAAGACCGAGTATATATTATTTACCCCGGACTCACCTTGTAGCCCCCTTAGTGTTGGCCCTCTCACGCCCCAGTTTGCATCCACTGTTCGTAACACGGGGGTGGCTTTTGACAATAGATTGCATTTTGACAAACAGATTGGTGCAGTTGTTAAGACTAGCTTTTTCCAGCTAAGGCTCCTCAGTAAGGTGAAATCATTCCTGTCCCGTCCTGATCTAGAAAAAGCCATTTATGTCTTTATCAGCTCAAGGCTGGATTATTGTAATGCCCTCTATACTGGGCTTAACCAATCACTTTTTAACCGTCTTCAGATGGTTCAAAACGCAGCAGCGCGTCTACTTACTGTAGCAGTAGAGGAGTTTCACTTTCCTTTGTTGGCGTCATTGCCCTTATATGGGAATGGGTGGATGAGGTAATCGGGGCCAGCGTATTTAAAGGTTCAAACAGGAAGCCCTAGAATGTAGGCTTTGTCACGCCCGCCCCTCTTCCGGTTTCACTATAGTCCAGGATCGCTGTAACCGTTTTGGCTGCGTACCCTGGGAGTTGCGTCGAGCACTCATAGAAAGCTTGAGTGAAACAGTCGCGAGTGTATCCTGACATCGTGATGTGTGATCTGTGATGTGTGTGTGATTCTCGTGTGTCTTCCGCGTACCAAGTGATTTAATTCAGGTCGTGCTGCTGTTTTTCTTAGACTAGATTATTCCCTTTGTCCTTCGTGAATAATTGTTTTCTTAGGTTTTCATGACTTTAATAGTCGTGGTGTGTTTTTGATTTCATTTTATGGTTTGGGTTATTTTGCTATTTTCTGTAATGGAGTTGGACTGATCAGTGTGATTTGGGCCTTAGTGCCGTGTGGTGTTATATTAGTGTCTATCTAACGGTCATCCACTGAGTATTTTGGGGTCCTCACAGCCGATGAGGTAGGACAGATTATTTATCATCTGTGCACCACCTGATCCGGTCAATCATCATATTTGTGTCTGATGTGATTGTGATTATTTTGTCTTTGTATCTTCCCTACTAATCTTTCTTTTTGTTTCCTTTTGGTTTCGAGTCAAGGCTGAGTGCGCCGAGGGGGAGGCTAGTCACCTGGGTGAACACATTTGCTGTGAGGTTGGAGCACCCGGGTTTGAGCACCTCTTCATATGTAGTTTGCAGTGCACACATAAATGGTTGAGAGCACAATGGTTTAGAGCTAGTTTGCCACCCCTAACGTAAGCTTTAGCCTTGCAGTTACATTCTTTTTGTAGTAAATATTATTTTTGTTTGTTTTATTTTGTGGGGACGGTACATTTTCTTTTTTTGTTATGTTTGGTTTAATGTGATTCAGTGCTTAAAAATAAGCGAGGTCTGGAGGAATGTTCTTTTTGCATTTGTGTTTCGTATTGTTATAATAAACTTGCCAGTGAATTATATTACAAACCAATGGTGCTAGTGGGACATTTTCCTTTTAAATAAAACCATTAATTTATTGGATGAAGCGACTCTGTCTTTTCTCTGCACCACCGAACCTGGGTCCCTTTTTTTTAATTTCCTTGGGTGCAATTCCCAGGGTGGCGTAGTCCGTGCTATCTGGATTTAGTTATACTAAAAAAAATCATACCGCTCACGCTACATTACCAATACCCATAAACGCTCACACATCACCCCCGTTCTTTGCTCACTTCACTGGCTCACGGTACGGTTGAGGGTGGAGTATAAGGTTTTGATGTTTGTTTTTAAGGCCATCAATGGTCTGGCCCCGGCATACCTTTCCGAGCTGGTCACTGTATACCAACCTGCCAGAATCCTCCGCTCGTCTCAGAACACCTCTTTGATTATCCCTAAGTTTAGATGCAAAAAGTTTGGAGGTCGATCTTTTGCCATCCAGGGACCTACTTTGTGGAATGCCTTACCAACTCCCCTTCGTAACATAACTGTGTTGAGTGTTTTTAAATCGCAGTTGAAAACTGCGATTCACAATGGAACCCATTTGATCCGAATTGAAGAAGGTAAGTAAAAGGTTTTTTTTTGTAAATAAACTTTTTTTCTGTCTAAAATGGGGGAGTTAATTCCCGGATTAATTCATATGGGAATACACCATCAACAAATAAAAACTATATATTATAAATTGTCCTAATATATTATAAAATGATGGTGTATCTCCCTCTATCCGGAAAATTAAAATGTTTAAATTAGGTTCCCCGCTGAGAGTTCTAGTATACTTGGTTGAGACCGTGGGGATAAACCGTATTCAGTTTTTTAATCCACTGTCTCTCCTTCATCCATCTCTGTTTGTCAGACCACCAGGATCCTGCTTCTATCCCCATAATAGACAAATTGGTGCTACCATGAAGTCTGAAATGCTCATAAAGGTAAGTCACCCTCCCGGCCCCATAGATCGAGCGCAGATGTTGCTTTAATCTTTCCAGCAGGATGTTTTTGGTTTGACCAACATACAATCTGCTGCAGACCTTACACTCAATACAGGAGACCAGGTTGGACGACTGTAACCCCAGGACATGTGAGACCGGTGCACGCAAGTGAGTAAATTTATTTTCAATGAATTTTGTACATTTAAGAAAACCACTGTATTTATCTTTTTTAGGTCTCCCACCCAAGGAGGAATGTACCAATAAATCTTTCAAATGTTTATTTCATCTAAACGCTGCTATACTTTTGAACGAGGTAAGTGGTTCCCAATGATCCTGTATTCTCTGGAAGTTGTTTTTTAATTTCGAATTCAATGCTAGGGAGGCAGAGGAAAAGGTCGAAATAAAGGGGACCAGATGGTTGTTACGGTTTTCTTCCCAAGATTTCAACCCTTGTTGGAAAAGTTGTTGAACCTCAACCTTTATAGTTCTGAGGAAGGTTCTACTGTAATCCCGATGTCTGAGGGCTTGGAAGAGGGTCTGAGTCGCCAAACCAACATCATCTGCTGCTGTGCAAATTCTATTATATCTTATTAATCCTATTATATCTTATTATTATAATTATTCCCTGTAGGCGTGTTTCGGGTGATAACTAGTCTTATGCAACAACGCGTGAGTGTCGGTGGGCTTAAAGTAGACCATCATTCCCAGAGCACCCTCCCCACTATCCCCCCTAGTAATATATACTTCGGTGTCCAGGAATTAAATTTTATTCCGTTGTTGATTATATTTAACTGAGATGGAAGCATGCTGCTCATTTAGGATCGTAATGAAATCTATAAATTCCATCTCTTAATAATTACAAACTGGGTAACTTATGGCATTTAGAAAACACTGTTGTCTCCCAGTCTGCCATATATATATTGGCATATGCCGGGGCGAATTTCTTCCCGATTGCTGTTTCAGAAATTTGGAGATACTGTTTTGAATGGAATTCAAAATCATTCCGAGTAAGACCTAATTCCAACAGGGTAAGAAGAGCCTCATCCGGTCTGGAAGGGTCGGGATAATTCTCAAAGATCTCCTCTACTGCTTTTAAACCCAATCGGGTATCTATATTGGTGTAGAGAGAATCAATGTCAACGGTGAAAAGCATCCCACCAGCTGGCACTTTTGTCTGTTTTAACTTTGCTATGAAGTCAAATGTGTCCTTAAAATAGCTATTGTGTTTTTGTGATACGGGGTTAAGGAAAGAATCAATAAAGGCCGCAATCCTGTATGACACGCGCTGTATAACTGTAGTAAACAAAGCGCGCGTGCCTTTGCCGTTCACTCATCATTTAGCCTACACACAGACACGCAATTCATATTTAAACAGTCTTTTTGCGGTTTACAGTCCGACAAATTCAATATCACGATTAGAACAAAGCACTAGAATAAATGACTTACTACATCAGCTGGATCCGTTGCTCCTCGAAATGAAACTACCAGCACTTCTGGTACATTTTCCAGGATTAGATAGTATTATTCCTCACAGCGAAAGGATACGCTGTGTCCACAGCTGTACAAGATACTTACTAAACACGATGTGTTTTATAATCCAGCTGGTGGGCGTTGGCATGTTTGAACGGCTCGTCTTAGATCATTTGCGTTTGAATAGCGCGCGCTCTCCGTGGGAGTGGCACATTAACGCGTAATTAGGTGTAATGAGCTGGAAAGAAAAATACTGACATCTCTCTCTTTTCATACAGATTACATAAGATGAGAATATTTGTTTTTTGTATATAAATTCATTCATTTAAAAGAAGAGAGTTCAAGCTTCATTATGGAAAAACACTCGTGCCTGTATGACAAGTATTCGCGGAATTAAAAATAATCTTAGGACGCGTTTCAGAATGGACTTCACTGACAGAGAGAAGGCAGAACGCGCATCATGTTTGTTTTTCTTTATTTGGCGAAAAGCACAACACTTTGTTTTTATTGTGAGTATCCACAAAAAAAAATAGACACTTATCAGGATCTAATGATGTACAACACTTAATATGTTAGATCAAAATCAAGAGTGTTTTGAGTTTCTTTTGCACTGATAAGAAAAAAGCGAGACTATCGCGCCGGCGCGATAGCCGACCTCAGAGGGTTAAGCAGGCAATCTACTAATATTCTAATGAAAGTTATTTGACATGTACACTCACCTAAAGGATTATTAGGAACACCTGTTCAATTTCTCATTAATGCAATTCTCTAATCAACCAATCACGTGGCAGTTGCTTCAATGCATTTAGGGATGTGGTCCTGGTCAAGACAATCTCCTGAACTCTAAACTGAATGTCAGAATGGGAAAGAAAGGTGATTTAAGCAATTTTGAGCGTGCCATGGTTGTTGGTGCCAGATG
Source organism: Tiaroga cobitis (assembly GCA_030578255.1). Taxonomy (NCBI): domain Eukaryota; kingdom Metazoa; phylum Chordata; class Actinopteri; order Cypriniformes; family Leuciscidae; genus Tiaroga; species Tiaroga cobitis. The sequence continues at coordinate 18,860,080 of CM060593.1, read as the reverse complement.
GGCCGGTCTGAGTATTTCACAATCTGCCCAGTTACTGGGATTTTCATGCAGAACCATTTCTAGGGTTTACAAAGAATGGTGTGAAAAGGGAAAAACATCCAGTATGTGGCAGTCCTGTGGGCGGAAATGCCTTGTTGATGCTAGAGGTCAGAGGAGAATGGGCCGACTGATTAAAGCTGATAGAAGAGCAACTTTGACTGAAATAACTACTCATTACAACCGAGGTATGCATCAAAACATTTGTGAAACCACAACATGCACAACCTTGAGGCGGATGGGCTACAACAGCAAAAGACCCCACCGGGTACCACTCATCTCCACTACAAATAGGAAAAAGAGGCTACAATTTGCAAGAGCTCACCAAAATTGGACAGTTGAAGACTGGAAAAATGTTGCCTGGTCTGATGAGTCTCGATTTCTGTTGAGACATTCAGATGGTAGAGTCAGAATTTGGCGTAAACAGAATGAGAACATGGATCCATCATGCCTTGTGACCACTGTGCAGGCTGGTGGTGGTGGTGTGACATATCAGAACGACACAGGATGCAATTGCAAAGAACGCTTTATTTCTGAAGAAATAGACAGGCATGTCAGATCAGACACACAGGGGTCGAGACGGCACAACACAGATGGAACAGTGGCGCAGGGACCCAGGTGAGCTGGTGGTGCTGGTGCTGGTGATTCCGTGGTGAGTATCCGTGACAGCGCGTGGAAGTCCCGCGAAGGCAATCCAGAGACACCTAACGATACACAATCCACACCGGGAACGACAGCACGACGAACAGGTAATCCACTCAGTGACGACGACACGAAGAACAGGAATCCACTCATGCACAAGGGCACGAGGAACAGGAACACACCGGAGACGAACAATGATCTGACAACATGAGACACCAGTTACTGAACATATAAAGCCACATACAAAGTGAAACCAGCTGGCGCTGCTGATCAGAAGTGATCAGTGACCACCCCCACACTAAAGACACACACACAGCACACAAGACGAGAGAGAGAAAGTAAATTGATCAAACGTGACAGGTGGTGTAATTGTGTGGGGGATGTTTTCTTGGCACACTTTAGGCCCACTTAGGTACACTTATAGTTAGTGTCTAAAGAATGTCTAAAGTGGACTATCGAAATAAAGTGTTACCAATTTTTTTTCAATGCTAAAACACAAGGCTGTGTAACAAGGCTGTGAGAGTTAATGCTATACAGGTCTATAGTATAGGGAAGTTATCTATTTGCATTACCATTCATCAATGCAGTTGCTCAGCTAGCGCAAGACATTGAGCGTCAGCGTCAGTTCTGGCAGGCCAGGTAGTCAAGCCGCTGCTTATGCTATTTGCTATCAACACTGTCCCGTCAGCTGATCTGCTCCAGCTGAGCTGCATTAGCTGGTTAACTCCCCTCGCTGCTCAATGGCCAAAGCTCAAACAAGGCGCCCTATTTAAAGCTCATTCACCTTGCTCATACAGCTTGCTGCTCGCTTCTGCTGGCTCGCTGCTCGCTTCTGCTGCCCGCCACCTCCCCAGCTCCTCCTATGCATAACGTGGCATTTGCCTATGTCATGTTGCCTATGTCATGTTGCCTGCTCTGTCCACAGGGGGATATTTTAGCTCTCACAGTCTAAAACTGTGTGAGCGTTCCCTAATGCTGCTGCTGCTGTCCTGACTCTCTGCTATTTCATGGTGCTCATGAAAGGTCAGAGGACTCCCTGAACAGAGCCATGCCTCCAAATTTCAATTCAGGAACATCAACCTGTTTGCAATTTATTCAAATAAATTCTAAATTATTTTGTCTGTGTGTTCTTGACTTAATGGACCTGACAGAAATAGTGTAATATAATGGATTTCTAGTGTAAATATATTTTTAGTGTAATATAATCATGTTAAATGGCCATAATCTCTCATTTTATCCTTAAATTGAAATAAAGTCACGTAACAGAGCTTTTAGTAATAACAATACTGGCCTTGGTTTTTAAAAAAAGATGCTAAACAAACAAAAATTTAAAATATATATTATTGTTTTCAAAAAAATATTGAGCAGCATGACTGTTTTCAATATAATCGGTACATAGTCAAGTACTTCTTACTCGGGTTTGGTCTATTGCATCATACAGAGCACTATTTTAGATGGATTAGCTCATCACAATGCATTATGGGATTTTCTCTGTGAATGATGGGATGTTGCCTTAGTATTTGGCTAAAAGACAACATCTTACAAGGCAGCATAAACACAACACTTCAGTCAAAGGAATAATTCTTATTGCACAACTCTGGCTCCTTCATAAAGGCATATGGTCAAGAGCTCTTTTCATGAAACAGTCTCTGATAAGCTGCCATATTTCTGCAGCGATCAGTAAAGTGGAACTTATCCTGACTGGGACCTGACTGACATTTGCTGATCTCACAGTGGTCCTGAACCTTTTCTATCTCATCTCTCTGGTGATGGGAAGCTCATGTCCTCGGGGTGGCCAATATTTAGCACGCGAGTAATCACAGAGTGCTATCGATTGTGCTTCACAATTGGACACTGCTCTCGTCCCTTCAGGGTTGACTGGTTCATGCTTCACAGCACTCATTCTTTCCTTCCTCTTGCCATATTGGCTTAAACCCTCATTTTTTCACATGGCCACAGCATGTATCATTAACCAAATCTGTCATCAGCTAATTCAGACTGTGGCCTCCTGCCAAGTGGCCATGAAGGCCATTAACTCTAGAGTAAGGCATCTGGCCTCTTTGCTAACTTCTTAAGAGGAACGTGTGTGTGAATGATGTTTCTGTAATGAAAAGACCATTGCACCAAATACAGAATACAGAATACTTCACTCAAAAAGGGGAAATTCTATCATAATGCAGAATGCACTGTCATGTCATTCCAAAAGGTCACCGTGATTTTGCCCAGGAAGATGTGTTCCTGGATCATCGTCATTTGTTGATCCTGGATCAACATTTAATCAACCAATCAACCAATCATAAAAGCATTATAAAAACTACACTTTGCAGTATATGACTCTTGCACTATATTCCAGCCATATAGATTTTTGAAGCTTTAACCTTTAGACCTTTTCATTTTAATTGCATGGAAGAAAAAAAGTCATACAAATTGGGAAAAACATGTGAGCAAATGATGACAGACTTTTCATTTTTAAGTGAACAATCCTTTTTATTACATGATCCCAGAATCACATCTAAACATTAGATACTTTACTATTACTATTTTGTTTTTAATATAACAGATAACCAAACTCAATTGCCCATATTTTTACTTGGATTATAGGTCATAATAACGTGCCTTGGTGTGCCTTGGCACATCACAGTAAGAAAAAAAAACACCTGTAGAGTCCAGATATTTTTAGTGTCTGATAGCTAAGCAAAGTCTGAGACATTTTGAAGGTTGAAGTACATTTCTCCACACGTTAAAGCTCAGCTCCCAAACTAAATGAGCTGCCTATAACATACTCATCTGCTTTATAAGAAAACAAAACTGAAATAAAACCTCATGAAATACTCTACAAAGACAGCAGTTCAATATTGGTATTCTCGTGTTGCTAAGCCAACAACATCAACTCTAATGAGCACAGCCTACAAATACATACCACACACACATATTGGGTAAAACAGCCCAATCTTAGACTAAAGTAGATTTACTTACTAAGTTTGAGCTTAGATCAGCAAATCTTTACTTTGTTCCCTGTATAAGATACCATAAAAACCTGATATCTCAATCTCACTATGCAGGTCAACTTCACTCCATCAAAGATCTTAATTGATTTCTCTCAGCCTTGAGGCACAGATATCCCTGTTCTTTTGTCTCATATCGATTTTATGATCCTCTTAGCCAGGGACCATTGAGGTTATGAAAGGTCAAAGATCTTAATAATACATGACCACTCTACATATAAAGCACTGACAGCAGTCATTCACCATGTCAATGATCTACGTCAGCCTTCTCCAAATTCAATTGTACTATGGCTGAATTTTTAATTTTAAAGGTGAAGTGTGTCATTTTTCAATGTTTAAATACTCTATCTCAGATTAATATACAGAGACAACTATAAGCCATTAGTAAGTAGATTTTCCCAAAAAAATGTGTATACTTTACAATAAGGTTTCATTTATGAACATTAGTTAACTGCATTAGTTTAGCAATAACTAATATTAATAAATGTATACATATTGTTTATTGTTAGTTCATGTTAATTTCAATATAAAATGTATTAGTGTGCACTGTGAACAAACATGAGTGAACATGGAACAATTGCAATCAAACCAACAATTAAATAGCATACAATTAAACATACAAGCAGTTAATCATATAAGCACACCTATTCTGGTTGTTCAGCTGAGTTACGTAATTTAATGCTACTACCAACTGCCACATCTCATTCTAAAGAAAAATCTTATTTTTCTATTCTGATGAAAATCTTTTCAGTTTGGACATCCTAAATGAAAATTACAGATGAATCTCTTGTAAAAATGTAGCTTGTAGCTCTAAAATTATCTCCCCTTGCGGAGTTCATTGAGAGGCTGGCCGGGTTAATCTACAAAATTCAGAATTGATTGCACATACAGGAGAATCAGGCAGCAAAGCAATTTTTTTCTGTTAAAAAACTCCTCCAATATTCTGAAGGAGCATGAGTAAATTACAAATATAAAACAATCCATCCATAGAATGACTCCTGTGACAAAAGGTTGGCTCTCTGCCATTCTTACACTTTCTCCCTTGCTCCTTACATCTCTCTCTGCATTCTTGATGTTTCAAAGCAAGCCATGTGGGCTAAATATAGCAGGCACTTTCTCCCTGTTCAGCAGTCTTTGAGACTGGGAAGCTGGCCCTAGATTTAGGGACGGTAGCTTTTATACTGAGCTGACAGATAAAAAAATATAGTTTTGCAGGCCTGGATTCAATCAACAACTGCATGCTATAAATATACCTGTGACTTTCACATTAATTCATATACTGCTCTGGTTTTCACTCAGTGTTTATGATGTAATTTAAATAACGTCTCAGGTTACGACTGTAACCCTGGTTCCCTGAGAGGGAACGAGACACTGCGTCGAGACGCTGTGGTAATCAGTCCAATGGAGAGACGAGACGTCATAGGCGGGTGACGTCATCGACCAGGAAACTATAAAGCACAACTGAAAACAGACCATGCTAGCTTCTGACAGGCCGAAGCAAGTCGATCACAGGCATGCAGGGAGTATGGCAGGGCGACGCAGCGTCTCGTTCCCTCTCAGGGAACCAGGGTTACAGTTGTAACCTGAGATGTTCCCTTTCAAGGGAACTCGAGCTGCGTCGAGACGCTGTGGGAAAACTATACCCACTACGTCATAATAGTAAATGCCTGTTCTGTGTGAAGTCATTGCGCACACTAAGAAGCAAGCACCCTAGACCCCTGAGTGGAGCCTAGATCCAAATCATAGCCTTTGAAGCAGCCATACTCCTAGTATCTTTTTCAGACGCCTCACAGTGCCGCGAAGGAAACGTACTACAGGGTGTCTCCCGAGGATACACCACTTAAAGGGACGTGGTAAGAAGCTAAGGCTGCCATGTACACCTTTAGTGTGGAGGGGGATAGACCTGCAGATAGACCTGCAGAGAAACGCTCCTGCAGGAACTCCAGCACTGCAACTACAGGGCAGATAACTGGGTCCAGCTGGTGCTCTCCGCACCAGGAAGTGAACGATTTCCACTTCAAGGTGTAGAGTTTCCTCGTGGAGGGAGCTCTGGAGTTGAGGATGGTTTCAACAACCTCAGTTGAGAGACTTGAACTTATGAGCTGGGCCCCCTCAGAGGCCAAGCCCAAAATTTCCACAATTCTGGGCGGGGGGAAGGATCAACCCGCTCGACTGAGAGAAAAAGTCCCCCCCGAGCGGAATCTCCAGAGGAGAGCTGTCGAGGAGAGACTCTACGTCCGAGAACCATACTCGGGCCTGCCAACGCAGGGCTAATAACAGAAGATGGGCCCCGTCCCGGTGAACTCTCTCCGGAACTCTCTGGAGCAGTGAGATCAGGGGAAATGCATACAGACGTGACCTCGGCCACGTCTGCATCATAGTGTTCAGCCCCAGAGGAGCTGGCTGACTGAGTGAGAAACGCTGTCAGAAAATCTACTAAGGGGACAAGTCTCTCGAGACTGGCCTCTGGTATTGGTCGAACAGCCACTTTGGTGCGCTGTAATGACGAACCGGCAGGGAACAACGGAACTGACTGTTCTAAGACCCTCCTCGGAGTATCGTTCGGGAACGCTGCGGCGAATCGGCAGGGAACAACCGAACTGGCAGCGCTGTGACCCTCCTCAGAGAGTCGCCCCCCAGAGGGCGCCGAGGAGACACGGATTCTCGAGCCACCCTCAGAAGCCCGATAGACTCGGCATCAGAACTACTTCTTAGTCGAAGCCTTCTTCGAGATAACGACTATCCTCAGATATGTCTTATCCCAAAATGACTATGGCTGAGACTACTAAAAGGAACCAGCCTCTCGAGACTGGTCTCTAGTATAACTTGAGAAGCCAATCCGGCGTCCTGAAACGGATGACCGGCAGGAAATAACCGAACTGACCCCTCTTAAACCCCCCTTCTGCGAGTCAGACACTGAGACTAGAACTCGCTGGAGGGCACCGAAGGGAGATGGGCACCATATAATGAGGTGTTATCCATTTCCTCCTGGGAACAACCATTTATTTCCTCAGAAAAAATGACTCCTCAAAGATCAGATGAGTACATATTTAATTTTCTCAATTAAATACAGCCAAATATCAACCGGACAAGAAAACACGGTCTGGATGAAAAAGCTGAATAGTATATTAATACAGACATCTAACTCCAGGATAAGATGAATACATGTTTAATTTTCTCAAAAATTAAATGCAGCAAAATATCAACCAGACAAGTAAAAACGGTCTGGATGAAAAAACTGAATAGTATATTAATATAGACATTTAACTCTAAGGATAAGATGAGAAGCTATACATTTAATTTTCTCAAAAATGAAATGCAGCCAAATATCAACCAGACAAGTATAAACTGTCTAGTTTAAAGGCTGAATATAGTGTATTAATATAGAACTCATATTATAATTTCAAACAATAAAGAATACAAAATTAGTTTTCAAGCAATCATAAGAGAACGAGAGAAAGGTAAATTTCCTGTCTACTCAGTTCCCTGTGTATTTTAGCCTATACATTGCGGACCATTATCTACACGTTGCCTCGGCAAACGTGAGAAGAGCCACTTTATTATGCAGATATGCAGACCCATAATCTACGCGCTGCCTCGGCAAGCACGATATCTGAGCCAATAGATTCTTATTGCAAACCCGTAATCTATGCGCTGCCTCGGCAAACGCGAGATCCGAGCCATGACTCTAATGCAGCCCGTAATCTACGCGCTGGCTCGGCACACGCGAGATCCGAGATCGAGTCACAGAATAGACTTGTTTAGGATGCGCCTTGCCTCGCCTGAAATGTAGCTATGCGAGAGTAGGCGCCTGCAGTGAGAGGAGTGAAAAAAGAGCAGGCAAGCCGGACCGATCTCCTTTCTCGCAGTGGATTAGACACTGATCCAAAGACTGATATTCAAATTAATAAAAATTACATCAACCCATAGGCCTATAGAGATCGCACTGTCAGAGAGTTTGGGAATACCCACACATAATTTATACACATAAAACATGATATCAGAGGTTTAAAATCAAACATTTTAAAAGAGAACAATACATCACGGTTGTTTAAACCAATGAGCATTAAGCTGTGTCATCAGTAAGTCGTTTCCCATCATGTTTTTGATCAGCGCAGTCGGTGGAGAGCAACTGCGCGCGACTGCAGAATCAGACACATGCGCCTTGCGGTCTCGAGAGTTTTTTGACACATGTCGGCATGACATCAGAGCAAGGCGGACCGTACTCGGACACATTTCTAGCCGGCATGCATCTTGCGGTGATCACCGGTGATCGGTTCTGCGCAGATTTTGCTCATCTCAAACAAGCCTAATCTTTATTGCAGGCCCGTAATCTACGCGCTGCCTCAGCAAACGCGAGATCCAAGCCAAATCTTTATTGACCCTCGAGAAGAAAGCCAACAAGAACAGAGCTCAAACTCTCGATAATGCATATGTTACACGTCGGGAATTTATGAATGAACACTGTTGAATGAATGAACAATTTACTAGAGCTGACCGTGCATGCTCCACTCCCAAACAGACAACATATGAATCGCGTGTGTCCCCACTCGTAATGAAGCGAGGGCAGGGACGAACACACGCTCCAAGGCTCCATACTCCTGTCTAATATATATATATATATATATATATAATGAACACCAGGTTTGTTGTGCCTTGTAGGCATATAGGTGCAGTGCTGCATAAAATAGCAATAACAATAACATAAAATAGCAACAATAGCAATAGCCTATAGCAGGTGGCCTATCAATGGTTAAAAAGGAACACTTCAGTAACACTACACTAGAGAAAAATATATTGATTTTCATATGTTACTTCAAATGTTTACAATCGTTATGACGTTATGAAATGAGATTGGAGTAAAAACATGAAGCCTAATGTTTGGTGCGTTTTGCTTTTCAAACGCACAGCGCGACTGACTCAAACTCACAGCGCGTGCAGAGAACATTTACTGAAGCGATCGAGCTGCTCCAAACTATGAAACATTATCGTTAACATATTATACATATTGAGCAGATATCCACAAACACCATATTTAACAGTAAACCTGGGTCTAAACATTATAATGTTCACCATATTAGAGTAAACACTCATACTAGCCTACTTTTATAGCATGCTGTGTTCTGCATACCGTCCTCGTGTCTTGTCGTGTGAGTTCAAGGTCATCCTGGCGCAACAGGGCATCTGCCTTGGTATTCTTGGAACCTGGACAATAAGTGACAGTGAAGTGGAACCGGGGGTGAAGAAGAGGGACCAGCGAGATTGCCTGGGGTTTAGCCTCTTAGCGGTACGTAGATACTCCAAGTTCTTATGGTCGGTGTGAACAATGAAAGGATGGACGGCACCCTCGAGCCAATCATGTACAGGAGTTCCCGTTAACCCACATCGTAATTTCTCTCAGCGGCATTCAACTTGCGGGAGTAATATGCACATCTGTCTTTACATTGACTGAACATTGAAATCACTCGCGCTAGACGCTCTTTTCGCGTTTGGTGTGAACGCACCATTATGCAGCCCAGTAATCTATGCGCTGCTTTGGCACACGCGAGATCCGAGACTGAGACACAGAATCTTTATTGTAGACCCGTAATCTACGCGCTGCCTCTGCAAAAACGCGAGACCCGAACCAAATAATCTTTATTGACTTTCTGGAACAGGGGCAGAGCTAAAAAAAAAGGCTGTTTGCTCGCCATTATACTCCTGACTATATATATATATATATATATATATATATATATATATACTGATTTCATACGTGCTTCATGACGCAATCATACAGTGGCTTTCCCACAGCGTCTCGACGCAGCTCGAGTTCCCTTCAAAGGGAACTAATGTTTAATGGGAAACATGTTGAATATTTGAAGATAGGCTGTCAAATAATTAAATAATAAGCTATTTTCCAATTAAAAAGTGAAGTCTTTCCTCTATTGACATCCATTAAAAAAAAAACACGGCCTCTGGTCTCCTTCCCTGCACACCGGACCATTACTCTTTTTTTTTTTTTTTTTTTGCAGGCTTGTCTTTAAGCAGCTTTGTCGTTACTACAGTCAGCAGGTCTTGTGGTCTCGCCAAATCGTCCAGTGTGTGCGTTTGGAGGATGTAAAAAATCGATTGAAACTGTCCTTATGTCTGTGGTCTCCCACAGTTTTAAAATCGTTTAAGATCTGAAAATCGTCTACTGTGTCCCAGGCCTTAGGTGCCCTTTTATGTGCATGGGTGCTCTGCCAATAGATTGATGTGTGTTTACAAATACTCAGACACCAGACACTCCAAGGGCGTTATATAGGGTCACATCAGGACGCAGCATCTCATTGGGAACCAGGTTTTATAAGCAACCTAAGACATTTACCACAGAAGTGTAGTTTGTCAAGACAGACTCACGTTTGTTGGGTTTTGTCGGATCAGTGTGTTACCCCTGTCGGTGTCTATTGGTGTTGGTCGGGGTTTGTTTTCACCCAACTGAACCTGTTCAATCAGCGTTTGTTGGTGTCTGTTGGGGCAGTGTGAACATGAAAGTTATTTTTCATAAAATTATAAATACAACTGCAAACGTGTTTGTTGGCGTTTGTCTGTGCGGTGTGAATTGGCCTTAACTCCTTCCATTTTAAAAACATTTTAATCTAGCTCCATGCATCCTTTTTTAGCAACACTTGAATGTGGGTAAGTTTCATAAAAAAACAACATTTTAAACAAAAAGCTGAGAAAAACGAATTTTTGTCAAAGGCAATATCCGGATGAGATTCAGAACGATGATCACAGATAGAGTAGATCGAGTCCATCAACACCCCCAAAGCTTCACAGTCATTTCCTCTACATGGGTCCGACATTTCATTCGGTAACATTAGGCAGTTTTGATTTATATGCTGTTTAATGTTTGATGATCGTGTTATTTTACATTTGCATAAGCAATCTTATATCACTTGTTTCTGCTTCTTCTTCGGCTGTGTTTTGATCCAGAGATTCTGTATTATTTCAGAAAATACGTAATAGCGCCCCTATCGTATAACAGTGAAAAGATGGATAGTCTGAAAATTCAGTCAATGGAGGGGACAAAGTATTTTTTGAAGTACAGTGGACTAGCCAACACAAAAATTCAGATACTCATAAATCGCACAGTGTGCACCCGGCTTAATTCTAATAGTCCTTTACGATTGTTGCCTGTCAGACTGTGCGGTTACGTATGTAACCCTAGTTCCCCGAAGGGACGGACGCTGCGTGTAATCTCAGTGGGAACGCCTCCAGCGTAGTGCATCTGAAGCATGAATGAAATCAGTCAATGGAGAGAATGAGCGTCACAGCGAGTGACGTCATCGACCAGGAAACTATAAAGCACCCCAGAATCATAAGCACGCCAGCTTCTGATGTTACTGAAGCAAGCGATCCAAGGGGATGCCGGAGAATGGCAGGACACGCAGCGTCCGTCCCTTCGGGGAACTATGGTTATATACGTAACCCGGGACGTTCCCCTTCAGGGACTACCGCTGCGTGTAATCGCAGTGGGAACGCAATACCCATGTCCCCATACGAACAAGTCCCCGTCGTGTGTGATTAGGAGACACAAGCCGACGAGAGAACCTGAGCCCCAGGAGTGGAGCTAAAATCAAGAGAATAAAATCTGACAAAAGTGTGCGGTGAGGACCAGCCTGCCGCATCACAAACATCTTGAAGAGAAGCCCCTGAAAGAAGAGCTCTAGAGGCAGCCATGCTCCTGGTAGAATGGGCCCATACAGCCAACGGCGAAGGCTGACCGGCCGAAACGTAAGCAAGTGAGATTGCCTCGACCACCCACTTGCTCATCCTTTGCTTAGATGCAGGACACCCCTTGTTAGGTGACCCGAAACAGACAAACAATTGTTCCGATTTCCTCCACATGGCAGCTCTGTGGACATGCGCATCTAAAGCCCTAACGGGGCACAGCTAATTAAGTTTCTCCTGGTCTGACGTCAAAAAAGGCAGAGGACAGAAAGCCTGCAGTACTATAGGTCTAAAAGAAGTAGTTGGTACCTTAGGAACATAACCTGGTCTCAGACAGAGAAAGGCCTTAACCATACCAGGAGCAAATTCCAGGCACGAGGGAGCCACCGAAAGTGCTTGAATATCTCCTATTCTTTTTAGAGATGAGATAGCGAGAAGGATAGTCTTAAGAGTAAGAAACTTTTCCGAAACTTCCTCGATGGGCTCGAAAGGAGCTAGGGAGAGACCTTCTAAGACAATGGCCAGATCCCAAGATGGTACCCTCGTGCAAACTGCTGGCCTCAGCCTCAAGGTGCCACGAAGGAAGCGAGATATAAGTGGGTGTCTCCCGAGGGAACCTCCACTCGAAGGGGTGTTGTAAGCAGCTAAGGCGCCACATACACCTTCAGTGTGGAGTGGGATAACCCCGCGGAGAGACGGTCCTTCAGGAATTCCAGCACTGTGCCAACCGGGCAGTTAACTGGGTCCTGCTGGCGCTCTCCACACCAAGAGGTGAAAAGTTTCCACCTCACGCCATATAACTTACTCGTGGCGGGAGCTCTTGATTGGAGGATGGTGTCAACGACCTCAGTCGAGAGACCAGAATCTATGAGCTGGGCCCCCTCAGAGGCCAAGCCCACAGTCTCCATAGTTCTGGGCGGGGGTGAAGAATCGACCCACTCGCCTGAGAGAGTAGGTCTCTCCTGATCGGTATCTCCAGGGGAGAGCCGTCGAGGAGAGACACTAGGTCCGCAAACCATACTTGGGCCGGCCAGAACTAGCAGTAGACTGAGCCCGTCCCGGCGAACCCTCTCCAGAACTCCCGGGAGCAGAGCAATCGGGAGAAATGCGTATAGACATGACCTCGGCCACGGATGTACCATCGCGTCCAACCCCAGTGGGGCTGGATGGCTGAGAGAGAACCACAGTGGACAGTGTGATGTCTCTCGGGAAGCAAATAGGTCTACCTCGGCACGACCGAAATGTTCCCATAGGAGCTCCACCACCTCGGGGTGAAGACTCCATTCCCCGGGCCTCGGCCCCTGCCTCAACAGGATGTCTGCCCCCTGATTTAAATACCCCGGGAGATAAATAGCTCTCAGAGAAAGAATTTTCCCCTGGGACCATAGAAGGATCTGACGTGCCAGTTTGTAAAGCGGGCGAGAACGCAGACCCCCCTGATGGTTGATATAAGAGACCACCGTTGTGTTGTCTGTTCGGACAAGAACATGATGGCCCCTTAGGTCTGGGAGGAAGTGTTTCAGAGCCAGAAACACTACCAACATCTCTAGACAATTTATGTGCCATAGACGATGATGGTCCTTCCACAGACCCTGAGCTGGGCGACCACTCATGATCGCCCCCCAACCCGTGAGAGAGGCATCCGTCATTAGCATTACGTGACAACAAGGAGCTCCCAACACAGGACCTCGGGACAGAAACCAAGGATCTTTCCTCATGACCAGGGCGCGATGACACCGTCGCGAACTCATGATCATGCGGAGTGGATTTCCCCTCGGGGAGAATCCCTTGGTTCTGAGCCACCACTGTAACGGTCTCATGTGCAAGAGGCCAAAAGGTATCACGTTAGACGCAGCTGCCATGAGACCAAACAGTCTCTGGAACTGCTTTACAGTGGATGACTGGCCTAGCTTGACCTTATCTACTGCGGCAAGAATCGAAGCAATACGAGCAGGTGACAATTGTGCCTACATCGTCGTCGAATCCCACACTACACCGAGAAAAGTGGTTCTCTGTAATGGAGAAAGCACACTCTTCTTGGCGTTGAGCCTCAACCCCAATCTCTTGATGTGAGCAAGAACGACATCTCAATGCCGAACCGCCTGTTGTTCCGATTGAGGTAGAATTAACCAATCGTAGATATAATTCAGAATGCGGATGCCTTGCAGCCTTAGCGGGGCTATAGCTGCATTCATACACTTCGTGAATGTTCGGGGTGACAATGCTAGGCCGAACGGAAGAACCCCGATATTGGTACGCTTCACCCCCGAAAGCGAACCTCAGGAATTTCCTGTGTTGAGGGAGGATAGATACATGGAAGTAGGTGTCTTTTAGATCTATCGTTACAAACCAGATCCCGAGTGACAGACGCAGCGCCCTGTAGCGGCGCACCGGCAGGGAACAGCTGGTCTGGGCACTCCGCAGCCCTCCTCGGAGGGGGCGAACGTCCCTCGGGAAATCGCTCGCCGAGTCTCTCTACGCCCTGTTTTGTTAGGGTTAGTAGAACAGACCCCTGAGGGCACCGGGAAAGACAGGGCACCGTGGTTTTGTGAGGTGTACTCAAGTCTTTCACGATGGGGACTACCCTCAGAGTCCTGGCGTTGATCGAGTCAGGATTTTTTCGACGCAGCCTTCTTGGCGACAATGACTGTCCTCAGATCAGCCCTGCCCCGCGAAGACTGCGTCTGAGAGCGCCCCGCCTCGTCCCTCCAATTTTGTGGGGGCATGAGATGCAACACTCTGTTTTTGTTGCACTCTTTTAAAAGAACTACTCGGCGGCTGAGGCTGCCCTCGCCCAGCAGCCCCAGGAATTTTTACTTTAAGGGTAATAATTTTCTGAAACGCTGTTGACTGTCTTTTTTCTTCCTGGAACCTCTCAGTAACAGAATGCAAAGAATCACCAAATAAACCCACATGGGATACAGGGGCGTCTAACAGAACAGATTTATCTTTTTCTTGCATTTTACTTTGATTTAACCATAAATGCCTCTCTGTGGCCACCAGGGCTGCCATAGAGCGACCGATTGATCTGGCTGTCTGCCTGGTGGCTCGAAGAGCGAAATCAGCTGTCTGTCTGAGCTCATTGATCGTCTCAACAGAAATTTCCCCCTGCTCGCTAGCTTCCTTAAGCAGATCAGCCTGATAAGCTTGCATAATAGCCATCGTATGCAAGCATGCGGCTGCCTGCCCCGCCGCCGAATAAGCCTTCCCCACCAGCGCTGATGTATTTTTTAAAGGTCTGGTGGGGAGAGCCGGTGCTTTCAGCGATGATGCCGATTCGGGAAAGAGGTAGCTCGCGAGCGTCTCCTCCGCCCTCGGCATCGTCACATACCGACTAGATTTAGCTCCCATAATATTTGAATAAACATTGGAAGTGTGTGTGTAAATTCTCGCTGACATTGATTTAACCCAGGTCTTCATCACCTCGGTGTGAAGATCAGGGAAAAAAGGCAAACACCAGCGAGAAGGCTGAGTGCTCGTGGGCAAAAATCTATCATCAAGTTTGCTTTTAATATGAGCTTTTCAACAGCACGGGAAAGCACATTAACAAGCTCATCATCGGGCGGAGACTGGAATGACAAGACTCCAGCCTCCTCTGATCCGAAGCTTTCAACATCCAGCTCCTCAGAACTGGATAGCTGAAGCACCTGAACAAAACGTGCCTCAATCCGGAGAGAAGTAGCGGAGGACCGCGCAGAAGCAGCGGAGGACCGCACAGAAGCAGCGGAGGACCGCGCTTCCACAGCCGGGATAGAGGCACTGGATCTCTCCGGTGAAGGCGGAGATAGGGCGGGGCCCGTCTCACACCTCTCGGTCAGATCCATTTGCGATCCCCACGACGTGCGCCTCCGCTCTGCCTCAACAGAAGCGGGACCCGAGCCGAGGGGAGCGCGCACCGAACTGCCCTCCTCGAAGAGCGTTCAGCGAGAGCGCAAGGTCCTCATAGGAAGACTCTCACAATGCTCACAATCAGCCCCCTCGAGAGCTGACTGGGCATGCTGCACTCCCAAACAAACCACTAGGGGTGCTCCGATCAGGATTTTTGGGGCCGATCACCGATTACTGGAAGCTGTATCACCCGATACCGATCACCGATTACAGGGTCTATTTGAAGCCTTCTATTTATCATGTAGCATTATTATTAAACTATATTTAACAACAATGTACATAAAGTATTACATTTAAGAGAAGACAATGTATCATGAATTTACACCTGTGTATTTATCAGACATGAAAACGGGTCAGGGGTGAAAAAGGTCAGAAGGATATTACCCCTCTAGGGGGGTCCGGGGGCATGCTCCCCCCGGGGCCCAATTATTTTATAGTCTACTATAAAATTAAGAAAATAAATATAGCACAAATGTATAGCACAGCTGTTTAATGAGGCAGCAACATATGATAGATAGGACAGAACAGAACAAAAAATGCTATTAATAATCTTTCATTGCGCAAAAGTATTATGATATGATTATGAAAGACTCCAATAGAGTGCTGCACACAGCGCTTATGCGCATCCCGAACGCTGAATGATGCGCTTGAGGCAACATGAGTCACAGCACGCTGCTCTTCGAGTCCGCATTGAAAAGTTCTAAGCACAAAGGAAATACATATCGATGCATAGTGTATTATACAGTATCTATCTATGCAATAGTTTATTCAGCCTTTTCTTTTAACAGTTTTAAATTTCAGTTACTGTACGCGTGAACAACAATGACAGTGCTCTCCAGTGTTGTGATCTAGACACGGTAGAAAGGAACATGAATCATGATTAAGGTACTACAGCAAGATAGTCAATTTATGCGAAACTATAGAGCTTTATCTACAGATCAAGTATAATAATATTAACATTTAATCATCTTGGAGAGAGTTGCATCGTTGCCGAACGCGACGCGCTATGCTGTTTGAATGCTGAATGGAGAATGACTGACGACGCGCTGTTTGAACGCTGAATGGAGAATGACTGACAGCGGAGGGAAAAGTTTACGTGAACTTGAATTTAATGACTTAAATATTAATTTCTATCTTACATTATACTATAGTATGGCTTCATATATATTATGAGTTTTTGAACTCAACCTGAGCGCTCGTTGCCGCGGCGATCAGTGGATACAGAGTTCTCTGTAGCTCGTGCAGTCTTTACTCGGACACGTGCTTCAATCTATCGCCGTTGCGGACGGACTCTATTCTTTCCGGTAATTTTACGGATTGATCAGAGAGGCTGCACTGTTTGACAAGGAGACAGCGGCGTGGTACACACATTGCAGATGGACTGCTAGTGAATTGCTTTTTCACACACCTTGTAGAATTGCCAGACTGCTGAAGCCATTTTTACCGATTTTTACCAGGGCATAAAAAATTGTCTCGCGAGTTTTGCGTCATCTGATCGGCTTTTCTGGATCGGCCTTTATAGAGACCGCCGATCACACATCCCAAAGCAATTATCGGCCGATTGTTATCGGCGACCAATCAATCGGAGCACCCTTACAAACCACACATAGTTGATGCGAATCCCCGCCTGTAATGTATCTAGTACAGGGGGGAATGGATTTCCTATACTGAGGCTCGCTCGTCATTTGCTTTTGGCTCATATTCCTAATATATAGAGATATATAGACAGTTCAAACACACACAGAGCGCTGCTGAAGTAACAGAAGCTGGCGTGCTTATGATTCTGGGGTGCTTTATAGTTTCCTGGTCGATGACGTCACTCGCTGTGACGCTCATTCTCTCCATTGACTGATTTCATTCATGCTTCAGACGCACTACGCTGGAGGCGTTCCCACTGCGATTACACGCAGCGCTAGTCCCTGAAGGGGAACTTTATAAATGAAACAACTATTTTAAAAATTAATAAAATTTTCAAAGTTGAGCATATTGTATTTAACCAAAATATTACACTGATGGTATGACAGAGGTTTTTGATCAAGTATTTTTATAGATTTTTTGAATAACATTTCTATGGGTTTTAAAATTGTATTTCCAGTGATTGACCAGGTTGTGATGCAGTAATCTATATGTGAAAATATCATTGAATGTAGGAACATTTTAGCTGAAGTAATTGTCATTGATGGTCTGATTTGTTTAAAATTATGTTAATTTAAATTGATTTTGTTCGCTGTAAGTTTGATGTGTTTTTTAAATTAAAGTGTTGGGTCCAGTGTGACCCCGAGGTACTTGAACTCCTCTACAATGTCAAGTTCCACTCCCCCAGGAACACATTGGACCGCTCCAGTTTTATGTTGTTTTTTTTGTGAAAATCATTTTTCAATCAGTTTTATTCTTGTTCAGTTGTAGGCAAGATTTAGGCAGCCAATGCTGTATATTCTCCAGTGCTGATGTAAGGATGGATGATGCTTCCTGTGTGCTTTTAGCAGGTGTAAAAATAACCACATCATCAGCATACATTTGAAAATTGACTTTTTGACAAACGTTTGCCAGATCATTTATATAAACAGAGAACAATACTGGTCCCAAAAGCCTTGTGGGACCCCTGCTGAACATTCAAGGTAAGACGACTTACTGTCAGAAACACTCACAGATTGTCTTCTGTTGGACAAGTAAGATTGAAACCAAACTAGCGCCTCTTCTGCAAAGTTGAAGTGAGTTAATTTAGATGATCTACTGTATCGAACGCCTTCTTTAAATCCAAAAAGACTGCACCAACACAGGTGGTTTTGTCAAGCAAGGATTTAAATTTTTTCACATTTTACATCATCAATCAATGACACGTTCGTATACAGTGAGCTGCATTACACGCAGGATTGAAATGGTGGCTACAAATAAATCTCTAACGTTAATTTTGGTCATGGCTTGTCTTGAAAAACTAAGACAATTTGACGGTCGTTGTAGGAGAAGTCACACTGCAGGACTGTGAGTCAAATCTTCTGACACTGCCAGAATTTCGTCTGAGGTAAAATTTGATCATTTGAACGGTCATTAATCGGCTGTCAGTGAACATGTCAAACTAACGATCAAAGACTTCAGATTTTAGCCTAGGATCAGAGCATTCTTTTAGGATTTGCAAAATTTGTCTCAAGACGGCCAAATTGCAGCCAAATCGCACAGTGTGCATCCAGCTTGAGGAAAATATCTGTAGAAAGTATTTAATAGGCTACTCAATCAAAAGTGTAAACACAACTACAGCCAAGTATACTAGAATATTTGTAAGTTAATCTTGATCAAAAGATGGAGTAGAAGTATAGGCCAAATATACTTAGACTTTTCTGTCAGAATGTCAAGTATAGCATGCTTAAAGGGACACTTCACCCATTTGCATTAAGCTTTGTATCTTTAGAAACCCAGTCATAATTTTGAATGGTCATGGTTTATTCCCTTATTTTCCACTGATATGGGAGAAATAAGGATTTAAGTGTTCCACTTCCTGCTTTTTATGACGCAAAATTACGATTTTTACGTCATAAAAAGCAGGAAGTGCCATTTCTTTGTATAAGGTTTGAGACTACAAACACTAGCTCATCATTTATCCAGGGTGTGGGACCCACTCACGCTACAGGCCTATTACAGATCAGTGGGTGGGACTTCACTTGCAGATACTGAAATCAATATCAGCCATCTTGTTTGGAAGCTAAGCTAACAAGCGCTGTGGAGATAGGAAATTACGACAATGACGGAAGAAACTAAACATGATATAGAAGAGGATTTCAGGATTGAAATTCTGCTGCTCGAATCCGATGTTCGTGGCTATCTTTACGAGCCGCAATATAGTGAAGAGCAGCTGAGGCTGATGGAGGAACAGGAGGCCGCTGCCGCGGCCTCTGCAGCCGAGGCAGAAGACATGCCTGTCGCGGACGAGGAGCTCGGACTGGCTCGAGCTGGGCGGACTGCTGGTGCCTGTGCTCTCGCTGTGCGCTACGGACACAGATAGCTCGTCTGCTGCAGAGAATTTCAACGATGGCAATTTGTCCTGGACAAAATCTCTGAATCAGACAAGCACACGGACGTTTGTGTTGTGATGTGAACCATCCTAGGTTCGCACCGCATACGTTCTGACTGAACATCCCGGTATCATGCAATAATCAGATAAAATTCACCATATAGAAAGAAATACAAACGAGGAGTAATTCACTAATGAGTTTGCCAATGTAACGGGGTTCGTTGTTGTGAGAAGAAGGAGGTGGGAACCGGCGAAAATTTAAACATTTTAATAAAATAAACAAATAAAAAACAACCGTATAAGCCAGCAGCCCCTCACGGACTGCTGGCCACACACAACAGAAACAAAACATAACATAAAATCAGGCCTTTTCCTCTCTCGATCTGCACTGTCGTCGCTCCTCCTTTTATGCTTCCACTCCCCCATGAGAGATACGAGACCGGTGCGTCTCACAGGTGTCAAAGTATACTTTCAGGTGTCAAAGTATACTTTCAGTCTGTGCGTCTCACAGACTGAAAGTATACTTTCTTATTTTTTGTTTAAAATTGGTATACTAATAGCACACCTGAATAAACTTCTTTTCGTAAGGTTAACTACTTAAAAATATTATTTTGGAAAGTTCAGGGAGAGTGAGGGTGAACAGGACGGGCATATAACCCTGGCCGAACTCAAATCCACGCCACAGCTCTGACAAAAAATCACAGAAATTCATTTCAAAGTGCCATTATTTTACAAACTCGATTTAACAAAAAAGTATCATATCTGCATACTCATAACGGTGACACTTTACAATAACAGGGCATAAACAATCATGTACTAATACCTGAATTAATAGTTACTTCAACATGAACGAAGAGCTGGTTCATATTTTAGTTAATGATTTGTAAGTGCATCATTGTGTCATGCCTTTACTTGAGCAGGCACTTCATAATTAATTAACTATTAACTAACCATACACTAATGTCACAGGCCGGGGGTGGGGAGGAACCACCACCCGTACCAACTAACACTCTGAGGAGCTACACCAGGGAACACCACGAGGCCGAACACAAGGTAAAATAAGTAATTTGTCTTTATTAAATCTTAAAACATATTTAAAAGAGCATCAGCCTGGACGGCTAAACTTGTTCCACTCTTCCAGTCAACCGTGGGGCTCCAACTGCTCGACGCCCACGGATCTTCGGACGAGTGACTTCCTCTGTACCCTCAGGACAACAGTGGGGCTCAAAGGCTCAGAATGAGAGGGGCCTTCAGGTGGGTGGCTCAGAGTAGCATAAGTAACTTGCTTCCGTAACGGTGGAGCTCAAGACGGGCTACGAGGATCCACAGGAGAATAATTCCATATCACCTGAGAGGCTGGCGTTCTCCTTCCAGATGGCAGTGGAACTCAGGGGCTCAGACAAAAGGACCTTCAGGTAAGTGGCTCAGAACACGTAGGTAACGGGCTTCCTCTGTTTCCTTAGGGTAACGATGGAGCTCGAGGGGCTTGGACTGACCCGGGACAGCAGGAGGAGCAGGATTGCTCGAGTCTCCAGGTAAGTAACTCCGAGCAACAGGAATAGGTGACCTTCTCTGTCTCCTCAATGCAGTAATCGAGCCCAAAGTGCCTGAGATGGAGGGTCTTTGGAGCTATCAGGGAGCTCAGGAAGTAGCGGCCTTCGAGGTCGATGAATCCAAAGCAGCATGAGTGACTGGCTTTCTCTGTTTCTGCGACACAGCAATAGAGCTGAAGTACCTGAGGTGGAGGAACTTTGGAACTATCAGGGAGCTCAGGAAGTAGCGGTCTTCGAGGGTGGTGAATTCAAGGCGGCATGAATGACTGGCTTTCTCTGTTTCTCAGGACGGGAGTCGATCAGCACCTGTACACATCTACACAGCCGGGTGATAAGTTTCCCCACCCCACACAGGGCTGGATGATCACAGGGGAAATTGGAGTGAACTGAATGGTTAAATCTTCCTCACACTTGTGTATACAGCAATCCCTCCACAATTCACACGTGAACACTTCAACTTGTAAGCACTGCAATTCTACAAATACCTCAGTGGGTTTAAGCCTTCACTCCATTCGACCCGGATCATTCCACTCGCTGCTCATGTTCCAAACGGAGGGGGGAGAATGCGACAAAGGCGACTGCATAGGGGGGTTATTCGAGAAAACAAACGTGCCTTCCCATCACCAGGTTCAACCTCAAGAGAGAGAAACAGCAAACAGGTGTGGATCTTCCAATATGTCACAATGCCTCCATACACTCAATCACAATGTTTGTACAACAATCTGGAACTAGGTACTGAACTCTTCATAAATGACGATCCTCACAATGCCTCCATAAACTCAATCACGATGTTTGTACAACAATCTGGAATTAGGTACTTAACTCTTCGTGAATGACGATCTTCTCCCTCGCCCGTTCGCTCGCTTTTGGCCAGTGCTTCACTCTCCGTACCTCGCCGGTTTCCTAGCATTACCTTCTTCCTTCAACTGCTTCTTTTATATCCTCTCCAAACATACACGCTCTCGTTTGCCACCGTAATCAACTCTAATTTTGTTCAGCTGTGAATGATTTCTCCGTGTTTTCTCTTTAGGTTGGCCATGACAGTAAACCCATAGACATAATAAATACATAGACGCCCTATTGGCCGCTTTGGAACGTTGCTGCGATACGTCAACGGGTCCGCCATTTTGCGGAGGGCAAGACTGCACTGAAATCTAATGCAAGTACAAGGTGAGCTGGGTTTTTTCTGGATAAAAACAAAAACTGTTTTTACATTTATCAACCGATTTCAGTGGTTTGAATGTGGTGTACAAAAAGTTCCATCTCTAGTTATTTAAAATCTCGATAGTTAGACTTGTAAAATATTTATTTTTTAATAAAGAATGGTCAAAGCTCAGGCTTGTCATGCATCTGGCTTTTGGCCAGTGCTTCACTCTCCGTACCTCGCCGGTTTCCTAGCATTACCTTCTTCCTTCAACTGCTTCTTTTATATCCTTTCCAAACATATATGCGCTGAATTTTGGTTCCGGCTTAGTCACCCGGTGACACTAACATCAACTAATGGCTTGCTAATGCATGACTATGTCATGACTTTACTTGAACTTTACTTACCAATTTCAGCTCATTATTTATCATAAACTTACTATCAAATACACATGTACTACAACTAGTATTCAGCCCAGTTAAATAATGTTGTGTGGTTTTTCAAGAAGAACGGAGATACAGTATAATCACAGCCTGCGTCTGGATGGAGAGTTAACTCTACTGATCCCAGCAAACGTTTCCCTGACCTTAATTCAGGGAAATAGAATATCACAAAACAGACCTTTTAAGATTAATTGTTGGTATATTTAGTATTTTCCATGTTTGATAAGGACAAATAGTGAAATTAATGACAAACTAATCCTGTGCCTTTCAGTAATCTTTATGATGAAGCTGCTGATGTCAATAGTTTAAATTATGACTAAAACATTGTTTAAATATATTTCAAAGTCAAAATGTTTCTTATTTATTCTTACGGAGCCTGATTTAAAACTATCAAACAGTTAGTAGGCTACTAACATGTTTAAGGCTGCTGTTATTCATGCACGAATCATTATGAATCATGTCGTAGTTAAGGATCGCTCTTCATTGGTTCATGATTAGTTTATATCTTCACTAATCATGAGTTCATGTTGAAGTAACTATTAATTCAGGTATTAGTAGATGATTAGTCATGCCCTGTTATTTTAAAGTGTTACCCTTATAACTGATTGTCAATCCCATTTGTATTCATTTATCATGGATACTTCAGTAGCACATGCAGAAAATGAAAACATTTGTTTGGGAAAAATAATAACTGTGTACAGTAAGACAGCAAAGGATTTGTATTGTAGGAGAGCAAAATCAATATAACTGCTGTTTGATGAAGATATAACCTGTCTCTAGCTAAGACCTTGATGACATGAACCCCAGATCTTCCCCTGTATGAACAAACCGCTCCTCTGTTATGCAATCTGTATAGCTTCATATGCTGAGATGGTTAACCCAGACATTTCCAGTAACCAGGAGAACCAGGGAAAACTGCATTCAGCAGAAGAGGGTTATCTGGGGGAACACTATCAGTGTCCATACATGAAGTATACAGTAGGACTATACTTTGTTGCTACATAGTGAAGGATGTTGGATGATTTTCTTTCATCATATGTACGCTGCAAAAAGTGAAAACATGCAATTATTAGCTTAAAGAGCAACCTGCAATGCACTTTTTTCAGTGCACATACTGTACAAAAAAAAAGTTTATGTATTATGATGATGAAAATGATAATAATAACATCCTAGTTGCGTATGCAACCAACTGTTCCCTGAAGGAGGGAACCAGGACGTTCCCTTTCAGTCGAGAACGTCAGACGTAGTCGACGTAGACTGAATGGGGATCAACCATTGAATACGCCACTAAAGCTGCCACCTTCCAGTGCCTAGACAAAAGCCTCCTGATTCCCCCGCAATTTAAGGCGGAGAAGGGACAGGGCTTAGGCCAGGGAAGTCACTGCAGTTCCTACAGGCTCACTGGGAAAGCGTATGGGATCAAAATCCCGCCAAATGTATTGCGGCCACGGATCAAAAAATAATAAGCGTGATTCAAAAATGTAAAAACACATGTAAAAATATATTGCACAAACTGAAAAAAATAATGCAAAATTATCAGAAAAGCAAACAACGTGGTCACGGATCAAAATATATTAAGCGTGAATAAAAAAATAACAGGCATGAATAAAAACTTTAAACACAATAAACATATTTTGCACGAAACTTCAATTTCTGTTCATGTTTTTTGATCTTCTTTCCGTGTTCTGCACTTGCTCTTCCAAATGTTGCAGTTCGAGTTTCATGTAAATTAGGGTGGGCTTAAGCGTCACCATTGGTCCACTAGCTCTAGATTGACATCTCCTCCTCTAGCAAATCAATCGAAGAGGGGAGTTGACGTCACTCCAATGTGACTCACGCTACTGATGTTCACTCGTAGCTACAGGTGAAGATAAACATCAGCTCACCTGGCAATATTCTTTCCGTGGTAGGACACCGTTAAACTGTATGTGTGCCTGCAACTCGACCTGTTACCGCTATACGTCTACCTGGCGATCCGTTATTATAGTTAAATTCGTCATCCTAGCGATGACGACCTGTCACAGTTGTGCCTGTCTGACGATCCATCATATTCACCTTTAATGCCCTGGCCTTACTTCTGGCACTGCAAGCGTCGATCTCCTCCGAGCCACACAACAGTGTGGTTGGAAGCTCTTTCTGCTTCTACAAATCAGGGCCAAGAAGACCACAGACGTACCCATGGTGGGAAAGCAAAGTGGAGAACAATGGTGTTAGTGTGCAGTGCAACACCTACCTGTCTCCACCGGCGGCAGGGGGTGCGTGAGAAGGCGGATGACCGGGTTCTCGCACCGCACCAAGCTGCCTGCTGGCGACCAAGAGGGGGCCGATCAGTGCAAGGCTGTCCTACACCACCAGCCTCGCCCTCTCCCAGCCTCCCCAGGGACAGAGGAATTTGCTCTCTTGACAATTCGGGTACCATTGGACTCCGGGAAGCCAGTGGCGGAACAGTAATCAACTGAAGAGCTCGTCCCCCCATCCCTGGGTGGCCTGTCTCAGAGACGCTATGTCTGACACTTGCCCCCTGGCTTGGCAGTGCCTGAGACAGACGGGGCGGCCTGCCTGCTGCTGGATCTACGCTGGGGCCCGGGTGCAGGCTGCTGCGGGGGCCCCGCGAAACCGGAGGCAGTGGCAGAGGGGCGCCCTCGGCAACGGGCAGGCGGATGATCTGTCACCGGCGGCGGGGTGGAGGCAACAGCGGGCCGCCGGGCAGGATGTGTCGGAAGGCCTCCATCTGCGCCTGGGCGGCGGAGAGCTGTTGGGTGCAGCTCTCCACCACATCACCGAACAACCCAACCTGGGAAATTGGGGAGTCCATGATCCGAACCTTGTCCGTATCCTCCATCTCAACCAGGCTGAGCCAACGATGGCGCTCCTGGACTACTAATGTGGACATCGCTAGACCGACCACACACGCTGCGACACTCGTGCCGAGGCGAGGTCGGTAGCAGTGCGGAGCTCACTCATGAGCGCACGGTCTAGACTACCCTCGTGCATGTCCATGAGTGTTTTGGCCTGATAGACCTGCAACAACGCCATGGTATGCAAAGAGGAGGCGGCTTGCCCGCAGGCTTTGTAAGCTCTGACCGCCAAACCTGACGCAAGCTTACAGGCCTGCAAGGGGAGACAAGGATCCCCCAGATGCACGGCCATCGGGCACAGGTGCACCTGTGTTGCGACAGACCGCTCCACTGGAGGGACAGCCTCATAACCCTTCACCGCTCCTCCCTCAAGGGTAGCGAGGGGAAAAAGCTATTCAGGCAGTTTCTGGCAGAGAAAGGTGCCATCCACAACCTTGTAACCTCTCCATTCACTTCGGGAAAGAAAGGCACTGGGGCGGCGAGCTGAGAACCAGCGTTCGGCCCGCCCCGAGATACCAATCCTCCAACCGAGACTGAACAGGACACAGTTGAGGGTTCCACTCGAGCCCGGCAGCCTCGGCGGCCCGTTTCAGACGAAGGCGAGTCTCGACCTCAACACCGCGACAATCATAATCCCGCAATGGGAACATGAACCGTCCACAAAAGCTGCTTCAGCGTGCTGTAAGCCCAAACATGTGATGCAACAATTGTGACTGTCAGAGAGGAAAAGGGAACGACCACATCCAGAAACGCACAGGTGGAATGACATCTTGAAAAAGACGCAAACGCACCCGTGTTGCTCTTTCAGGAAATAGGACCCATCACCAGTACCGGAACACACAGGGGAATGACCGCGGCAACACTGAACAGTAAACTGAAACAGTGAAGCACTCACTTTTCCGCCCTCTAACCTGCCGTCAACAAACACAAACATTTAGAAATTTGTTGCTGTTAAAACAGCAGTTGAGAGCTCAAAGCTCGCACTCACCGCTGTACTCGCGCTGTAGAAACCAGCAGTATTGGGAGAGCCTACCAGAAAAACACCGACACACTCGCTCGTTGTAAACAACAGCACTGTTCAGAGACATAAAACGATCGCCTCCGAAGCGAAATGAAACTAGTGCGTGCATCCACTTTCTTATTTATACCTGCGCTGCGGGCGCGGAGTGTGTGATGTCATCACACACGCCAATTCCATTGGCTCGTTCAATAGTACTGGAAGACGATTGGCGCCATAGCGTGATCCCCATTCAGTTCGACTACGTCTGATGCTCTCGACGGAAAGGGAACCCATTATTACTACTGTCTTGGTGTCAGGATTCCACCAGCTTCACTCCTTCCACTCGTTCACTCACTTCTTCCACTCATTCACTGTCTCCAGAGTTCTAATCACCTGCACCTCATCAGTTCACCTCCCTTTATATTCGAGACCCCTTCACACACTCATTGTCTGGTCTCGTCTCTACATGACACACAGACTCAACCTGCTACTTACCTGCCACTTATCTGATATCCATTGGACTATCTTGCCATCGTATGCCTTCTTCAGTCTTCAACCATCCGTCTTCAACCCTTCCAAATTTTCCAATAAGTTTAAATGATTTTTGCCTTTTATCTGCATTTTTACCTTCATAAGGGGAATGTATTATTAACTCATTAAATGTAGCCTATGCGTAATGTATTATGTCAAACTATTACATTTAATCAATAAATTCAATTAGAATAATTAGACACAATGGAGCTGTTCCCAATCAAATGAAATCAGTATCAACAAAATCTGTCTTTGCAATGCAGAGAAAACACAGAAGCTGCATCTGAAGTGACATTTAGATGTATTTACACAAACTGTTTAATGCAGCACAAAGGTGACATAAATGCATAACATGCAGTTACAAATGCATGTAAGAGGCCTGACATTTGCACATATGAATAAGTGCATTCATCTTTGTTATGTAAAGCACTTGCGTTTCCCTCAACAGTTTATGAAAACACAAGCTCTTTTGATAATTGACCAAAATCTTGTGTGCTTTACATGCCTTAGAAATCAGAGGTATAAAAAGTACAAAGAAATTACAATCAAATATAGGCACTGTGTCGAGAATTTTCTTACTTTACTTAAAGGGTTAGTTCACCCAAAAATGAAAACTCTGTAATTAATTATCAACCATCAATATCGTTTTTTGAACCCGTAAGACCTTCGTTCATTTTTAGAATTAAGATATTTTTTATGAAATCCGAGAGGTTTCTGAACCAGCCATAGGCAGCAACGTCATTGCAACTTTCAAGGCCCAGAAAAGTAATAAATACATTGTTAAAATAGTCCATGTGACTCCAGTGGTTTAACCTTAATGTTATGAATGCGAGCGACTCCTATGCGATTCGTATAGTAAACACAGTGCAGTGCTTCCGGGTTCTACGTCAGAACGCTGGCTCAACTAACCCTTTAGTCAAAGGTAGGCTTTTGGCTTATGTTGTCTGCACAGAAATTTAATTTTCTTAAAGTCTTTTCTATTTAAGGCTCTTTTTTAAGGCTCTATTTGGCATTTCAATATAGCTGCATAGACAGTAACCTTCACTAAAAAGTGACAATGTAAACATCCTGCTTTAGGTCAAAGATGATGTTGTGGTTACTGATGAGACATCTTTTCACTAGGTTGAATGACACTAGGTTGTGGTATCAGTGCCAAACAGGCCTTCATTATAGTGCTTAGTAAAAAGGTGCCATAACAAACAAATATTTATGTTGTTTCTACGTTATTTTGGAGATTCAGTGTGAAAGTATTACAATATAAAAATATATTAAAAGCTTTTAATGTTTGGTGTGATTAATCTCGATTAATTACCGTTTATGCTTTGATCGAAAATACTGTAAAGGTAATAATATTGTAAAATATTATTACAATTTGAGATAACTATTATATTTGAATACATCTTAAAATGTAATTGTTTCCTATGATGGTAAAGCTGAATTTTCAGCATCGTTACTCCAGGTTCAGTGTCACATGATCCTTCAGATCAAAAGAACCCTATTTATTTGAAATAGTGATGCACGGATGTGAAAATTGTGGCCGATAACCGATATTAATATTGCTGTTATGGCCGATACCGATATTTACCGATGTCGATATCTCTGTATAGAAAACACATAGCGAGGATTAGGGCTGCACCATATTGGTAAAAAATGACGTTCCGATATAAAAACAATTTCACCAGATGACTTGAATAGCTCTATTTGGAAAGAATGAATCATTCTAGAATGACTGGGGTGGTTTTGTCATGGAGTAAATCCGCATAGAAACTAATATTAATAGAATGTTAACTAATGTAGTTAACTAGACTTTAATAAATTGAACCTTATTGTAAAGTGTTTCCGATTTATGTCTCTTGAGTTCAGTGTTGGACAGATCAGTTGTTTTAACCATTCATTAAAGTGAATCGGTTCAAAGGAGTCATTAGTTCGCGAATCGGACGTGTCATTACCACGGCAAACGTTGTGTGATTGTCCCGGCAGTTTAGGACATCGCACAAGATTTGTCTCAACACAGAAAACATTTCATCACTAGATAGATTTTTGTTTTGTTTATTAAAAGTGTGGTTTATGTCATCTGAATGTGTGGAAAGCTTTTCAGAGAAGATAAGGTAACGTTTTAGCACAATTCACAACAGTGGTAGTTCAGAAAAAAATTCGGTCTTCCGACCTTTTATCATCGTGTATTCTCAAAGATATTCAGTCAACTCAATGCATTAATATGCGCGAGGGAGGGAGAGAGAGCAAAACAGATTGAAGACGGTGCGCGCGCGACCGGGGCTTTCACTCTCTCTGCTCGTTCCCACAGTTAAACGAGCGCAGCAGTCGGTCATCTACATCACTCACCGGTCAAAGGCTTCGGCGGGACAAAAATATGCCTTAGTAAGGCTGACAGAAAACAGCTGCAAGTTCCAGTCTTCTTGCGCTTGATGTTTAAACTGACAGGACTTGAGCTTGTAATGAATGCGCTCGTGCAAAAACAAACATCCCCGCCCCCGCACTCACATCTACACACGAATGATTATCGGCCTGTTCACATCGGCCCTATTTTGACATCAGAACGATACCGATGTGTACAAAATTTACCATATCGGCCGATGTTATATCGGCGGCCGATATATCGTGCACCACTAATTTAAAATGTATATTTTTGTAACATTATACATGCAGCAAATTAGCTCTATGAAATATGAATAATCAATCATAACTGGTTATAATTGATAATGCATATATGAATTACTTAATCAGGTTAAGTTGATGTAGCTACATTGACATTGCAACCAATAACTCGGTTCATCCCGTGAACACTCAATATTGGTTATTAATTAATTAATTAATTAATAGAAATGTACATTTCCGGGGCATGGGAAATGTCTTTCTTACTACGTACTTCTAAGAGCAAGTAGTCGAGATCTATGATTAGTGACTCCAGATATGAGCTTGAGACACAGACAACTTTACGTGTGACATGAACAAGATTTTATTAACTAGATTAAACATTTAAACTACTCTAACATACACATACATACATGCATACAGTTTCCCAAGGGAAAGAGAGCTGAAGCAGAATACAAGCAAGAAGTTCTAACATTGTTTGATGTTCAGCAGATCAACAGCCTGAGCAAACCATCAGTTTAGTTCTAACATGCCCTAAAAAGGGGTAAGTATACGTAATATATCGAATAATGAGACTAAGTTTGATACTTGCATGTCTCGCCCATTTGAATTAAACTGTCCTGATGCAATTTGTTGAGGCTTCAGTTGATCTTTGCTGATGTGGTCTTGATGAGAGAGAACCAGTGGGAGTCAGAGGATCTTTGGTGAATGGAAAGACAAGGCCGCACCCTGTCGCAAGCTTGGGGGTCCTTGGGGGACTTCTAGTTCAGCATCATCTTCACATTAGGACTTATCAGGAAGGACCAAGAGAGCCAGAGGCTAAGAGCAAGAGAGCTAAGAGCGCCAAGAGGACAAGAGAGAGCTGATCTTGTGATCAGTGATTTTTAAAGCGTGAAGATGTCACTCCCTCTGGAGGTGCATGAGCCGATACGAACCCATCAATTTGGAGGGAGTTTTATACGACCCTTTGTTTTCTAGCAGGGCATTTTAATTTTTTATTTCATTGGGTGTTTCCGAAAATAATCTTCAAGATTCTTATAATACTAATGCGTCATAAAGTTAGCAAAATGTAATGTAAATGAACAAATAGGGGACGAAGATTGGAGTTTATAGAGACTAAACATGCTACACATATGATTTTGGTTAACCATAGTATGCAAGTCATGTTTCAGACCAAAATAGTTTAGAAGAGAGAATGAAGACAGGAGAAACCACATAAAAGGAAAAGCATGAGATGGAAGATTAGATACATGTTAATACAGTTATCACATAATTATATATATAGAATATATAGGATTAAAAGGGTTCATTTCTCCTTCTCGGCAAGAATTAAGAAAGTGTCACAGCCCTCTGCACATTCCTTTTTTTGGGGTCGTAAACTCTTATCAGTCTTAAGATGTGCTGTAACGGGAGAATGGGTTCTGCCAGTGTTGGCTTCATTTGTGGGGGAAGTTTCATAGAACTTTGTTCGGAGAGTGAGTTTGTTGGATTATTCATTAAATATAATTAATAATTTGTCTGAGTCTGATTGGTCCAGATGCTACACTTATTTACTGTCAGTTTTGATCAATATCCTCCTTGCTGATTAAATGTAATAATAAAATAAAATATATAAAATTGTTTCATGTCCTGTTACTTACATTCCCAGCATCCCTAAGAAGACGGTTTTGTAATACTACTTAAGTATTTTATAATTCTGTTTGAAAGTCACCTCTCTAAAGTCATTCATAAGCCAAATTGCATGAAGATCCTTTTCACATAAAAGCAACAGGTGTTTGAGTGTGGTTGTAATGTTTAATATTGTATCAGTTCTCACTCTAACGGGAAATTGGTGCACCCAACACCGCTAGATGAGATTCAGCTCATTTCAGGTCTTATTAGAAATTAATAATTAATTAATTAAAAAAATATTTCCCTGGCCAAAATGTTTGGTGTAGAGTAAAAATTAAGCAAATGCACAGCTTTATTCAGAGATAATAAAAGAATGCAATCAAAATGCAAATGGTGTAAATTTAGCATTTCCTCTCTTTTTTTGTGCAGTCGTCTAGTCTATCTTGCTGATGATGGGGTTCGGCCCATCAAACTCCCTGACTCAACATCTTTCTCCTGATAATTTGATGGTTACAATCTATTCATTTTCTTTCTAGTTGAAATCTTCATGGAATGAGATTTGATATAGAATTTTGTAACAGATACTCCAGATCAGATATCTGCCTTATCTTTTACAGTCAGTCTCTGTTCACCAAGAATTACAAAGCTTGCATTCCATACATATAAAAACTCTATTATGCAGCAACCTTGTGGATGAATCCCCTTATGTGTGTGGAAGAAGCTTATCAAGATTTGGACTTAGATTCAATAGTGTAAAAAGAATATTGAGTTTTTTGATGTTCACTAACATTGATTCTGGGAAGTCTCCTCATAGTGCAAAAGACAGCATTTATCAGCTTCAACTAAATAACATGTTTTGATGTTTAAATAAAAAAAAGTGATTGTTGCATTTCTTGAGTTCTCTTGTCTGAAGCTTTTGACCTTGTTTTCTCTGACAATACACACATTTGGATCTGGATTATGAAATGACTTACAGGACATGTGTGTTTTTAGAGCATTTAGCCTTTCTGGACCTCGTAGTGACAAAGTGTCAAAGAAAACAATGTTAGCAAGCTTCTAAATCTATAAGTCAAGCTTCAAAAAGATGTCTTACTTACTTGTTTGAAACACACAAATACACCTTCTGGGGAAATGTCAAATCTTTTACAGTTGCTTTTTCTTAGAAAGCAAGTAAAATTAAGGGAATCCTTCTTTCTTCATGGCCATCCGATTTAATTGAATTGAGTGTAGTGGTCATATCTCTCACCCCCTGATGCCCGAGTTCTCACATGTCAGATTAAGGAAAAGCTTTCTATGGGAGAAATGAGGCAGATTAGGGCTGAAGGTGACTCTCTGTTGGAATTCAACACCATTTCAGAGAGCCCTTTTCATTATTATTGAGCTATACACACTATGACCTGTCAGACTGATTGAATGTTGAATGTTCATGTGGCGGGACTTGGTTCACTGAACCCAAGGCTTATTCTTATTCAACTTGCACTCTGTTTACTTTTACTTCTAAAAGCAAATAGCCTGTTCGGTTTGATTTTATTTCATTTTTATTTTGTTGTTCCTTTCAGTCTTGCCCGTGACTCCCTGCTCATGTTCAAATTGGATATACGTTTGATTCTGTGGCTTGAAACACTCACTGCATGTCAGTTAATAATATTCATTCACCAAATAATCCTTTTTCATGCATTGCAGAATTTGTTAGTATTTATGTCACTTTTTGCTTTAATGGTAGCAGCACTTTAGTTGGTGTGTGTCTGGAGGTGTCTGACAAATGTAATTGCAAAGGCAAGAAATCACAACTGAATATGTTATGTTTCTCCAACATGGTTCCTCTTTGACTGTGCCGTAGTTAGAATCACAAATTTCTGCATTGTAAATGTTTTTAGTTAATTTTTGAATATGTTATGTATACCACAAACTTTTGATTGGTAATGTATATTTTGAGAAGGGTTCTTTAGAGAGCCTCCTTGTCCTCAGAAGGAACAGGTTGATGTGTTTAAGGTAGAGTAAACTTGACTGAACTAAGAAGACATTGTTTCCATGCTGTCTGTCAAAGCAGTATTTCTCAACATCAACATCCAAACAGCAGCAACAGCCCTTCACATTATTATCACATCTTCAGTGCACCTTTCCCCCCTTTAACATGAAGTGGAAGTATGAGGTCTTATCTCATAAATAGAACATGTTCAGCATTACTTTTATATCTCATCCATCCACCTGGAAAGGTGCCCAGTTTAAGTTCATAACGGGCTATGATGTCCTGTATAGATGTGCTATTTATCCTTGTCTTTCTTCCTGCAGAATAATCTTTTATGTGTTTGGAGGTATTTGCATTGAATGGGCAAAAAAATAACAAATAAACAGACGAAAGAAAGTAGGTTTGGAATGAAATGAGGGTGAGAAAATGATGTCCGAATTTCAACTTTTGATGAACTATCCCTTTAAGATTTAGTGTCCTGAGAATACTGTTTAACTAATTACAGATAGCAACTGAGAATTATAAGGCCAGCAAGAAAGGGTATCTAACATGTGTTAATTGATCCATAAGCACACAATATAGAGTAATTTGTTGAATTTCTTAAGCTGATTATAATGTTACATAGAAACGAGCATTTAGGCACGTTGCAGTGGCAGGAATTTTAAGCATCCTTTAAAGTGCAAGTGAGTCATGTTTCAGGCCTTGTCAAAATTACCTTCCTGTTTTCTGAGCTACTGTGCATGAGGAACAATCTAATGAAATGTATTGCATGGCATCAATAGGGGGGATTTGTGTATTTCCTATTATCAAATTAATTGCAGGCTGCTGCAGATTCATTTTCACACACGTCCATGTCTCATTTTCTAGTGCCACTGACAACACCGTCAAATGTAAATCTCTGAACAAATATAGATGTAGTTCTCCCATGCAGAAGAAGGTTAAGTGATCATTGAAAACAAGTGAAAAACACAACAAAGCAAGGTTGCCTCCATTAGCAAGGGGTATGATGCACGTTCTTCAGCATTTGACCATGGGCTCTATAGTTCATTGTATTCCTCTTCAGAGTATGTTGATTGTGTGGACTAGCGGTCTGCTTCAGAACATGTGCTGTAGTGTTCAGAGTGGTGTGAATTTGTTATTTTGAAAAGAGGTCAAGGTCTATATAGTGTTCATCTCAATGGCACTTGATCAGGTAGTACAGGATTCCCTGGAAGTATATGACATGAAATGTTTGCTGTAATAAGCTGAGTTGTAAAAAATACCATGTTACTAATGATTCTATAACTGGTGGAAAATGCCATGAAAATGTTGGTTAATGACACAGACAAACATTCGTTAATTGACTTGGGACATTAAAGGCCCCCTGAAATCAAAATGTAAGTTTTTTAGCATTCAGTGTGAATATAGACTTAAGGTTATGAATAAGCTGGTGTATTCCAAAACAATGACAAAATTCGCATTTAGGAGATATAGGAGCATGCAAAACTTACAGTCCCTCACTTTCACAAAAATGGATCACTGATTTTTGTGACATCACCGCGGACTTCAGTTTCTCATCACATCTTCTGTTCAATCAAATGCTCTCTAGAATCTAAAGCATCCCGCCCCATAACGTTAATTGGCTCAAAGTGATATGGTGACAAAGGTGGTTGGTTTATTTTCGTCCTCATCATTGGGAGACGATTCTGCCGACGATTCATTGGAAGTCCATTGGTGCAGGAGAATGTTTTGTTTTTTAACCTCTACAGGGCCAAAAGTTACATAGTGTACCTACCTTTGTCTTAACATATATTCAATAATTTTAGCATTTCTCATTTGCTATCTATAACATTTTTTTTTTTAAAAACATTAAATATTAGATCAATTTAGCACAGAATCAACTTTGCTCTTTGCATCAAGGATCAGCCACATTTCCATGTGCATCGTGAAGCGTGGATGTTTAGGAAAGTGCAGCGCCCAGTTTTTGTGTCATTTTGTGGTTTAGAGGAGAATAAAGTAAAATGGCCAATATTTTTTTTCTGATCAAATAAATGTTGTGCTGAGCAAGAGACTTCTTTCACACAAAAATCTTACCAACCCCAATCGGTCAGAGTCTGTGTCTGTTCACATTCTGTATTGTTTGATTCAGTTTTTCTGTTCTAGTGATTGCTGTTAGATTATTGGTTCTGTTTGTGCTGTTCCCATCTCATCAGTTACCATGGTTACACATGGTTTGATTCACTGAGTTCAGGTGTTCATCGTTTAGTTTGGCTTGTTACTTTCACTATTTATACCTTGAGTTTCTGTCTGTTCCTTGATCCTGTATGGGGTTTAGGTTTTTCCTTGTGGATTTAATAAAGACTTTTTTGGAGCAATTTATCTTCTTCGTTGTGAGGTTTGTGATTACAACCACCCAGCCGTGACAAAATCTTCCCCAATTCCTGTACTCTGTGTAGAATATGCCATTTTCCCCATTGACATATGCTAACAGTCATCAATAATGAATAGGCACACGAACAGGTCTTCCATTGTCTTACAAAAGCTAAAGTTTTCCAATTAACAAAAGCTGCACTTACCCACATGCAGTGATTATGTTTTCTCAATAACTGTGCTCTTATCATCATAGAAACAGTTGGCATGGAAGTTTAGCCCTTCTGTCCCTCCCCCAATCTCTATTTAGACAAGCCAAGAATTTGACAACAAGAATGCCCAGTAAATGAAAGGCGTTTACAGTGCCTTTAGCCCTCATCTGCTTTATGACCCACAGCTGTCATTCCAGGAAAGTAGGTTCGAAGGAGAATGGCATATACTGGGTGCCTGGTTGCCATAAAAAGATCAAACAGGAAAATAGACAAGGTTTGCCAGAAGTTTACCACCAACTCCACCATGACCTTGTTAAGTCCCAACATCCCACAACTCACAATCCCACAAATCCGCATGTCATGGCTGCGTGACTGACATGCACTGTGAAAGAACTGAGTTTCGTGCTTCCATGGTGATAACGACAAAGGCACGGATGACAAAATGATGACACAAATCAAGGATGATGGGAAAGTATATTCTATTCTGCGCCTGATTAGAAATGATACAAAATGATTTTACTGTGTATTCATTTTCATGAAAATATATTAAATGTTTTTCTCAGCAAGGATCGATTAAATTGTTTAAAAAGTGGCAATAAAGACAGAGAGTTCAGCATTTATTTGAAATGGAAATCTTTTGTAACATTGTAACTATTAATCAAAAAATCCTGGAAAAAAATATCATGGTTTCCACAAGATTAAGCAGCACAACTGTTTTCAACATTGATAATATTGGTAATAATAAGATTTTTTTCTTGAGCATCAAATCAGCATATTAGAATGATTTCTGAAGGATCATGTGACACTGAAGACTGGAGAAATAATGCTGAAAATGTAGCTTTGACATCACAGGAATAAATTATATTTTATTATTTTTAAGTATAGATAAGTTATTACCATATGTATGATTTTATATATTATAATTCAAATTATGTATAATATATAATATTATTACTAATAATGATTCACAATATTACTGTTTTAACTATATTTTTAATTAATTCAACATTGGTGAGCATTAGAGATTTCTTACCAACTCCAAACTGAATGGCAGTGTACATGTCACAATTACATTATATTACCAAAGCTAAAAATGTCAAATGAACATTTCACTTCTTTGTTTTCTGTTTCACAACTTTCCCTACAAGTTAGCATAGAGTTATCTGCTAAGAGAAGCTATTTTATTAATCTATAAAAAGATATCAGAATGACATGCTACATTTTTGATTTAGGCATTAAGCAAAAGAGGCTCAAAAATGCTAAGATTATGTTGTATTAGTATTATTTAATTCGGTCATGTCGTTTCTTACCAGGGGCAGCAAGTGATCCTGAACTGCCACTGGTGCTCCCTCAAAAAATAGGCCTATGTCATCCCTGGTGTAGTCAGTCCTTATGGGAGTCCTCCATACCAGACAGTCACGTGACCCTGTATTGAGGGCATCTAGGTGATAAGGACTGACAGTGAGGTTGATTGAACAAACATATTTCTCTTGAGGTAAAAGCTTGTCTCTGTTACTAGCATCAGAATTTGCCCTAAATCTGTAACCATTATCTGGGCCATTGATGTAGAAAGCAAAACGTGTCTGAGATCCGCATAATTTGACAACCTCCACCAGAAGCTAGAGCCTTTGAATAAAATGAATGCAGTCTTGACAGCCATTCTCAGTAAATCAAATAATTCAGTTTTGAGGGTAAATAAAATTTAAGTTTGAGTTGTTTGGTGTGACGGCCTGAGTAGAGTAGTGGCAGCACAAGAGTGGTAACGTGGATGTATCATCTCACACACACACATGCTTCCACACGCACATTTGTTTCAGTATTATGGCAGCTCATAATAACCACAGGAAACAAACAATATTCATTCATTCTTTATTGTTAGGTTTGTTTACATTTGTATAGGCCTGTCACGATAGTCAATAAATCAATTAATCGCACGATAAAAAAAATGAGCTCGATAATTTTTCCGGCCGCGATAATTTCCATTTGCATGCTTGTTTGTTTTCCTCGTCTCTCTCTCTCTCTCTCTCTCTCTCTCTCTCTCTCTCTCTCTCTCTCTCTCTCTCTCTCTCTCTCTCTCTCTCTCTCTCTTTCTCTCTCTCTCTCTCTCTACCTGACAACTCTCGGTTCCTTAGCGTGAACTAGAGCTTAGATTCTCAGCCCGAACTTGACCCGACCCGTCCCGCGGGCCGATATTTCCCGACACTATCCTCGGGCCGGGCCCTTGATCTAGAGACGTGCACTCGCAATAGAGTGCGGCGCGACACTAGACTTGATGGCCGAGTGCGAGCGCGAGCGGTAATGCACTCACTCACTCTGTGTGTGCGAGTTGCGGGAGAATAAAACGATTCGCGGGACTCCCGCAAACTAGAAATATCTATAAATAAAACAAATAAAAACTAATATATTTTTATTCATCTGTTGCAGAAAAGCAACAAGAACAACTAAAACAAAATAAAAACGATTTACAGGCCAGAGTTTCTATTCATAACATCTTTGCAGCGTTGAGCGATGTAGCCAATCACAGACATATGTGTTGATTTCTTGAACGCAAGAAGCATTCAGATAGACTCCCCTCACCGCTCAAAACAGACTTTTTGTTCAGTGCTGAATTCTACTGGCAAATCCTCTAATTATAACAAACAAAGTGTGGATATTATGAAAGATTCATTGTGCAGTCAGCTTCATTGATAATTGATGTGTGAGATGATCGCGATGAACTGTCAGCTTTTTAGAAATTATTAAGGGAGCGCACTTTGCGCGCATTCAGTCATGCCAGACCATGCACGCAGTAGCTGCTTGCTTTTATGTTAAATTAACAGTGGTTTGTGTGTTAATGCTTTATTAACAAATAATTTATTATAGGGTAGGGTCGGGTTTTGTTTTCATCCATTTTATTTATTGTTTTTGGTATGTATTCAAGTGCATTATTTGCTAACAGAGACTGAGAGTCCATTGATTGCTTTTATTGTTTTTGGTTGTTTTGTTCATTTATTGTGGATATCTAAAATGTTTTCCATTTTCAGTGTTAAATAGTATTTAGAAATAAAGTTTATTGATCTTCGAAAAGTACCTGCATTATTATGCCATTATCATTATTTTAGATGTAAATGGTCTCGGAACGACAATATTATCGTTTATCGCAATAATTTCTTGGACAATTTATCGTCCAGAAAAAATTGTTATCGTGACAGGCCAATTTGTATACATTTACATTTACAACACATTTTTACATTGTTACTGATTTGAATGCACACAAATTAGTTACGTTGTATCTGTTACTTATATTTGCTTCTATTTTCAGTTTACCGGTGATGTTTGGAGATGATCTTCAGACATGGTCCGCTGCAGCATTACGAAAATTAGAGTCCGGGCAGGAACAAAGAATTTAAGCATTATTGGTTCTGCCCGGACATAACATTCGCTGGGAGTTGCCCGGGAGAGGAAGAAAAGTTGATATCTTTATTAACCCTTTGATGCGCAAGCTATGGATACCCCCTCTAATGCACAACATGGGTCTAAAAAGACCCGTATTCATTTCCTATTATTTCATGCATGGCTCTGCATTTTTTTTGTTTCACCTTTTGAAATCACTTTATTTGAGCATTTTATATTTCATGATCTATAAATGTCATGATTTATGAATATTCAAAATATCTTGTTTTCAATTATCACAAATTCATATTTTAATATTTCCTAGGTTTTGTGTAAATACATTAAGTTTACACACATGGGTCTAAAATGACCCATCTATGCAAGCGTGATAAAACAAAAGAATAAAGAAAACTTTTTGTTAAAATAACCATTGTCACAGTTGTTTAGAATCAACACATTTACTGTAACACTTGAAATATGTTTATTGGCCACTTTGTCACGCATAACACACATATAACCGATAACACTGAAATTGAACTGTAGTGTAGTGCAACTGTAGGGGGATCTCCCCACCACCAATGTGCAGCATCCACCCGGATGATGCGACAGCAGCCATAGTGCACCACACGACGGATTATGTGATAGAATTGATTTATGACCATTTATAAAAATTAATATGGAGGTACTGCCCAGGTAAGGTTTCTGCCCAACAGCGCCAATATATACTTGTATATATAACTTTCTATTGCAACTTTTATTTTGTTGACCTAGCTAACATTAGATAAAATAAAATATGTCGACCGCAAGCTAGCTAATAGTATTGGACATGTTTCTCTTTTGCACTAGTAATGGATTTCAAGGTCAAGGTAACCTTAGCCTAAACGTTCTAATTTTAGGCTATATCTAGATGTCTTTCACAAAATATCAAATATTTTTTGTGACAAAAAGACATTAAATAAAACTTACATGCATGAAATATACACAAGTAGCCGTGTTGAATTGTGAAATGTTTGGCAGGTGAATAGTTTTCTGCAGTAAATATATTTATACTATTTATAAATATCAAAGGTTCCTATATGGGTCATTTTTGACCCATGTGTGTAAAATTGATGTAGAAATACAAAAACCGTGTTTGTTTATAAAGTAAGAAAGGAAAAATAAAAATAATGATTTGTGGAAATCAAAAACAAGATATTTAATGAATACCTGGATTAATAAATGATAAAATACATTTCTTTCAAATATTCAGCAAAGAAACATGAATACGGGTCTTTTTAGACCCATGTTGCGCATTAGAAGGGTAGTGAAACAAAAACCATTTTTATTCGAAAAGTAAGAAAGGAAAAATTTAAATAAGGATTTGTAATGATCTAAAACGAGTTAATTGAGGAATACCTGGAATACTGAATGATGAAATTAATTTCTTGCAAAGATATAGAAAATGAAAACTCAGTCGGGTCTATTTAGACCCATGTTGTGCATCAAAGGGTTAATTGATTCCTTTAGTTGTACATTTATGGTATTTAATGACGTTGTGCTTTTCTCTATCTTTATTTATTATATATATCTCTGTTAGATTCGATTTTATTTACTTAAGGCGAGACACTACATGTAGGGTCAAATTTTTAAATAATAGATGTCACCATGAAACTTCCTCAGTTGATTAATTACACAAGTACATAAAAATATGTATTACACGTTTTTGAAATTTGTATGTTTACTTATGCAAATTTTGTATTATTTCATTAAATATGCGCGATTTTGCATATATTTTCGGTAGAGAGATCTGAACACATGATAAAGCCAGGTGCAACATTTTTTTTTTTTCATTTTGTTTACACACAAGATGAAAAAAAAAAGTTCAGAGGGATTTCAGGATATATGCTTTCATTACCTAGGAAATCAAAATATACTGTCAATAGCCTTAAAAAATAGATTTTTTTTTTATTAAAATGTCACATAAATCAGGCCATGAATGATTAATTAACGAATCCCTCTGAAAATATCTTCAGAATACTGCTAAGTGTATAACTGGAAAGTTTGGTGTAGGTGCTACATAGGCTGAGATGTTTTTACTGGAATGACAAAAAACTAATTTTGAGAAAAGGGGATTTAAAGATTTAAGTAGAGAATTTAATACATTTCTATTGGAAAACATTGCTCAAAATAAGAATAAATGATCAGACCCGTAGTAATAATAATATATAATATATCAAGCTAATGAAAACTGATTATTTAATAACATGGCAATGCCTACAACTAGCAGTAACTCAATAATTTAACATTGGCAGAGTACACCACGTGATGCTTCTGAGCGAATCACGTTAGCAGAAACCAGCAGTAGCCAATGAGATTTCGTCATTAGCTTAAAATCACCCTTTGGACATTCAAGATTGGTTACTGATAGAAAGGAAATGCCCATATTTGGGTTACATAGCGTTGTGCAGGAGACTCAGAGCTTTAAAGGGATAGTTCGGCCAAAAATGATATTTAACCCATGCATTACTCACCCTCAAGCCGTTCGAGATGCATATGTCAATCTTGTTTCAGACGAACACATTTTCAGTTATTTTAGAAAATGTCTTAGACCCTTCAGTGGATATAATGTGAAGCAATGGGGTCCACCTCCTTCAAGTCCCAAAATGTGCATACATCCTTCACAAAAGTAATCCATCCGGCTCCAGGGGGATAAACGAAGGCCTTCTGAGGGTAATCCGTGCGGTTTTGTCGTAAAGATATACATATTTAAAACTTTATAAATGAAAATATCTGACTTCCGGCAACGATCGATGCGCGTTCACGGGTGATGGAAGTCGGCGTACGAGGTAGGACGTAGCGTAGGAACCGTCGTGACGTAGAACGAACGCGCCAGCGCAGCCAGAGAGCAGAGCAAAACAAAACTCCACTCAGGATTTCCATCACCCGTGAACGCGCGTCGATCGTTGCCGGAAGTCAGATATTTTCATTTATAAAGTTTTAAATATATATATTTTTACGACAAAACCGCACGGATTACCCTCAGAAGGCCTTCGTTTATCCCCCTGGAGCCGGATGGATTACTTTTGTGAAGGATGTATGCACATTTTGGGACTTGAAGGAGGTGGACCCCATTGCTTCACATTATATCCACTGAAGGGTCTAAGACACTTTCTAAAATAACTGAAAATGTGTTCGTCTGAAACAAGATTGACATATGCATCTCGAACGGCTTGAGGGTGAGTAATGCATGGGTTAAATATCATTTTTGGCCGAACTATCCCTTTAAAACGATTCCGGTCATGACTGACTTCAGTAAACAGGCGGAACGCGACATGGCGCGTTGGAATGCTAACTTCTTGGTAAATTCGGGAGAAACTTACTGCCGCAAGTAAACAAAATGTAATAAAATAAACATCTTAATGTAGACCTATATTTTCAATGTTTTCTTTATAGCAGCTTGAAAGAACACAAATTGAAGGAGTAAACTAGTCCAAAATCGCAAAACTGATCACTGCATGAAAAATCAATGTTTTTGCCTGCCGTGTCTCGCCTTAAAGGGATAGTTCACCCAAAAATGAAAATTCTTTCATCATTTACTCACCCTCAAGTTGTTCCAAACCTCTATGTGTTTATTTGTTCTGCTGTACACAAAGGAAGATATTTGGAAGAATGTTTTAATCAAACAGATCTCAATCCCCATTGACTACCATAGTATGTGTTTTTTCCATAAAAAAAAAAAAAACCGGCCGGACGGACGGACGGACGAACAGTGGCACAGTGCTCATTCAGTAAATGCATAGCTAAACAGATGCGTTTTGAGTCTGGATTTGAATGTGACTACTGTAGGAGCACATCTGATCTCCTCTGGAAGCTGGTTCCAGCTGCTAAAAGCAGACTCTCCGTGCTTAGAGTGAATCCTGGGTATTTCGAGCTGATGTGATCCTAATGATCTGAGTGATCTGTTAGGTTTATATTCAGTGAGCATATCTGCAATATATTGAGGTCCTGACCCATTGATTGATGTATATACCAGTAATAATTCTTTAAAATCAATCCTAAATGTAACTGGGAGCCAGTGTAAAGACCTGAGGACTGGTGTGATATGTTCATATTTTCTGGTCCTGCTCAGAATCCTGGCAGGAGCGTTCTGTATGAGCTGCAACTGTCTTATGGTCTTTTTAGGAAGGCCAGTGAGGAGTCCATTACAATGATCCACCCTGCTGGTGATAAAAGCATGAACAAGTTTCTCTAAGTCTTGCTTGGAAACAAAGCATCTAATTCTTGCAATATTTTTCAGATGATAGTATGCCGATTTAGTTATTGCTTTGACATGACTACTGAAACTAAGGTCTGACTCTAGAGACACACCAAGATTCCTGACTTGATTTTTAGTTGTTAGACCCCTAGCGTCAAGGTATGCATTCACCTTGAGAACTTCATCTTTGTTTCCAAAAACTTCAGTTTTGTCTTTGTTTAACTGAAGAAAGTTTTGGCACATCCAACTGTTTACTTCATCAATGCATTGGCACAGGGAGTCAATGGGGCTGTAGTCGTTAGGCGATAGGGATAAGTAGAGCTGTGTGTCGTCTGCATAGCTGTGGTAAGCAATTTTGTTCTTTCTCATTATTTGGCTCATTGGGAGCATATACAGGTTGAATAGGAGTGGTGCAAGAAATGAGCCTTGAGGGACTCCGCATGTCATGGATGTCCACTCAGACTTATGGTCTCCTATACTCACATAATAACCTCTCCCTTCTAAGTATGACCTGAACCATTTTAGGATTATGCCAGAAAGCCCCACCCAGTTTTCCAGCCTGTCAAGAAGTATGTCGTGATCGACAGTGTCAAATGCAGCACTGAGGTCGAGTATTACCAGTACCAGAGACTATTTATATAGAGACATGCCACTTCCTCAATCCTTAATACAACTATATAGGTAAAACCCGTAACGCCAAAGATGGCGGTTGTATGCACATGCCCCGCCCCTCCATCTGGAAAGCCAGTCGTCTGCTTTTAACAGTCAAGCCGGAAAACATTTAAGCCTATCGTCTGGTTCCACTGACGCATGCGCACAGTTGAGGTTTGCGACAGCGGAAAATGTGTT
This sequence comes from Tiaroga cobitis, assembly GCA_030578255.1. Classification (NCBI taxonomy): domain Eukaryota; kingdom Metazoa; phylum Chordata; class Actinopteri; order Cypriniformes; family Leuciscidae; genus Tiaroga; species Tiaroga cobitis. The sequence goes on along the minus strand of CM060593.1, from coordinate 18,816,070 downwards.
ACTGTTTGAAAAGGCGGCAGATTTGATATGTGTTAGTTGTGTAAATATCAGACATCCCAAGTCTCCCGGAAGTTCCGGGAGTCTCCCGCAGATTGATAGCGGCTCCCTGATGACCGCAAATTAGTTCAAATCTCCCGGAATCTAGACCGAGGGAGCAGTAGCGCGCGCACGCACGACAGAGCGAGAGAACCCTTGCGCATGCGCAGTAAAAGTATAACCTGTGGGGAAAAAGGCGTTTTAAACCTTATTTTGGGGCAAAGTCATCAAACTTTTTCAGCGATTTTTATCATATTTTATTAGTGTTTGTATACATGCAGTTTTTATGTCCCGGTGACCAGTGAAAGTGCAGTTCTGAGTCTCTGCCCATTCATTTAGATAGGAGCCTGGTCTTGTTAGTCTGAAATAGCTGCCCGGAGGCGTTGCCAAGATGGCGGCCGAGTGGCATGACTTGAGTGGCATGACTTGCCTAAAAGGACTTTGCCAGTACTGATAATTTCCCTGTATCAGTATTTAAGCGAATATCGTTTATTATCTTTATGAGCGCTGTCTCTGTGCTGTGATGCGATCTGAAACCAGATTGAAAATTGTCAAAGTATCCATTCGAGCTTAAGAATTTGTTCAGCTGATTGAAGACAACTTTTTCAATGATCTTGCCTGTGAAAGGAAGATTTGAGATCGTCTATAGTTGCTTAAGATGGTCTTATCCAGATTGCTCTTTTTCAGGAGGGGCTTGACAACTGCAGTTTTCAGGGAGTTTGGATAACTTCCAGAGAGAAGTGAGGCATTTACCACTTTTAGTATTGATTTTCTCAGAGAAGAAAGAAGCAAACTCACTACACTTGCCGTCTGAGAGCATTTCACTGGGAATCTGGCTTGGGGGGTTTGTCAGTCTCTCTACAGTAGCAAAAAGAGTGCGTGTGTTGTTTAAGTTGCTGTTTATAATATTTGAGAAGAAAGTCTGTCTAGCTTTGCCTAGTTCCATATTGAAAGCATGGATGCTGTCTTTGTAGATGTTATAATGGACTACAAGTTTTGTCTTCCGCCACATGCGCTCTGCTTTTCTGCATGTTCTTTTCATATTTTGCACAGCTGTTGTGTTTCTCCAAGGTGCTTTTTGTCTAACACTCTTCCTGACTTTCACAGGAGCAATATCATCAATTACACTTTTAACTTTTGAGTTAAAAGAATCAAGGAGAAAATCAACAGAGTCAGCAGATGCTTGGTTTTAAAGATATGGCCTTCATAAATAGCACACTAGTGTTCTCATTTAAGCATCTCTTCTTGACAGACACAGATCTAGCTTCAATGGCAGGAGAGATCAATATATCAAAGAAAATACAGAAATGATCAGACAGTGCTACATCCTTATTAACAATCGATGAGATGTTTAAACCCTTACTGATAAGTAAATCTAGAGTGTGTCCACGATTGTGTGTGGGACCATGTACATGCTGAATCAGATCAAAAGTTTTTAAAACAGTTTTGATTTCTTTTGCCATATTGTTTTCTGCATTTTCTGTGAATGTTAAAATCTCCAGCAATGGCAAAACAATCAAACTCTGAGGAAATTGTTGATAGCAGTTCTGTAAAGTCCTCAGCAAAGGCTGAGGATAGAGTATTTTGGAGGCCTGTAAATAATGATAAGTAAAATCTGGGAGCACCTTGTAACATAATACCCAGATATTCGAAAGACGGGTAATTCCATAATGATATTTGCTTATATTCATAGACATCTTTAAAAAGAACAGCTAAGCCCCCGCATAGACACATGTTACATACGCATGAAATCAGAATGCCAGGTCAAGATCGATCTAGTCGGGTTTTGCACTTTAACCTGTTGAAGGAGTGGGTTCCCCGTCCTGAAAAGTCACAGTCACTGATGATTCGCTGTATTGAAGAGGAAGAATCCGATGAGCAGTATCTGCCACAGCCAGTTACTGGGAACATTGGGTTAGATCATCTTTCCCAGCAGTCACAGGTACAAGTTCTCCTCACTTCGAAGGTATTTTCCGAATATCCTGGGTTTACCAACTCGATTGAGCATAGTGTAGTACTGAAACCTGTTGCTGTCGTGAAACACCAGAGCTATAGGATATCTGAAAGATTCCAGGTGACCTTGCAGGAAGAGGTTAAAAAGTGACCTGTCAAAAGTGATTTTCCATTTGTCGATTTGCCACATTTTGTTACATTTCATGCGTGGTTTCAGGCTTTCAACCTTTGTCAAAAATAATAATAAATGCTTTATTGTGTGTGATTTGCATTTTTAATTTATTTTAAGACATTGAGTGTACTGGAACAGTGCAGTAAGCAGTAGGGATGTAACGATTCACTCGCAACCGGTTGAAAAGCGATAAAAATGTGTGACGGTTCAAGTCGGTTGAAATGTTAAACGAATCGCGATACACATTTTAAACAGCAGGGCGCGTATTACTGTATAGCCTACTGTGAAGTTGTGAACCTCACTTTACAGGCACAATAGCAGCGAGCACACACTAGCGTGAAGCGAGCGAGTGTTTTCACTTCATTCCTGGAACTTGATCTTGTGTGAGCCAAGCTCAACTTCCATAGGAATGAACTGAAAACGCTCGGTTTGCTCCACTCGCGCCAGTGTGTGGCATAGACTGGTGTGCGGCATAGACTGGTGCGCACGCGCCGTCAAACAGTAGACATCACGACGGCAAGCGTAGATGTTGACGTTGACTCATTCAATTCGGAGGTGTGGCGGCTTTTTGACTTTCCGTAGACTAATAATAATCACCTCCGTGAGAAGCACCAGTCACCTCCGTTTTCATGTAAAAGTCATTAATACGACAATTGCGAGAGCCATGGAGATCACAAGGTGCATCAGTGTTTCCGTGGCAACCAGGTTTTGTATTTATTTTACTATCTCTTTCTCTAAATGTTTTGTTTTTTTAACTCTTACTAGTGTAATGATACAAATTATAACTAAATTAGAATCTTGCCTTTATTACAATGTAAAACCCCTGTCAATCTGGTACTAATTTTACACAGTCTTTTACATAGTGTTCCAGCCTCTTGACCAAACAGACAGAAAGACTGAGCTGAAACAACCTTCAAGGGACTTTTTTAATGTAGTTTTATTATTTGACAAATATATTTTAAATTAAAAACAAATGTGAAGCATTGTGTCTGAGAAATAATAAAAGGGACACTTTGTCTAAAATCTCTTTTGTTAAAAACATCGTGAGAAAATTGTATCGTGAAACCAGTATCGTGAATCGTATCACATCGTGAGATGAGTGAATCGTTACATCCCTAGTAAGCAGACCAATTGCTGAAGATCTAAAATAAGTTAAAATGGTTGGTTCAACTAATTTAATTGTCTTATTTTTATATATAAATGTTAAGTTAACAGAACTAAGATTTTTTTTATCTCACATGGCCTGCACGGTGTTGGATTTACTTAAAAAAAATATATGTAACATGATGCATATATTTTTAAGTAAAGAATGTTGCGTGAACTCAAATATTTAAATACATAAAGGTTTTCTTGATAATTTTAAGTAAAATTATTCCAAGTTGGGATTACTTAAGTATGATGCAATAATGGTGCATATATATTTTAAGTAAATCCAACACATAATTTTTTAGAGCAAGTTAGTGAACACATTAGGAGTGGTGAGTATAGTGAACACACACTCGGAGCAGTGGGCAGCCATTTTGCTGTGGTGCCCGAGGAGCGCTAGAGGGTTAGATGCCTTTCTTAATGGCACTTCAGTCTTTTCTTACTGGTATTGTGTCTCGAACCTGCAACCTTTGGTTTAGCAGCCTGACTCCCTAACCATTGGGCCACAACTTCCCCAATATTGTCACGGTTGTGGTGCGGGTTGAAGAAAAGGCTGTGTCAAAACCTCCAATACAAACATTTACTGATAATTCAAAAACAAGTAACCCCCCTTCAAAAAGGCGCGACCTCGCGCCATGAAACATCAATAGGGCTGGGCGCCCTGGAGGCTGTCGATGATGGAGGCTATCTGGCGTAGGAAGCCTCCAGGGCGGAGCAAGATGCGCATGTGGCCAGGGCGGAGTAGACCCTTCGGGCAGCCATGGCGGCGGAGACTTTTCTGGTGGCCGTGGGCCCTTGGGCGGCCACGGTGAGGACCTATGACCCCCCAAAAAATTCTTGGGGAGAGTGGCAGAGTCCGAAAAAGCCTCTAGGACAGGCTCTGGGACCGGGACAGGCTGGGCAGACGGTACCTGAACAGTCTCTGGCTGGGCAGGGCTGACGTGGGGCGCCGGCTCGGCAGGGCTGGACGGGACCAGCGGTGAAGGCTCTGTGCTGGACGGGACCGGCGGTGAAGGCTCTGTGCTGGACGGGACCGGCGGTGAAGGCTCTGTGCTGGACGGGACCGGCGGTGAAGGCTCTGTGCTGGACGGGACCGGCGGTGAAGGCTCTGTGCTGGACGGGACCGGCGGTGAAGGCTCTGTGCTGGACGGGACCGGCGGTGAAGGCTCGGCAGGGCTGGACTCAGGAAGGGTGCTGACGGGATCTTCTCCCAAGTAGATGGTGAAGGGAGAGTTACAGCTCGCCAGCACCCACGCCACAAAGGTAGCAAAGTTATCCCGCGGACCTTCTCCAGTTAACTGCTCTCTGCATCCGTCGTTCAAGCTCACCTTAAAAAACGTGCAGAGGCAGACATCCGGGTAGTGTGTTAGATGAGCTGTCTCTAGAAAGGTCCGCGTGTGTTCCTCCAAAGTTTGTTTCCCCCTGCTCTAAACACAGGAGGAGGACAGCGGGGTGATCCATTTTAAAGCGGTTGGTTATTCTGTCATGGTTGTCCAGATCTGACGAAGGAGATCCGCCTGGACCCGATGACAATGCAGTGCTGAAGTGTCCACTATCATCTCCCTATGGAGGATCCCTTTCCCACTCTACAGATGAAGCGTTGTGAATTCTGGCTCGCGTACCCCGAAGTGATAAAATAAAACAAATTCTGTATCAAAATGTATAGGCAAGAAAAGTAGTTTGTTTAGGCTGGGTTGTATGAACTATAAACCTGCGCACATATTTTAAAAAGCACATAACTATAGAATCAATTCTGAATGAGCATGTGAACGCCGTCAGCGTTAATCACAGGTTCGCGTTTAAAAGTCTGATCATTTCGACGGAGGTGAATCAATCAAAGTTAACTTTAGCTGGAAATAACATTATTCAAGAACCGCTATAATGCCAAAACAATCTGTTACCCTAAATTATATGTTTATCTCTGTAAAGCTGCTTTGAAACAATCCATTGTTAAAAGCGCTATATAAATGAAGATGACTTGACTTGTGGTTGAAGAAAAGTCAAAACCTCCAATACAAATATTTACTGATAACTCAAAAAAGGTACAGGCAAGCAAATGATGATACAAACAAGACACAGACATAGACAATAACCAACCCAGACTAACTGAACAGGAGACTAAATACAGATGCAAATGAACAATAACAGATGAATAGGTGAGGACAGGTGACACGGATGATGATGACGAAGAACAGGTGGGTGATTGAGGGAGTGAGTTCAGGTGTGGCGACAAGAAGGATTCTGGGAAATGTAGTGCAGACGAGGACTGAGAGGTGCAGACGGAGACTGTGACAATTATAATAATATTAATCATATTAATTAAAATGATTACTATTACAGCAGTCAGCAACAAATTAAAGATACATCTAGCACTGTATTAGTTTGTTTTATTACTAATATTTTATATTATTGTAGTATTATTAAATATTACTTTTTTTATGTTAAAATGTTAAATTTAATTTTTTTTTACATTTTCTATTTTTTTTCTCTGAACATTACAAGACCCATGATTCATTTTTTACAGTGAAGAAATTATATTAAACCAAACAAAAGTTTACCTCGTCTTTACCTCGTCATTTCAGAAGCTGCCATTGATGTTTGCGTATGTATGTCACTGTAACCAGGTCAGATCTTTCTTGTCTGATAGGCACTATGCTCAATTAGTGCTGACCTTGAGGGATTGAAATCGACTGAAGCCATGCCAGAGTCAGTTTTGTTGTGTGGACAATATTGTTTGGCTGACAATAAAATTATTGAGCACAACAAGTACATGCATGCAACAAAGCAAAACACAATGATCAATCTCAAGCACAACACTGGAAGAACAATTGGAATAAACTAAATACATCATAATAAATAATAAAGAACATGAAGATGGGCCACATCAGGGAGTGCAATTGAGTTACTGTGGGCCAACCAGTGGGCACAGTGGAGACGACTGCATGAAGAATACACGCAGATCACCTCATTACCAAGCCCTCAGAGGTATCCAGTGACAAGGAGCTAAAAATAGTGGATTCCTTTCTGGCCTGTCTGAAAAGGTTGCATTGTATCTTGGCATTCAGAATTTGAGAGATAACATAACTGACTTGAGCGCGCCGTTGCGGCTGGTCCTCAGGTGACGGTGAATAATTAATAGACAGGAAGTAACGGCTATAAGATTGTCATATTCCCAGGATATAGAGGAAGACAGCAGGAAGACACATTATTAGATTGTTCACTGATCTAGTCATTGCATTACGGCTGCATTCATTTGAGATGCATGTATGCTGGAATGAGATGGTTCATTCTGGATATGAAATACCATTTGAGCTTTGTAACATTTAAAAAAATATATATTCCTAATTTTTAATTAAGTATTTATTTTATAGTATCTATGTCCACCGTCATTTTGAGGCTCGTAGACCTAGAGCTAACGGTGACAGCGCAGTCCGCGGATCAGAAGGGGAGGCTGATCTGCTACAGCAGCGCTCAGTGTCTGACATTACACCTGTAGCTCTACAGGAAAGCAGCAGCCATGCGATTGCCCGGTATAAACTTAAAAAAATGAATATCAATATCGTGTCATGCAATGCCAGAGGATTGCACGTTGGGCACAGTGAAGCAGATAAATTGCGCCGCTTTGTTGTGGATAAACTATTGGAGACCTGTGATGTACTGTGTGTTCAAGACTCTTTTTAACCTAAGCAGTACTTGGAAAGACTGAACTCCATACATAAAGACTTCTATGGGGTGGGTGAATCTGCAACTGACTTGAGCACTGAAATAGTTTGTGGCAGAATACCTGGCGGCTTGCCGTACTACTAACATAAAAAGTTTGATCAGCTAGTTAACATGGTCAGACTGGATGTTGACTGGGCTATAGGAATTGAGTTCAGTTGTGGTGGGAAAAAAATATTATCATTTTGAACATCTATACACTAGGGTTGCCACCTGTCCCGGTTTTACCGGGATTGTCCTTCTTTTTAATCACCTGTCCCGGGAAATTTATGCATTCTCCCGGGACACTGAATGTCCCGGTTTTCGAAAGGCTACGTGAATATGTATGTTCAAACTGTAGCGCGCGCACGACAGGGAGGGTGAGAGCGAGAGGCCTTGCGTGTGTGTGCTATGTGTGTCTCAAAAAGCGCATGTAAGAAGCGCATGTAATCGCCTTCCCCCGTTGGGCGGGTCATCGATATGTAAAGAGGCGAATGTAAGATCCCACCGTTGGGCGGGTCATCGATATGTAAAGAGGCGAATGTAAGAACCCCCCCCCCCCCCCCCCCGTTGGGCGGGTCAACGATATGTCCCGGTTTTTTATCAGACATAGGTGGCAACCCTACTATACACCCTATGAAAGTTCCCAAAATAAAGATGAATATCTTAACAGGTTGGCTTGTGTTATGTCTTTTATTCAGGATAATGCTTCCATACGTTTTTTTTTATTGTGGGTGATATGAATGCGGATGTTTCTAATGGTAGCTATTTATTTGCCAATCATTTAATGCAGTTTTGCTCTGATAATGGTTTGATTTTCTCCAGTAAATTGCATTTACCTGATAATAGCTACACTTGTAAATTTATTTACAACTTACAAAACTATAAACGCAACACTTTTGATTTTTGTCCCCATTTTTCATGAGATGAACTCAAAGATCTAAGACTTTTTCTACGTACACAAAATGCCTATTTCTATCAAATATTGTTCACAAATCTGTCTAAATCTGTGTTAGTGAGCACTTCTCCTTTGCCAAAATAATCCATCCAACTCACAGGTGTGGCATATCAAGATGCTGATTAGACAGCATGATTATTGCACATATAATAAAAGGCCACTCTAAAATGTGCAGTTTTATCACACAGCACAATGCCACAGATGTCGTAAGTTTTGAGGGAGCGTGCAATTGGCATGCTGACTGCAGTAATGTCCACCAGAGCTGTTGCCCGTGAATTGAATGTTCATTTCTCTACCATAAGCCGTCTTCAAAGGCGTTTCATAGAATTTGGCAGTACATCCAACCGGCCTCACAACCGCAGACCACGTGTATCCACACCAGCCCAGGACCTCCACATCCAGCAACTTCACCTCCAAGATCGTCTGAGATCAGCCACCCGGACAGGTGACATGCTTCATGCTGCAATGCATTCTGGGTGCATCATATGAAACTTATCCATGGCTCCCAGAATGCATTGCACCATGAAGCATGTTACAATTGTAGCGATTCATATGCTGATTCTTGATGTCTGTGTGTGAGTAAAAATTGAAGTAGTCCAAAATGTGTAAATGGTGTTTTAAAAATCATTTGATGTTCTGATAAAACATTTGCTTGATCTCTTGCTGTAAAATCACAACAATAAATCAAAATGAATAACATATCACCCGTATAAAACTCACACACAATATTAGTGAATTAAGCCACTATATGATGATTATATTTTAATATCATCAATCAGTTTTTAGCATCTGATTGCATTTTCTCAGGCTTTGTCTGGAAGTAGTTCTTGTGTTTCTCTATCCTTCAGTGATTCTGCTTGTTAACAGCAGGTGTTCATCAATAATTCTCAATCATTATTCAATCAATTAATTATGTCATTAACTCCAACACTGATATGTATTACATTTTACAGCCTGTAGTGTGCACACTGAGAAGTGTTCATTTCATCTGGGCAAACCCATGTGGGGCCTACATGGCTGTGCTGGCTGGGTTAGGGTATATACAGAGCCCGTCTACGGAGAGCCTGGCCACTCCCTATTAAGTCCTATTTTACCACATTTTGGTTGTAGTTCCACCAGAGTTCCACTGGGGGCGATCGCCCATGAGTGCAAAATGAATGGGAGTCTATGAAGCTAGCCGGCTAAATTTGTCTCTTTCACCTGATTGCCATTGAGAAATCTCAGATTTGATAGTAGGTTTTGCAAGTTCAACATGGGTTATAGGTCGAAAGTTGAATGAACGAGTACTTATGTCCTTTCGATTTCTTACAGGTTGAGTTGTTGTTTCCCATAACACGCTAGCATTCTGCTAATAAACACTGGTTGGTCAGTGAAGGACTGATTACGACCAGAGTTACTGCTTGTTGGCATCGTGGCATCCGATGCCATCATATGGAACCAGATTGGAACTGCAACCAGTTCAGAAGCTGGAAGTTTACTGAGAGTGGAAGGTCTCCCCTTATTAGACATTCTCTGGTATATATGTGTAACGGGTATATTATCTAAAAATTATTCTTATTTTTGACTTTTATTTTGACGTGTGGACTGGTTTTCGCCGTTCAGTCAGTGTGTGCTGGGAGAGGAAGAGCGCGGGGTATGAGAGTGTCGCACAGACAAAAAGTGAGTGTTGTGTCGTGTTCGAGAAGCTAGTTCGATAAAGTGACTTGAACAGAAGTTGATCGGGGCTTTGGTCGAACAAAGGACGACATCAAGTGATTTTTGTGAACTGTGTCCCGTGTTTCGTAGTTTGTTTTATGTAGTTTTGATCTGTGGATCGAATTGCGTTGGACTGCTCGAGTGATGCAGTAATGCTTTATGAAGGCTACGAGAACTGTGAGTGCATATACAGTACAAGTTTTGCTTGGTTAGTGACGATGGTCCTTCCGACTATTTTGTGTTACCCTGCCATCCAATGACATCTCAGTTTGATACATCTCAGTAAATTTCATTTTGATTCATCTCAGTTTGATTCATTTGCTTTTTGGCTCATTTTTGATGCATTTAATTTTTTGGAACATTTCATTGAGCTTGAGTAGCCTGGCTAACATCAGACCCAAGTCTCATTGAGACTTAGGTCTGGGAACCACATGTTCATTTTCTCGTATTTGAGGTGTTGTTTACGAATGCCCAGAGCCGTTTATTGGGTGCTAAGACTGTCTGTCAAATGCGCCTGTAAGTAGCTCATAGCCAATAGTTTCAATTATACCAGATCTAGAGCGACAGAAATTAGACGAGGAAGAAGATGATGGGTCCGAGATTTATGTGTACACGATGGCGTGTATCTAACGGCCGTTTCACACCGCATGCGTGAGCGGCGCGTATTTTTTTCGGCATGCATGTTAATCAATGAGTGCATTCACACCGGGAGCAGGAGCAGCGCGTGAGCGTCGAGCAGGAGCGTCGCGTAAGCAGTAGTGAAGCGGGGGTTTCGGCGTCGAATCTATTTTTGCTGCATTTCAATTATTCAGTTTGGGTGAAAGTTGTGTATTATATAAAAAAAAATAAAAAATAAAGTAAACTAGCCAGAAAATATTATAAATAAACATTCTTTTAGTTTATGTAACACACAGACAGCTACATAGGCTAGCACAACCCAAATCAAACCCGAGTGTGTGGTTTATTTGTGTGTTTTGTTTTTTATCCGCGGAGTTGCAGTCTTGTAAACATATCGAAAGTATGACTGAAACTAATAGATTGGAGCCATTTTCTGGGTTGTTTTGTTGTTTAACATTTATATGCGAATGTTGTACACCTCCCCATTACAAACTTTCAAGACTATCAATGTTATAAATGATCAACTTCTAAAAACAAATGTATAATTGTCTTTGTAAAGAATTGCTCGCTTATATATGTAGCTTTGGAGCCGCTGCTGTGACACTGTACAAACGCTTCCAGTGTGAATACTCTCGCGCGTCTGCAGCTGCAGTTACGATGTAGTTACGCTGACGCGCTGCTCAAGTGCCGCTCACGCTTGCGGTGTGAAATAGCCGTAAGGCTACATTGAAAGATAACTTCGCGTCTGCTGCCATGTTGGATCCATAGGTATAGAGGGTATGCGCATGGCGTCACCGTCGGCCGGAGTGAATGCGGTCACGCCCACAAGTGGCAAAAAGACTGAGCGGCAGCATTTGTTTTCAGCGTGAATGCCGTGAAAATCACACAAAACACATCTAAAACGGGAAAGAGCTTTGCGATTGACTGTACAACTAGATTTGACCAGAAATCTGAGGTACTGTATATTTTTACAGACTGCAAAAAGCTACAGAACAGACTATATTCTGCATAATTGGATGTTTTTAAATAAACACTGACCAAAAACTATACGGGGACGATATGATGATATACAGTATAACATTAATGTAAGTGATCACTCGGATTTAGACCTATCTATATTGTATTTATATAAAACGTTTACAGGCAAATTTTCTTCATTTATTTCCCCGGCGTCGAAATCAGGCACATATAAATGTCAGGAAACACGATTCCTGGCTGCATGTCAATATCCATGGATCACTGGATCTTTGATAAGTTGTAAGGAACACTATATCGAGTCCAACTTTTAGTTTAAACTGATAATAGTTTGTTTTACTCGCGTTTTCGCAGTTTCCCCTATTAACTCCAGCCACGCAGCAGCTCTTTTGCCACTCAGTCCGGCTGAGGGGGGCGTGTTCCGGCGGGGAAGTGACGTTAATGCATTCCCTCTATAAACAAACTGCTTCGGTGTGTCGCATAGACGTCGTCATCCTCTTGCTGCTCCCTCCCCGTTCTGTGATTGGTTCGCTAGATGAGGCGAAAATTTGGTCCATGGTATCCAGACTACCTAGCAGCGTAAGACAATGCATCTCAACTCCGCAACTTATTCCTTTTTGATATTTTGATCCGATGAACAGTGAACTGTGAGTGTTCAGTGGAACTACATAACTTAAAGTGAACAGAGAGTGAACACATAAAGGGACATTTTCACGTAAGTGCTCTTCCTACTGTGAAATTTCAATGTGTATGCCATTGTTGTTGTTGTTTTTTTCAAATGTGATTGTTTGATCATTTGAAGTTGATCATTTGAAAACTGAGAACTCATCCTAAGTGGTGCTTACAAGAAATTACAAATGTTTTTCATTTTTGAAGTGGAATTTATCATTGTACAAGTGAGAGGTTTATAACTTTTACACTTAAGATGGTTTTGTTGTAGTGAGTTTAAAAGAAAACACAAAGACCTTACATTTTATTTATTTTATTTTATTTAGTGATTATTAACACTGAAGTAGCTAACACTTGATTACAAGAAAGAAATATACGCTACATACAGAAAATAAATATTGTTTCATTTTTGTACTTACCTGCAGTGTACCTTTTTGTTTAATGCTGTCAAGGAGTAAGGGCGTCTCAGCTACTTTATTAAACCAGGGGAGGGAGGAGTATATTAGACTGTCTCTTACATATACTTTTACTTCAGGAGGCCATCTTGTGACATTACTCAAACTGAAGCCTACACTTGTCGGTCTGTAGTGTGCATCTCAATAAAGTAGGACGCAACATGCATACATTGAGTGTGTAACGAGACTAAAAGCGCTGGAAGCGGGGATAAGATCCCTTCGTTATTCAGTCTTCCAGGGCAGCGCTAACAAATTTCCCCTACAAGACGGGCTAAATGCCCCGTTACATAGGGTGGGTATATATATAGTAGGAGTATATAATACAAAGACAGTAAATGATCCATTTACAAAAGTGCTGAAAATTCTCTAACAATTGTTCTACACACACACACACACACACACACACATATATATATATATATAATTTTTTTTAATTCATATCATTAAGATATTTTAATACTTAAAATTAAGTTCTACAATAACAGAAAATATGGTGCAATCGCTGTAACACACAACTTTTCCTGGCGAATTTAATCCATCGATATGTGTGATAGAAATATGTATGTAATTTAATAATATTAAATGTTCAGAGAAGGCAGACTAAGGATGCTCAGGTCAAAGTTCACATACTTAGCCAAAAAGTGCTTAACACAGTAGAACTAACAGTTATATGTTAGATTATATCATTCAAAACAATCACCAGAACAAATCACAGTCAAGAAGACTCGAGTGACATTATATTTAATCATCTCTATGATTTAAATGTTCATGTATCTTTCTATTCAAGGGACTCACTTGGTTGTTGTGGCCAGCGATCTCCCGGCCGTGAATAAAACTTAATTCCTACAAAGAGCAACTTGAGAGTAATGTCAGGTATATCATAGGCGTAATTCTATGGGGGGACAGGGGGACACGTCCCCCCAATATTCAAAGAAGGACAATTTGTCCCCCCCAATATTTGATCATACTGTATGATTATGCGGGCAATATCGATGTGATTGCAAATGCGTCTTTCTTTCCAGCTCCGAAAATATAAAATCCCGGTCGGTCCTTTTCTCAAATCTATTCGACTTGCCTTACACTATACATTAACAAAACCTATTTCTCCTGAAATCCATGTCATGTTTTCCCTATACCTTTAGTAGCTCGTGCACCGTCAGCGAGTTAGGAAAAACCAAACAGAAGAAGTTAGGAGCGCGAAATCTGACAGACATTTGGCACATATTTATGAATGGTAAATATCCTGTATTTGGCTGACATAATCCCTTAGATAATGACCAGGTGAATTTCACTAGAATTTCGAATTGTAGAATTTGTGAATTTCGATTGTAATACTATACAGCTTGTATGAATGGGAGGGACTATTGACAAGCTAGCCGACAGCTAGCTAACGTTACTGTATACACGCTACTGCATTCAAAACAAAGATATAGCTCTACATAAAATATGCGCCCCCATTGGACCGTCACCAAAGGGCCTCTCTCGATAGGCTGCAGTTGCCGCAGGACAGCCAATAGGCACGCAAGCCGCCTTTGCCTATGTCTGTATGCTGCCGCAACGCGTTTTACATTAATTCAAAATTAAGGATAATTTTTTGGCTTCAATATCTCGTGGAAAAGAGGTTTTCCCCTATAAAAAAATAAACAGCATTTTCCCTCATTAGTACATAACTGTTTTACTATCATTGCTCAAGACTTGATATTAGAATATTGTTATCCTGTAACAGTAATTTAATCAAAATGTTTATAGCCACTATATGTTTATAGAAGAATATAATAGAGAGATCACTGGCCGCTTTATTGTCAATTCAGGCTTGTAATTGATGCCGATGCTGTAATCATTACAGGGTGAGTATACATTGGTTTGACGATTAGATGTAATAAAATTCCTTGTTGTGTTGTACAATTACAAACATTCGGACTCTGACTTTTACTTTATTTTGATTAAAAAAATGTGTGCATGCGCCAACACAAAAAGTCCCACAGCTGTCCCCCCCAATGTGTGATTGACAATTTCGCCCTTGAGGTATATGCTGCACAGCTGAGAAATAGACTCTACGCTCAAATCAATAACAGAATAATATCAATGTGTGATTGAGGTAGTATCTTTTCGGGACTCCGTCACCTTACTTCAGCTAAGTATCGTACTAAGAATTCATAAGATAACATAAGAACCTCTTTATTTACAAAATATGAATCTCCAACACACGTTCACGCAGCAACGTCTGCTCTCGCATCAACACGCATGAGTCGTGGTGCTCCCGTGAACGAGCACTAAAGATTAATAATTTGTAAATAAAGAGGTAAATAGTTTTTTTCACAAACCAAACACTCGCGTTACTTTCATCAAATTGAGGTTAAACCACTGGGTCATATGGATTGCATTTATGATGTCTTTACTACCTTTCTATGGCTTGAAAGCAATATTATCTGTCTGCAGTCCCGGAGGCTGCATTTTCAGGACCCCACTTCTAGGACCGCATTTCTAGGACCCTAGTTTTTTGTGACAGCGCCACCTACCGAGCCGGAGAACCGCAGTCCCAGGAACGCATTTCCAGGACCCTTGTTTTGGAGGACCGAAAAAAGTGCCACCAAGGCAGTATTTCCACCCAGTTTTAACTACATTACAGTTTTTTTTTTTTTTTTTTTTATTACACCCAAATACTACTTTCTTTAATGCAATTAAACCAGGTTCCTAGGAATGTTGAGAAATTATTGGGTCTAAGTAGCATACTATAATAACTCAAGTAAAATAAACAAGGAATCATGTTATAGTATTTTCAGTCACTAGATGGACCACATTTTCAAGTACAGAGGGAAGACAAGGATGACTCTGGGGGTAGATTTAAGATTGTGTATTTTACAAAATAATATATAACACCTGAACTTGAACACACAAAATATTTAACAAAATAATATATAACAACTGAACATGAACACACACAAAAACAATTTGATCATGACGTGAACCACATGGACAGAACTTCGATGGATGGACAAACACAAGGACAACATCATCACTGACTCCTAAGAGAGAGAAAGAGAAGTGAATTAAATAAGGAACATTTAGTTGAACATGTTCTACTCTCTAATTTTAAAATTCATATTTAAAAGATCTTAGTTACCACAGAGTAATGATAATGATAAAAATAATGATATCAATCTTCATACCAATTAATGTTCATAATACAATTATTACACACTGTTCAAAGATTTGAAAAAAAAAATGATTTTGATGTTGTGGGAAAAAAAGGTTCTAGAAACACTCATGTCAATAAAGCCCATCTGAACTGAGAAAAAAAAAATAATAGAGAGAGATGCAAGAAATCTGAATAGAAATAACATTATTGACAGGACTTTTCCTGACCATATATCGGATTTAAAGCACACATTGTGATGTATGCAGCAGCACTACCTACCACCTGGATGCTCGCCCCTCTTTTCACAATTGTTTGGATTGTTATGTGTTTGTTGAAAAACATTTTTAAGTTAATTTCATATAAATAAATAGACATAAATTAGGCCTAAGCCTAGTACTTAACCAATTTATTTATTTATCTTTTGTCATATTATTGCCTACCCTGAGCTGTGTCCTTGATAGCACTTCATATAGAGTACAGTATACAGTAAATGACACAATCTAACACGTTGGATTTTAATAGTCAATTATTATAATGGCTCTCTGATATGTCTGACTATTAAAATGTCATATGTCTCAACTAACTTTATAAAACCATGTCAAAATGAAGAGACGTACACCTAACATGTATTGTGGGTAACGTTAAACAGGTTGACTGTGAGCACGTGACAGTGAAAACATTAAGATTATTTTAACTGAATTAAAATGGAAAAACAATGAGTAATTAACAAGCTTTCAGAACGAACATGCTACAGTTTATTGTGCTGTAAATAAGTCAACACAGGCTTATCATCCAACAGTTCCGTTAAATGAATGTGCTAACAATTCATTTTCCAGCATTAGGCTAATATATGATGGCTATGCATTCAAGACTGTTTAGCAAATCACCAGCACGTTGGCAACGTTAACTTCCCAATGAAACGCATCACAATTGTTTTTAAAGTTAAACAAATAAAAATTGATTCGCATTTGATACTCACACTCTGAATGTCATCCATCTTCGCTGGTCCTCTAATTCGGTAGGTGGCGTTGTCACTAAAACGTAGGGTCCTAGAAATGCGGTCCTGAAAATGCAGCCTCCGTTTTTGCAGGCAGATGCTACTCCTTGAAAGTGGTAGTTGTAGGCTGTCAATGGAGGGACAGAAAGGTCTCAGATTTCATTAAAAAGATCTTCATTTGTTTTCTGAAGATGGGTTTGGAACGACTTGATGGTAAGTAATTAATGACAGATTTATCATTTTTTTGGTTGAACTAACCTTTAAACTAACTAAAATAATTTATATATTTAATCTGTCTTTTTTTATTATTATTTAATATATATGGGCATATGATGGGGACATGACAATGTACTTTATAACAGGCAAGGTGCATCTGGTCTCTATCTGCATCAGATGTGACCTTGACTCGTGTGTTGTAGAGCTCAGCACTTCATGTCAGGTATGATGCATTTGCATTGGGTTTATTGCTGTTCTTACTATTAAAACCTGCACAAAACTCTCCAGGACCTTTTTTAGTAGCTTTAGGTTTTCTGCAGTAAGTATAGAGCTTTGAGGAAAAACAGTTTCTCTTGATTACAGAGGACAACATTTCATTCCATTGTTGGTAGGTAAAAAATGACTGCTGTTTATGCTTTTCTTTCTGTCTTCAAACCAAACGCGGTCACCTTTTTTGCAGGCTTGCTGACAGACAGGACAGGTCACTCTGATTGTCAACAATCTCTGGGGGCTGGGATCTGGGTCGAGGGTTTGTTGTGTGTGAGCATTTCTGTAGACCTCTCAGGTAACGCTATGGTGGATAAAACCACAGTAATGGATTCACACAACACTGAATAAATCAGCAGAAACTTGAGACTAACTGTGCGTGAGAGGCAATTATTCATAGAAGAGTTTATTGTGTAAACATTCTCTGTTGAAGAGAATGTTTCTGCATTCAGTCTGAAATAAGCATTATGCTATGATGGATTTGATGCCCTCAGGAGTGGTCCTTTAAGATGTATTTTGTCAGACTTCTGCGTTCTCACCAAACGCGAATAGAGCCTCAAATTCGCGTCTACCGCGTTTAGTTGGACGCTTGAACATTTTGAATCCATTCGCTCGTCCAAAGCGAAATTGACACACGTAAAAAGTAAGCGTTTGAAGCGAAATTGACGCGCGTCCGAGGCGAAATCCGCTTCTTGTGGGAGGGGCCAGTGCTAGGCGGTTATCTGTTTGCAAGATGGCTGATATTGATCGAGCATTAATCGAAAGAGTTACCGCTCTATTTGCTCTGGAGAGCAGAACAGCGGCATAGGGGTCATCGCCGCCGTACTTGGGTCCACCAGACCTGACCCTCCAGGGGCGTACGCAGTTTTGGCGAGTTTCACCACTCGCTCCAGGAGCTGCGGCTGGATGACGCCCGCTTTCAGCGGAACTTCCGCCTGTCCCGGCACCCAGTTGGATGACCTGTTGTCCCGCATCGCAGCGAGGATCACCCTCGCCCTCACCCATCTAATCTGTCATTTATTTTTGTTTTCATGATCAATTGAGCCAGACTCCAAAAGTGATTAACCTGTCCTGTGATATATTTTTTTCCCACACAACACTGTCCAGACATGAACTATGTTTACTTTGCACTAAAGTATGTTGGTTGTCTTTACATTAGAATAATAATGTTTCATATAATCTAGATTAGATACAGGAAAATAGCATTCAATACAAAATGAATAGCCTATGTCTCATATATTAAAATCAATTTTTTATGTGATAAAATATTTGCTTTGTTGTGCCACACCAGAACCACACCAGGCATTGTCATAATTAGATTACAAAATAAGGCCAAACATATAAAATAATCTATTGAGACCAAACATATAAAATAACATTATAAATGGAAAAGCGGGCCTGCCCCGTTTATCACGTCACTTGACAGCAGCAAACAGGCTCCTGATTGGTTAACGCTGGCCAAATTTTTCAACGAATTTACGTCAAACGCGTGAATGCACCAAATATAAAATCATTCGCGCGTAAACGTGTCTTTACATTGACTTAACATTGAAATCACTCGCGCCAGACACTCTTTTCGCGTTTGGTCTGAAAGCACCACAGTAGTATTTATTGTGCTGTCAGATTTGACCGTGCCTTGTTAATCTTTTTAATCCAACAGTTGACTTCAACAGTAAGGGACAGGTATCTAAACTGATTTTATGTTTACTATTTTCATTTGGATGCTCCTGAAAATGGTCACTAACAGGGCTTTACTAGGATTTGTTTAAAGTTTAGAGACAACAGGCTGAGGTCTGAGCTGCTGTCAAAGACCTCTGTAGAACGAGGGAAGCAAGTTAGACAACATTCTGGTCATTAACTCCTCTGGAGAGAAATAAGTGATTGTGTCGACTCGGGGACAGCTATCATTCTCAGTCTGAAAACTGGGACATAGCATATCTGCATGACATGTGAGTCACAGGCAGTGCATTATTTTCATTTCTGAAACTCCGAACAGGTTGGCAAAATTCATAACTTTATCTAATTTTCATCTTAGATAAACATTAGAGTCTCTGCTTTACTGCTGGTTTGTTTCTATTATCTTATCATTCGTTTTGCAGTGCAATCATTCTTTTCTCCAGGAGGTAAAAAATATTGTTTTGCTTCAAAAGGGTTAGCAGATAAGTTAGCCTTGTTTTCCCCCTGACATGCCACTTGTCATCACCACATTCATAAAAAAACAAACAAAAAAACTTGCTGGGTATATGTATATTTCACATTGCCTTACCACCTGGGTTTATTTTAAGGTGGCAGGCAAGGTTTGGATATGTTTACTCTTCCTGGATAACATACAAGACAGTTATCTTCATATTTACAGAAGGTTTGCAAATTATAGATCTCAATGAACTCTCTAATGCATGCCTAACATTTAAAACCCATTTTAAACATTTGGAGTGTGATGTTAAATTCAATTCGCCATGGAACTTTGGCCCTTTCTAATAATATTTATGACTGCCCTTTTTATATGTCGTTGTGTTATTCATTTATGATGACATAAATTCAACAAGGCTGATGAAAGTGGCAAAGCAACAAGTATGTCTACCTTTTATTCCAGAACATAAAAAGTAAAGGTTAAAAAAAGGATCAAAGGAGCATTTCATTTAAGATATTTTATTGTATTTGTTGTAGTTTAATTTTATAATAATAATAATAATAATAATACATTTTATTTATTTGGCGCCTTTCTGGACACTCAAGGTCGCCTTTTCATAGCTGAATATACATCAGTCCATTGCAGTGGGAACCGTTAAGTTACATACTCACACCAGCTCAGAGATTCACTCATTGACGATCACACATCGTGATTGGTTACAAGGTAGTTTGTGATGTCAGAAACAGCAGCGATTTCAGCTATTACCGCTATTTTGAGACTGTCTTTGGTTCGCTGTAGTTTTAAGGAGAAAATACAGCAATGGTGTTGACTCATGAATTTGTACATGGTTTGTCTTAAAGCATATTAAAAACACCACATAAACAACATTAAAAGCTTGATTTTCACCCCAGGGGGACTTTAATGAAAAACAAGATTTTTTGTGATTTTTGAAGATTATCCATACAGTGAAAGTCAGTGATGTCCAAAAAACACTAGAAAAAAAAAACTGATAAGGAATAAATAAATAAATACATGTTTGGAATGACATAAAGGTGAGTAAATGATGACAGGTTTACCCCTTTAGGTAGTGCTGAGCAATAGGGAACAATGAGTACTTAAAAGTGTGTGTAGCTAGAATGACTCAAACTTTTCGCCGCAAGTCTGAGGACATCAGAGTATTACTTTCATGTACTTGACCTATGACTTTTAGGAAGAAGAACGTTCATGATGTCATTCTCTTTCTCTTAAATTAGCAGTGAAGACCAAGACCAATTAAACGGAAAACCCCTGAAACCATAAAAATGCCTTGAATCAAATTAAGCTGTTATGTTTAGACTGAAATTAATTATTGGGATGACCTATTCCATTTAAACAAGGGGAGGTTTGCTTTTAACATGACATATCTACACTGTACTCAAACAATTATCTGTGTGCATGTGGGTCGAATCATTTCCTAAATAAATGGTAAATGGAATAAACATAAAAAGAATCACTCCCCAGTCTATTAAAAATGAAAAGAGCTCTCATTTCCATTTCCCCAAGTCTAAAAGGAAAACAAAATCTGATCTTCTCAATTGCAGAAGTGCATACTTTATTAATGTCTCTTAAATTGAAATTCAGTCCACCTAAAAAGCCAATTCCTTTTGGAAAGACAAAATCACCCTTACAATTAAAAAAGAAAATGTCCCAGTGACGATTAATGACGATACAGTATGAATGAGTCTGTAAGCCATGTAGAAAAGTCTCAAAACGGATGTCAATATTTCACTGGCGAGCTGACAGAGTAAAATGAGACGGATCCACAGCAGGTGCTGTGATAATGAATGGTTTCATCATGAATGGTTTACTTGGAAAGTGTGGAAGACGTATTTCTGACATCATGACATGAGATGTATGTATGTGGCAGATATAATATAATATAATATCCAATTAATAATTAAAATAATTTTGCTGTTCATTTTTTTGGAATATATGAAAAGCCAACTTGTAATACAGCTTGTTATATGAACAATAGACATTCCTGTAAACACTCTCAGAACAATTTTAATAATGCAAAACGAGCTGAATCATCAGGTAGATTTCTGTCCGACTCCTTAAGCTTGTGGAGGGTCAAGCCTAGTCAGAGACGGCCTTTGCCCATTTAGTAATTTCTCGTTAGAAATAACATCAAGCTTAGAAAAAGTTAGTCAAAAAAGTACATTTACACAGAACTTTCAGACGCCATATTTTTTAGCTCTGCACTAGGCTATCACGTTTGCAATAGTCCTGATGATCGGGAAAACAGCACTCTGTAGGCTACCCCGAGTTATAGGAACATAAATTGGCTATTATAAATATTAAAAACAAGAATTCATACAGGGATTCATTTTTTGGGTGGCATGACTTGAGCGCAAGCACAGGCCCCTTCTGTTGCGAGGCCCGTTTCAAGTGAGCTGACCCTGAGAACACATTTAGCCTACATCTAGAAAGAGGACAGTGGAAATACATGAGAAGGATTTGCTGTGCTGTCGCCTTTAAGCAAGAGTGGTCAGTATACAAACAACACTGAACTCAAAAGCTGAAAAACTTCATATTTAGTAGCCTATAGCAAAAAAACAAAAACAAAAAAGGTCTCTCACAGCCCAAATCGTTATTTGGCCTGATCAGCATTTTATTTTCATAAATTTTCAACGTTTTGTGTCCATTCAGCATAACTTTCTGGTGGAAATAAAAGGACAGCCTATCACGAATGCATATTCGTGTAGCCAACGGTGTTCCAAATAAGACAGTAATGCGCCCGCGCTGTTCCCTTCAGAGTAGCCTAATCACTTCAAGTGCTCCCCCCCTTCGGAGTGAGCAGGGTATAGTGATGCTCACGTTCGAAAGGAATTCACTCATTATGGAGCCTGTTCTGCGCTGAGTCTGCTGCTGAGCGCACGCGAGAGAGTGGGCCAGTAGGATGAAGACGCATAGTACGCGTGGGAACTGTATGGATTAGTTTGCACCGGCGAACTCTGCTCGCGCTCAGAGAGACTTCTTACAATATTGTCGTCACATTTCTCGCTGGACAACATTTATTCGCACGCGCGCAAAATCTAAAACATCTATTCCTTTTATCCGCGCGCAGTGACGCCTCCTTGCTGTCATGTAGGGGTTCACGTGAACGCATTACTGTTGACCGATGGGACACAAACAGAGGGTCACCCAGTGTGAGGAAACAACGTGAAGAGAGTCCGCCGTGTTTACAAGGGTCGAATAATTTTGGAAAAGAGAGCAAATTGTGGCAGTACTCTTGTGAAAGTTCAGTTCCAGCTACAGGGGAACAGGTCGAAACGCTTATTATATCTAACAGGGAACACTGACTTGAGTGTTGCGCGTGGCTGGTATCGCGTCTGAACATTTACTCCTGCCTCCGAGGACCTTAAAAACTCAAACTCGACATCCGATGATTTACCGAGGATTAAGTGTCAATCGGAACCCCTAAAAATAAGGATATATCGACTTTAATTTTATTAACTAATCTGCAACTGGATGAAAACGAGGCAGCGATTCAAATGCGCGCAGAATTCACCAGTTTATTTCCAGTTGTAAGTGCTACACTTAACATCCTTGGGCTGCACATCTATTGTTTTTGAAACAGAGGTCTATCACCCCGGAGCGGAGCATCCGGACAGCTGCATCTGGAGCAAAGGAGCGCTGTGTTGTTTGAAGGTTTCTGGAGAAAAACACTGGAGCAATGAGTCGCATCCTTCACACACAGGTACGACTATTACCCCATGAAAGCGTATAGTAGCTTAACTTAAATTGTTGGTCATTTTGACAGAGAAAAGAATGTAAAAAGGCTAAACTCTAAAAATGCTTTCAAACCATGTTTTGGTCAGATTTGGACAAACCCAACCGTTGGTTTAAATTCTTAAAATACAATATTTAAACTCAACGTTTGGGTTTGTCCATATGTGAAACAAACAACCTAGCATTTTTTAATGTAAAGCATTATAATTGGCTAAATGTTAGTTCATACGCTGAAAAAAATGTAGAAGAAAATAGTATACATGCATTTTTGTTAATGTTTATATATATATATATATATATATATATATATATATATATATATATATATATATATATATATGACAACGTAGCCTATATATTACCTCATAATTTGCTAAAAATGGCAATACGTATATGGTAAAATATTGTTAAAATAATGTTATTGGAAAAAATGGATTCCCAGAACCCCCCACACAACCAATTACGTTTGTTTAGGTGTCATTTAGAAAGTTAGATGCTTCTTATTGTTGATATAAGTGCATTAGATTAGATTGTTTCATTTTGCTTTGTATGTTGCTTTGTTCATATTAGTGGCATTGTGTGTATTAACCTGATGGTGTCAATTTTGTGTCACTACACAGGCAAATTGTTATGCATTGTCTTGCTTTCCATTGTCAATAGTGTTGGTGTCAGTAACTGTAAAAAAATAGATTCATTTTTAAGTATAATTTTTTTACAGTGCACATTTTAACCATTTAAACTTTTCAAAACTAGTTGCATTGTCTCACCAAGCGTATTTAGTTCAGCAAATTGTAATTGCTTTCTTAATATGATGTTGCTTGTTACAGGATTCATTTGTTCTCATTTTTGTTCTGTTTTGTTTTGTTTAAATGTCTAAGTTGAATAGCACCTAAAGTGTGTCATTAAGCTATCATTTAGCACTGAGATTTTAAGGGAAACTGTGGAGGTAATTAATGACTATCCTTCAACGGGGGAGATCATTGCCAATGTGACTCAGCAGTGTGTGGGTGCTATTGAATTCTGTAGACAGTAAATACAAGCAGGGACAGGACACAATCCCCTGCCAGTCCTCAGCTGAGCCGCAAGACATTTGAAAAGAATGTCAATTCTAGCTTATAATAGAAGCTTGGCACTGCACCACAAGCATATCATAGATTTTAAATGATATAACATTACATCACTGAAAGGTAAAGAAAAAAGAAGCTTTATTTTTAGCCCTAAAAAAGATGCAGCGAGTTTATCAGTCTCCGCTCTGGAGCGTGGCCCAGTTTGGCACCATTACGAAGTAATGTGCTGAAACTCTGACAGTCAAAACATACAAGCTTTCAGCTACCATTAATATGTGTTTTATCACTTTCAGCGCTGTGGACTGCTTGAGCGGCGGAGAGTATTTTGCACTGAAAATGATTTGAGTGACGATTGATCGAATGTATGTTGTGAAATACTTACTGAGTGAAGACATGGCCCTGTGATTTTCCCTGTGCAGCTTTTGACAATGTTATGAAATGTCCCAAGTGGCTAGTAGGGGTGCAAAAAAGCAATTACGATTCAATACAACTGCTAATCGACTTTGGAGATTTAACTCTTTTTCATTGCCTCAGCACATCAGTGTGATTGCTGTGATCATTCAAATAATGCAATACCCATGAACGTTTCATAGCATTTAACGATTGAATAACTTTTTTTTGCGTGCAGCTAGAGAGGTTGGAAAGTCAGATCTGAGGCGACTGACTTGTTGTGCTGATGATTATAATAACATTGAGACCAGAAGAAAACGGAGCCATCTGTGAGAAAGAAAAGCTTATGAATGTGTAATCTTGCCCTCTTCAGATACCAATGACATCGTTATCATTTCGTTCTCCTCCCTCGGTGTATCTCTTTTGATAGCATATTTCCATCACAATGCTGCTGGCATTTGTTATACCTTTTTACACCTGATGGGAGCTCAGAACACATTCTTTTCTATTCATCTGTGAGTTTAGATCAGACTTCCAGCAGGAAACAGGAGCATTTGAGGCCATTTCCCCCAGAAGATGTGTTTGTTTGTGTGTTTATATTGTTCCACAGGGAGAATGATTTCACCTGCACACAACTCCTTCAGCCAGGTTATGCACAGGGAGCTTTTGTTAAATTACAGTCATCCCGGTGCAGTTCAATAAGTCTAATTAACTCATCACAGAAATGTAAGGAGCGGAAAAACGTCTCGCTCTCCACAGACCCAACAGCTTCGAGCTAAAGGTATGCAGGGGACTTACAGTTTCTCCTCAAGATGTCAGAATTTAAATGTCAGAAGCGGAGTATCCACAATCGTTTTTGAGCTTTTTGTTGTGGTCTGGCTTGCTTATTTGCTGTCTTGATTTGTTGTAGCTGTGGTGGCTTCTCTACATAATGTATAGTGTCTGTTTTAAAGAAGAGCCTTTCTTCTTTAAAACACACTATTCAGATCCATTGTGTAGAGAAGCCACCAAACCACAAGCTTTATCATACGTGATTGCTGTCTTTTGAGAAAGATTAAGTCTGCACCGATGGAACAGCCTTTATGAGGGTAGAGTTGAGGTTTAGGGGCTTCGAGGTTTCAAGCACTTCCAAAGGCATTCAGCACTCACTGTGTCTTAGCAACGACAGGTACTCCCCATTATTTTTTTTAGTTTCAATATCCCAGAGGTCAATATCATGTCTATGATTTGCATGGCTCATGCACCGCAGTGTATTTGCGTGACTAATCTAACATGTACTGAGTATAAAAACAGATGATGATTCCCAGAGCATATTTTCTTTTCTGTGAAACCTAGAATTGAACTTCGCGTTGTTCATTTACAACGCGAACAACGTTGTACATGAACGTTGGGCCACATTGTTCTTTTTGACGACAGTCTAACTTTCTATTAACCAGTCCAGGCGATATTTTTTTTGTTGATGTTTTTTTTAGTACGGCAATCTAAATGGTGGCTTATTCATTGCTGAAACCCTAGGTATTTAGCAGTGTTGTATCTCTTTTGGGAGCTCTTTTAGTGATTGCTGAATTGGTTGTCTTGGGTGAGATTTGGAGCAAGTATGAAATGAATGTTATGATCAGTGATCAGTGATCACTGATCAGTTATCAGTTAATATTTGATCAGTTAATAACTGATCAAATGATCAGTTATTCCCAACCAAATCATACTGTGTATTTAAATAGGTTCAAGGGGGTACTTGTAAAGATTTTGATTCTGCTGCTTTTAAATTTATAAAGGAAGGATACAAGCTATATTACACAAACAGACCAGAAAAAAGAGGAGGAGGTGTGGCGTTGTATGTTGATAGTAATCTGAAATGCAAACTTGTTGAAAAAATGTCTATCGCAATTGAGGGAGTCTTGGAATGTGTAGCTGTTGAAATCGATATGGGAAAAAACTGGAATGTGATTGCTGCTTGCATTTACAGAGCTCAAGGATCAAAAATAGATGTTTTTCAGGACAAATTTGAACAATTACTTGATGCACATAATAACCATAAAACATTTTTAATAAGTGGTGATTTCAATATTGATTTTCTGAATCAATCTAAATGTAAGTTCACTTCAGATTTCTTAGATGCATTGTATACAAGTTTCCTTTTTTCTTTAATTACACAGCCTAGCAGAATCACTAGCTCGTGTGCCACATTGATTGACAATATTGTCACAAATTATGTTCAAAGAATTGTTCAAAGTGGACTACTGATGAATGATTTAAGCGATCACTTGCCTGTTTTTACCATATATGACATGCAACCTGAGATGTATAAGAGTTCACATCAGCCTACATACTTTAGAGTGAGAACTGAGAACACAATAAATGACTTTACGAGTGAGCTTTTACAACAGAATTGGTTAGGTGTCTATGTGACTGATGTGAATGCAGCATATGAAACATTTTTAAGGCAAGGCAAGGCAAGGCAAGTTTATTTATATAGCACATTTCATACACAATGGTAATTCAAAGTGCTTTACATAGGAGGAAATAATTAAAACAGTTTAGAATAAAAAATAAAATAAAGTACAGTAAAAACAGTCGGACGAACATTGACACAGTGCTCATTCAGTAAATGCATAGCTAAACAGATGTGTTTTGAGTCTGGATTTGAATGTGACTACTGTAGGAGCACATCTGATCTCCTCTGGAAGCTGGTTCCAGCTGCGGCTGGCATAATAGCTAAAAGCAGACTCTCCGTGCTTAGAGTGAACCCTTGGTATTTCTAACTGATGTGATCCTAATGATCTGAGTGATCTGTTGGGTTTATATTCAGTGAGCATATCTGCAATATATTGAGGTCCTAGCCCATTGAATGATTTATATACCAGTAATAATACTTTAAAATCAATCCTAAATGTAACTGGGAGCCAGTGTAAAGACCTGAGGACTGGTGTGATATGTTCAAATTTTCTGGTTCTGCTCAGAATCCTGGCAGCAGCGTTCTGTATGAGCTGCAACTGTCTTATGGTCTTTTTAGGAAGGCCAGTGAGGAGTCCATTACAATAATCCACCCTGCTGGTGATAAAAGCATGCACAAGTTTCTCTAAGTCTTGACTGGAAACAAAGCATCTAATTCTTGCAATATTTTTCAAATGATAGTATGCTGATTTAGTTATTGCTTTGACATGACTACTGAAACTAAGGTCTGACTCTAGAGACACACCAAGATTCCTGACTTGATTTTTAGTTGTTAGACCCCTAGCGTCAAGGTATGCATTTACCTTGAGAACTTCATCTTTGTTTCCAAACGCAATGACTTCAGTTTTGTCTTTGTTTAACTGAAGAAAGTTTTGGCACATCCAACCGTTTACTTCATCAATGCATTGGCACAGGGAGTCAATGGGGCTGTAGTCGTTAGGCGATAGGGCTAAGTAGAGCTGTGTGTCGTCTGCATAGCTGTGGTAAGAGATTCGGTTCTTTCTCATTATTTGGCTCATTGGGAGCATGTACAGGTTGAATAGGAGTGGTGCAAGAATTGAGCCTTGAGGGACTCCGCATGTCATGGGAGTCCACTCAGACTTATGGTCTCCTATACTCACATAATAACCTCTCCCTTCTAAGTATGACCTGAACCATTTTAGGACTATCCCAGAAAGCCCCACCCAGTTTTCCAGCCTGTCAAGAAGTATGTTGTGATCGACAGTGTCAAATGCAGCACTGAGGTCGAGTAGGACCAGCACTGATAATTTGCCTGTATCAGTATTTAAGCGAATATCGTTTATTATCTTTATGAGAGCTGTCTCTGTGCTGTGATGCGATCGGAAACCAGATTGAAAATTGTCAAAGTATCCATTCAAGCTTAGGAATTTGTTCAGCTGATTGAAGACAACTTTTTCAATGATCTTGCCTATGAAAGGAAGATTTGAGATCGGTCTATAATTGCTTAAGATGGTCTTATCCAGATTGCTCTTTTTCAGGAGGGGCTTGACAACTGCAGTTTTCAGGGAGTTTGGAAAACTCCCAGAAAGAAGTGAGGCATTTACCACTTCTAGGAGATCTGCTTCTAAGCTGTTTAACACACTTTTAAAAAAAGATGTGGGAAGTGTGTCAAGGGCGCAGGTTGATGTTTTAAGGTGCTGTACGGTTTCTTCCAAAATTTTGCCATCAATTTCTTCGAAAACAGACATAGTAACTACTTTCTCAGGTAGTGGTCTGATCTGTTTGACCCCAGCGCAACTCAAGGATGAGCTGATCACCTTTCTGATATTATTGATTTTCTCAGAGAAGAAAGAAGCAAACTCACTGCACTTGATGTCTGAGAGCATTTCACTGGGAATCTGGCTTGGGGGGTTTGTCAGTCTCTCTACAGTAGCAAAAAGAGTGCGTGTGTTGTTTAAGTTGCTGTTTATAATATTCGAAAAGAAAGTCTGTCTAGCTTTGCCTAGTTCCATATTAAAAGCATGGATGCTGTCTTTGTAGATGTTATAATGGACTACAAGTTTTGTCTTCCGCCACATGCGCTCTGCTCTTCTGCATTGTCTTTTCATATTTTGCACAGCTGTTGAGTTTCTCCAAGGTGCTTTTTGTCTACCACTCTTCCTGACTTTCACAGGAGCAATATCATCAATTACACTTTTAATTTTTGAGTTAAAAGATTCAAGGAGAAAATCAACAGAGTCAGCAGATATGCTTGGTTTTAAAGATATAGCCTTCATAAATAGGACACTAATGTTCTCATTTAAGCATCTCTTCTTGACAGACACAGATCTAGCTTCAATGGCAGGAGAGATCAGTATATCAAAGAAAATACAGAAATGATCAGACAGTGCTACATCCTTGATAACAATTGATGAGATGTTTAGACCCTTACTGATAAGTAAATCTAGAGTGTGTCCACGATTATGTGTGGGTCCATGTACATGCTGAGTCAGATCAAAAGTTTTGAAAACAGTTTTGATTTCTTTTGCCATATTGGTTTCTGCATTATCTATGTGAATGTTAAAATCTCCAGCAATGGCAAAACAGTCAAACTCAGAGGAAATTGTTGATAACAGTTCTGTAAATTCCTCAGCAAAAGCTGGAGAGTATTTTGGAGGCCTGTAAATAATGATAAGTAAAATACGTGGAGCGCCTTTTAACACAATACCCAGATATTCGAAAGACGGGTAATTCCCAAATGATATTTGCTTACATTGATAGACATCTTTAAAAAGAGCAGCTACGCCCCCGCCTCTCTTTACCGCTCTGCAAACACTCATAAAAGTAAAGTTAGGAGGGGATGTTTCATTGAGGACTGTTGCACTGCAGCTGTCTTCTAGCCAAGTTTCATTTAGAAACATAAAGTCCAGGTTGTATGTGGTTATTAAGTCGTTGACTAGAAGTGATTTATTTTTAAGTGAGCGGATGTTTAAAAGTGCTAACTTAACAGTCTTACTTTTTGTCCCCACAGCGATCTTAGTTTGCCGTGTGATAGGCACCAGATTAGATGGGTTTGCTGTATGGCTTTTGAAGGCCTTAGATTTTCTATCATGTAATTGAACAGCAATAGAGAAAGATACAGGCACACTGGGTTCCCGCTTGTTTTGTAAACATTTAAGAAAGTTACTGTTATCATAGCGGGTACCCGACATATATCACTGAGAGTTGGTATCAGTTGTTTTTGGTTCACCGCGAGCCGCTGGAGGATGGTGTGGGCCCTGGCGCTGTGGCAGAGGCCGAAGAGCTCTCACAGGAGGAGGAGGAGGGCGAGCTGGGCCCGCAGGCTTTGGTGGTTGTGGGGCCTGCCGTTTTTTGGTTGACATCTGGGGGCTTGCAGCAAAAGAGTGGGATAGTTTATATTTAAACATTTATATTTCTAGCTATGATAAATGCTGTCCACTAAAGCTGTCAAAGAAACCCCATAAAAATGTTAAACCTTGGATGACGTTAGGATTAATTAAAGCGTGCAAAAAGAAAAATAAATTGTTTAAAGACTTTGTAAAAAATAGGTCATCTAATTGTGAGGCCAAATACAAAGCATACAAAAATAAATTGACGACAATTTTAAGAGAAACTAAAAGGGATTATTACAATAAACAATTGAAAGATAATAAAGGAAATATGAAAACAACATGGAAAATATTAAATAGTATAATGAAACCAAACTCACAACATATAAAGTTACCTGAATATGTTATGTACAATGAAACTGTTATGAACAATAGCATAGATGTGGCTAATGAATTTAACTAATTTTTTATTAATATTGGGGAAAATATTGCCAAATCAATTGATATATCTAACCATAGTCAAAATGCTATCTATAGAATGGAAAGTAGAATAATGCAGTCCATGTTCAGGAAAATGAAATTTTGGCAATTGTTAGCCAATGTGAAAATAAAACATCTATTGATAGTGACGGACTCGACATGACTATTGTAAAAAGGACCATTGACTGTATTATTAAACCAATGACTTTCATTTGTAATTTATCTATACAGTCGGGTGTCTTTCCTGAGAAGATGAAGGTTGCTAAGGTCGTTCCACTTTTTAAAAATGGAGATGTACACCACTTTAACAACTACAGACCGGTGTCATTGCTCTCTCAGTTTTCTAAAATCCTGGAAAAATGGTTTGCTCAAAAACTATTTTTTTTTTAGAAAAACATAAATTAATTACTGAAAAACAATATGGCTTTAAGGAAAAAGATCAACAGCGTTGGCATTAATTGAACTCATAGAACACCATTCGACACCATAAACCACAGATTGCTATTGTCAAAATCATTCAATTGTGGAATTAGGGGTCTGGCTTTTCAATGGCTCAAAAGATATCTCAATAATCGACAGCAGTTTGTTCAAATTAAAGGGTTAGTTCACCCAAAAATGAAAATTAAGTCATTAATTACTCACCCCCATGCTGTACCAACCCCGTAAGACCTTCGTTCGTCTTCGGAACACAAATGAAGATATTTATGATTAAATGTGACAGCTGGATCACTCCTCCATAGGCTCCCTAAGGGAATGAATCCTGACGGCCCAGAGAGTCATTAAAGAAAATGTTTAAATATTCCATGTCGCAACAGTGGCTCAGCTATAAGTTTATCAAGCGACGAGAATACTTTTTGTGCGAAAAAACAAACAAAAATAATGACTTTATTCGACTATTCCTTTTCTTCCGCCTGAAACGAGACTTCGAGAGATTTCCACGACGCATGCGCGAGAATTGCGATCTCCTTCAACTACTTCAGTTAAGTTCTCGCGCGTGCGCGTCGTGGAAATCTCTTGAAGTCTCGTTTCTCGTCGCTTGATAAACTTATAGCTGAGCCACTGTTGCGACATGGAATATTTAAACATTTTCTTTAATGACTTTCTGGGCCGTCAAGATTCATTCCCTTAGGGAGCCTATGTAGCAGTCATGCACCTCTCAGATTTAATCATAAATATCTTCATTTGTGTTCCGAAGACGAACGAAGGTCTTACGGGGTTGCATGGGGGTGAGTAATTAATGACTTAATTTTCATTTTTGGGTGAACTAACCCTTTAATGGTCAAAAATCAGAGTTAAAAGACATAATATGTGGAGTTCCACAAGGGTCCGTTTTAGGCCCACTACTTTTTATTTTGTTTATTAATGACCTCTGCGAAGTGTCTCAGATATTACAGTTTTTTATGTTTGCTGATGACACTAACATGTTTTACTCTGGAAATAATCTGTCAGAAATCACAGAAAATATAAGTTTAGAAATGGTAAAAATTAAGACATGGTTTGACCAAAACAAATTATGTTTAAATTGGGAGAAAACAAAATACATGATTTTTGGTAATCGCAAAAAGAATGAAAATGTAAAAATAGCAATTGAAGGAACTGATATTGAAAGAGTTAATTAGCTAAAATTTTTAGGTGTTATTTTGGATGATAAATTTAATTGGAAAGATCACATAGTCTATATTAAGAGTAAACTGTGTAAAAGCATTGGGGTCTTGTATAAAGTTAAAGATGTTTTAGACTACTCTTCATTGCATATGCTGTACAATTCCCTAAAACTTCCATACTTTGGATACTGCACAGAGGTCTGGGGTAATACATACCATAGTAACACAAAACCTCTGTTTTTGTTACAGAAAAAGGCATTAAGGATTATCCACAAGACAGGCTACAGAGAACCCACCAATAGTTTATTTGTAAATTCAGGACTGCTAAAATTCAAAGATTTGGTTGATTTGAAGATTTAGATTTTTATGTGGAAAGCAAAGCAGAGAGTTCTGCCTAGGGTGTTACAAAATGTATTTACTTTTGTATCAGAAGATGATGGCCATAGAATGCAATATTATTTTACAACTCTTTTCGCACGTACTACACAAAAACAGATGTGTTTGTCTATTTATGGAGTCAAACTGTGGAACACCTTGGACTATGAACTGAAGTATTGCAAAAGTGTTTATAAATAAAGAATTTATATAAGAAAAAAATACAGGAATGTTGCAAAGAAAATGATGTCAATGGTGATAATTAAGTGTAAAGATAAGAATTACTGAAAATATTTGGTGATTAGGGTGAGGATTGGGGCTGATCCATTCATAAAGTAGCTGTTTATTGTTTTGTTTTTTTGTTTTGTTTTTTCTGTTTCTTTTGATGTGCATAAATAGCGACAGGTATTACAAGATTTTTTTTCTTCTTCCTGTTCATTTTTATTCGTTCATGGAAACAAAAACAAAAATGTTGTAAAACGGAATGAATGAATGAATGAATGAATGAATGAATGAATGAATGAATGAATGAATTTTAGCTCTTTTATTCACCGAAAAAAGAACAGATTTAAAGTTGAGCGCTGGCATATCAACATCACTTAAAGACCTGCTTCTATCACCCCCAGACTGTCGTAGTCAATTTTAAAAGCATATTGAGGGTTATCATCAATCACTTAAATTAATTTTGTGCTTTAACTAATAAGGTAATTTAGAAAGCTGTGGAAGCTTCTGGACATTTTAAAAGCTGGACGGCTTGCACAAAATGCATTTGTTCTTTAAACTCACTTAATTAGTCAGGCATGGAGAATAGTCGGTCTGTCTGAAGTAGGGATAGCTGGCAAAGGAAAAAGCGAGAATGTCTAAAGAGTGCCAAGGCGTGTGCAAATGCAGAAATATGTGATTGTGAACATACTCTGATGCTTACAGAGATGGGCTTTTTGATGAGGGAACAGGAAGAACACTTTTGTTAAAGGCTGAATGGCAAAGGCTGGGGTGTAGTATAATTTTTTTGGATATGTCACTTAAAATGTCTGCTTAACCAGATGTCACCTCATGTAATTTAACCCTGTGGTTACAATCAAGCTTTTAATGTTGTTTATGTGGTGTTTTTAATATGCTTTAAGATAAAACATGTCAAGTCAATTCAACACCATTGGTGAGCATTTTCTCCTTAAAACTGCAGTGAACCAAAGACAGTCTCAAAATCACGGTTTGAAATCGCTGCTGTTTCTGACGTCACAAACTACCTTGTAACCAATTAGGTCATCGTGTAATCGTCAACAAGTGGATCTCTGAGCTAGTGTGAGTGGAGGCGGCGCTAATTTGCATATGCATAGACCCACCACGTGTATTCTTAATGAGGCACGGGTGTAGAGTTACATTATGTTACACAAGTTATTTTATGGCATGAATACATTTTTTCAAGAAAAAAAAAACCGTTTAAACATGTAATTTTGGTGGTCAAAGATGATTATGGAGTATGTTTAAATGAAGCTGGCAACCTAGGAGTCCTTACTATATCCTTATTTAAAGTGAAATTCAGTACTGTGCAAAACGACAAAACGCATATTTCATTATGCACTAATTGTTCAGTTATTCAGAGGTTTTTACCTTTCCCAATGTGACTAAAAAAGAAATGCAGTTTCAGACTTTTCCAAACTTCTTGAGTGACAACCTTGAATGTAGAATGTACATTTTGTAGAATTTTTTTGGAGAAATGTTGGACATTTTTAAATTAAATATTAGCTGATGTATGGAGGTGATCATTCCGAAATATGATAAGGTTATTTTTGCCAAGTCTGGAGGATTTCATAACTTGAACGTATTGTTCCATCCTTGATTTCCCATTAGTAATCATGAAACACTTTATTGAATTAGGTTTAGCCATTGAAAGCAAAAATGGCACAAGTGGAAAATGAGTCTGACTGTTTATCATAGTATCATATCTGAACTTTAGAATGGGTGTTTTCTGCCACACATGCAACCTCATTTTTGATGGGCTTGACGTTCTGTGTGGTCATGCAACACATTATGGGATTCTCTCCAACTTGAGTAAGAAAAATATTCTGTTCACTGAGTCAGTAATCACTATGCTTACTTTGTCCTATATCCTCGTCCTTTTTAAATTAAATAAGTGTATTAACTCAATTAGCCTGTCAGTGGCTCTTTACAAGTAGCTGGTGCCTGGCAGCTCTTGCATAAGAAGAGACAAAACCTCATTCATCCCTTTCCAATCGATTTTCCTTTTCCACCCGGCATTTTTCACAACTTGTGTCCCACTTAAAATGGAACACATTTACATCAGAGGAACTTGCAACGGGTTCCCAAAAGGCATGTCTACTTTCACATTGGTTGATCGCAATGCTGCACCATTAGGAAAGGGACGGATGTTCTTGTTTGCTTATTTCTTTTTCTTTTTTGGTGGGAAATGTATTCTCACAGCAGATTAGACATGTAAATTAGCAAAAGCCGTTGTTTTGAGAAGACTAAATTAGATCCCTGTTGAAAGCATATTTTGCTTTTGCATTCTTTTGTTCTTCCTATTCTATGAATATAATTTCTGTTTGAAGAGATATAAATATGATCTGTTTAACTGTGTCAAATCCAAGTAATGAATAGCAAAGCCTTCATACATTTTTTCTCCCTCTTTTCTCCATTTTTTCTTCCCCTGTGTTTATCGCTGCATGTATTTCCTCTCGTTCAGTTTTCAATTTCATTTTTAATTTTTATTGGTAAGAATAAAGCTAATGGCACATAACGCACATCGGTTTAGCAACGG
The DNA here is from genome assembly GCA_030578255.1 of Tiaroga cobitis. Taxonomy (NCBI): domain Eukaryota; kingdom Metazoa; phylum Chordata; class Actinopteri; order Cypriniformes; family Leuciscidae; genus Tiaroga; species Tiaroga cobitis. Next base: position 18,780,734 of record CM060593.1, on the reverse strand, counting down.
GCAACAAAGAACAGTGAAAAATAACATGAAATAATTATGAAATAATATAATGAGAATTGCAAACAGTCAATCAATTTTAAATGATAATTATTATTAATAATACTATAAATTATTTATTCAATTATAGAAAAGTAATAAATAATACATTTCTGTCAAATGAATTGCATGATATACGGATTAATTGACTGAATCACTATTTATTGCATATATCATTTGCTGAGAAAAGCTAATTATTGTGTCAGGAGCATTAAGCACTCAGAGTTGTGTCATATTGTTTTTAGCATTTTTCGCTCTGTGTTGTGATTTTTTTTTTAATTAGCTCATTTTAGCATATTATTTTTGTTATAATTAATTGCACTAAATTGACATGCTAAATTGAGCCTTTATTAAAAGTAAAGCAAGCAATAATTCTTCATAATAGAGAATAATCTTTACAGTCAGAAAGTGAGACAATCAGATAAGACTGAGATGCATAGAAGCAGGCAAAGACTAAGTGCGGCGAGTATCTAAGGCTTTGTTTGTCTAATAGATAGGGATATGTTAGGCATCAACTTTCTACATTTCTGTCTCTTTTGTCTGCATTTTGAACAAGCAAAATAGTACAATTTCATAGAGGTTTTACACAGCCTTTTAAAATAGATTTTATTCTGATAGTGCACTACATCTCCTATGCATGGTTGACACTGACACAAACAGAAATGCACTTTATAAATTTGGACTAGTGTTTATAGAATTCATAAGCGACCTTCAAAATCATGATAACATGTTATCATAATATTTACAGGACGTTTTAGACCCTTCATCAGATCATTTGAACTTGATACTTCAGAATTGAGCAGAGAAAAATATAAAAATGGTTTGGGGTCCAAAAGAACACCAGTAACAAGTGCAGACTCTTTATTGAGTCTTCAAAATCCTTAAACCTTGTGTTTGTTTGCAGGTTTAAAGTGGATTTTGAATCCCAGATTTTCAATGTGGTCTTTTGGGCCCCACTATGTGTCCCGATGGAATATAGTCTATGACAACATCCTCTCTTCCAAGCATACTTGAGCAGTGTGTTTATTTGTGTGAGCATGTTTCCTATGTTTAAAAAACGCTTGCATGTTAGTAACAGTCATATTCACACGCATTCACTCAGACTTTGCACATTGTGTTGGGGAAACAGAAAACACCCATATTTATGCCTGCATAAATTGACAAATGTAACTCACGTACTGTATGTACTATACTCTCTCTCACCCTATCATGGGATTATTGAATGAAGTGTGCAGGAAGGTGGATGGGGCACTGCATCCAAGCATCTTTCATTAATTTCCCAGCTATGCTTGTGTGGAACACTGGCATACAATATATTGACTCCTTGCGTTAACACTGCAGCCTGTGTCATCTCCATTTATCACAATTAACACCCCCACAGCAAGTAGAGCCAAGCAGTGCAGCCTCAAGGTCAGAGGTACAGTACACAGCCTTATCTTATCTTATCTTATCTTATCTTATCTTATCTTATCTTATCTTATCTTATCTTATCTTATCTTATCTTATCTTATCTTATCTTATCTTCTTTTGTTTAGTTTGTTATTTTATTGTATTGAATTTTTATTAAAATTATATTTATTTATTATAATATATATTATATTATATTATTATTATTATTATTAAAGTTATATTTTGGGGCTTTTTGCCTTTATTTAAATGGGAGGACAGAGAGGAATTTGACCAGGAAAATATCGGGTTGTCAGAGCACTTGCCCAAACAGTTGTTTATTTTATTTTATTTTACTTATTACATATTTTATTTATTTATTTTCATTTCTTGCATCACATTTGTATATCATCAGTGGCCAGATTTATTTTAACCCTCCTATTATCCTTGGGGTCAATTTGACCCCATTCAATGTTTAACGTCTGTAAATACATAATTTTATTTATTTTTTTTGCTTCAGATTTAATGACTTTTCCTAATTTAATGGGGACAACTCTGTAAACATAAAATTAACCTGCTAATATTTTTTCTAAGTGCTGTACACATTTTGTAGCATCGGTGTTCCTTGGGGTCAATTTGACCCCAGGCTCTTTTAGTTGTATAATAAAACAGAAGAAATATTAAAATTTCACACACATTTGTTTTGGTTGTTTTATTGAGGTCACTATAACATGTTATAATTTGAATTTATAATGTTCATTGTAATTTTACATATTCAATATCATATTCAAAAAACTTCCCTCTGTTTTAGGGCTCTAACCAAACATAACCATATCTGTAGTATTGCGAGAACCACTAGTAGTTCACATGACGTGATATAATTCTCATCAGAACTAATAGTTCTTTCCTGTGCCACGGAGGAGGGGAAAACATCATTTTTGCGAGAACTTTGATGTTTCCCGTGCCATGGGGAGGGGAAAACATAATTTTTTTCGAGATTGACCCCAAACATAACTCGTGTTACTATCCTTGATAAAATAAATAGTTTTTCTTTCCAAATGTTATAGATTACAAAAATCTATACTTAGAAATATTATAAAACAAATAAAACACCAAATATATTCATACTTTTCCAATCTTAGGTCAATCAGTCAGATTTTATGTTGATTTCTAAATTTGTCCATAGTCGTGGAATGGGTATTCTGGATGTATAAGGGGTTAGGTGGGGTGGGGAGGGGGGGTGGCGGGTGGATGTCAACTTAAAAGGTTACTTAAGTAGTCAACAAAGACATAAATTACCTGAGACAAACCTTTGTAAAAAAAAAAATTATATTGTGGAGGTTTAAATTACTGGGGTCAAATTGACCCCAGTAGGTAAAAAATGTTATCAGATTTGAGGGTAACAGGAGGGTTAAACAGATCAAAATATCAAGTACTAGAACTTTGTCTCCTGCAGTCCAAAACAGAATCTAGTGTTTTTAGAGAAGAAAAACAATGAACATTTGAAATTACATATATCTAAAATTCGCTTTTCCGTCGGGCCAAACCATTCTCTTTGCTGAACCGTTCCATTCCGTGCCTGCCAGTACAGACATGGTTTCATTTTCCACTGTGGGGCTGATGACGTCAGTGGTTGCCAACACAATGGTGTACTGATGATATGAGATGTAAATAGCGAACCGCGTAATGGAGGATGATCAGATATTTCTTTTAATCTTATTGTTATTTGTGTTTACGCCACTCAAATAGCGCGGTTAGCCAGCTACAGAGAAACTGATACCCAGGCAACTGACCAATCCTGAGTGGCAACATCACTACACGCATTCTACCAGCACGGTTCGGCACGGTTCGGCACGGTTAGCAAACTGTGCTAAGAATTCCGGGCCAAGAACGGTTTGTAATCGTTCCGTGCCATACCAGGCTCAAGTGGAAACCGTTCCGTTGGCCCGACAGTGAAAAAAAAAAACGGATCAAGTTATTTTTGTAAGCTTTAAGCAGTACATTAGCATATAGATGGCTTTAAAGCTCATATAAATTTACTAAATTATGATTTCATGGGACATTTAAGAGTTTTGTTTGCTCGGTTTCTTGCTAGCTGGCTGCATAAAGCGACATCTTCAAAGCTGAGCAGAAGCCTTTGCTAACTAACTTTGAGGCATTGGGTCAGACTAGCGTTAAGTTTAGGATTTGGTTGGGTTTATTTTTGAAACAGGGTCAAGGTCAGGTTAGAATCTAGATTAGGGACATGCCAGCCATAAAAAAAATAACTTGTTCTAGTGAGTTATACGACAAGGATAAATATATAATGTATAGTATAGATCTTGAGTTTTTCTCATACCATGTCCATTGTGCTGTTTCAGAACTGTTAGAAGTTAGAAGTCTCTGATTTGAGTCTAGTTTTGGGCAAAATCAAGCATGATTTTCCTAATGGAAGCTTGCTAAGTTGATGTGAAAGGCATTTCTGTAACTCTTAGTTGCTTGTCATGCTCAGACCAGCTGTCATGTTAGAGCAGTTCACAAATGATTTTACGCTACGGTCACGATTAGTCTCCAACTTGTGTCTGTAGACATCCATGCACACATACACAAATATGAACTATAACACACTTGGTACACTCTGTCCAAATGCCACACATGGTTACTCATTCATCTGCGTCCCACTTGAGCGCGAAGCATCCCAAGTCTGCAAGCAGACACACAGATAGTTACGTCACATGTTTGTCCATGTACTCTAGCAGAGATTCACAGTACACACACACACACACACACACACTCTTACACACAAACTTGCATAGCACCCATGTACTATGAAAGGACTGCCTCCTGAGTAAACATACACACACACACACACACAGGACTCAGGACAGGATTATTATGGGATAAATAAGCAATAGGGTAAGAGGGCAGCCTGTGTAAATACTATTATAGTCATTAACAGGCTCCTTCATACAGACAGAGAACAGCAGACACATCTTAAACAAACAGACTGGACACTTTCCGTGAATATGGTACATGTGGGTTGCCCATAACTTACTTAATTTAATTGTTTATTTATTTATGTATGTATTTATTCGTTTTTTTTTTGTTTATTTGTAGAATTTTTTTATTCATTTTAATTATTAGAGGATTACAAACTATATTTAGATCAAATTAATGTCACAAGTATATTTAAAGGCACCGTGTGCAAGTTTTACTTTCGCCTCAAAACAATAATAATGGCGTAGCTTGGTGACGGTGTGAATGAGTGTAGATTAATGGGAGATGTCGTCTTCACCTCAACAGCCGATGGAAAGCAATCCGATAAGACTCAGGCAGAAATCATGCTAATGGATGAGCTTATGTATTAAAGTTTTATTAACATTACTGCGGTATGAAGCAGGGCGTGGCTGAGAGCCTTGGAGCGAATGCTAATGAGAGACAGTTCCCTGCGCAATCAATTTATAGAAACTAAAACAGTTCATATAATATTTAGTTTGATCTAGTGAATTTCTCAGTTAACATTTTATGAACGTTAAGCAGTGACCATTTGTTGAAAAAAAAGGTTTCAAATTGAATTTTCCACCCTATTTTTGGAAAGTGAATGTGATTCTTCCCCATGCTAGCCATCTTTCTCTGTTTATTTGATGGGTGCAGTTTCACTGAACGTCCAAGCCAAACCCCTCCCCCTATCATGCCAGTTTCCATGGCATCCACTATGCCTAGTGACTGGGCAACTGTTCAACAGGATCACTTGTGGAGTGTGTCTTAACTGTGGATTTGAGTGGAGGATAATTTAAAACCGAGCCGTGTGATCGGAGAAGAGCTAATCTAACCCTGACCACCTGTGAGGATCGCTTCCTCCTCTCCGCCGAACCCCCATGGACCTGCATTGAGTGCCAGAAAAAAAAGGGGGGCTGGGGGGGCTGGGGGGGCTGGGGGGGGGGTGGGGTGGGTATTAGGGTAGGATTCAATTTTCATGGCTTACTATCAGGTTCTCCCACAACTAAGGGGCAGCGGTGAATCCATGGATCAGTTTTAGAGCTTTGCAACAAGTTGACCTACATATTGAAAGATTCGGTTCCTATTGCATTCCGCCTGCAAACGCAATCAGCAGGAGCGCTCACCCGAACCAGATGGATTCACAGCACGCTTTCTGAACCTCTCGGAGTCACTCACTGTTCTTTGTATCTCCCTCCCCTGTACCTTTCAGCTTTTGGGAGGGCACAGGCATTTGAAGTCTTTGAAGGCCCCAGAACTTGTGTGTTGTTGAGAAGGTACTACCTAAGCCATTCATCACTGTCATCACAAATACCTATACACGTGCATTTCTGTTTCTTACTCTGCTAAACTAGTTTGTCTCTTTCTCTTCAGCTCTTAATATATTGTTTGTGTCATGGCGGGAGAAGAAAAGGCAAAACGAATATAGAATCTCATCCCTCACTCCACAGACCTTGGACGTTCAGAGTCATTTTTTAATCACAGTTCACTGAGGTGTCCTGATCTTTATGGCAGCAGCAGCCATATCCTCATCATTTTATTTTGTTCTTGAATTAATGAGGTCTGTTTTATTTTTTTAAAACTTTGTTTCATGGCAGAAACTCTAAGAGGAATGTCAGAATTTTGAGCTCCCCCTAAACTTCTTGTGGTTTGCAAGCATGAAGTTGCTTTCTGGCAGCCTGGCATGTGTTTTAACCCCCGAGGTTAGTAGTTTGGTTTTCATTAGAATGGGGCTGAAGCCACAGATGTGTCTAACACTTTCAACACCCTCTTTGACTTCCACTGTGACAATTATAAGTGGCAGTTATAATTTTGTCGTCTTGTTGGCCTTCTCAGAATTGTAACCCAAGATAAAGTTAAGCTGTAAATTTTAATCGCTAAGTCCTTCACCTCTTTTAGAACATTAAAAAAAGTCTGCTAAAGTTCAGATATGTTAAAAACTGTTTGCACAGCTGGCTGTAGAGTTTAGTTTAGTTTTTCATATTCTCATTTTTCCCCCTGTACTGATGAAATGCGAACACCGGTAATTAAAATAATGAATGTTTTCGAATACACTCTTTTATTTAAAAAGTGGATGCTGGATCATTTTGAGAATCAGATTCATCTGATCCTAGGCTAAAATGTATACACTTTGATCTCTAGTTCGACATGTTTGCTGACAGCCGATCAATGATAATTGCGATAAAATTTTACCTCCAACGAAATTCTAGCAGAGTCAGGAGATTTTGAGGCACACTTCCGCAGTGTGCCTTCTCCTACGACAACGGTCAAATCAAAAACCAATAGGAGCGCCGAACCTGATGACGCAATTAGTGTGACAATTGACGCCTTCGTTCTTCCCTGCATGTCAGAGTACATAATAAAAATCTCGTTCTGATGTCTTGTTTATCATCTTTGTTCAAAGCTAGATGTTTTAGCAAGCAGAATTACATGAAACAAACCATCTGAATCCAGGCAGGAATACCGTGGGACCTTACTGAACTGATTTTAGGAGAGGTTAGTGTCTCAGTCTCAAAGCATCCTTCAGTTGTCCTCCTGCATTCACAGATAAATAGCCCTCAGAGACTATGCCTGAAGCTGTCCACCGCTGCCAGAAAGACATGTGACAATTGAAAGCATTCTCTTGTTGTTGCCATATTCTCAGTGTAAATGGACCAACATAATACACAGAGAAAAGAGAAATTGTGAGCCTGAGGATGATGAACAGAGAGCTCTTATCCTGAAATTATTGCTTCTACTAGGGTATGACACCATAAAAGCAATCATTCTTATATTAAAGGGACGGTTCACCCCACAGTGAAAATTGTCATCATTTGCTTGCTCTCATGGCATTCCAAACCTCTACTTTCTTTATTTCGACCACTAAAGAAAATTGTTGATAGGATTGATTATGAATTGCAAACCACGTGCTATCAAAAATATAAAATAAAGTGACCAATGCACTCTTATGTGAGAAACAGAAGAATATTCAATAGTCATTCTTTACTGAAAAGCTTGTCCTGTGTTGTAGCTCTCAAATCACATTACAATGATTTGAATATGCATTAACCTGGTTGTGGCATGATCAATTACAACACATAAGAAGCAGATGTTTGCATCATTGATGTCATAGCTATCAGGTGGGTTCAGAGGACTCAGAATATAAAGACTGAGTCATTTTGATGATTTATTTGTCTGTCTTAGAGTTTTACAGCTCATGGTCACTATTCAAAGAGAATTGATTTGAGGGTGAAAATGAGAATATTTTTCTTTTTAGATGAAGTATTTCTTTAAAGGTGCTGTGAAAGATTTTTCTAACTTCAACACCACACTCTTTCTCCAAAGACATGCCATCCAATCCGATGTCAACAACCCTGAAAGAAAGCAAAATTATTCACTGCCAGAGCTTTTCTGATTGGCTAAAACTATGCTGGCCACTCCCCTGACTTTTCTAAAAGTTATTTATTTATTTATTTATGTACTGTTTACAGAGACGTGTGGTGTCACAGAGATTTGTGATGTCTGAGAACACAGATTTCAGTAATATCGATAGGATATTTTATGTGCGGTAGTCCAAAAAAAATTGCCTACAGCAGATTTAACTCTAATTATGTTATGTGTCTCTGTATTCAGTGTCAGCTTCAGTAACATGTTCAAGCACAATGCTAAACTATCTCAGGTGCAAGTAGTCGTTGCAGATTCCAGATCTTACCTTTAAATAATCGTAATTTAAAAATAGAGTGAATTTTTGGCAGCCTTAGTTTTCAAGTGTAATGGACCTCAACTGAAGAGATGAAAGTAGATGAACAAGAAATTTTCCCTCCTGCTTCTGCTAGAAGACTTACGACTTGGGTTTCCTTGTTTTCTAAGGTTAACTCAAGGCCGTGCACAGACCTTTTGAGGGACATGTGTTGAAACTGAAAAAGGGCTTTTTTTATATATATATTAAGATTATTTAGTAAGCCTACATAAAAGGAATGAATGGTCACATATTCATGACAAATTCAATAACACGTGTAAGTTCCAGTATACGAAACAGTGCGGGCGCACCTGTGCTTATGATTATCATTTTCCGATGGTAAAAACTAATTATATGTTGTTGTATTACTTATCAATATATTGTTAACATTTTACAAAAGTCAAACTCAAATGCAATACGGGGTTTTTGACCAGCGAATGTGTGCAAATGTGCATTTTATCCATCATTAAAACGTCGCCGGCGGCATCACATTACATTTTCATCAACAGGTTACAAACTAGTTTGTTGTAGCTATATGGGCGCTCAGTTTTTCCTGTTGTAGCAAAATACATTCGGCCAAAATCTCATTTTATAAAAGATGAAACGCTATATGCACAGACTATTTAAGTGTAGGCTATGTATTGGCTATGACTAGATGGCAAAATCCTAGACCTCTCTCTCAGGTCCCACATGTCTCAGTCAGACATCAAATAAATAAAATATAAAATATTTGAAATATTTATAGACATAATGTTTAGTACTTATTCAAACAACAAGATCTTTGTTTACCCTTGCAAAACTTCGTTCAGCTGCTGTTTGCTGTGCGGCTGCTGCGGAACTTCAGTTCAGTCAATATGTAGGGGGCGGAGTTATCAGGTTTACTGACAGTTTTTTTTATTTACACAAGCTCCTTTTAAGAACTTTCATAGTCTAAATATTTGTAAAACAGACAGACGTAAAGGTTGACCAATAGCATTGATATATATATATATATATATATATATATATATATATATATATATATATATATATATATATATATATATATATATATATATATATATATATTATATATATATATATATATATATATATATATATATATTATATATATATATATATATATATATATATATATATATATATTATATATATATATATATATATATTATATTATATATATACACTGAAAACAATGATCGTGATTTTAACGGTAAAAGACTGTAAAAATGCTACAGTGCAAAACTGTTAATTGGTTAACAGAAAGTTTCCTTACTAAATACGGTAAATAACTGTGATAGATCTAACGGTACATTTATGTAATTTTACTGTAAAATACCGATAAATTTACAGTTTTTGAAAGTGAAAAGAACAACTCATTGTATAATTTACAGTGAAAACCCGTAAATTGAAATTCCCACAATTCCCTGCATGACACTTCACATTTGATTTATTTTTTGTTGAAATAGCTATGTTTCTTCTTAGTTTTCTTAGTTCTTTTCTAATCAGTTATGTACATTAGGGTTTTATGTTACATTTAATGCAGCTTCAATATAATAGTATTAATTTTCTTGTGGAAGATTGGTTGTGATGAGCTTTGATTTATCATATGACTCTCATCACTGCTGTGATGGTTGTTGGTTGTCAGTGTATTATAATGGTACAAAATAATACTTCAATAGGATTGGTAAATTATCATTATATCAGATAATGAATTACGGTTTATTACTGTAAATTATAAGTTAAGTCTGTAAAACCAAAAACGTTGATACCGTATTTTTGATGGTAAAGTTCTGGTAACCACAGCTGCCAGTTTTTTTCCGTAAAAACAACGGGATTTTTTTTACAGTTTATATATATTATTAGTGCTGTCAAACGATTTAAACATTTAATCGCAATTAATCGCATTAATGTCATAGTTAACTCGTGATAAATCGCAATTAATCGCACATTTTTATCTATTCTAAATGTCTCTTGATTTCGTTTTGTCCCATTATTTTTTCTCATTGTAATGCTCTTATTAACATGGAAAAGTGGATCGGCTTGCTTTGTGCAAACGTTTTTTTTTAAAACAACATTGGCATATACGGTGTTCAATTTCACACTAACATTCTCACTTGGAGCAAATAATCTCTCACACAATGCAACACTGTCCGTGTTCATCAATAAAAGGGTGAAAGAAACACTGACGAGGTCCTGATATTGACGAGGGGGCGGAGAATTCACATCAGCTGTGTGTGTGCTTAGCCATCAAATGGTATTTCAGACTGGACGTGCTGTGATAATGCTGCCCGTTCTCATCCCAAGGCGTCATAAACTGACGCTTTCGACATTTCGTCTAAATCCAACGCACATGGCACCCTTTAGCGTCAATATGAGACGCAGATATATATGGGCCAGAAGGCACCTCCTAGTGGTCTAACCCTAACCCTACCCCAGACCTAAACCTACCCATAACTATATTGAGGCTAAAGGGTGCCATGTGCGTTGGATTTAGACGAAATGTCAAAAGCGTCAGTTTATAACGCCTTGGGATGAGAATGCGTTGGATGATGATAGCTCAGTTCACAACGACAAAACACACAGATCACTTTGGTCTTGTCAATGGAACCATTTGGCAACTTTTTAAAAGTAAACTTTCCATTCAGAATCTGCGTCTCGTGCTCGTCATCCACTCAAAACGTAACGTCAACCTACTATTTGGCCGGCTCGCAAGCCCAAACAAGTGTGTGCGGCGCGCCTGTTCTTTTGTTTCCGGTCTAGCTAGATCCGCTTGCGCTTTGGTTGACGAAGCAATGCATGCATGCCACGTCCTGTTGCAAAAGCATGTGAAAAAAACTTCAAAGTTTGCTAGGCCAAAATGACGCAGTTAAAATGGATTTGTGTTAACGCTGTTAATACCGCGTTTAACTGACAGCCCTAATATATATATATATATATATATATATATATATATATAATATATATATAAACACCACCACCAAAAAAAAGGGCATGTGCTCTGCACAGGTTGAGCCTACCTGTGCACGTGCCTTGTTAACATATTTAAAATAATGTGATAGTTTGTTTTTACATGTACATTTCGTAATTTTATGGAAGCTTAGCTCGATGTTTACAGGATGTGCCAACATTATTGCTATTATTTTTAATATATAAGAGTTTTGATTATTATTTATAGATTTATTTCAATTTAAAAAGACAAAGAGACAATATGATACAAAGATCACTTTAACCAACACTAATTTCGTATTCGGAGAGGCAAGGGAAATGTATAAAATTCCACAGAGTCCCAAAAGGGTTAAGCTTGCTGTGGTAGTCAGTTACATTAGAGGACATCAGATTTCATGTGAAGAGAATAAGGAGAGATGACTGACAGGATGATGTCAGAAGATTTGGTGCCCAACAGTGTCATTGACTAATATCTTATCTTGTAAAATGTGCAGTACTGCCGCTCCCTATGCAGTTTCCTCCCATCTCATATTTTTTCCATCACCATGTCCCTTTAGGGGCTTCGTATTACTCGTCCTTTCCAAACATGGTTCGGCTTTAACACATACCTATTGGAAAGTATTTAAGAATACTAGTAATAATGGATGTTTTAGTGTTTGTGCTTAGTGTTTGCACTAGCTCACACAAACACATGTGCACACATACACTTATCCTTCTTGTCCTAAGCTCAGCTGCCCGGTATAATATTGATGCCAGCAAGTAGTCACCCAGACACACGGGATGAATGGCTATTTTTATCCTGCTTTCATAAGCATCAATATATTCCCATTCATTTCTCTTGCACTGTAAAAAAAAAAACGTTAAATTTACAGGAAAACCCTGGCAGCTGTGGTTACCAGAGTTTTCCTGTTAAAAATACGGTAGCAACGTTTTAGGTTTTACAACTTTTAACCGTATATTATTTTACAGCGATAAACCGTATTTCATTATCTGATATAATATTAATATACTGACTTTTTGAAGTATTAATATCTGTTTTTTCCCATTGTAATACACTTACAGCCAACAACCACAGCAGTGATGAGAGACAAATGGTCAACCAAAGCTCATCTTAAGCAGCTCATCCACAAGAGTGTTAATACTTATTTACAGAAGCTGCACAGTGTAATTCACACAAACATTAAACACCATCATGGTAACATGTTGAAATTAAAAAAATGCAATAATTAATTTAACAACATTAAATGTAACATAAAACCCTAATGTACATAACTGATTGGAAAAAAACTAAGAAAATTATGAAGAAACAGTGATTTAAAAACAAAATACATCAAACGTGAAGTGTCACGCAGGGAATTGTGGGAATGTCAATTTACATTTTTTCACTATAAATTATACAATGACTTGTTCTTTTTCACTTCCAAAAACTGTAAATTTAATGGTATTTTACAGTAAAATTTAATTAAATGTACCATTATATATATCACAGTTATTTACCGTATATAATAAGGAAACTTTCTGTTAACCAATTAACAGTTTTTCACTGTAGCATTTTTACAGTGTTTTACCGTTAAAATCACGATCATTTTTTACAGTGTGTCTTTGAAGTACAACAGAATAAAGATCAGCTATTTCAGCACTGGGGCTGATACAAAACACATTTGGATTTAGAGCCAAATTGGTACTTTTTGCCTTACTTTAGCTTCTGACAGCCTATTAAAATTTATGATCGTGTGGATTCCCCAACATGTAGAAAATGCAGAGTCTGTGTAGAAACTAGACATGTTTCTAGAGCGCAATGTCTTTGATCCTTTAATCTGCTTAATGTTCCAGCTGCTTAATTTCTTATCATTCAGCGATCATTCATTAAGCTGGATGAGTTTGTGTGTGATGATGCAGAGAATCTGCCACAGAGCATGATGACTCAAATCAAGCCCACCATCATCTAGACCGCATGCGAACAGAGTCGAGAAACCTTACACAGACATTTGATGTCCAAATATAGCTCAATAGTATTCTGCCATGCAAATCTGTTTACTGCATCCTGCGCCACTCCTGAATCTGCCGCGCCACAACAAAATCAGTCGTGACCGTATGAATTGTAACTGATGAACAGTTAGACTGGGTGCTGTGAAAAAGTTGTTTTTGAGAATTAACATTCATACTAATTTTGTGGTAAGTGAAACCTACATAAGTGTAATTTCTGACTAATTATTTGTATTACACTTTGTAGTAAGAGAAAATTCTGTCATTTTGTTATTTACCATTGGGTCATAACAACTTGTGTCTCCAGGCAACACATGGAAATGCCTTTACTGCAAGAGTCAATGTTTCAGAATGAATCAGAATGATTCAAGTGAATTGAAATATGCATGTGAAAGAACCTTTGTTCTTAAATGAATCAGAAGAATAAATGATTCAATGATTTATTCATAAAGAATACTGTATAGCTACATTCAAAACTGCATACTCTCTGAGTAGGTTCCACTCAGACATAGTACTCTTTCACATATTGGTTTTCGTCATCTGTTTAGTAGGAAAGTATGCATATTCAGATATAGCCATCCACTTTTTTTTTTTTTCCTGAATCAATCAGTATTTTCGCCACCTACTGGTGTAACAATTGAAAAATGCAAAATGGTATTGCAGAATATAATCAGAAAAAATGTATTTACAGTAAAATGTGGAATGTTACAGAATTTGGAAGATTTTGGATGAATAAATCAAAAGTAGGTCTCTACACTTAATCAAATTGCAAAAAAAGACTAGTTTCTGTGTATATTAAATGGCAATTTGCATGTTTATACTCTAATGTGAGACCAAATATTCATTATACTGTTCAAATCTGGAAAAATAACATCAGATCATTCCTCTTTAGATAACAACTTTTCAATTGTGGGAAGCAAGCCATTCTTTAATATTCTCCTGTACTCCATATCATTAAATGACTTTTCGCAGTGAAGTCTCTTCATCCATGCTTCACTGTGATCGAGATGCTTTTATTATATTTCTAACCAGACTTTCAAAGACGCCACTCTGGACCATCACCATGCAACTTGTGTTTCATTGTGATTCATTCACAATTTAGCATATTCTGCAAAAAAAAAAAAATTATTCTGTCTTTGATGTTTTTTCTGAGACAGAAATAGCTTTTTAAGTAGTGCATTTGCTTAAATTTAGCTAATTTCCTGACCAATATTTTGTGGTTAAGACAATTAACCATTTTGGGCTTGTCCCTTTTTCTTCTTTTTGTGCCATGTTTTAATTTAAAGTGTAAACTTGTTGTTTAACACTTTGTTTGCCAAAAACAATAAGGAATTGTTTAAAGTTTTATACAATCGATTGCCAACATTTTTGGTACTAAATTTGTGTTAAATCATAAATCCCAGAATCCAAAAACATTAAAACAGACAATACAGAATTTGTCGAAAATAATAAAACACATTTAATAGGCTGTAATATTGCTAGATTTGAAATGAATTATTACATTTTTTAATTTAATTGATTAGACATACTTTTTGAACATTCAAATGTATATAAACCATTAAACAGAAATCAAGAAAAAAATCAAGTGTATTTTTAAGAAACAATAAAACAGATAAGGCACTAATTAATGCACAGACGGACAGTCTTTCTGAGGGAATAAATTATTGTTGATAAAAATAGTATTGTTTCTTTTTTTTCTTTTCTTTTTTTTTTTTGTTAGGCTCAATTGGTTGTTGGGGGAGGGCATTGACACCCCAAGGGCATTGATAATTCCAAATAAATCCTGTAGGATACCATGATCACTGCCATGTTATTCCACAAATAGTTTCCAAAATGAACACCAACAGAGTTCCTCTGGTGTTAGTCAGCTATAATAAAGTTCTCTTTCATCTGCCATCGGTCCGTTTCCATGATGATGGCCTTGATGCAAGATTCATAATTTGCAAATCCATTAGCTGGGCATGAATTAGCTGTGAATCCACTTGACAATTTGAGCTTCAAGCAATCTGAATCAAAATGACTCTTTCATGTAGTGCTAGATGATTAATACTTCATATTAGCAGGGCTAATTATCAGAATCTCTTTTTATTTCATGAACAGCATCAATGATTGTTCAAGTGTTAATGGAGGTTATTGTTCGTGTAACCTGAACAGATTATTATGCTACCCAAAGAGTTTTTTTAAACTTCTTCTTATTGCTTGTAATCAAGCAACATGAGCGTGAAATAAAAAAAAGTGTTTGAAGCTCTCAACAGATATATGTTGAAAAGGCAAAGTGAAATGTATGTCTATTAGTATTTAAAAACCACCAGGAAGAACACAAGACACAAGAGACTGACACTTTAAGGCTCCTCAGAGAGTTTCAAACAATATATAAATCCCCAAACACTAATGATTATTGGCACTGGCAGACTTAAAAGCACCAAAAATTGGTAGTCATTGAGATCATCGTCACAGCGCTCATTTTTGCCCTGCAAGTCATTTATGATCTTCATGGTTTTGGGTCCCAGAGCTCATTAATTAATGTCAATTTAATTAAACTGAGAAACACTCTCCCCTTCCACCAATCACGTCGCAGAAGTCCCCAATGCTGAAGACTTTCAGGCAGCCAATCAATAGACTCGCAGCCGAGGTTAAAAACCAAATTGCATGCTCACACGCAGACATATTTGCTCAATTTATTGTCGCCCACGACAAAGCTTCTGCATGCTAATTATCCACGCAACTAATCAAACACATACTCACACACATTCTAGCTGCACGTACACAACGGCATGTGCATATGAGCCATCCTCAGCAGGCAGACCAGTCATTCAAGCAGATGAAGAGACAGGAGCGTGCTTTCTGTGGGCATGTAGTGCATCATCATCACTGTGCGAAAAGAAAAAAGTGACACCAAGTGACGTACATCTTCCTGGCCGTTTAAACCAGCCCAAGATAGATGGGGAGAGTTGTTTTCTTGCACCCTTTCCAATTTAGCATCCATGAGTCACACGCTGGTTTCAGAACAGTAGATGGGAAGGATGGGTTGAGCATTTTAAGTTTAGGGGATTGCATGTCTCGAAGTAGTGATGACGCACTTCTTTAGTGATGTAGACGTTTTTGAATCGCAGGCCAGCAGAATATCGACACACGATGTCCTCGTGAGGATAGCACTGACCCTGGCTAAAAGTACAAATGGCAGTGAGGAACAATTACTATGTGTTAACTTTTTGGTAGAGAGCTAATTGCTCTAATTTGGAATGTTTCCATGTGCCTGTAGTCATATATTGTGAATGCTTTTTTCTCTTTATTCTTTCTAGGTCATAAATATAGTATTGGTATAGTTACCAATAAAGTTAAGCTAAAGTCAAAGTTATTAGTGAATCCCTACCAATGTTTCTAATGATCCAAGTTTTTTATTGAATCTAATATATCAGTTGTTTCTATGTCATGTGTTTGTTTGTTTTTTGTAACAGGAAAAAAAATCTCTTTATAAATTGAATTAGCATTTGGTAGGGATTCTGTCTTAGCATGTTACTGTGCGTGAGTTATGAGCCATCTTTGACTCATGCACTCTGGCGAACGCACACCTGCTCTGAGAGGTGTTTATACTCGATTTGTTCTCCTGTCAAGCTCCAAAATGACACAAAAGACACCATCAAAAGGCTACGTTCACACTGCAGGCTGAAACGACCCAATTCCGATTTTTTTGCCCCTATGCGACCTGTATCTGATCTTTTCATGACAGTCTGAACGACACAGATCCGATCTTTTCAAATGGGACCCAGGCCACTTGGGTATGTGGTCCAAATCCGATATGTATCCGATCTTTTGAAATGAGACTTCAATCTGAACGGCCAGGTCGCATGTATTCGACCCGTCACTAAACGAGCTCCACTGTTGAGATCCATGTTTAGATACTTCCGCAAACAACAAGTGACGTCGTTGACAGTTGAGTACTCTTCTGCGCATGCGGGTCATTTCTGGGTCATGTCACGTTCACACAGGAGATCACAAAGGTCGCATTTAATTGGAAATGTGAACGGCCTTGCAAAAAAATAGAATTTTTTTCAAAAAATCGGAATTGAGCATAAGCCCCTGCAGTGTGAACGAGGCCAAAGTGTCATGGAAATGTATGACGTGTGCTCATATGAAGCCATATGATAGCTTTGAGTGAGGAACAGACTACATTTTTTGAAGTTATTTTATATATTGACTAGAGATGCACCGATTGATCGGCTGGTGACCGGAATCGGCCGGTTTTCACGTGATCGGCCATGATCGGCGACCGGCCGGTCAGTCTGACATAATCCGATTTTATGCCGGTCAAATGCACTCGGGCGCCGCATGATTAACAACTCGCAACATCAGCATCACACGTGCACACGGAACGCACACATGTATGAAACCTTTTTGTTCGGCGTGCATGTTAATCAATGAGTGCATTCACACCTGGAGCCGGAGCAGCGCGTGAGCGTCGAGCAGGAGCGTCGCGTGAGCAACAGTGAAGCGCGAGTTTCGGAGCCGAATCTATTTTTGCTGCTCTCAATTTAAGTGAAAGCACACTTTTGATGGACAAAATAAATATGATTTCATCCAAAAAGTGCCCAAAATGCAAAGAATTTGCATGTCTGGTGTGTTTTAACAAGAACTGAAGTAGGCTAGGCTATGTCAGAAAGAAAATGAAGACTCAAAAATATTTATAGAAAATTTACCCATTTAAACTTGTTTTTATTATTTCCCAATCGTTTCCCTGCACATGCTCCGCTTGTCCTGTTTAGCTTGGCTGGACATGTGTCAGATGAGAGAAGAACTGCTTGAGAAATATAACTTGCCATTGATATACAACAAGTGATTGCAATAGGCCTGTGTGTGTGTGTGTGTGTGTGTGTGTGTGTGTGTGTGTGTGAGAGAGAGATAAATATATTTATACTGCAAGGGTCTGTGTAACGCTTCACAATTCAATTTTCAGACCATACAATGCAAATGCAAAAATGAAAAACTGAAACCAGACATTCATTTTTCTTGTTTTTCCAGTTACATTATCAATGGATAGTTGCCTTTTTTCTCGTTTTTTTTTTTTTTTTTCAATTTTCCTTGTGCTAAATTGTGACTTCAAAAACAAACATTTGAATTAATCATTTCATTGATGCAACTGCTTTATTTACACTGCATGCACGTTGAGGAGAAGTTTAAAAGACGGAACATAGGACGACATTTTTCACCCGAGGTGACAGTTTTTATTGATAATAACTGCACTGTTAACCCTTAAAAAAGGTCCAAATTCTGACAATATCATACCATTTTCCATTAAAACAGTGTTGCCAGTAATTTACCGTAAAAAAAATCTGGTAAGGTCTAACAGTGCTAAATGTAGAATTCAGGTCTGGCCATTGAGAGTAGTGGGAGAAACGGTGGCCTGGCTATTCGCCCGCTGCCCCGCTGGGTTGTATCTAGGCTAGCTTACTTATACATCTGATCATCACAAAGAGTTTTTTTATTACACTATTTTACTTTAAGATAATGCTTTTACTTTCAACCTTTTTTGGGCATAGTTTACTGTAGGAAGTATTATTTCACATGACTTTAATTTTACTTTATTGACATTGTCATTTCCGATATACTTGATTATGGTTTTCAGTATTTCTATTCATTAAAAATAAACAAGTTCTGATTTGCAAATGGGCTTACTGCACTAATTATTATTTTTTTTTTTTTGTTAACTTTGAGTGGCTAATTTTTCTTTTCTTGTATAGACTGTCTTAGTGTTTTTGTATGATTTAATAGCTTTTCTACCATAGGTGTTAGCTTTGCTACCAGTGGTGTTGCTAGCTTTCCGTGTTTAATATACAGGTGGGGGATTTATTATTTAAAAAATAATGATAATCGAGTTACGTTTTTAAAAGCGATTTAAAGGATTAAGAATGGTAAAACGTATAGGTCTAATTACTTAAGTAATCTATTTAACGTACTATTTGCAAATAATTTAAGCAATACTGTTTTAAATGGTATATTGCCAGAATTTGGACCTTTTTTACAGCAAGGGTTAACAGTGCAGTTTATCAATAAAAACTGTCACCTCGGGTGAAAAATGTCGTCCTGTGTTCCGTCTTTTAAACTTCTCCTCAACGTGCATGCAGTGAAGTTGCATCAATGAAATGATAGTAAAGTTAGTCCACGGCCACACCCCCGTGCTAATGGTACCGCCCACGGCGCAAATTACAAGACGAAAATTAGAAAAACAAAATCAGTTCGATTTCATTAATTCAAATGTTTGTTTCTAAAGTCACAATTTAGGACAAGTAAAATTGAAAAAAGGGAGAAAAGGGCAACTATCCATTGATAATGTAACTGGAATTACAAGAAAAATGAACGTCTGGTTTCAATGTTTTATTTTTGCATTTGCATTGTATGGTCTGAAAATTGAATTGTGAAGCGTTACACGGACCTGCAAGGCTATATTTATTGAATTTTTATTTGTTATTTATATGTTATTTTATTGCCATTACCTGTTTTCATACAGAAGTTTAGTTTGATAAATATATTAAAAAAAAAAATTATTGGATATTGGATGTGAAAAGGAAATGGTTCTTCCATAACACTGCACTTTAGATGTGTGTGAATTTCCCACACTAGGAGTCATTTATATAGTTCTATTTTATAGCGATTATCTGTTCAAAAAATGTTCTATGCAAAATGTTCTATTAAAGAGAAGATAGAAAATAAATATTTGTGTGTGCTGTAAAGTGGTTTGAAAAAATAAAATCGGAATCGGCTAAAATCGGTATCGGCAGGTCAAACTCAAGGAAAAATCGGAATCGGAATCGGGATCGGCCTAGAAAATTGTAATCGGTGCATCTCTAATATTGACATCAAACCTTGCTCTTATTAAGGTCAACACTACCGATCAAAAATTTTGGGTCGTTTTAAGATATAATACGATTGTTTTTTAAAGACATTAATTTAGTGGGGATGCATTAAATTGAAAAAATTGACTTTTACATTGTTACTGAAATTCTTATTTCAAATAAACGCTATTCTTTTGAATATTCTAGACATCAAATAATCCTGAAAAACATATCACACTTTTCACACAAATATTAAGCATGCTGCTTAACTGTTTTCAACATTGATAATAATACAAATTGCTTCTTGACCAGCAAATCATTATATTAAAATAATTTCTGAAGGACACATCATGTGACACTGAAGAGTGGATTAATGATGCTTTGCCATCACATGAATAAATGGCATTTTAAGTTATATTAACATAGAAAACAGTTATTTTAAATTGTAATAATATTTCAGAATATTATGGTTTTAACATGTTTTTAAATCAAATAAATGCAGCCTTGCTGAGCATAAGAGACTTTCTTTCAAACGGATTTAAATATCCTGCCGACCCCAAACTTTTGAGCGGCATATGATTTGTGAACGAATCATTCTTACGATTCAAAATTTTTCAATAAATCACTTGATCAAGTTCCACTAAAATCTGAATGTTTAGTTCCTGGATTGATTCAGTTCTCGAGTTCAACTCACTCACTTAAAGGTATTGTAGGTAGGAAATGTATAAAAACTTTTTTCCAAATTTGTTTAAACTTTCTGTATATATCAATGCATAATTAAAATGTAAGTACTCCGATAAAAACAGTATAAAAATCGAGTGACTCTAGACCGTTTAATCTGCACTAAACACAGCTCATTATTTACATTCGGGACGAAACAAAGGATTGGCTTAGGCGACTGTCACTCTCTCGCAACCATGGCAACCACCCTTTTGCCACACAGGACCTGCCCACTTGCGCGCGCATCCGTTTGATTTGAGGAATTCAAGAGGCACGGAACCTAGGAATAGCAAAACAATGGCAGAGATTAGAAAGACCAATCAAAATTCACATATGCAGTTCGCGAAGGCAAACCAGGCAACAAAGGAAGACAGTAACGTTACTAGAAAAGGTAATGAACAAAAAGTCTTTGGATAAACAACAAAATAAAACGCATGCCAATATCGGCGTGGCTTTCCAGCGATGGCGAGAACTGAGAGACCTCAAGGGGCTGAAAAGTGACGCCTGGATGGCTATATTTCTGCTGGACAGGTAAATCTTTCTTTTTGTATTTTGATCATACATATTTTTTTCTTTATGCTTTCATGAAGCATGTGTCATTATCACACGTAGCTGCCTAATATAGCTAACATAACATTATTTAGCGAGCCGTAGTAGAGATGATAAATAATATATGCCTAGCTCAAGATGATATAGTGTTGAATTGTGCATAATTTTGCTTTAGATAACTAAATACATGTTTAACAGATAGTAGGCCGATCCGCATCCAGGAACTTTTCTTAGAATTATATTTACCCTCTGTCTAACTCTTTTACCATGTTCACCTGGAAGTTTACCTGCACGGTTTTTTCGCCTTTGTTTTGTTTTTAAACAAAAAATCCCTCGACCCCGGATCTTTCCTCGACCTGACGATGCGGGACTTGTCTCTGGAGTGTAGTCCTCATCAAAGTCAACAATGCTTTCATTATAAACTCTTACATGCAGAACACCATATATGTTATGAATGTTACACGAAATTCATCTTCATCACAGTGTAAATGATGGCAATGGAAAAACGTGTATCATGCAACCTGTTTTTAGCTTTGCCTTATAGATAACTAGCTCGTTAGCGAATCAATAAATATATATTTGAATCTTTACCAATATCAATATGCTACTTGATAGTGAGTACTAAAATACATCTTATTTGTTTATCTTCATAATGATAAAGTTAGATTTTTTTATTACATGTGATTCTGACATGATGTCACTACATGCACTGCGCTCCTTCCTCTCCGCTCGTCTCAGGTAAATAATGCGTCTTCAGCTCAGCGGTCGGAGTCGCGCGTTCATGTGTTTTGGAGGCGTGGGTTTGGGAGGAGCCCAGAAGGGACGGGGTGGAGTGAATGGAAATAATGAGCTGTCTTTAAAACAGTCGTGAGAGGTCTACAGACACTCGATTTTTATACTTTCTTTTTCAGAGTACTTACATTTTAATTATGCATTGATAAATACAGAAAGTTTAAAGAAATTTGGAAAAAAGTTTTTTTTATACAATTCCTACCTACAATACCTTTAAGTGATTAAAGACTTTAATTATGATTATCAGTGAATAAAGACTTACATTTGAGTCTGTCTGTTGCACAAAACTATTGCATGACTATGAATAAAAGTAATACTTTTATGATACTTTTATGCTGCTTGTTTCTTGTTTTTGACAGTTCTGCTTATGGATATCTAGATTGTTATTTGTGGTTTCTTAAAATTCATTATTTCATCCTCAAATAAAAATTCTGTAAAGTCATCCACGCAGATTAGAGTTTGCCACTTTGTCAGAATGAGAAAGTGCTTTTTTGTGTGTGTGCAACATTGAATAAACTGTGGGCTGTCCGTGGCCATATATCCTGAGACTGAGACTGATATCGTAGTACAGGGTTCCACCCACATTGGCAGACGAATGCAGACATTTAAAATTTGTTAATGTAAACAAATGTCATTAAAATGATTTGGTTGGAGTATTTTTTTCCTCCCCCAATCCTGTTTGTCTTCCTCTCTCATTCTCTTTCTCCTGCTTTGGCATCCCATACCAGGCCATATGGTCGTGGTGGTCTGTGGCTTGGCACTAAGACAGTCAGGAACAGGTGAATGACACTGTGTTGGATTGAGAAGTCTAAAGTCACAGTGAGACAATGCATTGGCACCTCATCCGACAGCCCCTTTAGGTTTAGATTGAGGGAAAGCTGAAAGCTGAATAAATCCCGAAAGAAAGAAAAAAACACAAAAGCCATACAAAAGTCATTTAATAATTTGTGCAGTGGAAATACAAGTCAGTTGCTTTTGAGTTTATTTTCATATAGTGAGTAGAGTCAGTCTTCTCAGTTTGGTTTATTGCTGAAATCATATAAAAGAGAAATTGACAATAATTCACCTATGAGTTTAAATCACAGTCGAATGTTTCTGTTGGCAAATGTTAGATTGTATTTTAAGAACCTTTAAATTGCATGTGTGAGGCAAATAAAGGTTGCGAGGCAAATTAAGGTTGAAAGGCAAATTAAGGCCACGTTTACACAAGAAAGATTTACTAAAAACTTAGCGTTTTTCGTGTACAGATGACAACATTGTCAAAACGATCCCCGTTCACACGGATCCACGAAAACGATAAAAAAACGCTGTATTATGCCTGCCAGGCTAGTAGTTGACGATGTCACTTTGTAAAGAAACACTAAATGGCTTTAGACTGAACACGTAATATGCATGAGCATGACTTCACCGTTTTTATGAATTCACATTTTTGTAGTTTACACAGAGACAATGACGGTATCGTTTTCACAAGTTTGCATTTTCAGGCCGCCAAAACACCATTGTCGTGACTCGTGTTAATGAAAACTACACAAAATGTATTGTCACGTGAGGTTGCAGGAAGGCAGACGGAGACGAGGATATATTTCCAACACGAAGGTTTAATGATGAATGATAGCAGAACAGGCAACAACACACACTATACACAACGTAGATCGGACAAAAACTGACTGAACATACTAAACTTAAATGCAAACACAGATGACAATGATTAACTGAACACAGGTGATACAGATGAACTGATAATGACAATGAAGATGCGTGACGTGATGACAGGCAGACAAGTCCAATGAAAACAAACTATACAAAACTCAACTGTGACAATTGACCCTTCGCTAAGCCACGCCCGAAAACCGCCACTGGCCAATCGTGGCTTAGCAACCGTAACTAGGCGCGGGAGGTCTGTCAAGCTTTCGAGCGAGGGAAACATGCCGACGCGTTGTGCGTATGGATTGTGCAAATCTGATACCCGGTATCCTAAAAGTTTGGACGGTGGGGTGGCATTTTTTCCCTTCCCGAAACCTAAAAGCCAAAGGGGAGAAATGCCGGGCGTGGATCAAGCAGTGTGGGAGACCCATTCACAACTAAATGTCGACAGGATTAACAACAAAAAAAACCCTATTGCTTGGAAATAATGGCGGTTCTTTGTTCATAATGCATATATTTGAACGTAAAATAAGACGATTAATGGCAAGACTGAGGCTCACTGACATACTTTAAAATATATTTCAGCATTTTGTTAATCGACGGCCTACCCCTGAGTAACTTTACCTCTATCCGATCGCGGCTCTCCCGGTGTTAGATTGATGGATAAGCTGTTTGATTTGTAATTATTAGATTATTTTCACATTTCACTTACCCTGCTGTGCATGAACATAGCTGTTCCTCCATTTGTGCATTTCCCATGTGAATGGTCTGCTAAGGAGGCGGCTGCTGCTTGCGCTGGGACCTAACGTTATAGGCTTTAGCTTCAATTTTGATGAAATTATTCTCTAATCGGTTGCATATTATGTCGTGGATATATCCCTCGGATGCATACTGCAGTCCCTTTTGTCTTGCTCTCACAGATATTTCACCTGTTCGCCAACAATTACTAATTATCTCCTTGGGAATGTCTGACACCGGTGCATTCACACTGTAATAGACGTGGCAGTCGCGAACGCTTGACAGATGTAGCAACAGTATCTAAGGAGGGCGGGGCTTAGCGAAGGGTCAATTGTATTGTTTGTGTATTTATTCATTCATTTATAATCTATAATAGCATAATGTTGACTGCATTTGTCAAGTTCAGCCATTCATTTATTTCAGTGTTAGTTTTTATTTTTTATCCCTTTACTACACATATTTTATTCTTTACTGTTGTTTGAAAGTGTAAAAAAGTATATTTGTAATTTAATTGAATTTTCTGTTCTTTTTTTGCACATTTTTGGAGTCAGTTTAATGTGCACTCTTGCAAACCTTTATCTGACTATGTTTTTCCCTTATATTCTTGTTCTTTGCAGTAGTTGGATCAATTGGACCGTAGCAGTCTGGAAAATCATGTAGCTGAGTGTTTAATTATCATGAATTTTAATTGAAAAGAAATCTTTTTGAAAAAGAAAAAGAATATTTAAAGGCTCAAGAGTGCAGTGAAATCAGTGATCAGTATCATAAGCTAAACGCAGTTCTATTAACCCATAGAACATTTAATAAAAAGACTTTATAGTACATCTGGCTCTCAGATTTAAATCCCCAAAGACTAAAACTGACAGATGGAGCTGTGGGATCACACTAGCTTTACGCTTTCAACCAGCAGGCTGGCATCAATCCCCAGGATTTCTAGCCTTTGTATTCCAAGATCATCCGTCCTTTGCTGGCCGGTGATCTCCAGTGCCTGTGGCTCAGCAGCCCGTTGTGGAGATTTTTATGGAAGGATCCGGGTTTATGGTCGAACAGCATACTGCTTTAGACAACACAACGCCTGGCACCAGCCAAACAAGCCATTTGTCTCAGCGCAGGCTAGGCCAGCGGACAGAGGAGAAGCATGTGGAACACACCGCTACATGTGCGTGTGCACGGTGTTCTTGTGTGTTAAAGGCTATTGTTAGAGCAGGATTACACAATACAAATGGTGCTGCCAGTGAACTGCTGCCAGTCTCCCCAGATGACCTCAGAGAACTGACCACTGTAAGAAAAAATTATGAGGACGTTGAATATCTCAATGAAGAAGTTGACAAAGGACACGAAGCACCATGTGATCACCCCAAGTGGTGCAGAAACAACAAAACCATTGACTTTGTTCTTCTCTATGATAATTTAGCCTTTTTGGGGAATGAGCTTGTTCTAAAACCTACCTTGGAGTGGATTTATAATTATAATGGAATTACAAACTATAATATCTAATTTCAGACAACGGCAAAACAGGGTCAACACAACGCTTACGGTTGTTGTCCTTATTGGTATGAGAACAGAATCTCCAGGGCCAGAAATTCAAATGGACTGAGTCAGATTGAGATGGTTTTGCATAATACTGTATGTGTGTTCTCTTAAACCTCAGCTCTGCAATATTTAGTTATTCACAAATTAAATGCTTCAATAGTAATTTTAATATTACATTGGGATGGACATTGATAGTCCTCCTGGCATACCAATATTTTCTGACGACTAACCGGGACAGAAATTCCAGAAACCGGTGTCTGAGTTTAATAATTCTAGAACTCTCATTTATCAGAAAATAATAGCGAACTTTTGTTCAAAAAAAGTTTTTTTTATTTTTATTGGAAAGTTACCCTAGTGAAAAATAAATGTACCAAAATGTATTTGATGTTTGCATTTTGAATGTAAGTTATTTCATGCTAAGTATACTACAAATACATATTAATGTACTTCAAGCATTATGTCAGTAAATATTTTAATGATTTGTAGTATCCTTATGAAATAAATGTATTTTAAATACATTTTTGTATAGGGTTTTATTCACTAGGGTATTTATGAATGAAATTTAGATGGAACAGTAATGTCATACGCATAGAAGGTATTGCCAAAAAAAAAAAAAACATCAAGCCATTTATTCCATAAATGTAATATTATCTGTACTTCAAATTAATTATTCACATCTATAAATCTCAAGAGTTGTTTTTTTTGTAAAGAGTTTTGTGTTGAAATGCTATCAATATGGTAATATTTATTGTATTCTTCAGAGTCAATCCAAACATTCAAAAATGTACAGTATGTATAGAAAGAAGGGATTAGAGCAAATACACTATACTCTTGACAAAGTGATGCTAAATGAACAATTGTGGGGACCTCTGTATAGAGCAAAAAATACAAAGCATAGCATGCATGCAATTATGGGTTATTCTGATCTTCGTAAAATCATAGTGTTCTCTTTAACAGTAACTATATTTTTTATTATTATTATTTCCTATATAGGAGTCAAAAGTAATTACCGGACATTGGCCGGGAAAAAATGAAATGTCCGACAAAATTTAATCTCTCCGGTCAAATTGTCCGATTAAAATTGCGTAATAATTCCGCCCCGCTAACACAATATGAATTTGAGAATAAGCCTAAAATGTATAAAGCACAAATGCACCGACCTTTGGCGCAGTGGTTCTCAACTCGAGTCCTCGGGACCCGCTGCTCTGCACATTTTGTATGTCTCTCTTATCTGACACACTCAGTTCAGTTCATAGAGTCTATCCTAACGAGCTGAGGATCTGAATCAGGTGTGTTAAATAAGGGAGACATACACAATATGCAGAGCAGTGGGTCCCGAGGACTGGAGTTGAGAACCACTGTGAACAGGCTCTACCGTTTGAAAGTTATTAAAAAACATCGCATGCTGTATTTCAAATAAAGTACACGCCTAAAACGGCTGTAATAAAGACCTAAACAACGAACGATTGAGTGAGACGTTTCAAATATGGCCAGGCCCAGGCAGGCTAGCATTAAAAGCTTTTTTCAGAGGCCAGACGCGACGGACGATGGTGAATCAGGAATATCTCATTGTACAGATCACTGGTTCTAATCCGCGCACTCGTTGGCTACAGTTTTTTTAGAGATGCACCGATTACAATTTTCTAGGCCGATCCCGATACCGATTTTAGCCGATTCCGATTTTATTTTTTCAAACCACTTTACAGCACACACAAATATTTATTTTCTATCTTCTCTTTAATAGAACATTTTGCATTGAACATTTTTTGAACAGATAATCGCTATAAAATAGAACTATATAAATGACACTAAAGTGCAGTGTTATGGAAGAACCATTTCCTTTTCACATCCAATTTCCATTTTAAAAAATTGATATATTTAGCAAACTAAACTTCTGTATAAAAACAGGTAATGGCAATAAAATAAAATATACATAACAAATAAAAATAAAATACATATAGCCTTGAAGTATAAAGATATTTCTCTCTCTCTCTCTCTCTCACACACACACACACACACACACACACACAGGCCTATTGCAATCACTTGTACATCAATGGCAAGTTATATTTCTCAAACAGTTATTCTCTCATCTGACACATGTCCAGCCAAGCTAAACAGGACAAGTGGAGCATGTGCAGGGAAACAATTGGGAAATAATAAAAACAAGTTTAAATGGGTACATTTTCTATAAATATTTTTGAGTCTTCATTTTCTTTCTGACATAGCCTAGCCTACTTCAGTTCTTGTTAAAACACACCAGACATGCAAATTCTTTGCATTTTGGGCACTTTTTTGGATGAAATCATATTTATTTTGTCCATCAAAAGTGTGCTTTCACTTAAATTGAGCGCAGCAAAAATAGACTCGGCGCCGAAACCCGCGCTTCACTGTTGCTCACGCGCGGCTCCTGCTCGACGCTCACGCGCTGCTCCGGCTCCCGGTGTGAATGCACTCACTGATTAACATGCACGCCGAACAAAAAAAAAACGCGCTGCACCTTGCGGTGTGAAACGGCCGTAATTCATGAGGTTTCCTACATGTGTGCGTTCCGTGTGCACGTGTGATGCTGATGTTGCGCGATGTTAATCATGCGGCGCCCGAGTGCATTTGACCGGCATAAAATCGGATTATGTCAGACTGACCGGCCGGTCGCCGATCATGGCCGATCACGTGAAAATCGGCCGATTCCGGTCACCAGCCGATCAATCGGTGCATCTCTAGTTTTTTTTTCTCTCTTCAAAACTGAATAGCCTATGTTCATCAGTTGTTACAGCCTATATCAAGCAGGGACATATTTGTGTGCATTTTATTTAGTGATTTCACTGGAATGAATAGAGAGTCTCCGCAACGGCGATAGATTGAAACGCGCGCCCGAGTGAAGATTGCGCATCTCGCGCAGCGCGTCGTCCATGCAACTGATAGCAGCGGACACAAGCGCTCAGCTTGATTTCAAAAACAAAAGATTTTAGCGCTAGATCTCTTATTTAATGGCGAACTAAATTAATGATCTTCTAGTTAACTGGAGATGTTTTATTTATTTGTATTAGGTACATCCGTGCCTCAATGTTTCAAAAAGTGAATGTGTGTGAAACCATAGTAAAAAACAATTGGTGTTGATTGACGCCAATCGGACGTTCATGTTTTTTTCCGCCTATTTGAAAGTTAGGCTAATAATAAAATGTTGCATTCTATACGGCCTGCTTATGTCATTTTTTAAGTTACATAGTCTGCCTCCAGTTTTCCTCAACTTGACTAATTAAGAGGCGATATTTGATCGGCATATAAAATTTTTTTTTTTTTTAAACGGCATCATTTTTTTCTAGCGGAAACTCTGGTCTATTATATAATTACCATTTCTGAGTTCACAAATTATTAATTTTTTTTTTTTTTTCCATAAAAGAGCACCATTGATCCTTTTTGATTTTAAAGAAAATGTAAGGATTTCCGTTTTGGATATTTCGGTTACAAATGCTTTCCAGTCTTCTAAAGTGGGTGAAGTAGGTTGAAGCCATTTATGAGTAACAGCCTTTTTGGCTGAAACCAGGAATATATACCATATGTATGTATAATTAGTTTTGTGCAAATCTGGGTTCAACAAATATAGCACATTAAACTGGAATGGAATTTTAACTTTTAATGTAAAAAAATAAATCCTATGTACATCTTTCCAAAATAGGAAAATAACTGGACATGCCCAGAATATATTATGATGATTTGATACTTCTGAATTACAGCATCTCTCCAACACCCTGACCTTATTTCGCTATGGCACTTTTGAGCCAGGGAAATACATTTTTTTAAATCGAATTAGATTTTTCCAAGCAAATAACTTCCATTGGTGGGAGCCTAGTTTTCATTTGGATTTACATGTTTTTAACCAAGCCTCTTCTGCTATAATCATGTTTCCTTCCTTCTCAAATTTATTTCTGACATAGGAGGTAGATTTTGATTTATGATTTTGAGGACAGTGATAAGATTACCTTACTAATTGTAGTATAGCCTTATATGCAGACAAGAATCTACACAAAATCATTGTGTTCCCAATTCCCCTTCTTGTTCATTGTTGAGTGGAAGTAGTGTCTTATTTTAAAGTATTTATACAAGTCGTTACTCCCAACCCAAACCGATTCTTAAATTATTGAAAGGTTAAAAAAAAAAGTTTGTTAGAAAAATATGATGTAACTCCTTTTTTAATCCATTTCTTAAAAGTTTTGTTTAGATTATTTGCGCTGAAGTCTGTATCAAATGCACACCACCTTGCTATTTAAAAGCGTCTTTCAATTCACATTTTTTTCAATTACTTTGGCTCAAATTTCTAAAGTAGTAGTAATTCATGGATTTTTTCATTTATTTATATAAATTCTTAATAGGTTATCATTAGCAATTACAATTACTGCTTGAACCGGTACTTCAGAGAAATGTGAAAGTTCAATCCATTTCTATCTTGCTGCATAACTTGGTTTGCACCAGTAAACTATTATAACTATAGCGTTATAATAGTTTTTAAGAGAGGGCAGGGCCAAACCTCTCCTGTCTTTACATATAAGTGTAATAATGAATTCTGGATTTTTTTTTTTTTTTTTACCTAACCAGACTAACGTTAATCTATTTGTCCTAATCTTTAAATTGTTCTTCTGAGATCTTTACAAGAAGTGTCTGAAATTGATATAAAAGCCTCAGGGGCATATTTATTTTATTTTCCCCCTTATCGTTGTCCAAGCTCAGCGTTGAAGGCATTCTAGTGGTGTCTGTTGTGGTCAGATGACATCCACCTGAAGACCCCTGTCCTTTATATCCTTTGTCGCCTCCTCCACAGAATTGTAGAGCACCGTTTCACCTTCGTAGAATACCCAGAGTTTTGCCGAACATGGAGTCTGGAACCTGATCTTCTTTTCCTTCAATGCTGTTTTTGTCTGCGCATATTACTTTAGTTTCTTTAGGACATCAGTGGGGTAAGTCATGGTCATGTAAATCGGGCATTATTTCATTTCAGCCCACCTTTACTCTACACCTGTCCCAAAATCACTTTCGTTTTGAGACTCAGGAAGTTGGCGATAATGGAGCGTGGTTTTGTACTGTCTGTAGGTTTTGGCGCCAGAGTTCTATGAGCCCTCTGAATATGTAGGTCCATCAATGGGTCAAGTCCCAGCCCGTCCTTCAGAAATTCTTCAATTATCTTAATGATCGATGAACTATTTTCACTGCCCTCTGGAACTCCAGAAATTCTAATGTTATCCCGTCTAGACCTGCCCTCTTGATCTTTTAGCCTAGCCTCGAGCTGAGTCTGAAGTTTTAGCAGTTCAGACAGCACCTCTCCTGTCAGTTGTATTTGTTCCTTGGTATCCGCGATACAACCTTCAGTTTCCTCAATCCTCTTGTTTGTATTGCGAAAAAATCCTCAATGTCCGCTGCTTTTTCATTATTTTTCTTTCTGAATTCTCTTAGCTCTTTGAGTATCTTCCCCGGGCCAATTTCCCTCTTAGCAATAGCATGCTGAAGAGCGGTCGGCTACATTTCGCCAGTTGTTTCTCCAGTTTCTTAGTGCCAGGGTTTGTCATTAAGATTTTGTACAACGTTTAGTTTCAGTCCACTAATTTGATTGGACAAGAGGTGTTCCAAGAGTTCCCAGAATGCTGATGTATTGTAACTGCACTGGAACATTGTATTGTTTATATCACCATTCCAATTCTATTGTTTGCAACATTCTAAACACTTGCAGTCGCAGAGCAAACAAATAGATAGTACACTACCATTCAAAAGTTTGGGGCAAGATTTTTTAATGTTTTTGAAAGAAGTCTCTTATGCTCACCTTTTTAAGGCTGCATTTATTTGATTAAAAATAGAGCAAAACAGTAATATTGTAAAATTATAATTTTTTAATAATAATATGTTTTAAAATGCAATTTATTTCAGTGATGACAAAGCTAAATTTCCAGTATCAGTACTCCAGTCTTCATTGTCACATGATCCTTCACAAATCATATGATTTAGTGCTCAAGAAACATTTCTTATTTCTATCAATGCTGAAAACAGTTGTGCTGCTTAATATTTCTGTGGAAACCACAAAAATGTTTCAGGAATCTTTGATGAAAGGCTTAGCCAAGTCTTTCATGAAAATCACAGCCTCTGTTAGTTTCACTGCTTATTGTAAATTTAATCATTTTTTATGAATAAAATACTGTATCTAGCACACTGACCTGGCTTTTGCAAACATGGGTTGAGTCGAGTAGCTGCCACCTCTGTGTGGCAGCGATAAAAGATTTGTGACCAAGTCTGGTTGTTGTTTGCTAGAAATGCTTTGTCGTATTACACACAACAGCTCAGTGCCGGACCTTTCCTTTCCAATTGCGCTTACAGTCTGTCAGATTAAATCTGAAGAATTTCAGTATCAAGAGCAACTAGAGGGTGGAAATATGAGAGGAGAAAAAGAGCAGGGATAGATGGCAAGACAGAATCAGAAGGAAAGAGGTGGATATCGTTTAGTGTAGTTTGGACATAGCTAGTTCAATGTGGCTTCTTTATCCTCTCAGACTGTATGGAGGATTAGATGTTTGATTCTTTGCCCAAAATAGACCTGCCTCGGAGAAACATGCAGGCAATGCTGGATAGAATTTGATCTTCTCTAAGCTGCTCAACAATGGCTTCTAAAGAGCCAGTCTTATAAAGTTATGCTAGAATATAGATCAGTTCTAGGGGTGGGAGTTGAAATTGCATTTCCTTTACACCCTATTTGCAAGTCACAATGGGGAGATGGAAACCAACGGTTAAGAGCCATTTGGTAAATTTACTATAAGATGCCATCTTTCATATATCATTCCCTCATAAATAGTTTATATACTGTGCCAGAGCATGGGGAATTCTGTCGAATCTCATTCCTGGTTTAACCAAGCATCTAACAGCTTATTCCCAACATATACCCCAGAGAGTGCTGTATTTTAGGAAGTTCCAGGGGAAATTATGACATGTGCTGTCAATAGGTTTAACTTTGTGTGTGTGTGTGTGTGTGTGTGTGCGTGTGTGTGTGTGTGTGTGTGTGTGTGTGTGTGTGTGTGTGTGTGTGTGTGTGCGCGTGTGTGCGCGTGTGTGCGCGTGTGTGCGTGTGTGTGTGTGTGTGTGTGTGTGTGTGCGTGCGCGTGTGTGTGTGCGCGTGTGTGCGCCCATGTGTTTAAGAAAAGAAAGTACTTTTTGTCATATGATCTGTGGATGATATTTCATGCCTGGTAATTAATTTCACCACACAAAGCTTGCAATTGAATGTGACCTCTGTTATCTAGTTACCAAATCAATAATTTGCTGTTAGCTGTTTTTCTGGGAGAGATTATTGTTCTCGGAACTATCCAAACTTGTGATAAACACGCACAGGCTTCTGATCTTGGTTAGTCTGAGGTAATTAATTATTTGTTTGTTTATTTTATTGTAGTATTTATCTATTTTTTATTTTATTATTGATCCATATTTTATTTTATTATTGATCCATATTTTATTTTATTGTATATTTTTTTATTATTATTTTGTTTTGTTTTTAAACAATGATAAACAAATATAAGGTACAGTTTAAAATTAATCATCAACATAATGGCCACTTAAGTAATATTAATGATAGTGCTAAATGATATCCAGTATGAATTAAAATGAACATGTTTTTGGTCAATGAAGGGGTACTTGAGCCTTCCTCACAGGGCTTTGGTGGAATATTTAACAACATTTTTTGAGATGCACTTTTTTAGGCAATTATAAAAGCGTATATTTAATCTGTTCAGGTGGTCTTATAATCATAGATTACTAAACCATGAGATCTTGCTGACCCTGTACTTTTCAGGAGAATGAGGCACGTGGCTCCTCAAGTAATGGCTGTTTAGTTTCATCTAATTTCTATCATCCTTCAAGCTTAACAGCTTATTTCAAATAGCAGCAGAGCTTTTTCATCCTTGCTTTTTTAAATGACCTAGGTTTCTGCGAAACATTTCTTGCTCTTCTCAGGCTAGTAGTCTTTCCTTGTCCACCATTCTTCAGGGACCGGCCCCGTACATGTGTGATAGGGGAGGTCTCGCCTCTGCTTTGCAGAAGGGTGTTCCTTTGAGGTCAATCTCAAGAGTTCCTTGAGAGAGACAGAACGAGGCAAAGGCCATGAGGTGAAAGAGTGTTCTTTGTTTGAAATGTGAAGTGGGATTTAGTAGTTTCACACCTACAGCATGTAGAGAAGATATACTGGAACAACAACAGTTCATGCTTGATGCCTTTTCATTAGTTCGGTTCTATCTTGTTTCTTAGGAGAAGCATCAGAGGTTTAGGTTATTTAGATGATATTGATGAACTGATATTTTGGATAATTTTGATTATATTATTTGTATTGGTTTCTATTGCTTTAAATCGCAAGACTGGAGAAACTGGAAGAGAGGGGTACTCTCTGAGAAAACAAAGGAAATTAACATTTGAACTCTCTTGCTATATTACCATCCCCATTCGAGACACGGTCACACTTGAGTTGATCACCTCCCAATTTACATCATTCCCTTCACCCATCCTTACCTGAATTCACCCAAAAATCTATATGGTTTAATATGAACAATTATCATACAGTATAAAATACATGTTTGGTATCGTTTAAAATGTCTCAGTGCGACTGGTACAAAGGTCTCATTCCCACAGAAGTAAACCAAAAAGGTAATAAGGTGTGGAGAGTTTAGAGATATCTGTTAACTGCTGTGGGTGTGCCCCCATGTTAATCAACTTCTGTCCCCAGTAAGTCTGGGACGGTGATTAATGCAAATTCCCACTGTGAACTCATGTTTACATTTGAAAAGAGGTTTCTGTCTTGGTCAGAGTATTTAGGGAGATGCTGAAGAGAGGCTCAGGGTGATTTGTAACTCAAATTAGCCTGTGATGCGGAGTGTATGCAGGCACTCCGCATAATGTATTTTATAATGTCAGGTTCGCATATTCTCTCTTTATTCCAGAGCATTTGATGTTTTGTATTTATTATTTTTTAACCGATTATGACATTGGCATGATACATTTACCTGACATAATAAATTGTTACATTTGATTTTATTCGACTGACTCTGAAATTGTTTTCCCAAATAGATTAAACGGATTTGTTTATCACAAGTTTTGCGTCAGATTAGTGACTACTAACATTTGAATTAGAATCACTAATTCAAGTGTACGTGTTTTGCAAAAACAAGAAGTGAATTTCCATTTACGGCAGCAAAATCCTTCTTGACCAACCTAAATATGGGTGTGTCTTACCTCTGTTTTAATTTAATGTTACTTTAGATAAGTGTACGCGGGAAACCACAGCATGGCCAATCCAAAGCTATTATAAGACAAGAAAAGTTGGTTGACTTATATCTGTAGTAGTGGCCATACCTCTGCCTGAAGTAAACCGTTACTTTAATTTCAAGTGTATGCAATCACGGGGGCTATACTAAAGTATCTTTGATTGTGTAAGTGTGAATGCGACCAATCTCAGGTATATAGCAATTACCTCTGCTTGGTGACCGAAGCTGGCGAGATTGTGATCGTGAGACCCGCGTTAAACAAGGCGTGAGGACCTCTGAGCGACATAGCTTCCTAATATGAACGGGTAAAATATAAGTAAAGAGTTAAACAGAACAATCAAATGTATTGCTAAACTATTAGATAATTGACCAATAACCAATTGGCAATCTAACCTAAATTCGAGGTCAATATAAAATGGAGTCAGTTAAAAGCTTAAATGGAATTAAATTACTTTGCCACGTGGAAAGACAGTAACACGCAGAGACCTATACTTTACTTTACAGCTGTGGCCAAAAGTATTGGCAGTGACATAAATTGTGTGCTTCACAAAGTTTCCTGCTTCAGTATTTGTAGATTATTTTTTCCGCACGTTTATATGGTATAGAAAACAATGCTAAGCATTTCAAGTCAAAAGGCTTTTACTGGCAAAAATGTTTAGTATATGCAAAGTCAAATTTTCAATCTTTTTTGGCCAATTATAATTTTTTTGTAATTATTCAATAATGCATCTGGTTACTCTGCACAATAATCTTGAAACAATGTGGATCAACACTACAATAACTGAAGCAGCAAACTTTGAGAAACACAAAATTTGTCACTGCCAATACCACTGTCACTGTCACATGGCCACTGTCAGGGTTCTGTCACTTCTGTCTAGTATATAGCTGTGTCCCAATTCAGGGGCTAAATCCTTTAAAGACCGCGTTCTTCGAAGTGCGCGGCCGATGCGGCCTTCGAAGGACGCACTGAGACTCGTTTAAAAGGGGAAAGTATAGCCGATTGCGTCATCTTGGCGCGACGAAGGCTGTCCCATTTCGAAGGTCCTGCGAAGGCTCCTTCAAAATGCATCCTGCAAATACGTCCTTTTCGTGTGAATGCAGGATACATCAGGAGGATCCTTCGCAGCCTTGCCTACCCCAGAATTCATTGCACGCCGGAGACGAAATTGCCAGATTAGACTTTTAAATGTAAGTATTGGATTACAATTTAATCGAGTAATCTAGTGCGTTTAATCTAATGTAATTAACCTAATGTATCTAATGTGAGTAATCTAATGTATATCTAATGTAATCTAATGCGCAGCCTTTGACACTGTGGACCATTCTATTATGTTGCAGAGATTAAAACATGAGGTCAGCATCCATGAAAATGCATTACAGTGGTTCGAGTCATATCTTTTAAATAGGAGTTTGTCTGTTGAAATTGGAGAATTTTCTTCATCCTTAGTACCAATAACTTGTGGGGTGCCCCAGGTCTCCATTTTGGGTCCAGTTCTTTTCTCTCTTTACATGCTACCTCTGCGCCGGAATTTCGAACATTACAAGATCAACTATCACATCTATGCAGATGATACTCAAATCTATTTACCATTAGATTTTTGGAATGAATCTGTCTCGTCCTTGTTAGCATGTTTGAAGGATATCAGAGTTTGGATGGACAAAAATTTCCTTCAATTAAATGAAAAGAAAACAGAGGGTATCCTGTTTGGCTCTAAAACTCAAATTGACAAATACAGTGTTTCATTAAGTAATTCGCAGTTAAAAGTTAACTCTTATGTTAGAAATCTTGGGGTCATTTTTGACTATGAGATGAATTTTCATAAACAAATAAACTCTGTAGTTAGCACCAGCTTTTTTCAACTAAAGTGTCTTCGTAAGTTAAAGCATATTCTAACTTTTAAGGATTTGGAGATATACATTTGGAGATTTGGAGTAATACATGCTCTTATATCCTCACGACTCGATTACTGTAATGCTTTGTACGCTGGAATTAGTCAATCATCAATTTCACGATTGCAGTTTGTTCAAAATGCTGCAGCTCGTTTCCTACTGGGACAAAAAAGAGGGAACATATTACACCTATACGGGCCTCTCTCCACTGGCTACCCGTGAAACAGAGGATTGATTTCAAGGTTTATACTTATGTGTTCAAAGCTTTAAACGGATTTGCCCCGATTTATATATCCGAACTTTTAAGCTCATATTCTCCTTAGAGATCACTTAGATCATCATCTAAGTTTCTATTAATTGTCCCAAAAACCCGCCTAAAAACAAAGGGAGATAGGTCTTTCTCAGTTTATGCACCAAAATTATGGAATACTCTTCCATTATCAATCAGAGTTTCCCCTACATTAAACATTTTTAAAGCATCGATTATAACGTACCTTTTTGCACAAGCATACTAAAATGCATCTAAATGCTGTATGTATTTCTGTAAAGATCATGTGAGTTGTCTATTTTAATGTTGTTACTAGGTTGTATATATATATATATATATATATATATATATATATATATATATATATATATATATATATATATATATATATATATATATATATATTTTTTTTTTTTTTTTTTTTACTTTTTTTTATGTTTTTTTTTTGTTTGAATTTTTTTAAATGTTATGCTATCTGTATGTGCAGCTGTACTTAGATTGTGAAGCACTTTGGTCAACATTCGTTTTGTTTTAAGGTGCTATAGAAATAAACTTGACCTTGAACTTGACCTATTTAATGATAAAAAAAAAATTATAATAAAAATAATACAATAAAGGTTACAATAAATGTAAAATACTTATATGTTACCAGTAACGTTATGTGATTTTACATAGGCTAGTTATACCCTTCAGACATTATTATTTATATAAATTGACCATGGTGAACATTTTTAGATGGTTTTTCAACCCCATTTTGTTTTTAGGCAGTTATATATATAATTTATACAAAGTATAAAGTTTATATTAAATCCAGTACAAATGTTACTGCCGCTCGTCACAACGGCTGGCGCAGTTGCTAGACGACAAAACCAGACCGTCCCATTGAACAACTCATGGGACACTGCCAGCAACAATTTGTTAATGTGACAATACATTTTGTTAGTTTCATTTTCATTTCAAATAACCAGTGGTGGAATGTAACGAGTCCGACATACATTTACTCTGGATTAAAGTATAATTTTGAAGTACTTTAGATTGTTATTCAACTCCACTTCATATCAGAGGCAAATATTGTACTTTTTATGAAAAACTTTTTATTTACACATGGATATTAGATTATGATATTAGATATTGCTTAAAAAAATATGAACAGTATATAATAGAAACACAAAAAATATGTCTTCTAGTTCAGGAACAAGCAAAGATTGGTCTTGGAGGGCCGCTTTCCAGAGTTCAGCTCATAGGGCAGTTTTGCATGTTAACATATTTTATGGTTTGATTTTTGAGTATGTGAGTTAATTTCTAACATCTCAGTGACTGGCAGCCCATGCCTGAGTCAGCCCTGCAAATCTGTTGGTAGACGGTGAAAATATGCACTGATCCCAGATTATTCCCTCTGGCAGAGGCTTTACCAGCGTCATTGTGCAGCCCATTATCACCATGATCTCCTGCTCAGCTCAATAAAAGTCTACAGAAAAATGTTTTCCTCCAATCTGTTTTATGTAGGCTATACTGTTAATTTAAACCTTTATTTTGTTTTTCTTATCTTAAATGTAACTTATGTTGTAAATAGTTGTAAAAAGTAGGCTACTGCGAGTAAAAATGTATAGAACAAGAATTTATTTTGTATCAAATATACAAATTAATTGACATGACAAAAATACAGAATAATTCCTTTATTACATTTACAAGTTATAACTTGCATTACAAAAATAAACAATGCACAGAAATTATTTTTTGTTTCATTTACAAATTATAACTTACATAAAAATAATGTTTAATTTACTAATTTTAATTCACATAACCACAAGTTTATTTCTCTACCAATTTGTCAAGAAGAGAAAACACTCTGTCCATTTTCTCCCTGCTTTGTCTCTCTGAAACTTCATGTCCTCCCTAAATATCTCGATCAGCTCATCCTCTCGGTCTCGTTTTCTCTTGGCTGGTGCTGGTTCCTTGTTCTATCCTTCGCAGCCGGTGAAAGAAAGACGGGAGGCAGGGTTGCCAGGTATGTGCAACTAAAGTAGCCATAAAGCCCATCGGCTCTTCTCCATCACCGGGCAGCCGAATTCTCCACTGGGGGATGTTTTGGAGCGTCAAAATCGTACTTACGGTGGTGGAACTCAACCCGCGGAAAAAATGTTTGCCCGCGGCAACAACGTAAAAGTATCCGAATTGTGCGGGAAAACCTCAAAGGAAAGATCCTTTGAATTGGGACAGCCTTCACGCCGCTGTGACGCAATCGGTCTACAAATACGGCGGAGGATTCAGCCCCTGGAATTGGGACACAGCTTATTTTTTGGTTTTGTGACAGAGCCCTGACACTCCTGTTTTGTTCATGTCTTGGTTTGTGTGAGCACATGGCTTGTGATTTGTTTTACTGGCCATGTGCTTGTTTTTTTGTCATGTTTGGTGTGAGCACATGGCACAAGGAAACATGACAAGCCTGTTGATTTACTAACCCAGCCCATCTTGTTACCTGATTATTGATTAATTTGCCCCACCTGTCCTCCCTCGTTACCTGCTTTGTTTGCTCTCCCTGTTTATTCTCTTTGTCTTTTCAATCATGTGTTGGTTTGTTGTCTAAAGGCGGGCATACACTGTGCGATGTCTGTGCGATTTCAGCAAGGTACCTACTCACACTGAACGAGTAAATCGCATACGATGTAAAGCCAAAGCTCAGGATTTATGTGCTCACACTATACGGTCCGAACGTCGAGCTGCGACTTGACTGCTCACACTACGTGTGAAATATCTGCGATAAACCCCCGTGCTGGGTTGCGCCTAGACGATATCATGTATCCAGAGATATTGTCAAAACAAGCATTAGCTATCAATATCAAGATGATTTAGCAC
The DNA here is from genome assembly GCA_030578255.1 of Tiaroga cobitis. NCBI lineage: Eukaryota > Metazoa > Chordata > Actinopteri > Cypriniformes > Leuciscidae > Tiaroga > Tiaroga cobitis. The sequence continues at coordinate 18,740,579 of CM060593.1, read as the reverse complement.
TTCCAATTTATGTATTAAATTATTATTAGTATTATTGTATTAGGGAAGGCTAATTTTATTATTAAATTGATCTGCTATTATAATTAATTTGCCACGCAATAATTTCACAGCACATCACCACAAAGCGCTGTGACGATAATAAAATATTACATAGAAGCTTACTTATCGAGGAATAATAAAATAATAATAATACAATTTATATGCCTATTTCATTGTAATCGACCTAAATGTTTTGTAAAATTTTCAATGAGGATCGATTACAATGAATTATATATCATTATATTAACAGTCTATAATATGTCCGAACACTGCAATAAGTAGTCATCAATGAAAATCAAAAACAGGTTTATTTCAAAAACATTGTTTAACAAATTAATAAAAGAGACATGGTGTTACATCGCAGGTGGCTTGGAAGACGTGGGTAATAACTGGACAAACTGGAGGTAAGCAACAGTAATTTGTAGCTAGTTTGAACTACAGAACTTAAAGAGTTCCCTCTTTTCGTATGCTGCAGATTGAAATAGTTAAAATTCTGTTTTCGCGCAGGCGCAGTGAGGGAAAAAACCCTTAGTTTAGGTTCGTAGCTCTGCTTCAACTGTGCGATATAGTCACGAGGAGCGACCAACATTTCTGACATGCCAGAAATTCATCCGACCATCCGATTGCCGATCGGGAGAGGTTAATCGCCTCTCGTTTCTCCCTGTACACTGCACGAACACTGCACGACAAACGACGCACGACAAAGCTGAAAATTGCCCCGACCCGAAAAAGAGTCGCACGAGTCAGAATTCGGCTCAAAATCGGACAATATTCGCACAGTGTATGCCCGCCTTAAGGTAACCTCATGTTTCTTGTTTCCTGCCAAGTCCAGTCTGTAAAGTATTGCTACCTGTCTTGTTTCCCTCTACGGGGTAGTTTTTGTTTTAATTTTTTACTTAATAAAACCCCATTGTCTTGCACTTGAGTCCTCGCTACTTCCGCCTACCCAAACCCTGACAGCCACGGCTATACATTTAAATTCTTGTTATGTTTTATGCATTTTAACACTTTCAAATTTGTATTTAATGGTTTGTTTATGTGTTAGATTTATTTTTTTATCCCTTTCATACACAATTTTTTTGTCTATTTCATTTATTCACAAGTAATTACAAACTATCAAAACGTTTTATTTTTGTATTTTTTATAAAATAAAATAAAAAGATGGATAAACAGCAGCATTTAACTAAATATATTATTTTGGAAATAATAAATATAATATTATTTTCTTTATCTAGGCTGGCATCTTTGCAGGAAGTCAGTGAGTCATTTGTTTGAATTAGTTCATTTAAATGATTCACTTAAAGGGTTAGTTCACCCAAAAATGAAAATTAGGTCATTAATTACTCACCCCCATGCTGTACCAACCCCGTAAGACCTTCGTTCGTCTTCGGAACACAAATGAAGATATTTATGATTAAATGTGACAGCTGGATCACTCCTCCATAGGCTGCCTAAGGGAATGAATCCTGACGTCCCAGAAAGTCAATGAAGAAAATGTTTAAATATTCCATGTCACAACAGTGGCTCAACTATAAGTTTATCAAGCGACGAGAATACTTTTTGTGCGAAAAAACAAACAAAAATAATGACTTTATTCGACTATTCCTTTTCTTCCTTGTAGGCCTGAAACGAGACTTCAAGAGATTTCCACGACGCGCACGCGCGAGAACTTAACTGAAGTAGTTGAAGTAGATCGCAATTCTCGCGCATGCGTTGTGGAAATCTCTTGAAGTCTCGTTTAAAGTCGTTATTTTTGTTTTTGTTTTTTGTTTGTTTTGTCACATTTAACCCTTTCACACGTAAGTTTAAAATATTCTAACTGACCCCCCAGCGTGAGTTTTTCAAGGCGACCGTTATTTAGAACTTGTCACTTTAATGTTTCCATGGTGACGCGTCATTGCTTGTTACGTGACACAGCACAACCACAACACAGCGCTGAATGAATGAGCATCTGCTTTTATGTCATTTTTCCTTTTTTATTAAAATTATTCCCAAATGTATTAGCTATAGCATGAAACACTGATATTCCGATTGTCAAATATGTGCAAGTGGATGGGTTTTGTTGTTTAAACATCTTTATAACGATCGCGTTAGTTGAGCTGTATGCACAATGGGCGGCGCCATTTTAGTTTGTTGTACAGTTCAGAGAATCGGATCTGTTGGATTTACAACACGTCAATTCCTCCACTTCTCACGAAATACATGAAAGTAAGTGGCCGTTGAACTGGGAGAAGACTAGGGTCAAATGTAAAGCTACTTACACAATGTGTATCTGATATGAATAAAACGTGTCGTCTTATTTTATTATAATGGAAAGGATTATTATTGCCGCTTCCATAGACATCAGTGTGTATTTTAAAAACTCAAAATCATTGTTTTGCTAGTACTTATGTTTATTTAAATGTCTAAAACCTAAAATAAACATTATGTGGTTGAAAACACTCAATAGTTGTGATATATGACATCACTGAGTGCGTCCGTCTCTGGCTCAGCGCCAGCCAACGCGCGAAAGCTCGTTTGAATTTAGCAGTTGATCACGTGATGCACTGACCGTTCTAATCACACCAGTGTGATCGTACGCTCCAGGGACCAGCCAAGACTGATCACACCGGTGTGATCGTACGCGTGAAAGGGTTAATCATAAATATCTTCATTTTTGTTCCGAAGACGAACGAAGGTCTTACGGGGTTGGTACAGCATGGGGGTGAGTAATTAATGACTTAATTTTCATTTTTGGGTGAACTAACCCTTTAAATAACTGAATTGCTAAAATGAATCAGATTCTAAATGCTTCAAAAGTGAAGGATTGTTACTGGACAAGTTACACTATTATGAACAGTTGAAGTACATTCAGGCTACTGAAATATGTAGTTAAATTAGTAGCGTCACTATTTTTAGTTAGTTACTCCCCTGCTGGTCATGTCAGCATGAAGCTCTCTAGCGGTTTGTCAAGCTATTGTGTGTGTGTGTACAGTATGGGTTGAAGCCCTCATGGGTAATCCTGTCCAGCACATGGGTTCTACAATGGCCCTACAGTGGTGGTGGCTGAGGTTGATGAAGTGAAACTGTTCCAAGTGACAAGAAAGTCTGAAGACACAACCGTCCCTCGACACAAAGCCAGCCTTCACCACCCTTGCGGAACAAGCAAGCCAGGATGAGGTCTGTGAAAGAGACAGCAAATGGATTGGGAGAGCCAGAAAAAAAAATAGCAAGAGCATTTGGGATGTTTCTGGAAGGACCTGAGGAAAAGGCAGTTCAAGGCTTTAAGAAGATTACTGCCAAGTGAGTCAGCAGCTGACCAGCGAGATGAGTGTTAGTCTGCCAGCTCATAAAATACACCAGGGGCTGTATTTCTTCCGTTTTCCCTCCTCAGTCCCTCGCTACTGTAGTTTGAGTATGTGCTGCAGACGGTCTTTAGAGCTGTCAACACTGAACTCTGTAAACCTGCCCTTATGTGACTGAGGTCAGAGACCAGTAGACAGCAGAAGGCAGGCTGTTCACCTCATGCCACTGGGAACTTCCAGTCATTTTTAAACAGCTATTAAAATTTTTGGCGCTAGGTTGAAAGTCCTCACTCTGCAAGACAATGCTGGTTTCCATTAACAAAATGCGTTTGTGGTGATGGTGTAAATTTTCATGGTTTCATTATGGGGTGTGGATGGCTCGACCTGAAAGCTTTTTGAGGTCATGTGACCATGCGGGGCCTTTGCAAACTTTATGACTCAATCCCTCTGAGAATGGAAGGGCAGTGTATTGGATTCAGTCATAGGCTGCTGTCCCTTTCTATTTTAAGAAGGTGATATCACTTAATTTATCCCTGTTGCGTGTGTGTGTGTTTTCTTTGTATGCTTTTAAGGGTATTTGCTTTCCTCGACACCTCTGTATCCACGGCTATGAATTAGAGACGGCCTGCTTATGCAGTCTCATAACAGCAAATAAAACATGGGCAGAATCTCTCCTGTCTCTCTTGCCATTTAAAGAGCCATTAGTCTTAAAGCTGTGGTTAATTAAAATATGTCTAATGGATTCTGCTTGAAAAATATAAATCACATTTAGTTCAGTTACAGGGAATCATTTAGCCAGCGTGATGTTTGTGCACAAGGGCCACGTCTGTGATTTTCCCTCTCATTTCCTGAACGTCCTTTAAAAAATACCCATAAAATAAGTAACTGAGTCACAAATATTGTGTATAAATATATTAAACATCAGACTTAACATTGTAGTAGATATTTGCCACGGTTTAGTCTGACTTTTTTAAAAAACAACTTGTCTGAAATCAGTTGGAATGAAGGGTTTACGTGACAGTTTTAAAAGATGAATTACTGTTTAACTCTGAAATGCATTCTTTTTAAAGTGCAAGAAACATACAGTTAGGGAAGGGCAATACATCAATATCAACAACAACAATAATAATAATAATAATACATTTTTAAGGAACATCATACAAACAATACATTTTATTCATATGTTCCATGTTTTTATACAGTATATTGTTCTATTGTCCTTATTTGACAAAAACAGAAATGCAAATGAATTTACATATTTTCATTTAATTACATTTCATTTACTACTCATCTCCACTACAAATAGGAAAAAGAGGCTACAATATGCAAGAGCTCACCAAAATTGGACAGTTGAAGACTGGAAAATGTTGCCTGGTCTGATGAGTCTCGATTTCTATTGAGACATTCAGATGGTAGAGTCAGAATTTGGCGTAAACAGAATGAGAACATGGATCCATCATGCCTTGTTACCACTGTGCAGGCTGGTGGTGGTGGTGTAATGGTGTGGGGCAGGGACGTGCAGAGAGTTCTTCAGGGGCTCAAATGTAAAAAAGGGGCATATATATATATATATATATATATATATATATATATATATATATATATCGTCGCTGCCCGATGAAACTCACGTATGTCCAAAACGGTTACTTTTCAGGAAGTGAAAAAAAACAGCGTCATTTCACAGCAGTTGAACGTAGCATTGTCATACTTGGTCCGGCATCTTTAAATGTAACCATATTCTTGCCAGTGTAATGATATAATCCACATTTTACCAAAATCAAGTTTAAATGGACATACGTGCATATTTTACAGTAACGGTGGTCGATACGCGTTCTTCCGATCATTAATTAGAATGACCAAGTCGCGTTTCAGATGACAGCTGAATAGGCTACGCTCAGTTTATTAAGGCGAGGCACGGCAGGCAAAAACATCGGGGGTTTTTTATCAGTCAATTTTGAGATTTTGGGATATTTGTCTTCAATAACATGTCTTCTTTCAGACTTGTGGTGAAAAAAAGTCTGAAATACACATTTAGGTCTTTATTTTACTACACTTTGTCTGTTTGCGTCTGTAGATTTCTCATAAAATTATCAAAAGTTGTCGTTATAAATCATCCCTCTGCTCCGCTATAATTTGATCAGTTTGACAAAAAAAAAAAAGTATAAATCTTATCAATGAGACCAAGTTTATTTACATACTAGCAAGCAAGCTAATCTGTGAAGAACTAAGTTAGCCTGTGGACAATTACTTCATCTAGACCATTTACCGGTAAATAACAGTTGTGAATATATAATAAACTTGAGAACAGTTGTCAAAAACATTTGCTGATACTTTACCTCACAGTGTTAGCTATTCGGCTATCCAATGCTGAGCCTCCAGAGACGAACTTCACGAGACCGGCGAGATGCCTCCACAGGGCGGGAGATACGCGGCGTGATTGACAGCTTTGACAGCAAATGGATATACGTGGAAATCAGATGACATGATTTCACAACTTTTCATTGGTCATTTAGATAATGTGAAGCATACTGTATACGGAAATGAACCTGGACATTCTATCCGTCGAAAAATCTCAAAATCGGCAAAATGGACATACGCGGTTTTCATCGGACAGCGACGATATATATATATATATATATATATATATATATATATATATATATATATATATATATATATTAGTGTGTATATATATATATTAGTGTGTATATATATATATTAGTGTATATATATATATAGTGTATATATATATATATATATATAGTATATAAGTATAATAAGTAGCCAACCGGACAAAAGTTTGGACACTGAACTTTTAAGCATTTATTTTATTTGATCTAAAATAAAAAAAACAGTACTATTGTGAAATATTACTTCAATTTGAAATAATTGTTTTCTATTATAATATACGTATAACCTTTGATACTTTTTTCAGTATTCTTAGTTTTAAAAAAAGAACAGCATCTATTTAAAATATAACTATTTTGTACCAATATACACTACCAATCAAAAGTTTGGGGTCAGTAATTTTCTTTCTTTCTTTTAAAGAAATTAATACTTTTATTTAGCAAGGATGTGCTAAATTGATAAAAAAAGTGACAGTAAAGATTTAATGTTGTTCTATTTAAATTTTTATTCATCAATGAATCCTGGAAAAGGTATTTAAAAAAAAAAAAAAAACATTAAAATAGAAGTGTCCAAATATTTGACCAGTTGTACTGTACTATTATACTATTGCTGCATAATTATCTATAAATAATTGTGTTTACTGCATAATAAACGTTGTATCAATTTACATAGACAAAATACAAGTGACTTGAATAGGCTACTAGTATTACTTACCATTAATGCTACTTTTGGTGCTAGTTTTGTGCAGTGCTTTGTAGTCAATTAACATCCATTGATTCAACGACGCAGATTCAGATCGCTTCATAAATGTAAATTCGTCTGTCCATGTAATTTTCAAACGATTTATGAATGACCTGAAAATTACCGCTCCACTTCATATTGTCCAATGAAATTTTAACTTGTTGTGCCTGTTGACGATTGGTCGGTGTATTATACATGACAAACAGGCTTCAATGAATTATGTATTATTTTAAAATATGTGATATGTTGATTTTTAATTGAATCGACACACTAACTTTACCTTTAATTATTGAAAAAAAAAGTAAAAAAAAATTGTGTTCGAGCCATATAGGCCTAACGTTACTCACTGAAAGAACCATATTTGGATCGAGAGCAGTGCCGGCGCTATGGTGGGGCATTCGAGGGCCGTGCCCCCCCTAGCGGTCATTGATGCCCCTCCTACCACAGTTGCTAATACAATGCTAAATCATAAATCTGATGTAGGCTATACAATACCGATGTCCAGCAATCTATTTAAATAGTACATTGTGTTTAATTTGTCGTTTAATGAGACCTAATTATATGTTGGTGCCAAAAAAATTCACGTGAAGAAATAGATATCCAATCCGACTTTTTTTGTATGTGCTTTAATGGTCCAGTGGCAACTTTAGACAAGCGTGTCAGAGATTCTGGGTTCTAATCCGCACTCGAATTTGTTTTTTTTCTCCTCATTAAAACCGATTATGTTTATCAGTGGTTGTATATCAAGCAGGGACACGTGACGTTTGTGTGCATTTTACTTTGTGATTTAACCGGAACGAATAGAGATTTCTCCGCAACAGATTAAAACGCGCATCCGTGTAAAGACTGTGCGCGGCAGCGCGAGCCACAAGAGAACACTTTATCAGGACCACTGATCGCAGTCAACGAGCACTTTGATCACTTGATTTCAAAAACAAAACATTTCAGCGCTAGATCGCCTCTTATTTAATAAATGAATGCTGTGCTAGTTAACTGGTGATGTTTTATTTATTTGTAGTGGTACATCCATGCCGCGAGATGTTTAAAAGTGGGGACAATATCGACCCTGGCAAAAAGTGGTGGGGAAATTCACAAATAATAATTATTATTAATAATAATAATAATAAAAGTTGTTTCGTTTTTTTGCGTCAAAATATTTCTCAAACGGCAGTGCCCCCTGCTGATGACCCAATGCCCCTCCAGTAGATCTGCTCTGGCGCCGACTCTGATCGAGAGCATCGGTACCCGAGCAGACTGTGGAAAACCTAAGTTATATGTGTACACCAGTGCATTTTCATTTTAAAACGCATAACTTTCGCTACGGTTGCGCCTGCCGTCCACAGAGTTTTCGACCCTCGAAAACGGAGACTGACCTCTTCAGTGAGTCAAGTCCGAAGCAAGACAGTCACATGCAAGTGACGCAACGCGTTATGGCAACGACATCTCAGACTGACAGAAACGTAAAAATAAACGTGAATTTAGGGTACTTTGGTCTTGTACACATTGTCATGTTAATTATAATCAAATGCATTTTGTTTTATTGACCACAATATTATCATTTATATTTGTTTGAGAAGGGCACTTTTGATTAATTTTGAAAAAGGGCAGGGGCTCGAGCACCCAAAGCCACTTTTATTGATTCACCTCCATCGAAATGATCAGACTTTAAACGCGAACCTGTGATTAACGCTGACGGCATTCACATGCTCATTCAGAATTGATTCTATAGTTCTGTGCTTTTGAAAATCTGTGCGCAGGTTTATAATTCATACAACCCAGCCTAAACAAACTACTTGTCTTGCCTATAAATTTTGATACAGAATTTTGTTTTATTTTATCACTTCGGGGTACGCGAGCCGAAATTCACAACGCTTTATCTGTAGATTGGGAAAGGGATCCTCCATAGGGAGAGGATAGTGGATACTTCAGCACTGCATTGTCATCGGGTCCAGGCGGATCTCCTTCGTCAGATCTGGACACGGCCTGGATCCGGCAGGCTGCGGGAAAACCTTGGGATAAACAAAGACACTAATATTAGCGTAGATGCCATTCTTCTTATGATGTAGCGAGTACATCAAGATTTAAGGGAAGTGTTCCCAGTTCCGGCTGACCTAATCTATGCAGCCTAACATTGAATTAAAGAAGTCTATAATGTATTATGTGTATGCTAGGTCAAAGAGATGTGTTTTTAGTCTAGCTTTGAACTGACAGAGTGTGTCTGCTTCCCGGACAATGGTAGGAAGACTGCTCCAAAGTTTTGGTGCTAAATAGGAAAAGGATCTACCGCCTGCAGTCGATTTAGATATTCTAGGCATTATCAACTGGCCGGAATTTTGAGATCGCAATAGACGTGAATAATGCGTTAAGAGCTCGCTCAAGAACTGCGGAGCAAAACCATTTAGTGCTTTGTAAGTAATCAACAATATTTAAAAATTTATACGATGTTTAATAGGGAGCCAATGCAGTGTTGACAGAACCGGGCTAATATGGTCCTGGTTCTGGTAAGAACTCGAGCTGCGGCGTTTTGAACTAGCTGTAGTTTATTTATTAAGCGTGCAGGGCAACCACCCAGTAGAGCATTAAAATAATCTAGCCTTGAGGTCATGAACGCATGAACTAATTGTTCCGCATTTCCCAATGAGAGCATATGGCGTATTTTAGATATGTTACAAAGCTCGAATCATTTCAAATTGGTTTCTTGAACATGACAATGAGTTCACTGTACTAAAACGGCCCCCACAGTCACCAGATCTCAACCCAATAGAGCATCTTTGGGATGTGGTGGAACGGGAGCTTCGTGCGCTGGATGTGCATCCCACAAATCTCCATCAACTGCAAGATGCTATCCTATCAATATGGGCCAACATTTCTAAAGAATGCTTTCAGCACCTTGTTGAATCAATGCCACGTAGAATTAAGGCAGTTCTGAAGGCGAAAGGGGGTCAAACACAGTATTAGTATGGTGTTCCTAATAATCCTTTAGGTGAGTGTATATATATAGGCCTATATCATATAAATATATATAAGTAGTCAACATTTGACTGTGGATCAAAAAGTTAATCAAAGTTGTCCTATATACCGGTATAATATTATATTAAATTGTTAACGTTTAATGAATTAATTACATTAATTGTAATGATACACTTGTATTAAATTTAAAAAAGGAAAACACACAATTTTGAAAATAATACAACTGATTTCATGGGGCCCTAAATTATAAATAAATAAATACAATTTGCTTATTCTGTTAAGTTTTTACTTGTAAACTATTTGTTTGAGGTCTGACAAATATGTGGAATTTCCTTCCACTTTAATGGTTAATGGTGTGAAAAGACTATTGTGATAAATGTCAGTATCAAATGATAAAATATTGGGATAATGTTTTTGTCCATATTACCCAGCTGCAGTAAGAAAGTAAAGTTTCACGTCTTAAATGTCAGTCTAGCTAGTGTTTGACTTCAGAAGCACAACAGTGTACCCGAGCGCACCTGCATTATCCTAACATAAGACAGATGTTGACCTGCTTTACTATTCCATTGTATGGCGTGTCTTGCTATATGTCCAGATGGATGCTAAAGCCACACTTTTGTTGTCCCCCCACAAATTTCCTTTTTTTTGTTTGCACCACCGTTGCAGGTGTTGACCATCTGGATTACGCTAATCTCCAGGGCAACAGCTGACCTGACCTGCGACGCTCTGCTCCTACTCTCCACAAATCTTACAGGTAAGTCTTCATAACTGATCTGAAACCAATTTTGCTTGGTGGTATGTAAGGCTAAGGTTTGGGGAAGCATGGTCATAGATCAGTTTTGCAGTGGTGGACGAAGTACACATACCATGTACTTGAGTAATATTTTACCTTGAGTATCTTTACTTTTACTCAAGTAAAAGTAGAAGTGCTGCCTTTAAACATTCACTTGAGTAAAAGTACAAAAGTATTTGCCTTCAAATGTACTTAAGTATCCAAGTACTTTGATTTTTTTTATGGCTATAATCTCCTATTATAATTTGTCACAAGACTCTTGCTTAACTCAGTCTAAGTGAAGACTAATGCCACTCTTGGCACACCAATCTATTAATGAAATGACATTAATTAGTCTGATATATATATGTATTTGCAAGCAATCACATCATTACTGCATGGCACGAGCTGATCGGCCTCTGTTAACTCTCATATTTAACGGCTCTGGTTCGCGCTTAGTAGATACCGCCAAGGCAAGTTCAAAACAAAGCGTGCGCGCTGTACTGTGATTGGTGGCTCGTTTGACCAGTTACGTTTTTATCCACTCATAAATAAAAAGGAACGACGGATTTTGAAAATGTAGTAGAGTAAAAAGTAAGATATTTCACTTTGAAATGTAGTGGAGAAAAGTAAAAGTCTCCCAAAATTGAAATAGTTGAGTAAAGTACAGTTACGCAAAAAAGCTACATAAGTACAGTAACGAATTACATTTACTTCGTTACTGTCCACCACTGCAGTTTTGCGTGTCAACTTAATGGCTTCTGGTGTTAATGGTCTCCCTTTTGAGGTATTGATAAATTGTCATACCGGCAGATGGGATTTGTGGTTAAACTACATATCAGTACATCTGAAAACGGATTCTGTTGACCCCGAGAACCTTTACGGAACACATTTCCAGGAGATTTTGGTCTTTATTCATGTGGTTTTAAACCTGTTTGGCTTTCTTTTTTTTCTTTTTTTTCAGGACATGAGTGTGGGTAAATGATAACAGATTTTTTTTTTTTTTAATTAAACTTTCCCTTTAATATAAATTAATACTATTTAAATAATGACAACTCTCAGAATAGTTTTAGCATGTTATTGAATATGGCAATGTTAATGTATTTGGTCTTGGCATTCTAGATCTGCTACATTGTTTCTGCTGCTGTTGATTATTGCTAGATATATAGTCACACTGCTGTGAGCATGTAAGATATGCTGCTGCTGCAGCATACAGAAAAATACATAAATCCCGTAGCAGATCTAGGCAGGTGGATCTGGGGGAGGTGGTGGATTTCAAAGGAACTGATGGCATGCTGCAGGACTAGCTTACAGCAAACAATGAACCAGAATATTTAAATGTTGAGCTAGACTGCAGGATCAACAGAGGCCGATCAGCTCGTGCCATGCAGTAATGATGTGATTGCTTGCAAATTGAATGTAAAGGGCCCAGCATATTAGTGAATATAGCAATTATAATGTATTTGGTCTTGGTGGTGTAGATCCCCCGACAAAGTAGGAGCAAGAAGAATGATACAATACAAGCCAACACTCATGCCTGGTTCCAAGAGTACGTAAAACATGCTGGTGCATTAATAGACATAGATAATCCTCACACAGAGACTCTAGGAAGACAATAGGACAATACCGTCCCCCAAACAAGCAGATATACCGCGAAGACATGTCCTGCTGAACATTCTTCATAAAAAAAACAAAAACGAATTTCACTTAAAATGGGTTATCATGCAAGCTATGCTTGCCTATAACCTCAAAGAAAGGTTGTGTTCCTGCAGCTGTTGTTGTTGTTATTGACGCAAAATGCATGTTATTATGCTAGCTTGCTTATATGCTTAATTATACACTCCTTGTATCATACGCAACTTTAAAACATCAAATATGATTTTAAACAGGTGTATTTACTGCTGCTGCTACCCAATTAAAATACATATTTTCACGCTAGCTTGCTTATATGCTTAATTATACCCTTTGTATCATACGCAACTTTAAAACATCAAACATGGTTTTGAACAGTATTTACTGCTGTTGCTGTCATAGACTCAAAATGCATATTCTCATGCTAGCTTTGCTTATGGTTAATTCACTCCTTGTATCATGTAAAACATCAGAGGTCAATCAGCTTGCGCTTTTGGTAATGATGTGATTGCTTGCAGATTGCATGTAAAGCTCCCTCTAGAGATTCATGACTGAACTAGATATAAATATGAGGAGTGATGCCCTTGTGGCTAAAAGGATCTGGTTTTGTGGCCCCTGAGCTCTCTAAAGTTGAGTAGCCCTGGTTCAATGCTTTTATATTCTGAACTGAGAACTCATTTTTCCATATAACGAAAGGGTACATACAGGGTGCAGCAAGATTTATTGATTGTTATCCCATGGTCTTTCATGGGATAGGCCTATGTGAAATTTACTTTTCGGTGCAGACAAAATTTCATGTGCTCAGAAAAGGCAATATAAGGAGATGAAAGTTGTGGTGGCTGGATTCAGTTTGTTGTTTTCCACGCTGCTTTGAAAAGCCCAAGACTTACTGGGGTTTATTTTGGTTTGCAGTTGAACCAAGGGTAAATCGAGGACTAATGCATGCTAGAATACACCACATATCTGTTTGTGTTCAGGGCTTTACAATGGATTAGCGAGTGTGAATTGGTATGAAACGCTAAGGGGATGAAGTAACAGATTTTCTGTATACAACTTTTCTGCAAATAAAGTTTAAACAGTAAAATGCTGCATAAACTCTGTCTACGTGTTGTGTTTTGTACATTGAACAGAGAACATTGCTTTACGGTTGCTTATTTATAGCTGTGTTCTCCATTAGGCCTATGTTTCATTTAAGGATCAGGTCTTGAGAAGAAAAAAAATAGCCAAAAAATAAGACAAAAGATGACATTGAGCCAGAGTGAAGAGCGATAAAACCTAATGCAGACAGCATGCCCCACATAATTTGATCTCGGTACAACTTTTGATTGCAGACCATACCAACGGTAATTGACAGTAACAAAAATGTGATGATAAAATTGGAGCAATAGGTTAAAGTTATTTTTAAAATCGTATCTGCTTGTATTGGGCACAGAGGATGCTTGTTTCAGAGAAAAGAGACCTGAAATTAACTATGGCCTTGTACACACTGCAACATTTTGTGATTGACAGCCACATGTAAATATGTTGTGAATTGCTTAAATTATTGTTCCTGTTCTTGGAATACAGGTGTCACTCCTGAATAATAACCAGCAGCATTTTCCCATAGATTTATTTAAATTCGCTTAACTTTGCTATAAGTATAAAATTCAGGATTAATAAAATTCAGTTCAGTTATTCCAAAGCTGTTAGGGATATTCTGGTTCCCTTTCAAGGGAACTTCGAGCTGCGTTTGAGACGCGGTGGGAACGCTCTGCGTGATTGCGTCATGAAGCACGTGTAAAATCAGTCCAATGGAAGCCCGATACGTCATGGGTGACGTCATAGACCAGGAAACTATAAAGCACCCTTGAAAACAGACCGCGACAGCTTCTGTAGTCTTCAGCAAGCGCTCTCTGTGATTCTGTCCTTGTCTATTTATTGTTGTTTGTCAAGCCCAATATATATATCACTATCTATCATTATGGCGAGCAAAGCAATATTATAGACGTTGTGTTGTTCCCTGCCCTCGTTACATCACGGGTGGGGACACACATCAGCTTTTTGTTGCTGTTTGGGAGTGGAGTATGCAACAGTCATTTCTCGAGGGATCTGACTGTGCATTGCGAGAAGCTGTCCGTGAGGACGCTCCGCTCCCGCCGGGCGTTCTTCGAGGAGGACGGTTCGGTTCGCGTTCCCCGAGCGGGTCTCTCTGTTGCCGAGGCTCGGAGACGGCTCGTATTTCGGGGTTCGTAAACGGATCTGACAGCGGGGGTTGGGACGGGCTCCGCCCTTTCTCAGCTTTCACATGCCAGATCTAGTGTGCTGCGATTTCCAGTTCCGAGGAATTGGTATCGTTAGTGTTTTGTTTTAAAAGAAGGAGAACAAAACAAATACAAATCTTTATAAAAAGGCAGATGTTTGAGTTTTCAATGAATACATTTTCCAGCTCATAACTCTGTTGAATAAAGAGGAGCTTTTTTAAAGAAAAAAGGAGGCTTTATCTAGTGCTGTTGCCAGTTAAATATTTACTGGCCAGCTGAACATTATGAGATTGAAAATAAAGAAGAGTTTGTTAAAGATGAACTGTATCTTAAACAGAGAAAACTCTGTATCTCAGCCTCCTCGTCGGGGACTGTGGTTTTTCCCTATCTCCACACTGAGGTGTCGAGATCGTGGAATAAACCGGTTTGTATTTTATGTGTTTAATCCCCAGATGTCTGACTATAGTAATGTTTGGGTATTAAGTATCATAGTATGACATTGCCTCGGGTTAAAGAGACGCTTACGAGCTTTCTCTCTCCCGAGTCGGCGTCATCGTTATTAACCCCGACGTTACCCACCAGCCATCTTAAATAATGAATACATTTTTTATTAGGCAGCGCTGGTGGGTAAAGTATGTAAGGACATGGATGAATGTGAGGGGCGACTCTCTGAGGAGGGTCGCAGCGCTGCCAGTTCGGTTGTTTCCTGCTGGTGGCCACAGAGTGATATATGTATGTATATATATATATATAAGTTTTTCTGATATAAAGATAAAGGAAAATAAAGATATAATTATGTCTGTTCTTCTGGACGCTCCGCTTTCAAGAAAACTGAGATATAAACCTTTCATCATTCTTCCTCACCAATCTAATGTTCCTGAGATATTAAGCTCCTCTCAGCACAAAGTGCAAAACAGAGCGTCGCCATTCGGGCTCCTCCGCAATTGAGGGGTACCTGGGTGGCGGTCGCAGTCTAGCCAGTTAGAGACATGCAAGATCTGAGGACTGTTTTATCTCTAAAATAGCTTTGACAAAGAAGAAGCCCTGACGCCGAGGCGATCAGGCTTCTAAGGGTGGTCCCCTCTGGGGTAGGGACGGTTTTGAGAAATCGTTTCTCCTCAGCGCCCTTTGGGGTGCGACTCTCTGAGGAGGGTCGCAGTACTGCCAGTTCGGTTTCCCTGCCGGTTCGCCGTTTCAGGGCACCAAGGTGTCAGTGTCCCCAAACGAGCCTTCAAATAAGAAAAAAAGAAGAGCAGTCAGTTCGGTTTCCCTGCCGGTTCGCCGTTTCAGGGCGCCGAAGTGCCTGCTTTTTTCAACGATCCTCCGAGGAGGGTCGTAGGAACTAAGCTAGTTAGAGGTAGGCAAGATCTGAAGACTGTCATCATCTCTAATAAAGCTTAGACAAGAAGTCCTGTCGCATGAAAACGAGGCTATCAGGCTTCTGAGGGCTCCTCCGGGGCAGGGACGGTTTAGAGAAATCGTTTCTCCTCGGCGACCTCTGGGGTGCGACTCTCTGAGGAGGGTCGCAGCGCTGCCAGTTCGGTTGTTCCCTGCCGGTTCGCCGTTCAGGGCACCGAGGTGTCAGCGTCCCCATACGATCCTCCGAGGAGGATCGTAGAGCGGTCAGTTCGGTTGTTCCCTGCCGGTTCGCCGCTTCAGGGCACCGTAGTGACTGTTCAACCAAGGGACGGTTTTGAGAAATCGTTTTTCCTCTGGGGTGCAACTCTCTGAGGAGGGTTGCAGCGCTGGCAGTTCGGTTGTTCCCTGCCGGTTCGCCGTTCAGGGCACCGAGGTGTCAGCATCCCCATACGGGTCGTAGAATGGTCAGTTCGGTTGTTCCCTGCCGGTTCGCCGCTTCAGGGCGCCGTAGTGACTGTTCAAATAAATCCAGAGGCCAGTCTTGAGAGACTGGTTCCCCTAGTAAATTTCTGGCAGCGTGGAAACTATTGCCACATATTTCTCAGTGGGTCCTGCACACTATAGAAAAGGGTTTCAGAATTCAGTTCGGTTCTCGTTCGCCCAGATTTCTAGGGGTCCTCCTTTCATTGGTGGACCCCGAGCAGGCTTTGGTTATGGAGCAGGAAGTACTATCACTTCTGCAAAAGGAGCTGTAGAAGGGGTTCCTCCTCCCAGCAGACAGCCATTACTTCATTGTTTCCGAAAGAGGATGAGGTGGTTCCCGAGGTTTGCTTTCGGGGGCGAAGCATACCATTATTGGGTTCTTCCATTCGGCCTAGGTTTATTACCCCACACCTTTACAGTATGCGTGGATGCAGCTCTGGCTCTTCTGAGACTCCAGGGCATTCGCGTATTATACTACATCAATGATTGGTTGTTCCTAGCTCAATCTGAGTTTATGGCAGTTCGGCATCGAGATGTCGTTCTGTCTCATTAAGGATGTTGGGGTTGCCTCTCAACGCCAAGAAGAGTGTGCTCTGAGGACCACTTTTCTAGGTGTAGCAATTCTACAGCAAACGTAATGGGGTATATCTAGGCCAGTCACTCACTGTGAAACAGTTTCAGACGGGTGGGCCTCATGGCAGTTGCGTCCAACGTTTTACTTTTGGCCTTCTGTTCATGAGACCCCTGCAGTGGTGGCTCAGGACCAAGGGGTTTTCTCCGAGGGGAAATACATTTTCGCATGATCAAGGTCACGCGGCTATGCCTTCGTGCTTCGGTCATGTGGAAGAACCTTGGTTCCTCGCCCAGGCCCAGTGTTGGGGGCTTCTTGTCGACGCATATTGCTATCGACGGATGCTTCCCTCACAAGTGGGGGCGATCATGAGTGGTTGCTCGGCGAATGGCGGACAACACACTGATGGTCTCGTATATCAGAGCAGATATCCTGTTGAGGCAGGGGCTGAGGCCCAGGGGATTGGAGACTTCACCCCGAGGTGGTGGAGCTTCTTAGGGAGAACTTTGGTCTAACTAAAGTCAAGTCGACCTTTCACATCGTTTGTACAACGCATTGCTTTATATGGTTCCCCCTCACGCAGCCAGCTCTTCGCGGACTGGATGCGATGATGCAGGTGTGGCCGAGGCTGCACCTGTACGCATTTCCCCCGATATCTATGCTCCCGGAGGTTCTGGAAAGGGTTCGCCGGGAAGGGGCCCGTCTGTTACTAGTAGCCCCTTTCTGGCCGACTCGAGTTTGGTTCTCGGACTTGGTGTCTCTTCTGAGCGGCTCTCCTATGGAGATTCCAATCAGGAGGGACCTGCTGTCCCAGGTAGAGGGCACGATATTTCACCCTCGACCGGAGTTGTGGAAACTGTGGGCCTGGCCTCTGAGGGGGCCAGGCTCATAGAATCCGGTCTCTCGACTGAGGTCGTTGAGACCATTCTCCATTCCAGAGCCCCTTCCACGAGAAAACTGTATGCGCTGAAATGGAAATTATTCTCCACCTGGTGTGGTGAGCGTCAGTTAGATCCTGTTAACTGCCCTGTTGGTTCAGTTCTCGATTTTCTGCAAGACCGTTTCTCTGCTGGATTATCTCCTACCCCTCTGGGGGGTACTTCTATTGGGAGAGATCCTCTGATTACTCGTTTTCTCCGTGGTACATTGAGGTTGAGACCTGCACTGCACTCCAGAGCACCGGCTTGGGATTTAGCCATTGTACTTGAGGGTCTGGCTCTGGCTCCGTTCGAGCCCATTGAAGAGGTTTCAGAAAAATTCCTCACTTTGAAAGCTTTATTTCTCCTTGCTATTTCATCTATCAAGAGAATTGGAGATTTACACGCCCTGTCGGTTGCTCCGTCATGTTTGGAATTTGCACCTGGTATGGTGAAAGCATTTCTATACCCTAGACCAGGTTATATTCCTAAGGTCCCATTCAATGTTGGGGGCCCAATAGTGCTGCAGGCCTTTTTCCTCCACCTTTTAATACCCCAGATCAGGAACAATTGAACCTGTTATGTCCAGTTCGGGCATTGGATGCCTACGTTCACAGAGCTGCCCTGTGGCGTAAGTCAGAGCAATTATTTGTATGTTTTGGGTCACTCAGAAGAGGGTGCCCTGCATCTAAACAGGTTATGAGCAAGTGGATAGTCGAGGCTATTTCACTAGCTTATGAAGCGGCCGGTCAGCCTTCACCTATGGCTGTACGGGCCCATTCTACTAGGAGTATGGCGGCCTCTACGGCCTTAATTTCGGGTGTTTCCCTTCTTGACATTTGTAATGCGGCAGGTTGGTCCTCTCCACATACATTTGTCAGGTTTTATGACCTTGACCTCTCCACTCCTGGGGCGAGGTTGCTTGCTTCTAGTGTGCGCAAGGACTTCACACAGAACGGGCATTTGTCACTATGGCGTAGTGGGTATGGGGTTCCCACCGCGTCTCAAACGCAGCTCGAAGTTCCCTTGAAAGGGAACGTCTCAGGTTACGTATGTAACCCTGGTTCCCTGAGAGGGAACGAGACGCTGCGTTTGCCTGCCATACTTCCTGCATGCCCTGATCGACTTGCTTCAGACTTTTTCAGAAGCTGTCGCGGTCTGTTTTCAAGGGTGCTTTATAGTTTCCTGGTCTATGACGTCACCCATGACGTATCGGGCTTCCATTGGACTGATTTTACACGTGCTTCATGACGCAATCACGCAGAGCGTTCCCACCGCGTCTCAAACGCAGCGTCTCGTTCCCTCTCAGGGAACCAGGGTTACATACGTAACCTGAGACGTTTTGTTTCTGTTTGTGGCTGGGTTTTGCACATGTGTTTTCTGTGTTTCTGTTAGTTTCCATGGTTTTGCATTGCTTTATTATCCGTCACACCTGATGTTAATTAGGTTAATTGATTAGTTTGGTCTATTAAGCTCAGTGTTGTATTCAGTTCAATTGTTCGTTATTGTTATGTAGCTGCTCCTGACGAGCTGGATGGCTCCTTGTATGGCTTACACTGCCGTCGGTGTATGAATGGGTGAATGTGAGGCAAAATGTAAAGCGCTTTGGTGGCCATTGTGTCTGTGAAAGCACTATATAAATCCAGTCCATTTACCATTTACTCCTCCACGACGGTTCCCCATTCACAATCTGCAAGAGCTGGGAGGAAAGCAGAGTGCCAGCCACCAGCCCAGCGATGACAAAGCATGTGCCCAGATCTGCCACGATCGAAGCACCAGCATCACGGACTGAGCAACGGATCATCCCAGAGCCTGAGCCCGACGGTTTGCCCGTGCCAGTGGATTTACTGGTGGAGTTTGAGGGGATGTCGTGGAGCCACACCCCCTCAACTGACTGGTGAATTACTGCTTATAGACTTAGAGAGTGAATGCATCCTGCTTGTTCCTGTTTCTGTGTCCTGCACCGAGCCTCTTCCTTCACACAGCACTGACATTTTAGAATGTGAATTCCCTGCCTTTTCCTCGTAGGCCAGAAGGGCCATTCATGTTGTTCATTCTTGTGTTCTCCTGTGAAGCCTGTCTGTTCAACTCCGCCTGTATTGTCGCTGCAGCTCTGCCCTTCCCTCCAGGACCTTCATCATCGTCCATACGATCCCTACAGTCCCGCGGCTCCACCTGTATTCTCCACTAACAGCTTAATTTCAGTCAGTCGTCTCCCTGGATCCTGCTGCCAAGCCTCCCTCATGGCTCCCCCTCCATCATCTCTGCCGTTGACTTTCATCCTGACCATCCTGCTGGGGGTTCCTGCCTAGCTGCTTCTGTCTTCGTCTCTGCCCTGGTACCAGTCTGCCTGCCAATCGCCCACTTCCTAACCCCCTCTGTTGGAATTTGTCATACAATTGAAATATGTAAATCTTATAAACCGAATAAATATTTTAAGTTTATTTTGTAAAACTGTACATTTTAAGAGTAAATTCAACTTCAGAACGTAGTTGTCAGTTATATCAATGGCCGCACTGTGTATAAAACAGGAATAAGCACTTAAGAGTAACTTTTAAGATCTCTTCTAAACCTGTGAGATTACCAGGGTCATTTTTCTCAGAGAAACAAAAATCTTGAGAAGCATGTAACCCCAGCAACAGGTCTTGTTGCTATATTGGAGAATCAATTGAGAATCTTTTTTTTCTTCTTCACTATGGACAGTAAGTCACTTGCAGACCTATTTAGACACTCTTTACCTAAATTATTATAGATATTGACTTGCAGCCAGGGCCGTCGCCAGAACGTATAGAATGGGGGGGCATTTCATTTTCATGGAGGGGGGGGGCACACTTTTTTATGATCTACAAAACAGACAGTCACAAAAACAATAACATCCCCTATTTAGTCTAAAATAACTGAAATAGACCAAATTCTATATTTAAACAACACCAAAACACAGGTTGAACCAACACCATGAAGATATGCGCTTCCCCTTTAAAAACAGGCTATATGCAGGATTTGGCATGGCAGAAAACTCGCAAAGAGCGCTCATTTTATTATCATTAAAAAGCGGTTATACAACTTCATCGCGATCTCACAATGTTCCATTAGGCTTTCAGTAAAGCTGATACACAATAATGTCTTATTTAGATAGCCTATCTGCTTTTTATAACGAGAGGATTTCCGCACGCATAGATCGAATCCAGTTTCGCCAATATTCTTTAATTACAGAGAAAACTGATCCTACACCAGCATTTATGGACAGCTTTTCCCTCTAAAAGCAATCAAGTATATGGAAGCTTGTTTTCGCCACGGAATAAAAAAAAGTTGCGACTTTTTATCTCACAATTCTCACATGGATTTCTCACAATTCCGAGTTTATCTCACAATTCTGACTTTATGACACGCAAATGGGACTGTACATCACGCAACTCTGACTTTATAACTTGCCATTTTGATTTTATATCACGCAATTCTGAGAAACTTTTCCTTTATTTTATATATGTGGAAACCTGTTTTTAGCAGGTAAATGAATGTGAAAATATGACAACACACGCTCCGACTAATTTCCAGTTCATATATCTGAAGACAATGTGTTATTTAAAATGACAGATTAGTGCACCTGTGTTCTAAATGCTGCTGATGACATTTCGTTATGGAATAAGTCAATGCGTTTTTTTGCTCTAAATAGTAAGTTTGCTGAATGACCTTAGGGGGGCACGTTGTGTCATCTGGGGGGGCACTGCCCCCTAATGCCCCCCCTTGGCGACGGGCCTGCTTGCAGTACTGTGTACTGAAAAGTTGATCCTGTTTAGATATTCATAACAGTTCAGGTGTAACCAATCTGGTGTGAAATCTGGCAAGCGCACCATCCTTAAAACTTCAAAGAGTAAATCTCTCACATACTGCTGGTAGTGTGGCTTTCCTCTTAAATACACCCTCTGGGGTCGGCAATCACGCCGGTGTGATCTGCTCACTTTTTTTCTTATCAGTGCAAAACAAACTCAAAATACTTTGTTGATTTTGATCTTACATGTGTTACACATCATTCAATACTGTTAAATGTCTTCTTTTTTTGTGTACACTCTTATTAACATACAGACAATACAGGCAGATTAATGGATCAGGTTTACACCCCCGAACTATATATGTGTACAGGGTCATACAACCATTCGGCGAGTCAATAGTGTGTTGGTAATTATTTGCAGTTGTTGTCAAATATCTGATTCATCTTACAGTCGTATTTCTTTGTGCAGCATTAACACGGCAAAACCAACAGCAATTTTAGCTAAGATTTTCAAGGACTAAACTAAACATCGTATTTCTAAATGCTCACCATTTAACGCATAATTAATCTGTCCTGATCGCCTGTTAAATCTGAACCTTACACTGGCCGGCTCGACCAAGTGATGATATAATTACTCAAGTCTTGAAGAATTCAACCACTAATCTCCAGCACAGCTGTGGCAACAAAGCCTGCTGGTGCCAGTGCAACAATTGCAGACTCACAGGGAGTCAATGTTGTGTAATTTTACTGGATAAAAAAAATAGCACTCACATTGGCTATCTGAGCTGAAAAATATTAAGTTTTTAATGGATGTGCCATATCTGCCATCAGGGGCGGAGCTACGTGGTGGCCAGGGGGGGCCACGGCCACCACTAGTCAAGGCTCTGCCCCCCTGCCGGCCCCCCCAAACCTCACGGCCCCACCCCCAGTCTAAGGAGGGGGGAAATAAATGTAATTTTAAAAAACCCTCCTGAACAGAAACGGTCTAAAGGAAGCTGAAATATATGCATTATTATTTTTTATCAAGTTACGCTACAAGTTATCAGTTACGCTACAAGCCCCACATTAGCAACATGTTGGGTCACGCCCCCATCAACAGTGCAAGACATTACGTGCCTGCATAACGTGCCTGCATTCTGACAGTGCTTAATGGAGACTAGCAGCTAACCACTGGATACCACCGTAACTAACAGGTAAACGACGCGTAAAATCCATTTTAGACGAATGGTCTTTTTTTTCTCGAACGTACGTGCCGCTATCATGTCTGGTGCCATTGATACACATTTATTATTCACAATATGGAAAGAGGAAATAAAACATAGTTTGTTAAGAGCATGACTCAAAAATGCCATTAATGGGCTTATTCAAGTCCTCTTTTATTGTTTGAATTATTGTTATCCATTCCGCATCTCCCACATGTGTGTTTTAGCAAGGCGGGATGTGTTGCAAGATGGCGCAATATATCGGGAGAGACATGTGGGTCAGACATGATTTTGACCACTTCATTAAGTTTTGTTTTGTAGAAAGCCTTTCTAAAAAGTGAATTTCGTTTTGTATCATTTGTATCTTATTTTTAATCAGTGTTTCATCAACAAATTGCCTGGATTTAATAAATAGCAAACAATATAATCAGGACACGGAGGCGCCGGCGAGATTGCATTGCTCGTGAACTGGAGCTCATCTCATAAATGAACCGAAACTCAGCGTTTAAGCTGCCTCACAGACACGAGAAATATATATAGAAAGCTTAAAATGTCTAATTTTAAACGAAACAATTCAAAACGAAATTAGAAACCGACTACTCTCTGCTTATGTAATCCATAAGAAATGTGCATGTCTCTCTAAGTGAGTTAACTACTGCAGTCACTATTTCAGCCGACACTGAAAACACTAATTTATTAAAAAACAATTAAAATGTCTCCTTGCCATATTTGAAACATTCATAATCATTACTTTTAGCCGGTTCCTTGAGACAGCTTTTGCATTATTGGCAGCGTCACCCTCTGGTTACATGAACACGGCGAATCAGCTCAGCACTGAAAACATGGGGATTTTTTTAAACAATAATCACACAACCTATTCAATATTCCATAATTAAATGAACAAATCGAAAATTCGAAAATCGTGACTCATCCCTAGTCACTACAGCTTTATTAGTTTATCCAGTGTAAAACCCGGACACCGCCACACAAATGTGGCTTTTTGTTAATGACTTTCCTACTACAGGATTTAACACAGAGGAACAGCTCACTACCAGTTACAAAAGACACTGTAACAGTCACAGGCAATTCTAGTTGCATTTTTCATCAATTAATATCTTTAATTATGATCCCGACATCTAGTGTAAAAAAAAATGTTTTGGCCCGATGCTAACCCTACTTGCCGACCCCTGGTTTATGGCCCCACGAGCCACGGGAAAACCGTTACTCTGAGTGACGCGGTGCGTGAGTTTTAAAATAGTAGTTTTTGACAATCAAGTGCCACCCCAAATAAAAGACTGGCCCAAGCTGCCCCCCCCAGAAATAATGTCCTGGCTACGCCCCTGTCTGCCATTCTTATATTCAATATTGGGTGTTCTGCATTGCAAGGAAGGAAACCAGGCCAGGGACGTGTCTGTTTAGGGATTGCTGGTCCCTGTGGGGATGGTTATGAAATGCAGAGTAATACCTTCAACTCATCTGTCACGCTCAGTATCGACGAAAAGATACAGGTGATGTTGAATGTTACTTCCTCTCCTAGTTGCTATCGGAGGCTTTCCGAACAAGATAGAAAGGTTTCTTGAATATCTGGGCCTGGAATGAGTGTCATACAGTCCAAAAAAACCTGGACCTTTACTCTCAAAGAAAATTGATTTTCAAATTATGCCGCTTTTAGGGACAGATGAGGGATGGATGTGTTGTCTGTATTCTGTTCCAGAAACCATATGCCTTAACATCCTATTGGATCTGTGTCTTAGTAGGTTATTTAGTAAAAGTTTTTAAACGTAGAGTCATGTACCGTCTAGTTCTTTAATTAGCTGGAAACACTTCACAGTAACCTTGCAGAAAACAACACCCATGTTGACGGTCCCTCACTGGCAGCAACAGCGCTTTGAGAAAAAAGGAATGTGTTTTAAGGTGAAATGGGTTAATCAAGTGTTTCTGACTAACTGGATGTATCTGCTTTGTGTGTCTGTGGTAACCTTAGTGATACTAATTGAGAGTCTTGACGAAGAGAAGTTTAAGAGTCATTTAACAAGCGGACCTTTGAACATTGCCTGTTGTTTGACAAGGGGCTGTTTGTGTTTATATCAGGATGGGTCAAGAGCTTTGTCATGGATTGCTGATATCCAGAGGATTGTTGGATAGGATGCAGCATTATTTGAAATTGACAGCTGAAATGAATGAAATAACAAAAACCTCAAATGCTTACAATGACTTCAGCCATTACTAGAGAAGCACTAATTTGAGACTTATCAGATAGTCATAGAATGATCAGTCTGTCAGTCAAATTTTAAATTATATTAAATATAAAAAATTGCTATTGAATTACACAATGTTGATTACTTTATCAAATTAATTGCAATTAATTTGAGTTTTTTTGAATTTGAACAGTTGAATGGCCATTCCATCCTGTCCAGTCCTGTAACTTAAGACATTATGTCATTGTGGAAGATGAAAACATTGAATACAGTGTTTAAAATAAGTAAACAGTAAGTAAACAAGAAAGATATTGTTTGTTTATTTTATTGCAAAAATACATTATTTTTATGATTAGGATGACACTTTGCAAAATTCATCTGGAGTTCATTTAAATGCATTTTACTAACCCTTGAGATGTATTTTAATTACACGTATTGTTATAGCAAGTGCAGTCCGCTTTAAATTATGTATGCTTGTTTTAAAGTAAATCAAATGCTGAACATGTGACCGCAAATACGTTGAGCCTGTTCTGTGAATACTCGTAAATACCTTCTCTCATATACACACAAACAGATAAGCATAAATACATCTGCACGCAAACATTTCTGTCTGTTCATACTGTGAGCCGTGGGTGTCCTCAGCATCATTCTGGCACCGATATCACATGTAGTTTGACCTCAAACAAACAACATAGTGGGGGCTGAACATCTTGTTTTCGGGATTTCAGTACAAAACACATTCTGAAGGACGTGCATTCAGTAACTCTCCTTTTCAAGTTCTGATTAAGTGTTTCAGCGTTGTTTAAAAGCTGAGAATCAGTTCGAGTTGTGTGTTTGAATGAATTGATTCAAAACTTGTTTGTTTGCGTTTTGATAATGTTTTTTTTCCAGCTCCTCAGATCAGCAGATGTATTGAGAAATTTATGAAAGTAAACTTGAAACTATCAGCGCAGTATCACATTAAAGAATAGATTTTTTTTCCCCTGAGATCTGCAGTAGCTTGTATAAAGCACATCGAGATCATATGATTTTATTTCCTAAAAGGCATAATGTTCCCATAAAATCTCTGACATAAACACAAACATGGATGTCAGGATAAATTACGTTTGCAGACATAGCAATGTCCCTCATTGTGCTGCCAAATAAACAAACTTCATTCTGTAGGGTGGAACCTCATTTTCAAATCAATATGTTTACAGCACGATAATGAGAATACATTGTTTTGCACATCCGTTTCTGCGATTTGAAAAGAAATTGAGAGCAGAGCTGCTCATATCCTTTATGAATTATTCAGCATGGATATCCCTGTCCACTCACCTGTTATTTCCGGGCCAGAGGATGAGCAGACACGGTGACATGCTAGTGTGGGTTATTAGCGCCAGTGTGTGTGTTCTGCTCCAGCCGAACTGTCCATCGTATTTGTGGAGTAGAAGATTAATAGATGTGTGCTTGTTTTATCTTGCTGAACAGCGGACAGGAGGGTGAATAGAGAAACAAATTCAACCATGTATTGATAGGCAAAGGATTGATAGGCAAACAGAGGCAATATTGTACTGTTAAAAAGTTTGTTTTACTTTTTTTTCACATTGTCTTTTGTAATGTTTGTAATTACTTTAAACATCCAAATCTATGTTTACAACTTATGAGACCTTGTAAACAACATATTGACTGCAAATGCACAGAAGATCTGATGAAAACAACAACAATTTATTGTTGCTCAGTGGCTTCGTTCACATCTTGGTAACACTTTAGATTACAGCCCGGAAAGTACTGCGTAATTAAAGCGATTTTACAGTGTAACTTTATGTAATTATAGTGTACATATAAAGTACTTACATGCAAGTATAAGGGAACAATATGTAAAGTTTGGGGAATAAAGGGGTGACAACCAGGAGAATAAAAAATATATTTATACTGTAAGTATTATAGAACTAAGGGGAACTTATTCTACTATTATGACACAAAAATCTAACATTTGGGAGCAATTTAGCGAGAACATACACTGCGTACCTTTTTGTAATAATTGTGTACCAATACATACTCTATAGGCTTTGTTAAAATTACAGGACACATATCTATGCATTAGATGGCGCAGCAAGCCGACACTAGAGCGGGAACTTCGGTGTTACTGGCTGTTTGATGCGAGTACACAGGAAGAAACCGGCTCAATGCGTAGGCTATAAAACCTAGCGAACGTGTTAGGTGTCACCCAGCCCGCAGCTCTCCAGATATCTGTCAGCGATGCGGCGTGTGCCAGCGCCCAGGAAGAAGCAACACTCCTAGTGGAGTGGGCTCTCAACCCATGCGGGTAAGGCACGTCTTGGGCTTCGTAAGCCAAGGCGATGGCATCCACTATCCAGTGGGCCATCCTCTGCTTGGAGACAGCCTTTCCCTTCTGGTGGCCTCCGTAACAGGTGAAGAGCTGGTCTAAGGTCCTGAGGCTTTGTGTTTTTTGTCCACGTATAGGTGCAGAGCGCGAACGGGACTGAAAAAAGCTAGGGCTGGGTCTGGCCTCTGAAGGCAACGCTTGCAGGTTCACCACCTGGTCCCGGAAGGGAGTGGTAGGAACCTTGGGCTTGTATCCGGGCCGGGGTCTCAGGATCACGTGAGAGTTAGCCGGGCCGAATTCCAGGCACGATTTGTAGACAGAAAATGCATGCAGGTCCCCTACCCTCTTGATGGAGGCAGAATATTTAACTTTGCTGATTGCAAAGACTCAAAGGGTGGTCTCTGAAGAGTCGTGCTTTACCAGCGACTTACCCTCAACTGCATCGTGATGTGTGGCGATAGCGGCAACATACACTTTAAGGGTGGAAGGGAGACAGCCTTCGCTCCAACCCATCTTGCAGGAAGGAAAGCACAGCTCTGATGGTGAGAAGAACACCACTCAATCAACAGGTTTGACTTCAACGCATTGAGCCCCTATGAGGGGGCTCTAGCGGAAGTGATGGTGTCAACTACCTCCTGGGGTAGGTCACCTAGAACCTCCGCGTCTCTGAGAGAGCAGGTCGTCTCTCAGAAGAATGGGTCAGGGAGGGGCTGTCGCGAGGAGCACTAGCTCCGGGATCCAGGTCCGGTTGGGCCAATACAGTGCAACAAGCAAGACCTACCTTGCAAGAAGGCTCACTGGGGGAAATGCATACTTGCGTAGGTCCCGGGGCCAGCTGTGTGCCAGTGCGACCGTGCCGAGGGTGCCCTCGGTCAGGGAGAAGAACAACTGGCAGTGTGATATGTCCGGGGCGGCAAACAGATCTACCCGTGCGGTCCCGAAGCGCCTCCATATTAGCTGGATTACCTGGGGACGGAGTCGACATTCTCCCGGTAGCACCTGCTGCCGTAAGAGCTCGTCAGCTGCACGGTTGACCAGGGCGGAATATAAATGGCAAGAAACGACCAAGAACTGCTGGGCAAAGCTCTTGACCGCATCGCCGAATAACCCAACCTGGGAAAGAGGGGCATCCAGGAACCGATATTTATTGGTGTCCCTCATATCCGCCAGGTTGAGCCAAAGGTGGCGTTCCTGGACCACCAAGGTGGACATCGCCGACCGAACGTGCGGTTTCTTTTGTCGCCCAGGGGGCGAGGTCAGTTGCCGCACGGAGCTCCCGGAGGAGCTCTGGGTCAGAACCACCCTTGTGCATGTCCATGAGCGCCTGGGCCTGGGCCTGGTGGACCTGCAGGAGCGCCATGGCATCGAGGGCGGAAGCAGCCTGTCCACAGGCTCTGTAAGCCTTTGCCGTACCGGACAAAAACTTACAAGCCTTGGATGGGAGGCGTGGATTACCCCGCCAAGAGGAAGCGGATTCTGGACACAGTTGTATTGTAACGGCTCGCTCCACCGGCGGACATCCACATACGCCTTAGCTGCTCCGCCATCGAGGGTGGTGAGGAGGGCGGATCCACTAGGACGTATTCTGGCACTATATGGCGCCGTCCACGTCCTAGTGAGCTCCTCATGCACTTGGTACCGGGTGCAAGAATGGTTCCGGGGCGGAACGCTGAAAACCAGCACGGCCCGCCCCGAGAAACCAATCGTCCAACCGAGAAGCTTCGGGACATGGTGGAGTGTTCCACGCAAGCCCGACCGTCTCGGCGGCCTGGTAAAGCATAGCCACACGTACCATTCTGCATCGGACTCGGGCAATGCTACACTCCCTAAGGTCCTTCTGAGGTCCAGAATAGGCACTAGATCGGGGAAGAGGCAAAGGGACTGCACATCCCTTGAGGTAAGCGATCTTCTCGATTCTCGATCTCAACACTGACATAGTCATATTCCCGCAATGGGAACATGAACTATTCACAAAAGCTGCCTCAGCATGCTGAATGCCCAAACACGAGAGGCAGCTATTGTTGCCGTCTGCTGGCACTAGGGAACGGCCGCATCCAGAAACGCACAAGCGAAATGACATCCTGAAAAGGGCACAGGGTCACGCTTGTGTTGCTCTTTTTGTGAAAGAAAAAAATGCTCATTGTGAACTCTCACAGTGCTGAGGCACCCAGGGAATGGCTGCTGTGTATTGTGTACATTGATGGTAAATGCTCACCGAACCGACACAAGCTCTCTTGCTGTAAAAACAGCAGTTGTTTGAACAAAAATGTTAGCGGCCACTCGCTGCTCGCGCCGTCACACCAATACTGTCTGTAGAGTTTTCAACGAACAACAGCATTCTGCAGATTCAGAGATGAACAGGAAGCTCGGCTCCGAAACGAAAGACAATGAGTGTGTGCGCCTGCTTCCTGTTTATACCCGTGCTGCGGGACGAGGTGCGTGACGCAATTCACGCACGCCAACGTTCATTGGCTCGTTCTGTAGACACTCGAAGATGATAGGGCTCCCTGAAGTGATCCCAATTACGTCATCACGTCAATGTAATGTTGAACGTGAGCGTCTGATAGGGAACAGGAAATAACATTAAAAAAAACCCACACAAGACCAGGGGAACACAGGCTGGGATCCGGAACCACATAGCATACTATTACTATTTCTGTTATAGAAAGATATAGTAAAAGTACGAGGAGTATACTCGTATACGGTTCTGAATTCAGATTTAGTGTCATACAATGAATCAGTTCTAAATGATTCAATGACTCACTCATAAATACTTGTTGCCACCTACTTGTTTAATGATAACCTACAGAAAGAATCACTGAAAAATAATACCCAGTGTATTATTAGATTAGATTAGATTAGATTAGATTACAAACAGCCCTACCTGCGAGATCAACTTTTTGCATAAAAAAATACCTGCTTAGATCATTTGTCAGTGAGAAACCAAGAAATATGTGCTGTTAATTTAAATCTGAAGGCAATTTGTGTTGAGACGAAAGAACGAGAGAATGTGGGAGTGTTTGTAAATGTCACACTTTCAGCAAGGATCGACATCACCCACCAGTCATCAAGCAATATAAGGTGTTGCAAATCATTAAACCTATTAATGGAGAAAGGTTCTGGATAAGATTGTATTGTGTGAAAGAAGCTCTCCACTTATATTTCTGCACAGGAAATATTGATAAGTGGCGCTTAGCATTTATTTGACTTTATCATGTCACTATTATTCATTTAAAATGTATTTTTTTTATTTTATAATATATACTTTATATATAGTGTATGTATGTATTTAATATAATATTTAAAAATACATATTTAAAAGTCACATATTGCAGACATGACCCCATACTGTAAATCTATGAGGTTAATTGGTTTTCTTTTTTTCTTTTCTTTCCTAGCTCGCACTTTGATCCTATGGAACCAGACGTCTAGTCCCACCAACTCTACAGGTCAGTTTACACCTCAGGTTTTTACAATGTGTAAACGGAAACAGAAAAACGGTGTTACAGCCAGTGGGCATAACTGTGATATTCCCTAGAAAATATTTAGTGTAGGCTTTGAGCATGTGAAATTACTTCAGACGCTGCAATAAATGTGGCCATGATATCATGCACTAGGGATTCTGTTTTTAATAACAAATTACAAATAGTTAATTCAGATTTTGAAAGGTGAATGTATGTAATTTGTGTGCCTATAGCATAACCAGACAGAACTGTAAAAATAAAATAACCTGCTTTAAAACAGGTTTGCCAAACACAATCTATGTACAGTATGTCTGCCATTGGTTGGTCAAACAGATGGTCACATGATGTTTTGATCCTCTATTGGCCAAAAGTATTTTCTTTCTGCGAAAAATGTATCCTGAATGCAGTGGATTAAGACATATATGTGGAAGTCTCCTGGGAGGATTAAGGACTTGCGTTTTAATCTCCGCTGGGTCTCAGAGATCCGTTTTGATTAAAAGAACAATGTGTGGAAAAACTCTAAATTCTGGAAAAGGTCTGAAAGAAAGGCCTAAAAGAAAGGCCTGAAAGAATAATTCTGATTATACAAGTGTGCCCTGCAGCTAACAAAAACACATAGAAAAAAAAAAACACAGAGATAAAGATGGATAAAAAGATATTCAATTTAAACCATCCACAAGAATTCCACGTGTCTGCCATGCTGCAATCACCACTAGTAGCCTAAAATTCTTATGCCAGAGCCTCTCAAGTTTCTAGAGAATAACGTTTATTTATGAATTGTGAGATTCGATCGTTTCCAAGATACCACATAGAAAATAACCATGATCTCCTGCGTATGTAATGGGAAACACAAGGAGCTGATTGACTCAATTTAAAATATTGATTGTGTGTGCGTAGTGGAAAGCTCAGAAAATATTGTATCACAAGTCATTTACAAAGTTCTACACATTTCCATGTTTGTTTAATAAATTTCTTGGTTGATCAGATTATGCTTTTACTTCAGCAACCAATGAGATACTTTCAGCTTCACTTAAAATATTTAGGATTATATTTCAACATTGCATCTTTTCTATTGGCATTTTTTTATTGACATTATATAGAACAGAACAAGGAATCGTCCGAATTCACATCGACACAGCTCAACGAGTCAGAGCAACTTAGTCCAGCTACAGTCAAGCTTTTTTTTTAAAGTAGTCAACTAGACAAATAGCTATTAACACAAAAAACATAAAACCATTGGATGTATAAAGGAATTAACATCTTTTAAATATGTAGATTATAACATTTCTAATTTAATCAGATTAGGGTGACTACATTAAACGTAATCAGTTTAATAATAAATGCTGTACAACAACAATAAAAACCTAGAATATATTTGAAAACATTGTAACGAACAGCAGCGTTTAGCTAAACATTTAGCTATAAAAGAGAGGCTAAATGCTGCACAAGGTAAGTAAATCAGTGAATTGTTGTTTATTGAACCGATTCACTAAAACGAATCAGATTTCCCAAAATTACATATGAGAAAGAGGATGATTTAAAGTCCTTAAAAGCAAGGACGATAACTGTCAAATTATTTTTTTTTCTAATAGGACAGGACTTGATTTTGTCCATTGAGAATTGTTTGGATTGTTGGATGGTTGTGGTTTGGTGTGATGTCATGTGAGTGACAGGTTGTCCCGCTGTCGTGCCAGTAAACACGTTGAATAAAAGAGGAAGATTTAAAGCCCATTCAAAACAAGGATGATAACTGTAACTATAAAGTTTAATTAACATTCTAATTCTATTAGAATAGAGAAGTCCACGTCACAATTGATGTGATGAGACATGACAATAATGAGACAGAGGAACGTTATCTTGGGAATCACTTTTAGAAAGATTTTTTTCCAGCTGATGAACCAATCAGAATTCACCTGATTTTAAAGGGGTCATATAATGCCAAGTTAATATGATTCTTTAGGGTCTAAATGAAAAGTTTGTACACTGTAAAAAAATGTTTTGTTGACTTAACTTATTATTTTTTGTTATCTTTTTGCATGGGTTTTTTTTTAGTTTAACTATCTTATTTGGAAAAGTGTACCTGACAAATTTAGAAAGGTTTACCTGACAAGTTATAAAGTACAATGAACTGATTTAATTTAGTTAAGTAAACTTCGAATTTAAGTTTAGCCAACTAAAGTTAAGTTCCCTTTCAAGGGAACTTCGAGCTGCGTCGAACGCTGCGGGAACGCCTCTGCGTTGTGCGTCATGAAGCACGTATGGAATCAGCCCAATGGAGAGATGAAACGTCATAGGCGGGTGACGTCATCGACCAGGAAACTATAAAGCACCCCAAAAACATAAGCGCAGTAGCTTCTGTGCCTTCAGTCGCGCTACATGTGAATCTGTCCCTGTCTGATATTGTTTGTCTTACATACTGTGCACCACACAAACAATTTATATTGAGAGAATGGCGGATAAGCAACAGTTTGAGAAGTGTGTTCCTCGCTGCTCGCGTTATTTAACGGGCGGGGATACACACGTTCTTTGCGTTGTTTGTCTGGGAGTGCAGCATGCCCAGTCAGCTCTCGAGGGAGCTGACTGTGAGCATTGCGAGTGTCTGCCGTTAAAGACGCTCCGCTCCCGCCGGGCGCTCTTTGACGAGAGTGGTTCGGTGCGCGCTCCCCGCGGTTCGGGTCCCGCTTCTGCCGAGGCAGAGCGGCGGCGCTTATCGTGGGGATCGCAGATGGATCTCTCAGCGGGGGTTGAGACGGGCGCTGCCTTATCTCTCCCTTCACCTGTGAGATCCAGTGCCTCATTCCTGGGTTCGGAAGCACGCGCTGCGGTGTCTTCCGCTCGGGATGAGGCACCCGTACTACAGCTATCCAGTTCTGAGGAGCTGGATGTTGTTAGTGTGGAGGGAGAGATTGAGGATTCGCCACCTCACTCTCCCGAAAGTGATGAGCTTATGGAGGTTTTAACACGAGCTGTTGAAAAACTCAGTATTGAATGGCCAGTGATTAGACAGGAGTCTGTGTCGAAATCGAAACTTGATGAAAGATTTTTGCCCTCACGTGTTCAGCCTCCACGCCGGTGTCTGCCGTTCTTTCACGATCTCCACACTGAGGTGTCGAGATCGTGGAAGAAACCGGTTTCATATAGAATATTTAGTCCCCAGACATCTACATATTCAAATATAATGGGGGCTAGATCATATGGTTATGGCGCTTTGCCTCGCGTGGAAGAGACGCTCGCGAGCTATCTCTCCCCCGAGGCGGCGTCATCTTTTAAGACACCGGTATTACCCACCAAGCCCCTCAGAAATACATCTGCTTTGGTGGGTAAAGCGTATTCGGCTGCAGGTCAGGCTGTGTCATGTCTGCATACAATGTCAATCTTGCAGGCATACCAGGCTGACCTGCTGAGGGACGTGAGTGAGAGTGAGGCAGTCAGTACTGACGTAGTTCGAGAACTGCGTCAGGCTGCTGATTTATCCCTGCGCGCCACCAGAGAATCGGCCAAGCTAGTGGGTCGATCTATGGCAGCTCTGGTGGCCGCAGAAAGACATCTCTGGTTAAATCAGACAAATATGAAAGAGAAAGAAAAAGCTTTTCTTTTAGATGCTCCTCTCTCTCCATCGGGTTATTTGGCGAAGCTGTTAATTCTGTTATAGACAAATTCCAGGAAGAGAAAAAACAAGCTGCAGCTTTCAAAAAATTTCTCCCGTTAAAAATTCACGTCCCTGGGGCTGCTGGGCGGGAGCAGCCCCGGCCGTCTACAAGCTCATCTCATAGGGCGCAGCAGAAGCAGAGTGTCGCGTCTCGTGTTCCCCCTGCTGGACAGTGGGCTCAGGCGCGGCACTCTCAGCCGAAGTCTTCTAGCAATAGACCTGATCTGAGGACAGTGATATTGTCTAAGAAGGCTTCGGCTAAGAAGAAGTCCTGACGCCGAGGCGTTCAGGATGCTGAGGGTGGTCCCCACCGAGGCGGAAAGGAGTTCACCTCTCTTTACGGTGCCCATTCTTCCTCGGTGCCCTCAGGGGGCCGTTCTGCCAACCCCGCCTTCATGCCGGGGCGTAGGCGGTCCCAGCGAGCGTTTTCCCGAGGGACGCTCGCTCCCTCTGAGGAGGGTCTCACAGCAGTCAAACCAGTCGTTCCCTGCCGGTGCGCCGTTACAGGGCGCTGTGTTTGCTGCTCAAGTTACACCAGAGGCCAGTCTCGAGAGACTGGTACCCTTAGTAGATTTTCTGGCAGAGTGGAAAAGCCTTCCAACAATATCTCATTGGGTCCTGCAGACAGTAGAAAAAGGATATGCTATCCAGTTCAGGTGTCGTCCACCAAAATTCAGAGGGGTTCTGCACACAGTGGTGGGCCCCGAGCAGGCTCTGGTAATGGAACAAGAGGTGAAAACGCTCCTCCAAAAGGAGGCTATAGAACGGGTTCCTCCTCCCAGTTTGGAGTCAGGTTATTACAGCCGATATTTCATCGTTCCAAAGAAGGATGGGGGGTTGCGTCCAATTTTAGACCTGCGCCTATTGAATCGCTCGGTAGGGAAGCTAAAATTCAAGATGCTCACTATCAAGCAGATCGTGTCTCAAATCAGATCCGAGGACTGGTTTGTCACGATAGATCTAAAGGACGCATACTTCCACATTTCCATCCTTCCACAACACAGGAAGTTCCTGAGGTTCGCCTTCGGGGGCGAGGCGTACCAGTACAGGGTTCTTCCGTTTGGCCTAGCTTTATCACCCCGCACTTTCACGAAATGCATGGATGCAGCACTAGTGCCTCTGAGGCTTCAGGGCATTCGTATTCTCAATTACATCGACGATTGGTTGATTTTAGCTCAGACGGAGCAGATGGCGGTTCGGCATCGAGATGTCGTCCTCGCTCATATCAGAAAGTTGGGGTTGAGGCTGAACGCAAAGAAAAGTGTACTATCTCCTTCTCAGAAGACCACTTTTCTGGGTGTCGTTTGGGATTCGATCTCGATGCGGGCGCGGCTCTCTCCGACCCGCATCGCTTCGATTCTCTCAGCTGTGAAACAAGTAAAGCTAGGCCAGCTACTCACTGTGAAGCAGTTTCAGAGACTGTTGGGTCTGATGGCAGCAGCGTCCAACGTTATACCTTGCGGCCTGTTGTACATGAGACCGTTACAGTGGTGGCTCAGGACCAAGGGATTCTCCCCGAGGGGAAATCCGCTCCGCACGTTCAAAGTCACGCGGCGCTGCCTTCGTGCTCTGGTCATGTGGAGAGAAACTTGGTTCCTATCCAAAGGTCCTGTGCTGGGGGCTCTTTGTCGTCGCATAACGCTAACGACGGATGCTTCCCTCACAGGGTGGGGGGCGGTCATGAGTGGCCGCCCAGCCCAAGGTCTGTGGCAGGACCATCATCTATCGTGGCATATAAATTGTCTAGAGAATGTTGGCTGTGTTTCAGGCTCTGAAACACTTCCTAACAGACCTGAGGGGCCATCATGTGTTAGTTCAATCAGACAACACGTCGGTGGTCTCTTATATAAATCATCAGGGGGGCCTGCGGTCTCGCCGGCTTTACAAGTTGGCCCGTCAGATCCTCCTGTGGTCCCAGGGGAAGCTACTATCACTGAGAGCAATGTATCTTCCCGGGTATTTAAATGTGGTAGCGGACTCCCTGTCGAGGCAGGGGCCGAGGCCAGGGGAATGGAGACTCCACCCCGAGGTGGTGGAGCTCCTTTGGTTGAGTTTCGGTCGCGCCGAGGTGGACCTATTCGCTTCCAGGGAGACCACGCATTGTCATCTGTGGTTCTCCATCAGTCATCCAGCCCCCCTGGGGTTGGACGCTATGGTGCAGCCGTGGCCGAGGTCACGCCTGTACGCCTTTCCCCCGATTGCTCTGCTACCAGGAGTTCTGGAGAGGGTTCGCCGGGACGGGGTCAGCCTACTATTAGTAGCCCGTTTTGGCCGGCCCGAGTATGGTTTGCGGACCTGATTTCTCTCCTGGACGGCTCTCCCTTGGAGCTCCCGGTCAGGAGGGATCTACTCTCTCAGGCGGGCGGCACGATATGTCACCCCCGCCCAGAATTGTGGAAACTGTGGGCTTGGCCTCTGAGGGGGCCCAGCTCATAGAGTCTGGTCTCTCAACCGAGGTTGTTGAGACCATTCTTCACTCCAGAGCTCCATCCACGAGGAAGCTTTATGCCTTGAAGTGGAAACTTTTCACTTCTTGGTGTGGAGAACACCTGCAGGACCCAGTTAACTGCCCAGTGGGTGCAGTGCTGGAGTTCCTGCAGGAGCGCTTCTCCACAGGGTTATCCCCCTCCACACTAAAGGTGTATGTGGCGGCACTAGCTGCTTACCACGTCCCTTTCAGTGGAGTTTCTCTTGGGAGACACCCGCTTGTAACTCGTTTCCTCCGTGGCACTTTGAGGCTGAGGCTGAGGCCAGCAGTTCGTACGAGGGTGCCGACCTGGGATCTGGCCATTGTATTGGAAGGTCTTTCCCTAGCTCCTTTTGAACCTATCGAAGAAGTTCCTGAGAAGTTTCTCACTTTTAAAACTATCTTTTTACTTGCTATCTCCTCATTAAAAAGAATCGGAGATTTGCAGGCTCTGTCGGTGTCACCCTCGTGCCTGGAATTTTCGCCTGGCATGGTTAAGGCTTTTCTGCATCCTAGACCAGGTTACGTTCCCAAGGTCCCTACTAATGTTGTTAGACCTACGGTTCTGCAGGCTTTCTGTCCTCCTCCATTTATGTCATCGGACCAGGAGAAACTTAATGTACTCTGTCCTGTTAGGGCGTTAGACGCTTATGTCCACAGAGCTGCCCTGTGGAGGAAATCAGAACAACTATTTGTATGTTTCGGGCCATCCAGGAAAGGGTGCCCTGCGTCTAAACAGAGAATGAGCAAGTGGGTGGTCGAGGCTATCTCACTTGCTTATGAGTCGGCTGGTCAGCCTTCACCTTTGGCTGTTCGAGCCCACTCTACTAGGAGTATGGCTGCTTCCAAAGCTCTATTGTCGGGGGTTTCCCTGAGTGATGTTTGTGATGCGGCTGGATGGTCTTCACCGCATACTTTTATTAAGTTCTATGACCTAGACTTAAGTTCTACCCCTGGGGCACAAGTGCTCTCGTCCTCTGTGCGCTAGTTCTCACATGGCGGTCATTTGGTCCTATGGCGACGTGGGTATTCGCGTTCCCGCAGCGTTCGACGCAGCTCGAAGTTCCCTTGAAAGGGAACGTCTCGGTTACGTATGTAACCCTAGTTCCCTGATAGGGAACGAGACGCTGCGTCGTTCCGCCATACTCCCGGCACTCCCGTTAGCGTTTCCTTCAGGCCTATCAGAAGCTACTGCGCTTATGTTTTTGGGGTGCTTTATAGTTTCCTGGTCGATGACGTCACCCGCCTATGACGTTTCATCTCTCCATTGGGCTGATTCCATACGTGCTTCATGACGCACAACGCAGAGGCGTTCCCGCAGCGTTCGACGCAGCGTCTCGTTCCCTATCAGGGAACTAGGGTTACATACGTAACCGAGACGTTTTCTAAACTACATCCAATAAGTTCAGCAAACTAAAGTTAAGTTTTCTAAACTGCAGTTTGTTTGAAATAAACCTGTTCACCCGAAGGAAAACTCGACGAAGTGCTATTAGAATTATTTCTATTAGCTATTTGCTTTTTGGTACATAACAGCTACCATAGATGCAACACACATTTGAAAAAGCGAGGCGCTGGAGAGCACAATTCGTTTGAATGCAAAATACAATTTCACCGCTAGATGGGAGAAATTCCTACACAATGTCCCTTTAAATTTTAAATGTTCCCAACTAAGCAAGCCAAAAGCAAAGGCAACAGTGGCAAGGAACCAAAACTCCATCAGTGACAGAATGGAGAAAAAAATCTTGGGAGAACCCAAGCTCAGTTGGGGGCTAGTTCTCCTCTGGGCAATGAACGAACAGTGTATGATTATGATTCAGGCAGCATTATAGATCAGAAGTCAGACTGGATCAGAACATTCAGAATATTTATCCATTTCCATCTGGTTGGAAGTTTGTTGAGGATCAGTGCTTATGGCTGTCATGTCGATGAAGCCTTCACAGGGCTGATGAGGCTGGCACTGGCACAGGGATGCGTTGTGGATTGGTCCCGGTGCAGGTCCACCACCTTATCTGGATACGGCCCGGATCCGGCTGACTTCAGTAAACCTTGGAATAAACAGAAAGACTAACATTAGCGTAAATGCCATTCTTCTTATGATGTAACGTGTACATCAGGTGTTATATACAATACACATTTTTTTTGCAATAAACTGCAATGAAATATCACAGACGTATTACTTGCAATATTTATATCACCCATATCGGTTAAATTAGACAGTTACTTTATTAATTCAAAGATTGTGGTGAAAACGTACCTATATCTGGTGCTCTGCAACTGAGATGAAACTGAGGTAAAAAATCCGGTTTGGTCCGGTTGGTGAACGAGCAGGAAAAAATCTAGCTAGTTATTAGTATATATAGTAATACTTTTAGTATAATATAGAATACTTTTTATATACTTTTTATATGTTTAGACCGTTCTTCACATTTAGGCCTGAAACATACTTAAACTAAATAGAAAGCTCAAATATGTGTGTTTGTATGTTGCATAATATAACACTAGGCCTGGTTTCACAGACAGGGCTTAGATTAAGCCAGGATTAAGCCTTAGTTCAAGTAGGACATTTAAGTAGCTTTTATAAACATGCCTTTGAAAAAAATATTACTAGTGTGAATCTTGAGACAAAACAAGGGCACTGGCATATTTGAAGATATGTCAGTGCAAGTTGCTTTCAGTTAAAATAGCTCAAACTGTAAAACCGAGGGCTAATGTTTCAATCTCAAACCTTCCTTCTTTCTCTTCCTCCCTCTGTCTTTCAGGTTTGTTTTGTAACACTTCGATTGATGGCATTGGGACATGCTGGCCCAAGAGCAGTGCTGGAGAAGTGGTGTCCCGCCCCTGTCCGGAGACTTTCCTCGGGGTCCGATACAACACCACCAGTAAGTGCCAAGCATCTCACATTGAATCTCTCTTTCATGCTAGTCCCATCTGGACAGCTCCGTCTGCTCTTGTTTACGACAGCACAAGCAGACCGTTTATATCTGTTTTATAGAAGACCTAGTCACTCGACTCATATATTCTTGCATCTCTTGTCAAGCTGATGTTGAAGGAACTTCAGACAATGGCAGGTCTTTTAGGATATTTCTGTGCCTGTGACTTCTGGAAGTAATGTTTTGGATGAATGTATACATCTGGCACTGCTTGATAGGAACAGCAGCAGTCTGAGCATCGTAACCGAGCAGACAGCTGAGAGCTACAGTACATTACAAGCTTTTAAATTCATGTCTGAGTGTGTGTGGGAAAGAGAGAGGGAGTGTGTGCACATCTTCCAAATTGGGCTGTGTGTGTTAGGCTGCATGTAGGTCAGTTTTTGAATTCTTGCATGCTACCATGTTATGTTTTACCATTGCTAACAAGCTCACTAATTGTTCTGGCAGTGTGTGTGTGTGTGTGTGTGTGTGACAGACTGCTGTGACAAAATTGTTACAGTATCCCTTAGAGACTAACACCAAGTTCTAAATGCTCCCTGTGGACGGAGGTGTAGTTTCTTTCTTTCTTTCTTTCTTTCTTTCTTTCTTTCTTTCTTTCTTTCTTTCTTTCTTTCTTTCTTTCTTTCTTTCTTTCTTTCTTTCTTTCTTTCTTTCTTTCTTTCTTTCTTTCTTTCTTTCTTTCTTTCTTTCTTTCTTTCTTTCTTTCTTTCTTTCTTTCTTTCTTTCTTTCTTTCTTTCTTTCTTTCTTTCTTTCTTTCTTTCTCATTTTATCCTTCCTTTCTTCGTTCCTGTATCTTTTCTTTTTCCTTTTTCTCTTTTCATTTTATCCTTCCTTCCTTCCTTCCTTCCTTTCTTTGTTTATCAATTTATCCTTCCTTTCTTCCTTCATATCTCTTCTTTTTTCTTTTTCCTTTTTCTTTTTTCATTTGATCATCTCTTTCTTCTGTTTTCTTTCTTTTCTGTCAGCCTGCTTTTCTTTTTTGTCTTTCTCTCCGCTTTCTTACCTTCCAAATATGTTCCTACCTTTACATCTTTCAAACAATTATCATATTGATTTTTGTTTTCTTTGGCATTGTTAATTCAGTCTGGTTTACATCTGTCAAACAAACCCTGTGGGTAAAGATTCACAAACTTGCATGTCTCTTAACTCTGGTGTTAAAAATGGTAGGCGAGATGGGTTAAAACTTTTTAAACATTAAACTTGAATGTAATCTTAATTGTAAATGTAACTAAAACTAAATTAACAAACTAATATCTTTACCTAATAATGAGTACCACATAATCTTTCTTGTGGTAACATCTTTCAATTTACAAAACTTTTTGAGAGCAAATAAGCACAACAATATACAGTGCAGAGTGGATCTACACTGCAATACACTTATTTGTACAATCCACTGACAACAGTGTCCAGACTAGGAAATCTAAAGAGGAGCAGAGTAAAGATGAAATATGAATTATTAAATATATGAGAAATTTGGGGCCAGTGGACAGAGTGAACTCAATGATTAAAGGGGTAGATCGCCCAAAAATGAAAATTATACCATATTTTACTCACTCTCAAGCCATTCTAGCTGTACATGTCTTTCTTCTTTCTACACAATCAGAGTTATATTAAAAAGTATTCTGGCTGTTCCAAGCTTTATAATGGGAGTGAATGGTACCCTAGACTTTGAAACCCCCAAAACGCACATCAATCCATCATAAAAGTAATCCACACAGCTCCAGGGTGTTAATAAAGGCCTTCTGAAGCGAATTAGTGTATTTCCGTATTTAAAACTTTATAAACTGCAATCACTAGCTTCCGGGTAACGTATGGATTACTTTTATGATGGATGGATGCACTGTTTTGGGCTTAAAAAAAATGCTACCATTCACTTCCATTATAAAGCTTGGAAGAACCAGGACATTTTTTAATATAACTCCGACTGCCACTGGATTGCATAATGCACTAAGGAATGACCTTACATAGATGCTGGATTAGTTGATTAGTGTATATTAAGATTCACTAGAGCTGATAGAACGATTGATTTTTTTTTAAGTCCTGTTGGCAGCAGCATATTGTAGAGCTTCAGGCACATCAGGAACATATACAATATTCACAGCGCACTGCACAAAGTCTGTGCTCTTATATCGGCTTTTCTCTGGTTTTTATACCCCAGTGGGATGAAATCTGTGTATTTAAATGAGAGAAAGAAAAAAAGATTGGAAGAAAGAAGATTTTATATCTTGGATTTTATATCCTTTATGTGTACATGCTTTTTTGTTGGAATTTACTTTTTTATTCATGTTGGTATAATTAAAAGGTTTAATTATTTTCATTTGACTTCATAAACAAAAGTACTACTGTGTTTCAGCACGTTTCATTAAAAGGTGATCTTATTGGTTAATCAACAAACCTTTAGATGTTTTTAACTATGTCTGTTTGTAAAGTATCAACCACATAAAACCATAATGAATTAAATTAATTTAATAATAATGAATTTTCATTACAGTGTTGCCAGTTTATTTGAATTGCCTCTATTGATCCCCATATGTTACTCTTTTCAACATTTGCATTTTGTCGACACAGAACAGAACAGACTGCAAGGGAGATGAACCAATCAATGAGTTTGTGGAAATGAGGCCTGACAGAGAGGTTAAAGAGGTGGGCATTAGTTAAATCAATAGCAAACAATGCAAGATACATTTTTTTTTTAAATCAATGGAAAATGCTACAGTGCTGAAAAGTACAATCACATTACACAATTCTCTTGCATTACCCAAACAAACTGACAAAAAATCCATAATGTTTGTAATATCTAATGACACCACCATGAGGTTTTGTGTCAATTCTGCCAGTAGATACTGTAGTATA
Source organism: Tiaroga cobitis (assembly GCA_030578255.1). Classification (NCBI taxonomy): domain Eukaryota; kingdom Metazoa; phylum Chordata; class Actinopteri; order Cypriniformes; family Leuciscidae; genus Tiaroga; species Tiaroga cobitis. The sequence continues at coordinate 18,698,081 of CM060593.1, read as the reverse complement.
CTGTCAGTACTGTAAATTATTCTGTTAGAATAGTCAGAAATGTACTTGCCCATCTTTCTGACCTCTCTAATGGGCTTTTTGCCCATTTCTTACAATCTATCGTGCTCTTTAATGGCAAATTGCAAATTATCTCTCTCTCACACACACACACACACACACACACACACACACACGCACGCACACGCACACAAACACACACACACACACACACACACACACACACTTTGAATGTAAATGGTAAACATCATATAAGATAACAAAGTTTGGTTATTTAGATATTGAGACTACACACAACTTGGGTTACCCTTAGGGTTACGTATGTAACCCCGGTTTCCTGAGAAAGGAATAATTTTAACTTGGACTTGACAACAGGACTGAACAACATTTAAGGTTCATCACATCTGTTAGTGTTGGAGAACATATGTTTGTGAAAATATACAGTCTCAGTAAAGTGAGAAAATATGAAAAACAGGCTGAGAAAATGGTTAGTCAGATTTTGAAAAGTATACTTTTTTATTATCTTGAAATTACTTAGATGGCGGACAGTAAAATGCCATTTTGATTTTGAAGAGAAAAAAAATCCAGCATTTTTGCAATTACACACATGAAATGTGTAATTGGATGTTTTTAACTTTTAATTACATATGGAGCTAGCAACAGATGTTGTCTTTTATGTAGTACATAGAGTTTAATTAATGGGTCAGAAACTACACAGCCTGCTTAATGCTACACATCTGCTGATAAAAACATTCATCAATATCAGTTTAAAACCTGTAGCAGGTATAATGCTATAGATTAACTATAAAGACGATCTCAATTGTAGTTGTGCAAAATATACAGAACAAAACAAGATTTGTGCTAAACAAAAACATTTACACGACATACTGTCTTTAGTAGGGGTGTAACGGTACACAAAAATCACGGTTCGGTACGTACCTCGGTTTTAAAGTCACGGTTCGGTACGTTTTCGATACAGCAAAAAGAAAGAAATGCCAGAGAAATGTCCTATTTGTTAAAAAAAAAAATTTTTTAAAATAACTGAGTTTTCCTACATCTTGAAACTTTCAGGTTTATAAATGGGGGTTATCTTTGAAGGATGAACAAATAATGTTTTGGTCATCACATTAAAAATAGCATTTAAATATATATTTATTTATTATTTGAGTTTTGAAGTGCTGGAAAAAGATGTGTGAAGTACTTGAAAGCATTTCACTATTCCAGCCAAACTGGTTACAGTGAGTGTTACTATATTAAATCCATGGTGAATGTTGCTGGTCTGTGGACGTAAAGTATTACTAGTTCATTCACGGCACAATGTTTCTCCTGGTTTCCACGTCAGCGCTGTTTGATCTAGTAATAGAGATCTACGGTTAATAACGGAGAAATGTGAATGCTTCTCACTAGATCTCGCAGCGATGTCATTACTTCAGTGGCGAATTCAAATGTTTTCTTCACTGGATCTCTTAGCGCTGTGTTGTAACAGTGTCGCTTGATCGAGATCGGCTCGCGATGCACAGATGTTGCTGGTCCGAGCTGATAAACGATCCGTGAAGCACATTATGAGTAGCGCAGTTTCGTTCCGCTTTCATTACGCTTGCCATTTGATCTTGCGCAACGTTGTGGTGGTAGCGCCAGCGCGAATTTTGTCGGCAGGAAAAATGGTCCAAGGACTCGTTCGGTTTGTATGCGTACCGAACCGGAAGCCTCGAACCGAAACGGTTCAATACGAATACATGTACCGTTACACCCCTAGTCTTTAGTTATTCAAATGAAGCAATATAATGTATATTTTGTTCAATTCCCTAGTAAAAGACTTAGTCTCAGCCTCACGTTCTCTTTCGAGGGAACTCGCGATGCATCGATGACGCTTTGGGAACGCCCCCAGCGTGAATGCGTCTGAGCATCAATGTCAACTAGTCCAATGGAAAGAATGAGCGTCACGGGCGGGTGACGTCATGACCAGGAAGGGATAAAAGCACATCCGGTGCAACCCGGCATTAGCTTCTGTGTCTCAGCAAGCGATCTGTGTTACTCTGTCTCTGTCTATTTATTGTTGTCTGTTGCATTTATATTGGAAAGAGTTATGGCGAAACAAATGTACAAGCAGTGTGCTTCTCCCTGTCCGCGTTATTTAACGGGTGGGGACACACACAAGCTTTGTGTTATTTGTTTGGGAGTGGAGCATGCGGTCTCAGCCTTCGAGGGGGCTGAGTGCCAGCATTGTGAGATGCTTCCGCTTCGCATGCTCCGCTCTCGCCTGTCACTCTTTGACGAGAGTGGTCAGGCTCGCGATCCTCAGGGTGCAGGACCCGCTGTTGCCGAGGCAGCACGGAGAATGCATTCCTGGGGATCGCAAAAGGATCTTTCGGAGGGGTTGGAGACGGGTCCGAGGGCCTTTTCTCCTTCCTTACCCGGAGGATCCAGTGCTCTCCCCCCGGTGTCGGAAGCCCGCTCTGCAGCTTCTTCCGCCCGGGGAGAGAGCCCTCCATTACTTCATTGTTCTTCCTCTGAGGAGGTTGATATGATGAGTATGGAAAGTTTATGCACACACACTGGGGAAAGAGATTCGCCACCTGTTTCCCCAGCATATGAGGAGCTGGTGGATGTGATGTCAAGGGCTGTAGAAAAATTAAATATTGAATGGCCAGCTGAGAAAAGGGGCGCTCGTCCCAAAAGTAAATTAGAAGAGCGTTTCCTTTCTTCAGCGACATCATCTCCACCACGAGGCCTTCCCCTTTTTCCTGATTTGCATATTGAGTTATTTAGATCATGGCATGAACCATACTCATCACGACTTTTCAGCCCTCAAGTTAATTTATATTCAAGTATAAGAGGGCTGAAAGAGTACGGTTATGAGGCAATGCCCCAGGCATCTTTCACCTGGCCCAGCATCGTCTCAGCTTTGCCCACTAGACCGCTTAAAGCAACATCGGGTCTTGTGGGCAAAGCCTATACGGCAGCAGGTCAGGCTGGAGCATGTCTGCACACTATTGCGGTGCTCCAGGCTTACCAGGCTGATTTGCTGGGGGATTTGGATAAGAGTGAGGGAGTTGGTCCTGACGAAATTCGAGAACTTCGTCGGGCCACCGATCTGTCTCTCAGAGCTACAAAGGAGACAGCTAGAGCAATTGGGCGGTCTATGGCAGCCCTTGTAGCTACTGAGAGACACCTTTGGTTAAATCTGGCCGAAATAAGAGAAAAAGACCGGGCCTTTTTATTAGATGCTCCGCTTGAGCCTTCTGGTCTCTTCGGCGATGCAGTTAATGCGGTCGTCGAGAGATTTTAAGAGTCAAAGAAGCAAGCGGAGGCTTTTAAAAAGTTTCTCCCTCGCCGTGTCCAGCCCCCTGGGGCTGCTGGCCGTGAGCAGCCCCAGCCGTCGAGCTCCTCATATCGTGCGCAACAAAAACAGAGTGTTTCGTCTCGTACACCTCCACATAAACAATGGAAACAGACGCAACACTCTCAGTCGAAGTCTTCTAAGCCGAAGCCGGATCTGAGGACCGTTCTTCAGGCGAAGAAGACTTCGGCTCAAAAGAAAAGGTCCTGACGTCACTGGCGTCAGACCTGTGAGGACAGCCCCGACCGAAGTGGAGCGGTGTACACCTCAGAATACGGTGCCCGTTCCACTTTGGGGTCCTCACGGGACCGTTCTGCCAACCCCGCCACCCTTGGTGCTTCGGGGCGCAGCGGTCTCCAGCGAGTCGCTGATGCTATGCTGCGGCACTGCATCGGTTTCGCGCCCTCTGAGGGGGGTTATAGAGCAGCCAGTTCAGGTAGTTCCTGCCATTATGTTTCAGGCTCCAGAACTGGCTGTCTCGTTAACACCAGAGACCAGCCTCGAGAGGCTGGTTCCCTTAGTAGATTTTCTGGCAGCGTGGAAGCTTCTGCCAAATATTTCTCGTTGGGTCCTGCAGATTGTAGAGAAAGGATACAGAATCCAGTTTGGTTCTCGTCCTCCTCGCTACAGCGGGGTGTTGCTCACAGTAGTGCATCCCGAGCAGGCTCTGGTAATGGAGCAAGAGGTAAAGGCCCTGTTAGCAAAGGAAGCTATAGAACAGGTGTACTCACCCGACAGAGAGTCGGGTTTTTACAGCTGTTATTTCATTGTTCCGAAAAGGATGGAGGGTTGCGTCCCATTTTAGATCTTCGTCTGTTGAATCGTTCAGTACAGAAACTCAAGTTCAAGATGCTGACACTCAAACAGATCGTGACTCAAATCAGATCCGAGGACTGGTTTGTCACGATAGATTTGAAGGACACTTACTTCCATGTCTCCATCCTCCCTCAGCACAGGAAGTTCCTAAGGTTTTCTTTCGGGGGCAAAGAATACCAGTATCGGGTACTTCCTTTTGGTCTAGCTCTATCACCCCGCACGTTCACGAAATGCGTAGATGCAGCTTTAGCCCCTCTCAGGCTTCAGGGCATGCGTATTCTGAACTACATCGACGACTGGCTGATTCTAGCGGAATCAGAGCAGTTGGCGGTTCGGCACCGAGGTGTCGTTCTCGCTCATATGCAGATGTTGGGGTTGAGGCTCAATACCAAGAAGAGTGTTATTTCTCCAGTACAGAGAACCACTTTCCTTGGTGTGGTATGGGATTCAGTGACGATGCGGGCTATCCTGGCAGCCACAGAGGAGCTGAGGCTAGGCCAGTCACGCACTATAAAACAGTTTGAGAGACTGTTGGGTCTCTTGGCAGCAGCGTCCAACGTGATTCCTTTTGGCCTGCTGTACATGAGACCTTTACAGTGGTGGCTCAGGACCAGAGGGTTCTCCCCGAGGGGAAACCCATTTTGTGTAATCAAGATCACGCGGCGGTGTCTCCGCGCCTTGCTTATATGGAAGAAACACTGGTTCTTAACCCAGGGTCCGGTGTTGGGAGCTCTTTGCCATCGAGTTGCGATCTCGACAGATGCTTCCCTCACCGGCTGGGGAGCGGTAATGGAAGGCCGCTCGGTTCAGGGTCTGTGGAGGGGTCATCATCTTTCTTGGCACATAAATTGCTTGGAGATGATGGCTGTCTTCAATGCGTTAAAACAGTTCCTCCCAGACCTGAGGGGCCATCATGTGCTCGTCTCTTATCTGAACCGCCAGGGGGGTCTGCGGTCGCGTCCGCTTTGCAAGCTGGCGCACCAGATCCTCCTGTGGTCTCTGGGGAAGGTACTCTCCCTGAGGGCAGTGTATATTCCTGGGGACCAGAATATTGGGGCAGACATCCTGTCGAGGCAGGAGCTGAGGCCAGGGGACTGGAGACTCCACCCCGAGGCGGTGGAGAAAATTTGGAAGTTTTACGGCCAAGCAGAGGTGGATCTGTTTGCGTCTCAGCATACGACGCACTGTCCCCTGGGGCTGGATGCTATGGTGCAGACGTGGCCGAGGCTACGTCTGTACGCATTTCCCCCTGTTGCTCTGCTCCCAGGAGTTCTGGAGCGAGTCCGCCAGTACGGAATAAGCCTACTGCTAGTAGCACCACGCTGGCCGAGTCGGATCTGGTTTGCGGACCTGATCCATCTCTTAGACGGTCCTCCCTTGGAGATCCCGATCAGGAGAGACCTTCTGTCTCAGGCTGAGGGCACAATATTTCACCCCCGACCAGAGATTTGAAACCTGTGGGTTTGGCCTCTGAGGGGGCCCAACTCATAGAGAGTGGTCTCTCAACTGAGGTTGTTGAGACCATTCTAAGCTCCAGAGCTCCAGCTACTAGGAAACTATATGCGCTGAAATGGAAAGTTTTTTTTTTCTGTATGGTGTCACCGACATCAGTGGGATCCGGTTAACTGTTCTGTGAACACAGTACTCGAGTTCTTGCAGGAGCGCTTTACGTCAGGTCTATGTCCTTCCACGCTTAAGGTCTACGTGGCGGCCATTGTGGCTTACCACGCCCTGGTGGGGGGTACATCGTTGGGTCGAGACCCCCTGATTACATGTTTCCTTCGTGGCACATTGAGGCTGAGGCCTGCAACTCGCACTAGGGTGCCAGCTTGGGATTTGGCAATAGTACTAGAAGGCCTGTCTAGGGCTCCATTCGAGCCCTTAGATTCGGTTTCAGAGAAATTTCTTACCCTTAAGACTATCTTTCTGCTAGCTATTTCGTCCCTCAAGAGAGTTGGAGACCTTCAGGCCCTTTCGGTTTCCCCCACTTGCCTTGAGTTTGCACCGGGGATGGTCAAGGCATTTTTATATCCAAAACAGGGATACGTCCCTAAAGTGCCGACCATGATTCCAAGGCCTATTGTGCTGCAGGCTTTCTGTCCTCCTCCTTTTACATCTGCGGACCAGGAAAGGCTGAACCTCTTGTGTCCACTGTGAGCACTGGATACTTATGTTCATCTGACGTCTTCTATGAGGAAGTCCGACCAGTTATTTATTTGCTTTGGATCACCTAAGAAGGGTCTTCCTGCTTCTAAACAGACGGTTAGTAAGTGGATAGTTGAGGCTATTTCACTTGCATACGAGTACTCTGACCAGCCGTGTCCTTTGGCGGTTAGAGCTCATTCTACGAGGGGTATGGCGGCCTCTAAAGCCTTATTATTTGGAGTTTCTCTTCAAGACGTTTGTGATGCGGCAGGCTGGTCCTCACCGCTCACATTCGTTAGGTTTTACAGCTTAGACCTGGATGCTGCCCCAGGTTCTCAGGTGCTTAGTGCTTAGTTTCATCAGACTAAGACTCAGGTACTTGGAATTCTGGCATTTTTGGGTATTCTCGTTCCCAAAGCGTCATCGATGCATCGCGAGTTCCCTCGAAAGGGAACGTCTCAGGTTACGACTGTAACCATAGTTCCCTGAGAAAGGGAACGAGACGATGCATCTCCCTGCCATACTTCCTGCATCCCTGTGATCGGCTTGCTTCGACATTTTTGAAGCTAATGCCGGGTTGCACCGGATGTGCTTTTATCCCTTCCTGGTCATGACGTCACCCGCCCGTGACGCTCATTCTTTCCATTGGACTAGTTGACATTGATGCTCAGACGCATTCACGCTGGGGGCGTTCCCAAAGCGTCAACGATGCATCGTCTCGTTCCCTTTCTCAGGGAACTATGGTTACAGTCGTAACCTGAGACGTTTCTTTGTATTTGCAGTTTGATTAAGTGTGTGGATTTATTTTATGTTTTTGATTTATTCATTTTAAATCAATACACACAATTACTATTTAGTATTAGTTTTTTTCCCACTCAAGTTTATTTCTGATTTTATTTATTTAATTGTTTGTTTGTTTGTTTGAATACATGAATTAGGTACTGATTGTAGACAATGGAATATTTGTTTGAGGCGTAATCTGCAACACTAAATCAGAATAGTAGTGTGCATTTTCTGGTTATTGTTGGTCAGCAGTGTTCAATTGTGCTCCTGGAGATCCATCTTCTTGTAAAATGAAGTCTAATCAAATGCACCTGAGCCATTTAATCAAGCGCTCAGCCCAAAATTACTCTCTAGTAAGTAGATCTGATCACGGCGACTCTGTTCTTTGGATGTGGAAACGTTTGATTGGGGATAAAAATAAGGTAAAATATTGTATGCTATTCTATGTGTTGATTTGTGTTGATTCTTGTTTTTATTCTACTATTTTTTATTATTATCAACAAAAAAATTAACAAGAGACAAAATATCTAGCTATTTATTGTTACAAATTGTATTTAATTATTTTTTATAATAAAAAAATTTAACAATGTTTTGTCCTGTGATTAAGCAGTATGTGCAACTCTCCAACACACAGGATTTACACCAGCATCTGAAATTACTTCATTTTGTTCACTTTATAGTGACTGATGACTAAGCACATTTTTGGAATAAAAAAAAAAAAAAAATGTTTTGTCCAATAAATAGCTTGTGTTTATGATAAAGCCATTTCTACAATTCTCCAGCACACAGGATTTACATATCAGTTTTTTTTTTACTTAATAGTAATTAATGAGTAAGTGAACCATTTTAGACAGATGCAAATATATTTTGGATAAATTTGAGTGCTTTCTAGTACACAGTATTTAGATAAGAGTATGAAAATACTATTTTTTTTTATTCACTAGGACTACGTTCCCATGAAGTGCACTTTGTGTTATTCACTATATAGAGAACAGTGAATAAGTAACATGTGAGTGATTTTGAACCGAGCAAAAACCTTAGGTTCAATTAAGCTTTCTTTAGTTCACACTATTTAAATCAAAAATGGAATTCACACAATACTTTTCATTTGCTACTTCCCTATATAGTGCACTCATGTTTAAATTATAGTTTAAAAAATAGATTACTGTATAAAAGGCTTGTTTTAGAACACAACGGAAATGCGAAGGAAAAAGCTTTAACTTCTGAGTTGCCACCTCAGGGTAAGTGTGTGAAAGTTAATTACACTCCCATTGCGGGATGAGGATTTTACATGACATGACATAACTCCTCATCCCTCCTCTCTCTCTCTCTCTCTCTCTCTCTCTCTCTCTCTCTCTTCCTGTCTCACTTTTCCTGCCTTCCTTCGGGCATTGTCAGTCTTTCTCTAACCTTGACAGTCTCTTTTATTTCCTGGGCTTTTTTTTATTTTTTATTGGCAAAGCCTGCAATTCAGCACCATTTCAGCGAGCTCTTATGGCAGGTAGAGAAAGCCAGTTCAGTGGCAGCTGAGCAGGGTCTTTTTTCATTATGCTAAGTGACATTTGCTCTCCATGGGTCACCAGCGAAGCATGTGAGAGAAATTGAGCAGTGACAACATTCTGTACGTAGTGGTGTGCATTTTTTGTCATCATTCCTACATTGTTTCACAGTAAGCTTTTGATTAACACTTTAGAATATTGTTGCGTCATTAATGAACAACTGCACATGAACAAATGATGAATGTGTGGTGACCCACAAGAGAGACATTCACCAAGGGACTGTACCTTTAAGGGAGAGGTTAAAGGGTTAGTTCACCCAAAAATGAAAATTATGTCATTAATGACTCACCCTCATGTCGTTCCAAGCCCGTAAGACCTCCGTTCATCTTCGGAACACAGTTTAAGATATATTTAGATTTATATTTAGTCCGAGAGCTTTCTGTCCCTCCATTGAAAATGTGTACGATATACTGTCCTTGTCCAGAAAGGAAATAAAGACATCATCAAAGTAGTCCATGTGACACCAGTGGGTTAGTTAGAATGTTTTGAAGCATCGAAAATACATTTTGGTCCAAAAATAATAAAAACTACGACTTTATTCAGTATTGTATTGTCTTCCTGTTCTGTTGTCAATACGCCTTCAGTGTCGCTGATGACGTTAGACGCTATTTATATATATAGTTATATATATATACACTCACCTAAAGGATTATTAGGAACACCATACTAATACTGTGTTTGACCCCCTTTCGCCTTCAGAACTGCCTTAATTCTACGTGGCATTGATTCAACAAGGTAAATGGAAATGTTGGGCCATATTGATAGGATAGCATCTTGCAGTTGATGGAGATTTGTGGGATGCACATCCAGGGCACGAAGCTCCCGTTCCACCACATCCCAAAGATGCTTTATTGGGTTGAGATCTGGTGGCTGTGGGGGCCGTTTTAGTACAGTGAACTCATTTTCATGTTCAAGAAACCAATTTGAAATGATTCGAGCTTTGTGACATTGTGCATTATCCTGCCAGAAGTAGCCATCAGAGGATGGGTAAATGGTGGCCATAAAGGGATGGACATGGTCAGAAACAGTGCTCAGGTAGGCCGTGCCATTTAAACGATGCCCAATTGGCATTAAGGGGCCTAAAGTGTGCCAAGAAAACATCCCCCACACCATTACACCACCACCAGCAGCCTGCACAGTGGTAACAAGGCATGATGGATCCATGTTCTCATTCTGTTTACTCCAAATTCTGACTCTACCATCTGAATGTCTCAACAGAAATCGAGACTCATCAGACCAGGCAACATTTTTCCAGTCTTCAACTGTTCAATTTTGGTGAGCTCTTGCAAATTGTAGCCTCTTTTTCCTATTTGTAGTGGAGATGAGTGGTACCCGGTGGGGTCTTCTGCTGTTGTAGCCCATCCGCCTCAAGGTTGTGCGTGTTGTGGCTTCACAAATGCTTTGCTTCATACCTCGGTTGTAACGAGTGGTTATTTCAGTCAAAGTTGCTCTTCTATCAGCTTAAATCAGTCGGCCCATTCTCCTCTAACCTCTAGCATCAACAAGGCATTTTCGCCCACAGGACTGCCGCATACTGGATGTTTTTCCCTTTTCACACCATTCTTTGTAAACCCTAGAAATGGTTGTGCGTGAAAATCCCAGTAACTGAGCAGATTGTGAAATACTCAGACTGGCCCGTCTGGCACCAACAACCATGCCACGCTCAAAATTGCTTAAATCACCTTTCTATCCCATTCTGACATTCAGTTTGGAGTTCAGGAGATTGTCTTGACCAGGACCACACCCCTAAGTGCATTGAAGCAACTGCCATGTGATTGGTTGATTAGATAATTGCATTAATGAGAAATTGAACAGGTGTTCCTAATAATCCTTTAGGTGAGTGTGTATATATATATATATATATATATATATATATATATATATATATATATATATATATATATATATATATATATATATGTAATGAATAATTGACGACGGGCCATTGAATTATTAGAAAAATAATGCACACCCGGGGTGGTAATGCGGTCACGACGCAAAGCGGAGTGGCCGTTACACCTCGGGTGTGCATTATTTTTCTAATAATTCAACGGCCCGGAGTCAATTATTCCGCTTATACTACAGTTACCACACCTCAAAATATTGTTCAGATGATGCATTTCAAGACGTTTGTCAAGTTTTTGTCATTAAAACGCTCTTGTATGTAGGACTAATTTCTTACGCATCTAATCCCATGCCTCCGTTGCTAATTCCAAAACGTCATTTTAGAGTTAGTAATGGAGGTTGGAGCCACTGATAGCAGACTAATGATGGGGACACACTTACAACTCGCTGAAACATTCGAAGACTGACTGTTTCCATCGACTGTAGCAGGTCTTAAACACAGACTGTGAATAGGCTACAGACTGAATGCGCTGAACACAACACGCGTTTGGACATGATCAGTCATAAGTATCAAATTACATTCATAACTGGCCTTAGTCAGTGTGTCCCGGCTTTATGCAGTTATTAATGCCGTTATTAGAGAGAGAGAGAGAGAGAGAGAGAGAGAGAGAGAGAGAGATGTTGCAATAATGAGACAGAAAAGCATGTGCGTCAATATTATTATTTATTTATTTATTAAATTTGTTTTAATTAATTCATTCATTCTTGTTTTCTATAATTGACAGTAGATAACCCAATAAATGAAACACACAAAGCCCTTTTAACAAGTAGGCCTATCAATAATTGTTTATTTGTTATATTATCTGGAATAATTACGAAAACCCAGCAGGACTATCAATTTATTTATATAGCCTATTCAATTTAATTTTCTATTTAGCCTATAGATAGGACTACGTACTTTATTTATTAAAATTCAACTGTATGTGTCCATTGATTGTGAAGTTAGACATCGAAAATTGCAGATCAAGCGCATGGGGCTGCATGTTTTTTCTTGTTATGAATTGTATCCTATTTTCCGTTATTACAGTTAACTACGCGAAGTGATATGGAACTGTAATGCGGTCAAGACCTGCCTGGAACTACTTTAGCCGTGCGTTTCCCTGAAAATAATTGCACACCTTAGAATGTTCTCAACCAATCAGAATCAAGCATTCAACAGCCCTGTAGTATAAATAAATAAATAAATATATATATATATATATATATATATATATATATATATATATATATATATATATATATATATATATAGTTATATTGTTTTAAATGTATTTACTGTCACTTTAGATCAACTTGATGCTTTGCTGAATAGTATTGTTTTTTTTTTATTGAAAAAGAAAATCTGACCCCCAAATTTTGAATGGTATTTCATAATATTTAGAATTTACCATGCTCATAAAAACCTTTTTAGAGTGCTGCATGTTAGAAAAGATTCCATGCCACATCCAAAAGTAGTACAATAGAATTGTCACCCTTCTTTGCTGTTCATCATACTCTTCCTCATAATCGCACAGCAACTGTTTAACAAATATTTTGGCACACTTTACATAATGTCACAATACTGAATTGTTTTCCAGTGACGTTCACTACTCATCATCACAAAGATGGCTGTGCCAGCTGAGAAAGCACTGACAACCGTCTATTTGTCTCGTTACACCATCAGATCTGCTTCAGGCAATTGTATGGTTGATCAGACAGGCTGGATCTGGAGGTTTACAGGAGGCAGATGACTCACCGTGTAGTGGTTACTCTGTGCCTTGTTGGCTTGTGTGATCTATGGAGCTGCCATTCACCTTCAGATGCTCAATCAATATTGCCATGAGCAAAAGGCAAAGACGAAAGGAAGTTAGTTAGAGAGTAATGGAAGAGAGTGTTTTCTTCCCTGCAGTAAGTGTTTGGGCTGAGTTCACTTTTTTTTAACCTGTAAGTGAGTTTAAGTTACTATTTCAAGGCTCTCTCTGGGATCTTCAGCTATTTTTTACCAGACAAGTTAAAGTTTTGAGTTGCATCAGAAGTTTCACAAGGTGCTTCCTAATTACCATTGGTTTATTTACTACTTGTTTATGTTAGTGTTAAAGTCTTTCCCAGGAGACAAAACAGTTATGAACTCGAAAAAAATTGCTAACAGGAAAATACTGGTGGTCATTCAAACTTTTTTTTTTTTTTTTTTTTTTTTTTTTGTGTGAATGTAACAAATGACATTTCTAAATGTAATTTACATTTTACATTTACCTGACGCTTTTATCCAAAGCGACTTACAATTGCTATATATGTCAGAGGTCGCACGCCTCTGGAGCAACTATGTGTGTCTTGCTCAGGGACACATTGGTGTCTCACAGTGGATTCGAACCCGGGTCTCTCACATCAAAGGTGTGATGTCTTATCCATTGCGCCATCACCACCCCCCAGTGGTGGGTTTAATTTATAAACTGCTACATCTGGGATGAGCAAAATTGTTGTTAATTTGACCAGGGACACAATCGAGCGCAGGCTAGTAAACAGGCCCACCGATAACAGCGGATAAAAAGTTATATGGCACATTCACTAATAGGGACTAAACGTCAATAATATGCTTTACATTGACTATGGCCTGCCCATACTTTGACTACAAACTTGGTCCTCAAATCATTATGTATTTTCCAATAGCCTACATGTAACTTTATAACGTTGCATTCTTTCTATAAGTTATAAATAGCTAGTAAGATAACGTTAATATGACGGTAACTAACGTTACAGTATGTAAGTAATTATTCTAGCGATATATAATGCTAGATAAGGTGTGCTAGTACATTATTTCAGCAACATGACAAGCCAGTGAATTAGCAGGTTTCAATTGTTGCTTAGTAGAGTGCGTGACATTTTATCTACATGTTAGTTTTGACACCGAGTCAATGGGCTCTGTGTAATTCTTTCTTTTTCGGTTGTTTATCGTCATCAGTCTTTTTCCTTTTACCTCTTTGTTTTATGAGCAGGTGTCACTGAAGAATTGGCAGTTTAGGTTGTTTCTCCGTCATAAGCACAGCTGCAGCACGCCGGCAATCTTGAGTTTGAACGACGGCTCGCGCTCCGGCGCTCGCGCTGTGCAAGAGAGGGGTGTGATCAGCGCGTACACGAGCGTGATTGACAGTGCTAAGACACTCCTCCTGGCTCTGATTGGTTGTTTCTGACCGGGAGCGTGTATTTCTTCCAAATGGAAATAGGACCACTGGGAGGAGCCAGAGGAGCTTGATTTTTTACACAGATTATCTATCTCATATTCTACTGTCAGGACATAATGAAAGTTTTAACAAATACATGTTTTCAAAAGTTACCTACTGGAGCTTTAAACATATAAATGATGTAGCCTACCTCTAATTCACCCGCAATTAATTTGAATATTATTTTGTATTACTTGGATCTGCGCATCACTAAGGCGCTGATGTGAATTTATAGCTTTTTTTCAGTGTGAACATTTTTTATATCAGTGTTGGACACTTGAGAAGCAGTCTATAATTTTATTATAGACGCAATAGTGACTCTGCACATGGTCAATTTCATTGCCAGTCAACTCGAGAGACAGATAGATAGATAGATAGATAGATAGATAGATAGATAGATAGATAGATAGATAGATAGATAGATAGATAGATAGATAGATAGATAGATAGATAGATAGATAGATAGATAGATAGATAGATAGAACAAGTATCGGATGTTTATCATTCTCTCAATGCAAAGTGTGTTTCCAGCCTGCATGGTTTGAGATAAAATAGCCATGTCCTTTATATTCCATTGACCTCTACTGTCACAGCTCCATGATGGATGGTCAGGTCTTGCTGATATCATTCCCATAATTGCGTCTTGTTATGATGGGTGCTGATGCTGTGCCCATAGGACAATCAGGGCTCTAATCATCTTGCAGCATCACCTCGACTTGAATCTTTGCTCTACATACCCGCACAAATTGACAAAGTTGCAATAGATGCAGCAGTTCCCATGGAAACTAAAATAAAGTATGAGACTGATTCAGTAAGATTCTGTGACAAAGGTTTTTTTTTTTTATGGGGTTTTTTTTTTCAAAATGGTGCATGCAGGAATATTTAGATGCATCGTTACAGTATTCCAAGGGAGCTACAAGGTCTGAATGTTTAAATATATGTATGTGCACTGCAATGTATGTATACATATATATATATATATATATATATATATATATATATATATATATATATATATATATATATATATTAGTAGTATTATAAGTATAATAGTATATAAGTAGCCAACCGGCCAAAAGTTTGGACACTAAACTTTTAAGCATTTATTTGATCTAAAATACAGAAAAAAACAGTAATATTGTGAAATATTACTACAATTTGAAATAATTGTTTTCTATTATAATATACTTATAACCTTCGATACTTTTTTCTGGATTCTTAGTTAAAAAAAGAACAGCATCTATTTAAAATATAAATATTTTGTACCAATATACACTACCGTTCGGGGTCAGTAATTTTTGGGGTCAGTAATTTTCTTTCTTTCTTTCTTTTAAAGAAATTAATACTTTTATTTAGCAAGGATGTGATAAATTGATGAAAAAAGTGACAGTAAAGATTTAATGTTGTTCTATTTAACTTTGTATTCATCAATGAATCCTGAAAAATATATATATAAAAAAAAACATTAAAATAGAATTGTCCAAATATTTGACCAGTAGTACTGTACTATTATACAATTGCTGCATAATTATCTATGCATAATTGAATAATAAACGTTGTATTAATTTACATAGACAAAATTTGACTTGATTAGGCTACTAGTATTAGTTATTAATGCTACTTTTGGTGCTAGTTTTGTGCAGTGCTTTGTAGTCAATTAACATCCATTGATTCAACGACGCAGATTCAGATCGCTTCATAAAATTCGTCTGTCCATGTAATTTTCAAACGATTTATGAATGACCTGAAAATTACCGCTCCAATTCACATTGTCCAATGAAATTTTAACTTGTGCCTGATGACGATTGGTCGGTGTATTACACATGACAAACAGGCTTCAATGAATTATGTAATATTTTAAAATATGTGATATGTTGATTTTTAATTGAATCGACACACTAATGTTACCTTTTATTATTGAAAAAAAAGGTAAATAAATAATTGCGGTTGAGCCATATAGGCTTAACGTTACTCACTGAAAGAACCATATTTGGATCGAGAGCATCGGTACCCGAGCAGACTGTGGAATACCTAAGTTGTGTACACCAGTTAAAACGCATAACTTTCGCTACGGTTGCGCCTGCCGTCCACAGAGTTTTCGACCCTCAAAAACGGAGACTGACCTCTTCAGTGAGTCAAGTCCGAAGCAAGACAGTCACATGCAAGTGACGCAACCCACAGCAACGCGTTATGGCAACGACACCTCAGACTGACAGAAACGTACAAATAAACGTCAATTTAGGGTACTTTGGTCTTGTACACATTGTCATGTTAATTATAATCAAATGCATTTTGTTTTATTGACCACAATATTATCATTGATATTTGTTTGAGAAGGGCACTTTTGATTAATTTTGAAAAAGGGCAGGGGCTCGAGCACCCAAAGCCCCCCACACGTGCCTGAACCTTAATACTGTAGAGTGAGATGCTTGGATGTTCCTGCGGGAGTGTAATATAAGTGTCTTTGGATAAAATGCTCACGGCTCTTCTGTATTTTTAACATTTCTGTCAGCAGAGTTCTGGAGTGCTCAGATTCTCTGTGCCCCAGATTCTTATGTTGTTGAATTTCAACCTATTTTATGGGATTTTGAAAAACTTTCACCAGATCTAACAAAAGCTGTTCAAAGCACAATATAAGCCTTGTTGAGGAAATGTGCCACAATGAAATGGGAATCCACTGAAATGGAAATGGGAAATGAAACCTAAAATCACTTTTTCATTCACATGCCTGCACCCATGACTGATTTTTACCACAGACGTTTTATGTTTCAGAAGATGTTTGTAAACTATAAATGAGCAAAAGATTGTTGATGTTTTTCAATATTATTTTATACTTCATGTCGCTGCACAGTATGGGGTGTAGTGGGGGGTTTGGAATTTGTAGAACAGTTTTGTGTGAGAGATTTTACCACAAAGTCAAGGTTTAACAGATATCCATGCTAAGGTCAAACCTATGTGCACTTTGAGATCAGATATTGATTGAAGCCCTATTAATATTCTTAGTGTTTTAGGTCATATTGCATAACTTTTTAACTATGTAATGAATTACATGTCGTGCAATGAAGAAGTGAAAGATCTGTCCGTAGATGTTGAGAATAAACATTATTTAAACTAGTTACAGTATCTGCCTTAGAAATTAAATATGGGGATTGGTCAATAACCAGTGTGATATATGTATTTTTCCCCCCAGATAATGTGTACAGAGAATGTCTGGCTAATGGCACCTGGGCAAAGAAAGGAAACTACTCCCAATGTCAGGAAATCCTCAACGAGGAGGTATGTTGTTGCACATAAACATTATACATCGTGATAATCTTCACAAATGAACACAACTTTTATTAAGTTTGAAGTGTAAATATAATCGGCAGAAGTCAAAAGCTAAACGTATAGGCTATAAACAAACTACACCATGGTCGCATGGCTTCGACGTCACTATCACTAAGTTTCTGACAACACTTTCAGTCTTTGAGAAAGCAAACTAGTGAGTAGATGAGTTTATCTCTTCGGCTGATGACATTTAATGTCTCCAACAACCTCTGTTTAGACACTTTTACAAGACAAGTAAAAGCTTTTTTTTTAATCACACGAGGGTATTTTATATAGTTGATTATACCATGCATGGTCTTTCTGAATACTTGATTTTGATGGTTAGTTCCAAGTCAGTTTAATCACCGTTCTGTATAATGCAGTGTTTTCATTGAAGCGTGCACACACGTATGTCAATCGCACACAGAGAGCGGAGATTGCGCTGCCCAGATAGAAACATTCAGGAGCACAGAAACTTATCAACGCTGCCCAGGACTCTTATTAATACAATTGCTTCGCTATTGAAGTGTAACATTGCTGGTTTTGAAGTAATTAAACTCACTCCTTTTTTTGTTGATGGAGATAGATGCTGAACAGATGCAGGTAATTCACACACGCTTTAATTCAATTCATTAATTCAAATAAATGTAATCTTACGCACTACTTTATCTCTGTGATCGGGTTTAAAGCAGGCAGAATGCTGGATCTAACGAGCCGTAACTGACAAAAATAACTGTAAATTTTACCCTTCTGGACAAATATTGTGCTGCAGACATCAATAAGCTTTAAGTTGTCATTTCTGGCAAATGACAATGGTATAAGCGGGATAATCCATGCATTGCGTTGGGTGGTCCTCAATGTCGTGCATTAAAATCGTTTAATGCACAGCTAGCTATGGATTATCCCTTAAGCCGCGTGCACACTGTGCGATTTATAATAGTCCTTTGCAGTTGTTGCTTATCAGACTGTACGAACATGATCATCGCTGTAATCCATGTCACACTGTAAGATCTCACTTGTCCGGAGTTTTACATCATCAATCAATGGCACGTTCGTTCACAGTGTGCTGCATTACACGCAGGATTGAAATGGTGGCTACAAAGAAATCTCTAACGTTAATTTTGGTCAAAGACAATTTGACGGTCGTCGTAGGAGAAGAGACACTGCAGGACTGTGAGTCAAATCTTCTGACACTGCCAGAATTTCGTCTGGGGTAAAATTTGATCACAACGGTCATTAATCTACTGTCAGTGAACATGTCAAACTAACGATGAAAGACAGAGGATTCTTTTAGGATTTGCCAAATTTGTCTCTGACGGCCAAATCACATAGTGTGCACCCAGCTTTACATAAAATGTGAAAATGTCATGAGCCTGTGTTTACCATGGACCTTATTTCAAGCATTTAACCAAAAACCCAATTGACTTTAGGATGATGAAACCGGAAGTCCTAAAATGCTCAATTGTTTCTGGGTTTTGGCCTTCAAACATACATCATCCCCAGTAACGTGCGGTGAAGTCTTGTCATGGGTAGGCTGTGACATATCAATGTGGCATATTCACAGGGGCGTAATTTGCCGCTGCGATCGGTGGCGCGGTTACAGTGTATCTCGTGGCTCACGCAGTCTTCACATGCACGCGCGCTTCAATCTGTTTCGGAGACTCTTTGTTCGTTCCGGTGAAATCACAAAACAAAAATGCACACAAATGTGTCCCTGCTTAATATAATACAACCACTGATGAACATATTCGGTTTTGATAAAAAATAAATAAATAAATAAACCTATACGATTGCGGATTAGAACCCAGAACCTCTGACATGCTCAGCAAAAGTTCTACCACTGGACCATTAAAGGACTCACATCAAGCCGTCGGATCTATATATTTATTAATGTGATTCATTCATTTATACACACACGCGCGAGCACACACACACACACACACACACACACACACACACACACACACACACACACACACACACACACACACACACACACACACACACACACACACCTGTCCCACCCACTTTTTAAAACAAAGTTAAGCCACTGCATATTCATTCAGGTAATTTAGCAACCCAAGTTAATATCAGGCATCATCACATCGCTGCCTGCATACAGTGTAAAGTCAGAATCGCGGATTGAGTGAGAGCGAGTGGATCACGTGATATGAAGCAGTCTCGGTCTCTGCCTCAATGTTGACAATTCAAGACAGCATGATAACTGACTGCGCATGCGCAAATCTCCGTAAACTACATTCTATGGACCAAAGAGGCACTGCGAACCTCTGCCTCAATGTCCATGGCCTTGAATTTCCTGCATGAAACAATGGTGTTTAGGAGCAAACTATGGCAAAATGAGTATTATATGAGTATTTCTAATTTTTTTTTGTTACAAAAATTAATATTTGGAATAAAATAAATGCAATTAATGTGGTGAATTAATGGAATTAATAAATGTAATGTTAACATTTCCTTTGGTGAGGCACTGCCTACCCTGACCGCACGTCCCTGATCATCCCATCACTCTATAAGGTTTTAATTGTATCATAATATGGTTTTTAGTTGAAGGATTTGGATAAAGATAAAAAAAATCCATTTGAAACTCTGTGCAAAATATACTCATTATTTAGTTTGCAGTAAAAATGATTCTATTAAATAAGAGTTAAAGGTGCAGTGTGTGATTTTTAGCGGTATCTAGCGGTTCGGTTGCGAGTTTGCACTAAGGGCTCAGCCCACTGCTCACCCCTCCCTTTCGAAGAAGCTACGGTGGCTAAAACGGGACAAACATATCGTCGTCTGAGACAGCAGAGAATAGCCAGAGTAAGCCAAGAGTGTGTAACATTGTCACTGTTTCTGTACCACAGTCCATTATAAACCACATCATGGATAACATTTTCAAAGCCATAGTCAGGTGAGGATCAAGGGTCTATAATATAATAATAGTAATCAGCTGATTGTCTAAACCCAAAATACAGCGAGGGAGAAGAACCACATTAAACTAGGCAACTATATATTTTTCTAACAGGGTAGCTGCTAGTAAAAGTTTAGCTGGCTAATATGAGCTGTTACTGTGGCTGAGCTGGTTAAAGCGTAAAGCCTTGTTTATACTCGACACGTCCGCACGAGCCCAAAGGTGCGCGCGGCAAAAATGACATGATTATAACAGCGCGCGCGCCTCCGCATCCCCTAGACACCATTTACTACACACAATAGGCTTTTTTTCTCTGATTTTGAAAACTCTTCGCGATCGACTTAAAATGCTTCCAAGATCGATGGGTTGGTGATTCCTGTAACGTTACTGTTTTATGGTCAATGACAAGAGTACTAATCAGCTGTCTCACGAACGTAACCAGCACATGTATCCCCACATAGCAAAGCCATAACACAGCGAGGGAGAACTAAGTTACATGAAACAATCCAACTACATATTTTACACCACTGACAAGTCACTACTCACGGTGTTTATGGCTAGCTTCTAGGTTTCTGCGGCTTCTCTTTCAACGTGCTCTGTAGCGCTGTGTGTGCGCGTTCGGCTACGGTAGAAACATGACGTCACAATATGTCGAACTTCATAGAAGGGGATTCCCGCGGTTATGTAGATATAAATGTCTCATTCTAAGGTAATAAAAACATTACGGTTTATTAAGTAAGTTCTTTATACACCACTGAAAACATAGTTATGGATGTCATTTTGCATTTCTGTTAATAGATACTCAAAATTTTTACTGATTGCACCCTTAATAGTGTGTGAAGTGTGAAGCATTTTCACGTGTGGCCTTTGACATTTAGACTCCATACATACAAACCAATGCAAAAAGCTTTGCTGAAGGTTACTTTGCTTTGCACTCTGGATCAGTTAGTTCACATTTTTACTACCTTTAGAATTTGTGAATCTAATGTAATGTGAAGGTTAACCCTCTGAGGTCTGAGGTGTTTTTGGGGTCCTTGAGATGTTTTGACATGCCCTGACATTTGTGCTTTTTTCAGTTGCTTAGAAACATATTAATGGCACTGGTGTAATTACACTCTATTTAGCACAAACAGGGCTACCATAATATGTTAGCAACATGTTTGTACATGTTTGTATTTTTGAGAGAATATTGTTTATGCATGGTTATTGAAAAAACAAAAAAATAAAGTTTCTGAAATAAGGCCACAAAACACACACTAAATATGTGTCCACAAGAGTTTTGACTAATGGATCTTGTCGCCTAGAGTTTAGGCTTCAAAATGATCTGAAAACCATCCTGTCTAATCATTCACATAAAACAATAGATTGTTTTAAATTGTGAAAAACATTTTTTTGTTTGCAAAGGCAATATGCGGATGGGCGTGAACGGCCCAACCCCTATCATGAATAATTAAGTGGTTCTCACCTGAGCAGACAATGACCCTGCATAATAATGTGCCTTTCATTCTGGGGTGTCACACAAGAAAGAATGCAAGGACAATCAATCAATCAATCAATCAATCAATCAATCAATCAATCAATCAATCAATCAATCAATCAATCAATCAATAAATATATATATATATATATATATATATATATATATATATATATATATATATATATATATATATATGTATATATATATATATATATATGTATATATATATATATATGTATATGTATATACAAACAATCAAAATATAAATGAAAGCCAAAAGCACATTTTTAGTCATACCTGGAAACAAATCCTGGTCAAATAGGTTGTATGGGCAATTCTGCAGAATTGGTTCAAAGTTTGAGTTGGAAACATCTTGAAAATAAAATTGTCTTTTCCATAAATGTCTTATAAAGTATTATTTTTTAAAGTAGGCAATAGATTTTATCATACATATTTCAAAGTTAAGGATTCATTATTTTGATATAGCTTGCATTGGAACAAACACTATAACAGTTGATTAGTTTATTTGTGACAAAACATCCTATATATTTTACATATGAGCAGAAACTGTCTAACTAAAGCTTATTTGATGTCTATTTTATAGTAAAAACTTTATAATCTATCCAAAATTAGTCAACGAAATGTTGTCATTACAGACACTAGTATATCGCGATTAGAAGAAATCTGAGTGGGCTATAGCAATATAGTTTGTATGTGTACATGTAAAAATAACGTTTACTAAAGTACAGTAGGTAGTCAACCAGAATGCCTATTACCGCCGCGGCAAATCCACCGCCGTAAAAATAAACCAGTCGCATTTCAAAGTAGTTCGCGAAATGACCGCCAGGTGGCGCAAAGGGACATTTAGCAAAACGTAAGTGGGGCAATTAACAGTAAGGATGAAATACTACAAGTTATGGTCATTTCCAAATAAGCCTACAACAAACATTTATTTTTAACTAATATTTTTAAATATGCAACATGCACGTTTTAACAAACAATACAATCTGAACCAGCGCTTCTGCTCCTGTATTGAGACATGCAGCGCGTTTCAGTTGCAATCCTGGTTCCAGTGGCCTTAATACATTCACAGCTTTTTAAAATGTCACAAAGCGTTTTGAGATGGTTTTGAATTAAATATTGAAGTTTATAATTAGGATATTTTGGCACACCACGCCGAGTGGCGCTATGCATTATTCTAAAATCTGGCTTTATTCTGGCATGTTGAATTAGAGTTTGACAAACGCGGCGGCGCGTTCATTTGAATTTATTTTTCTCATAACAGCTAAGAACTTAATAGGCTAAAGCCTACTCCGTAATTGTTGGTCATACAGATAAGATATCATCTTTTAAAACTGTAAAAGGTCTACTTTTATTCATGCAGTAGGCTATAGGCCTACACTCACAGGCTAACGACAAAACGTTTTCTCGCTCATGTGAGAAAGTTTGGGAAAATCTCAGTGAGTAAATTCATAGCCGAGCGGTAGAACTTACGGTTCGACCATCAAGATGACACGGGTTCGAATCCCGATCAAACATGGTCTACTGTAAATTTTATATTCATTAATGCAGAGAGATTTGTCTAGCTCTAAAACTCTGTTACACCATACAGTTTTTTGCTTATATTTATCAAATAAAATTACCATGCATTTCCATTTTACACTAAGGAACAAATCCAACAGAACGACTTTGCATCTGTATAATAATAGGCTACCAATCGTAATTTCAAAAGCAGTTCTGTTAAAAAAAATAATTTTATATATAGGCTATATATACTGTGGAGGGAATTAAAATAATTCAGCAGAAGCAGGGATGTTTAGACCAGAAGGAAATCCCCGTCCCCCCTGGCAAATCACACTTTACTTAAAACCATTTTTTTTTTAAAACTCATATATATATATATATATATATATATATATATATATATATATATATATATATATATATATAGGCCTATATATATATATATATATATATATATATATATATATATATATATGAGTTTTAAAAAAAAAATGGTTTTAAGTAAAGTGTGATTTGCCAGGGGGGACGGGGATTTCCTTCTGGTCTAAACATCCCTGCTTCTGCTGAATTATTTTAATTCCCTCCACAGTAGCTAATCAATGCTAGGCTACTTCACCAATAGACCATATTAAATATATAAAATAGAGATATGCAACAGGCACGTTTAAACGACAAACAATAAAATCAAAACTAGCGTTTCAGTTGTTCATTAGTTCCAGTGGCCTTAATGCATGCACGGTTTTTCAAATTTCACAAAGCGTTTTGAGATTATTTTGAATGAAATATTGAAGTTTATAAGTGTTTTGGCACACCACGCCGAGTGGCCCTATGCATTTTTCTAAAGTCGGGTTTTATTCTGGCAATTTATTTTTCTCATTACAGCTAAAATAGCTTAATAGGCGACTCCGTAATTTTTTGGTCATACAGATAAGAGTAGAGTAGCTTACATCGTTCAAAACTGTAAACTTGTATTCATATTATTAGGCTAACGATAGTCTCAGCCTCAGACGTCACGCCCACGGAACGTTGGCTAAACGTCTGATGCATATGGTACACTTAACTGGAAACACTTCAGGAATGTCGAAGTCGTCATCTGATTGGTTGAATTTTTATCGGATTTCCGGGGGGCGCGAGTGTCGCGTTTATTTTCGGTCCGCCGGGAAACAAAGCGCAGACGTGTGATTGCGGAAGAAAAACTGTTGTGTTTACATGAGTGACAATGAGCATTTATCAAGATCAGCTAAACGTAGAATTCTCAAAAGTATGCGAGGTTCACGGGAAAGACTCTTGAAGTTTTCTTCTCTTTCTTTGATTTTCTATGCTGACTGACTTGTTGCCTGACTTGTTGTCTGTTGTTGTGGGGACATTTCCACGCACTAAAACGTGACGCTGAACGAAACGAACTGTAATTGGTTGTTTTACATGTCGGTCAAACGGCCTTATGGGCGGGCCTTGGCCAAAGAAAGCTGCTATGAATTCCAGACCTTCAGCCGTCAGTCTGAAGGTCTGGCTACGCGAGACTAGGCTAACGACAACAGTTTATCTGTCGTCTCTGTCTCCGGGAACTGCGCGTCACAAAAATGAACCAAAAGCCGATTCAGCTCAGTCACGATAAGAAATCGGCTATGTCTAAAGTCTTTAAATGTCTAAATATTTAGGCTAATAAATGTTATCTGATTATGTAATCCATATGAAAACAGGTACAGAGGATCTATACTCAATGTAAGCGCTTCCCAATGAGAAAATGACAAGACAAGGGTGAAAATCTCGCTCCATTTTGTAGGCTAAATCGCCCTGAATTAAAATGTAAAAACATATCAAATAATTTATTTGTCGAAATGTTGCGATACTGTTTCATTTAAGTTCATAATTATTCTATAAATGTTATTTAATTTAGCAGCATTACCACGAAGCACCGTGGTTCGATATTTATTTGAATAATAGCTACAAAAAAAAAAAAACTTAATTAATTGCATGCCTGGTTAAGGATCCAAAGATCCCTGTAGAATAATATTGAGTTTTTTGTTCATGACAACACATTAACATGCGTTTTTTCAGATTATATTTAGTTTTGCTTGGAAAAGGCAGGCCCAAAGCAGTTTTATTTCATCAATTATTGAAATAATGAAATATTTAGTAATAAACTTTTATGACAGAAATATCACTAGTCTACATGTAACTTAAATCATTTAATTCCTTCATTATCAACACTGTCTAGAATAGCGATTTAAGTGTGAATTGCGACTTCTCTTTGTGTTAAGTCAGCCTCAGACTCCGATAGCCTGTGGGGGGTTGGAGGGACAGTTGCTGGACAAAGGTGTTAATGTTCCTCTTTCATATGGAGAGTGTCGGATAGATGAGCAGGCAAAATTATTGTAAGGATAAATCTGTGTCCAAATGTAGGCCCCATATCTTATTAAATTATAAATATTGTAGTTTATTTATTGTAGCCTATTTAAAGTTTTTTTTTCACACAAAATTTCAATTGAAGTTATTGTAAGGTGAATTCAACAAGGCATGCTGTGTCTTTGAAGCAACAATTAAAGGCTAAATATTTTTTTCGTGATTTGTATGGCTGACACGCAGCGACATATACAGTATTATCAGCTGTATGATGTGTTTTTACATGTTTTTAAATGTTTAATTTCTAGAGAGACCCGGCGGGTGCAGCGAGGGAGATTAAATAAACTTGCTAAAAAGAGATCCAGCGCGAGGAGGCAAAGAAAAACGCATGTTTTTAATTTAATTAGGCTATGTTGCTTTGGACAATTTTCGTTTTGTACTGTTTTAATTGTTTAATTTAGCTGTAATTTCTTTGGAAATACAAATTTAAAATGTCGCAAGATTAGCCTAGTGTTTCTTATTTTGCATCGCAAAAGAAATAAACTCTAAACTCGATGCAATCCTGTTTAAAAAAAAAAAAAAACTGTCCCGACACTTTATTTAAACCTTGAAATGTTCCAACTTGGTTTCAAACTTAAGTAATTTAAGTGTTCTTTTACATTACACAATAATTTAGCAGACTAAAGACGAGCTTCTTCAGTTTCATTTTCTGATGCAATCGGCTGACAATCTTCCTTCATCAGTTTTTGTCGTTTGTGCAGCGGCTGCGGTTCTACGGGAATGTAGCAAATGTATGTTGTAATGATAATTAAACAAAACTCTTGACTTTAAATAAGTAAACAGTTATAAACCGTTACCTATTTAAGCATCAAGGTGGTAAAATATAAACGCTGTCGGCCAACATCGGTTAAAAACATGTATGCTACACTGAGATTCGATCTCGGGTCGATTGAAGCTCCTTGAATCTCGAGTTGTTGCGTTAACCACTGAGCTACCGTCTGTATGCTGTTCTAAAGCCTTGTTGATGTAGCCTAAATGTTTTTTATTGCAATGTTTTATGTTGAATTGTTTTCATTATTTATTCAATTTAATTTTAGTAGCCTAATTTCAGCATTGTGATTATTAATTATTTTAACTACGTTTCACTTGAATTCATATGCTACCAGCTTTCAATCGCTCTGAATGCGCGGCAGCAGATTACGCAATAGAGAGAATAAACGAACACTTTTCAGAGTCTATGATCAGAGTCTATGATTGTAGCGCCTCTTAGTGATAAAAGGCAGCAAATACACCACACATTTTACCGCCGCGGTGGAACGGCTGATGTGGGCGTTGTCATGGCTTGCCTCAACATTTGCGTTTGAAAAGCGCGCGTCCTCCGTGGGCGTGTCAGATTAACGCGTAATGAAGTGTAATGAGCTGGGGAAAAAAATACTGAAATCACTCTCTTTTCATACAGATTACATAAACAGAGAATATTTGTTTTTTATATAAATTACTTCATTGAAAAGAAGAGAATTCAAGCTTCATAAAGAAAAATCTCTCGTGCCTGTATGACAAGTATTTGCGGAGTTATAGTTAATCTTAGGACGCGTTTCAGAATGGACTTCACCGACAGAGAGAAGGCAGAACTTGCATCATGTTTATTTTTCTTTATTTGTCGAAAAGCACAACACTTTGTTTTTATTGTGAGTATACAGAAAAATAATAGACACTTAACATTATCGATTGATGTATACCACTTATATTTAAGATCAAAATCAACAGAGTATTTTGAGTCTCTTTTGCACTGATAAGAAAAAAAGCAAGACAATCGCGCCGGCGCGATAGCCGACCTCAGAGGGTTAAAGTAGTGTTGTTGAAAGAGTGACACTTGTCATGTTCCCTTTCGTGGTCACTCCGAGTTACGTCGGATGACGGAGAATGGGGGTTTTGCCAGAAAGCCTATCATCTTAGAGTATTATAAAACGAGCCAATGGCAATGAAATGCCATGGGTCTGCAGAATTTGCATAGCGTATCTCCGCCCCACCGCGTGGGTATTTAAGGAGAGACACCTGCAACAGCAGATCATGTTTTCGCTTCGGAGCCAAGAGCATCTCTTCACTCCACAAGCCAAATCCTGAGTATCAGTGACTTCATCTCTTCGAGACGAGCGAACTCTCCGGTGTTGGTGTGACGGCGGTATCCAGCGAGCTTCACATTGCCTGCGATCTGAGCAGTGGTCTGCCAGTCTGTGTGTTTCTCCCTGGTCGCCTCAGCATCACAGAGTTTTTCCTCTCATAAAAGAGCTGCACGTGGCACGTCTTTTTAAAGATGTCTCGCCCGTGTTCTTCTGGGTGCGGTCGATATCTGTCTTCTTCTGATGGGCACAACCGCTGCTTTGCGTGTCTGGGCTTAGAGCACGCTAAAGCAGCGCTTGTGGATGACTCATGTTCCTTCTGTGGGTGGCAACACTGAGGTCGAGACTCATCGATCTCATTCTAGAGAGAGTCCCCTCATCCACACCCCGATTTACCCCCTCCACGAAAGGTGGTACTTCGGCTGGTGGACAGGGTGACTTAAGGGTGACGGTGTGGAGCAATCCGACGATGTGTCCTCGGACCACGCCCCCCTCTACAGTGTTGCAACCCGCGAGTGCCGCTGTGATTCAGGCGGGTCCATCTACGGATGCCCTGCGTGTTTCATTCGGCGCTCCAGAGGATGACTCGATGTCAATCGCGGCATCACAAGGCGGGCATGAGTCATCGGGAAGTGATGATGCGGCTGCATTGCCTCCCTCGGGAGTGCCAGCGTTGCCCGTGTCAGATCCCGAGATGATGGCCATGCTTTCCCAGGCCGCCGCTAGCATCGGGCTAGAGTGGAATCCTCCGCCCTGCCCCGAGCCCTCGCGGTTGGATGATTGGTTTGTGGGTGCGGCTGCGGCTTCACGGCCGCAGCCAACCCTAATCCCATTCTTCCCGGAAGTGCATGAGGAGCTGTCGAAGTCATGGAAGGCTCCTTTGACCTCCCGTGAGCGTTCGACAGCTTTCTCCGCCTTTCCTCCCCTCAATGGCGCGGTCGCCCATGGGTACACTGGGATTCCCCCGGTTGAACGCTCTGTTGCGATGCATCTGTGTCCTCAGAGTGTTTCTTCTCGTGGTACTCCTAAGCACCCGTCCAAGGCCTGTAGATTCTCGTCTACCCTGGTGGCGAGATCTCACAGAGCTGCAGGACAGGCGGCTGCCGCCCTGCATGCGATGAGCACCTTGCAGGTCTACCAGGCCCAGCTGCTCAGAGATATGCACGAGGGCAGGACTGACCCCGAGCTCTTTGATGAGCTGCGTGCCGCCACTGACCTCGCTCTCCGAGCGATGAAGGTGGCCCCACGCTCCTTAGGTCAGGTGATGGCCACCTCTGTGGTCCAGGAGCGTCATCTGTGGCTGAACCTGGCCGATATGCAGGACGTTGAGCGGACTCGTCTGCTCGGCAGCAGCCTTCACCCGGGCCGCGTCGTGGAGGAAGCTGTAGGAAGGCGCCACAGCCCTCTCCAGCCCCGCGCCCTTCTAAACGCCAGGCTAAGCGGCGCTCCTGAGACGGGCTGCTCAGTGATGGAACCGTTTTTTTCCCAGGAGGCGGTTGCAGGCCCCCTCCTTCCCCCGGTGGAGGGCCGGGGGAGAATCTTTTGTTCTCCGTTCCCTCTGCTCACCCACGGGTGGGCAGCACCCTATTGTGGTCAAAGAAAGAACGGAAAATTCCATCACTGAGCACACAGAGCCGGACGACAGTACGCGACGCCCCCGGGCAATTTCATTGCCATTGGCTCGTTTTATAATACTCGAAGATGATAGGCTTTCTGGCGAAACTCCCATTCTCCGTCATCCGACGTAACGTCTCCGTTCCCTACTCAGGGAACGAGGATTACATCCGTAACCGAGACGTTTTCAGGAGAAACTGAGGCATTTAGTGTTCTTCATTCAGGAAGCTCGCTGTAAGTCTCCAAAGACTGCACAATAGAGTCAATGCATTCTTGTTGAGAGTTGTCACTTGGAATCTTTAGCAAGACTGTCATCCGACCTTCATGGACAGACATGGTTTGCTTTTTATTTGCGACTTATCTTTATGCTGTTTTATGTGTTTCAAATGTCCCAGCTAGATGCTGGTTGGCAAAGTTAGTTGGATTCTTGGATATAAAGAGCAAATGCACTCATAACTGGCTTTTTGGCTCCTAGAATTTAATTTTAGAATTTACATACATTTTCTTAAAAATAAAATACATATTTCAGTAAAAAAATAAACTTCTAAAGCCCCATATATACATTATATATATTAGGGGTGTCGCAATATACCGATGTTGACGATAATCGTGATATTAAAAGCATGAAATATCGACATTGTGTTAATTTAGAGTGTGGCAATATACCGGTATTGGCGATAACCACGATGTTTAAAATGAATGTGCAAGCCACTCCCACTAATCCAGAACAGCGCGCAAACATCAGAGAAATCACTCTTCCGTCTACAAGGCTAGCTGCCGAAAGAGTTTGAAATTAATTTCACACAAAATGTCTAGTTAGTTGGCTGTGGCGAGCAGGACGAGGGACGTGAGAGGACTGCGCGAGTGATAATGAATGACACCTGTGAGACGCAGCGGTCTCATATCTCTCATGGAGGAGCGGAAGCACAAAAGGAACAGGCCTGATTTTATGTTTTGTTTCTGTTGTGTGTGGCCAGCTGGCTTATACTTTTGTTTTGTATTTGTTTATTTTACTATTAAAATGTTTAAATGTTCGCCAGTTCCCGCCTCCTTCTTCCCACAACAACGAACCCCGTTACATTGGCAAACTCATTAGCGAATTACTCCTCGTTTGTATTTCTTTCTATATGGTGAATTATTGCATGATACCTGGATGTTCAGTCAGGCGAAACTAGGATGGTTCACATCACAACACAAACGTCCGTGTGCTCGTCTGATTCAGAGATTTCGTCCAGGAGAAATTGCCATCGTTGAAATTCTCTGCAGCAGACGGACTCTATCTGTGTCCGTAGCGCACAGCGAGAGCACAGGCACCAGCAGTCCGCCCAGCTCGAGCCAGTCCGAGCTCCTCGTCCGCGACAGGCAGCCGCCTCCTGTTCCTCCAGCAGCCTCAGCTGCTCTTCACTATATTGCGGCTCATAAAGATAGCCACGAACAGCGGATTTGAGCAGCAGAATTTCAAAATCCTCTACTTCCATATCATGTTTAGTTTCTTTCGTCATTGTCATAACTTCCTATCTCCACAGCGCTTGTTAGCTTAGCTTATAAACAAGATGGCTGATATTGATTTCAGTATCTACAAGTGAAGTCCCACACACTGATCTGTGATAGCTCTGTTAGCGCATTAGGTCCAGCCCCCTATGGGCGGGTTTGAAAGGGTGGGATCTAGTGCTTGTAGTCTTTACAGAAATCTTACACTCTTACACTTCCTCCTACAATGACGTAAAATGACGATTTTTGCGTCATTGTAGGAGGAAGTGAAAAAGGTAAATAGAGGATTTCTCTCGTCTCAGGCGAAAATGAGAGAGTGTTGCACGACCATTCAATAGTATGACTGGGTTTCTAACAATGGAAAGCTTAAAGGGTTAGTTCACCCAAAAATGAAAATTAAGTCATTAATTACTCACCCCCATGCTGTACCAACCCCGTAAGACCTTCGTTCATCTTCGGAACACAAATGAAGATATTTTTGATTAAATCTGAGAGCTGGATCACTGCTACATAGGCTGCCTAAGGGACTGACACTTGACGGTCCAGAAAGTCATTAAAGAAAATGTTTAAATATTCCATGTGCCTACAGTGGCTCAATTATAAGTTTATCAAGCGACGAGACTACTTTTTGTGCGGAAAAACAAACAAAAATAACGACTTTATTCGACTATTCCTTTTCTTCCTTGTGGGTCTGAGACGAGAGTTCAAGAGATTTCCACGACGCATGCGCGAGAACTGAGATGAAGACGTTCTTCTTCGACTCCTTCTTGTTACCGGCTGCTCACCGCTTAGAAGTATTACCGCCACCTACCGTATAAGATGACGTGTTGGAAGCGCAAAACTTTCTGTTTACAAGCAGAGGAAGACGCGCGCTGTACATATGCTTTTCAATTCGACACTTAATGTGCTGTAGGTCTCGCTATATTATATACAATGGTTAAAAAGTCGAAATCAGTAGACATATTTACGAATTGAAACGCGTATGTACAGCGCGCGTCTTCCTCTGCTTGTAAACAGAAAGTTTTGCGCTTCCAACACGTCATCTTATACGGTAGGTGGCGGTAATACTTCTAAGCGGTGAGCAGCCGGTAACAAGAAGGAGTCGAAGAAGAACGTCCTCATCTCAGTTCTTGCACATGCGTCGTGGAAATCTCTTGAACTCTCGTCTCAGGCCCACAAGGAAGAAAAGGAATAGTCGAATAAAGTCGTTATTTTTGTTTGTTTTTCCGCACAAAAAGTAGTCTCGTCGTTTGATAAACTTATAATTGAGCCACTGTAGGCACATGGAATATTTAAACATTTTCTTTAATGACTTTCTGGACCGTCAAGTGTCAGTCCCTTAGGCAGCCTATGTAGCAGTGATCCAGCTCTCAGATTTAATCAAAAATATCTTCATTTGTGTTCCGAAGATGAACGAAGGTCTTACAGGGTTGGTACAGCATGGGGGTGAGTAATTAATGACTTAATTTTCATTTTTGGGTGAACTAACCCTTTAATGCAAATGGGTGGAGTGTCCCTTTAAAGGGGGTCACACACCGGACGATAAGCGCATCGCCACGTCTTTAAAATCCAAGCACATTTTCTCTTCGAGTGTAGGCCTACACACACCGGTTGTGCCATTCAGCGTCTGTCTGCGGCGCCCAGCAACGGCTCGTGTTCAAAATTCTGCCGGAACACAGAGCGCCATTCCTATATAGTTTTATATTAAATTTACATTATATTTGTCGCAAATCATCGTAAATGACTTCACCCTGTGCTGCAATGTACATTTAGTTTTACATTAATTTACAGAAATCAGCTGCTTGAATGAAAATTGCTGATGTTATCGGATTTTCAGGTGATATTCTCAATTCATTCAGTTAATGAGAGGCGAAAGGGGTAAAGTGTTCAGATCTGAGGTAAAGTGTTCAGATCACAGACTCAGCAACTATTGTATTTAATTGTACAGTACAATCATAACATAGTACAGACATTATCTTAATTTCATAATGTCCTTAAACATAAGAATACTGCTGGCCATAAACTGAGAAAGTGCGCGTCCGGTGTGCGATACCTCGAGTTGTCCTACACGCGGCGCGGCGCTGCAGAATGTGTAGCCACCAACCTTTTTACCCATCTCCGTGTCCATCACCCTGCGGATTACGCAATTACAGAGAATACATTGCGATTATTTTACTAGTCATGGAATGGGAAAAGTGACATTAACCTGTTAAC
Organism: Tiaroga cobitis; assembly: GCA_030578255.1. NCBI lineage: Eukaryota > Metazoa > Chordata > Actinopteri > Cypriniformes > Leuciscidae > Tiaroga > Tiaroga cobitis. The sequence goes on along the minus strand of CM060593.1, from coordinate 18,665,333 downwards.
AGGGGGTTTCTGTGTTCATACATTTAATAAAGGGTGATTATTAAGAACCATCTTATTTTTGTATTTGTGTTTGATTTTTTTGTTTGTACCCTTATGTTTGTTGGGTAAAAAAGAAAAACTATATAAACAGTAAAAATTTATTTGACTGATAACTACCCCCCCCTCTTATAGATTCTATAGATATCGCGATATATCGATATCCTGAATTATTTTGGCCACAATAACCGTGATGTGAAAAATCTAACATCGTGACAGCCCTAATATATATATGGGGCTTTAGAAGTTTGTTTATATATATATATATATATATATATATAGGGCTTTAGAAGCCTATATATTGCTATGTCATTTAGTGTAGAGCATTTAAACCAATTGTAGTTTATTTGAACATCTTGCAGGTGAATCTCTCTGAAACAGAGACATTTGACAGAGACATTGATACTGCATGTCTACAAGATTCATTAGCTGCCCTTTGGTGTAGCAGAAGTAGGAGGAGGGGGGGGGGGGGGGATTAATAATGTATGGGCTTTTATCTTTCCTCAAAGGAAGCAATTTAACCTGGCATGCTAAGCCTTTGTTCACACAGGGCTAGCGAAAAGAGAAATCACTCATTCAATCGTCCCAAGTCGGACGGAGGAGTGGGCTAGCAAGGATAATGCTCAGATTTATATTTAGACAGCAGGGAGGGCTTTCACCACAGCTAGTGGCTTGCTAGAGCATGTGATTACCACTAGATGTTTTTTAGCTAGAGATTTTTAGCTTCACTACTGAGAGCACCGTTGGAATTGATATGTATTGTATTTAAAACTAAGAGAGCCCCATTGTATTTAAAACTAGAAGAGAGCCTCTTAATCGTGTCATGCTGTTAGCATGCGATCTGCTGGAGGCTTTGTTTAGTAGCCTATAGTTATAGCTACTCTTGATCCAGGCAAGTTGGATACTGTGGTGGTCATGCAGGAGATGCAGAGTAGGTTCAAATATGTGTCTGGTCTTACCAGTAATTGTGTTTCTTTAATAAGAAATGTATATATTATATTTTATATAATATATACAAATATAATTATAATATATATTTTTTTTAAATAGAGGAGACTGGGGCCATTTATCACACTTCGAAGTTAGTTTTGCCACAAAAATGCATCATTTACAGGTTTTTTCTGCAAATATTGATATATGTGATTAATTGCAATTAATGTATTTAACTAATCAGCATATTATATAATTTAACATTGTATAATTTACAGCCCTGTAAAAACAGCTGAAACATATTTTCAGAAACATTCTGAAAGAATCTGGCTTGACAGATTCTCTGCGATGTAAAGTTTTAATAAATGGGGCTGGTTTGTGTTAAAGTATGTTTTTAGCACCACCATCCATTATAGTTTAGTGTTGATCTGTGAGCTGTGTGCTGTAGAAGCAAATCACAGCGTGAGGTATTCATTCGTGTCTCTTGATTCAAATTGAGAGTGCATTAAATATAAGCACAGCAGTTGTCACAAGCAATATATATCTCAAATTTGTATTGTCACATTGGGTTTAAATGTAATTTAACTATGCTTTAACCAGCCTTTGTTCACACAGGGCTGGCGACAAGAGAAATCACTCATCCAATCATCCCAATTGACAATTTAAATATTTTGGTTGGCCAAAGTAATACTTAGACATTTTTTAATGCTACCTTTAACCCTCTGGGGACCAAAGCTTTTTTGGGGTCCTTGGGATGTTTTGACATGCACTGACATTTGTGCTTTTTTCAGTTATTTATAAACATGTTAATGGCAAAGGTGTAAATTCACTCTATATAGCACACACAGGGCTACCATAATATGTTAGCAACATGCATGTACATGTTTGTATTTTTGAGAGAATATTATTTATGCGTGGTTATTGAAAAAACTAAAAATAAAACTTTCTGAAATAAGGCCACAAAACACATATTGATTATTTCTTCACAAGACTTTTGAAAATTGTATCACATAGTCTAGAATATTTGCTCCAAAACTATGTGAGAAACATCTTGACTACTCATTCAGATAAGTCAATAAAGTCTTTTAGAATGTGTATGACGTGTTTTGTTTGAGAAAGCTTTATGCGAGGAGGCTTGATCTCTCATTAGTATGTATCCATTTCACACCTGAGAAAGACAAAGACCCTCCCCATAATGGCCCTATTAGGTGCTATCAGGCCATATCATTATGAAGAGCCTTGCAGAAAGAATGAGGAGATTTAAAAAAGAATGGCTTTTAGATTGTTTGGATTTATTTACAACACACACACACACACACACTGCTGGGAATAAGTGAACACACCCATGCTAAAGTTGACTAAAAAGAGGAATAAAAAATCGTAATGCCTTAATTAAAAAAATGAGGAAAACTCCAACCTTTAGGGACATGAATAATGTCCTTGAATTCTTTGTGAATGAAAAAATTATCACAAATAATTAAATGTTCTTCTTTAAAATACAGGGTGCATACGTCTGGACACATCTATCACACACCCTTCACCATATAGACAAGGTTTAATTTCAGTTCAAAGTTAGAGTTGGAAAAATCTTGAAAAGAAAATTGTCTTTTCCATAAATGTCTTAGTTTGATCATACATATTTCAAAGTTGAGGATTCATTATTTTGATTTAGCTTGGATTGGAACAAACACTAGACTATAACATCTTAGTTGATTAGTTTATTGACAAAACATACTATATATTTAACATATGAGCAGAAACTCCTAACAAAGCTTATTTGATGTCTATTTTAGAGTAAAAACTTTATACTCTATCCAAAACTAGTCAACAAAATGTCTTTTATTTCGTCTATAACAGTGCGTATCTGTGCGTTCATTCATTCATTCATTCACACACACACACACACACACACACAGAAACATGATTCACATTTAAACAGTATGCTATTTTTCCGTTTACAGACACTAACGTTATTCTATATCGCGATTAGAACAAAGCACAAGCATAAAACACTTACACACTTCTCAGCTGAATCTGTTGCTCCTCCTCGTGGTGAAAATAAACCAGCACTTGTTCTGAGGTAGGTAAATGTCCCAGGATTGTTCCTCATAGCCGCTCAAGATGACAGTAGATTAATCTGACTAAAAAATATAGTGTGTTTTCAGAGTTTATGGGCGTTAACGCGTCTCAATGTGGTGCTTCACGTATTTGCGTTTGAATAGCGCGTGCTCTCCGTGGGCGTGTCACATTACCGGAGATAATGAGCTGAGAGAAAGATAATGAGAATGGCTGACACGTCTCTCTTTTTATATAGATTACATAAACAGAGAATATTTATTTTAGTTTTGAATCGGATCATTTAAAAGTACAAACTCAAATGATTTAAAAGATATATTGCTCATGTCTGGGTGAATAGTATTAGCTGAGTTTTGTTGAAGATTAGAGACGTGCTCCAGGAAAAAAGTTCACGGTGACTGAGAGGCAGAACTCACACCCTGTTTATATTCTTTATTTTACAAAAGCACAATATTTTATTTCGATTGTATGTGGGCACATAAAAAAGTAGACATTTAACAGATTATTTTCTCATATTTCTTAACTCTATATGAACAGAAATGATGGTAGTACTTTAAGTCTATTTTTCTGCTATGTGAAAAAAACGAGCAAAACGCGCCGGCGCGTTTCTGGTCCCCAGAGGGTTAAATGATAAAATGCAAAATATTTTACCAAATACAGTAGGAATTCTGATTCCATGTATGGGGCACATATATATTTGTCATATGACATACAAACACAAGTAGACAAGACCTGTTTAGTTCAAACGCTCACTCGCGACGGCAAGGCACAGATCATGAGTGAGATGATACGAGCAGCGCGGCCAGATCAGCCTCGCGCGTGCGCCGAGTGTGCACAGCTCGGACTACTGTCATTGTCATTGCGATTCCTCACCCTGCCTCCACGTTGCCTCCTAACTGTCCTATGAATACTTCGACCTCGTCTAACATACCCAGTGGTATTAGACAAAGTTTAATACCACTGAGAGGCTCTGATAAAATGGCTCACTCGCACTCTAGCTCCGCTTTTGATCGCACTGATTCAATGCGCTCTAACTCGAACATTTTGTATAGAAACATTACTTGTTTTGATTCGGGGATTAAGTCAGCCATCCAGTGGAGGGGAGGTTTAACGAAATTTGTAACCCAATTTGACAAAATCGGCCGTTTTATTCAGTGCCGCATCTTGCCGTGTAAACTCGACCGTGGCACCTAGAGGGTTAGTAAAACTTTACACTCACTTCTTCTGGAGGTGCAGCAGAAACACGAATAGTTAGTACCAATTCTTTTTTCAGGAGCATCTTCGCAAAACCATCTTTAAACTGACCCTCGTTTATAAAACAGTCTGGTGAGAAATGATTTGCGCAAACATGAAAGACGTTGATCGTGGGGAATATTCCCTTCGAAAACAAAACTCAACCACTGCGTCTTCAGTGGTTAGGATTAGGAACATCAAAATGACTGCTGCGTTTGTTATTACACCCAAGAACAAAACACCACAATCGCTTAGACGCCATTCTGCTCCAGTATATCAACAATGACGGACTATGATGACAGCTCGCTCAGGGCGGGTCTGTGTTGAAACGCTGCTGTCAATCAACAATCGAGGGAGGGGCGTCCGACCGTCAGACGGCTCGATTTGAGGCAGGGGAAAACATATAAGGAGATAAAAATAAAAAATAAAACACTGGATGGATTTTTATCATTATATGATGGTTGTGTACAGGCACTGCCAACACACATTTCAGTACAATCAACTTGAAAAAGTGCATGTACCATTATATGACCCCTTTAACAAATGCCCTTAATTAAAAAAACTAAAACTATAATATCCTATTTGATGGCACGGTTTCATTGTGACAACTTTCCCCACAGAGTGTGACAGCATGCAACAGCAAACGACGAACTTATCTTTAATGACAAAATAAACATGAACAACAAAACGAAAGTAAGCGACTGCCACATATAAACAAAATAAAACACCAACGTAAAGTCATTGTCTTCTATTGCCATCCCTCCTTCTTATATCCTTCTGGAGCTCCTTCATGGGACTCGAGACCTGTGTGACTCACATGGTGCATTTGCTTCGCCCTGCTCGTCACAATTATTAAATTTATTATATTTCCTTGCAGTTTCTTTTCTTGCCATCTAAGGCATAACTTTTTGTACATTGTCTGTAAGAGGAAATGAGTGCAAAATTGTCAGAATATCAAGTAAAGCAGGGTTACCAGGGCTTTGGTATCTTAGCCTGAAAGCAGAACAGTGGTATTCAGAGGAACGGCAGTCTTTAAATCTTTTTTAGCCTTTCTGCCCTAAGACAGAGGCCCCAGTGACTCGCCTGGCATTTGAGCCTGGCACTGCAGGGCAAATAAATTGGAGTATGTCCTTGCTGAAGAATATTTTAAATGTGGCTATCAGAAGACCTAAATGAATGATTGTACTTTGATTGTCATTTGGCTTATTGTAGATGTAAATGCTTTCCAGCTCCCCCTGCTCTTCTGTAATTGTGTCCGTCTATTGTGGTCTTTGAAGAGTACTTCAAGACACAAGCTGTTGCCTGGTCAGTGGTCACCCTCAGCCAACTGTTGTTGCAAAGTCTTTGGCATCACTCGGCAACTATTTGAGAACCATTTTTTAGCAGGATGAAAAAAAAATCAATACAGAATGAACACTAATGATATATTAGAATCAGAAACAGAAGGCAGTGAAGCTCACAGAGAGAGACCGTCTGCTCTCAGGAAAGCATCAGAGTTTAACAAGTCAGATTTGTTCACAAAATTAGCATAAGGTTTGCACATCTCCTTGTCAATTAACAGAACTCACTTTACCATGAGAAAATATATTAAGCCAGTTGTTCAACATTAGCTGCACCATAAGGCCAAGTATTATACTATGCATTGTGGGTGCCAAGTGCGACGTTAAATTACTTTGTAAAATCCAGTGAAAATGTATACCAGGAGTGTCAGTTTAAGCTATTCATTTTGTACAAACAATTATTAACAACTTCTGAAGCTACTTTTTGAAATTTCTATTCAGCGAGTTACTTTTTTTGCCACAATAATGCATCATTTACAGGCTTTTATCGGCAAATATTGATATATGTGACCAATTGCAGTTAATGTATTTAATTAATCAGCATATTATATTGTGGCGAGCAGGACGAGGCCGAGGGCCGTGAGAGATACGAGACCGGTGCGTTGTGCAGGTGTCGCTCGTTATCAATCTCGCCACCGGTCTCGTGCCGTTCTCTCACGGCCCTCGGCATCGTCCTGCTCGCCACATATGTAATTTAATCTTTTAATCAATTGACAGCCCAGTAAAAACAGCTGAAACATATTTTCAGAAACATTCTGAAAGAATCTGGCTTGACAGATTCTCTACGATGTAAAGTTTTAATAAATGGGGCTTGTTTTGTGTTAAAGTATGTTTTTAGCACCGCCATCCATTATAGTTTAGTGTTGATCCGTGAGCTGTGTGCTGTAGAAGCAAATCACAGCGTGAGGTATTCATTTGCGTCTTTTGATGCAAATTGAGAGTGCATTAAAATAAACACAGCAGTGTTCCGTGATTAAAAAAAAAAAGTCAGTTAAACCTGAGGTGATGATGACTTTTCAGCAGGTGATGATGCCTTTTTAAAAACAAACCAAAAAAAAGACTATTTTGTTTGGATTTGAAACCAATTAAAACAAATAAAAAGCTGTGGCAATTATCCTCTCTAGTGATATTTATGCGATACACACAATTCTGCATGCAAGCCAACTGGCACAAGGTGCCGCTGGGACATGTGACAGATCCTAGGTAGTCTAAAACCACCCACTTACCTACTGTATCACACACAAAATGCCAGGCAGACGTACGTTAGCTGCCCGCTATCTGTGCCATCTGTTTCCTGCAGGATTGTTGATTTAATAATTAATAAGTTCTCTCACATAGGTGAACATGTGGTGACTCCGTGGTGCTCACAGTTTAGGCAAATGTGGAAATGGAGCCAGCAGGGGAGGCTGCACTTGCGTGCGTTTCCTCCTGTGGGATGTACACGGCCAGGCAGGTTGAAAATCTACAATCGCTCCACTCAAGGCTGAAAAGAAAAGACTGAGAGACACTGCAGTATGGCAGCTGTCATGGAATTCAAGCAGAATGGACTGGCTTGCATAAACATTTTTATAAAGATGTCCATAATGTTTACTTTTGACAGTAGATCCATTATAAAATATAATTTTTCCACATTTTAAATACAGATTTTCAATATTTATTGTATGAAAATGAATGACATAATTTCTTATCCAAATTTCACCACACCGAACACCCCCCCCCCCCTTCTTTTATCTCGAACATAGTAGATGATGAGGATAATGATGTTTTTTTTTATTAACATCAATGACAGAGACAACAGTGGGAATATTAGGCTGCTGTCACTTTAAGACTAAAAGTCCATGAACAAAACTAAACTGAACTGAACGTGACAGTAATGCCATTCAGGCATGTTTAAGTGTCCTAAAATTCTTGTTAGTCTCACCGTATGCGTTTTTTCCCAGAGGAAATGTCCAGTTAATAGTTGAATTTCCTGTGGATTATGTACTGGAAATGTTTTCAAAAGCAAATTTATTTACAGAAATTGTACACTATTTTAAATATTACTGATGAAGTTTCCATCTGCTTTGTAGTCATAGACAGAAGTTAAAGAGCCAAGACATCTCTAAAAGACTGTTTCCTCTTTTTAACTGCCTAACGTATTAATCAGGCTGCATTGGTGTTAAGATTCCTAAACCCCCATGCCCTCTCAACACAAGAAAGCACTCTACAGAGGAAAGTGCAACAAGAGGACATCGACAATGCATCTTACATTGCCTACAAGCTCCCTGCGGGGTTTGTAAGAGATAGGGTGCTAATGCAAGAATGTAGTCTGGCCCTTCCCAGCTTGCATCCACAGAGAACGCCCCACTTTTAGGAAGCATTTCATGTATTTAGTGAAGTAGAAATTTTTCCAAAAGCCCGCAAGAAACTTTGTATTATAAAACCACAAAATGACAGTAAAATTCTGAATGTGAGTGCCAGCGCTCCCATAGGCTCATGGCCTGTGAATCCATCTGGCTATAGACGACTCGTGGTCTGGCCAGGAGACAGCAGCATCCAGAGGGGGAACATCTTGCACTGTATTGGTAAGCATGCCACGGGTGTCTTGGTGCGCCGAGCCTCCTCTTAAAATAGGGCAAGCTTGATACAATGCAGGGATCAGGAGAGACTGCTTTGAAAAGCCCTTCTCTCAGGATTTAGTTAAAAGAAGTGGCATCAGACGGGGAGAGTGTAAACCCCTACTAATGCCCAAATCATTGAAAACGTGGTTATTAAAGTCCTCTAGTCTGACAGTTGAAAGGGAAAATTTAAAGGTAGAGTGTGTCATTTCAGAACAGCACCAAACAGAATTGTAATGTTTTCGTTTGAACAGCCCTAATGGGCCGGATGTAATGTCATTGGCTCAACCAATGCAGTAAGTTTAGGCTGGGAGTTGGAGCTGTTTCCTGGACCTTTGATGTCTTTGATATGTTGACATATTTGTAAAATGTAAATTTCAGTATAAAGTTCAGTTTGGGGTCATTCTATTTTTTGTTTTTTTTTTTGGGGGGGGGGGGGGGGGGTATTATTTTTAAAATAACATTTTAATACTGAACATTTTAATAATAAAAATTAATACTTTTAGTCTGCGCAGATGCATTTAATTGATCATAAGTGACAGTAAAGACCAATTAACCCAATTAACATTGGAATGATTTCTGAGGGATCATGTGACACTGAATACTGAAGTATGGCATATATTGAAATAGCTTTACTGTATATTTAATCAAATAAATGCAGCTTTGGTGAGCTTAAAATTGTTGAAAATATAGCAGAAATGTATACAAAATTATACCAAACCCCACATTTTAAATGGTATTGGTGGAAATGTGAATCTTTTATTTTTAAATAGTCTTCCCCAAATTGTGGCTGAGTTGTCATCATTGCCTTATGACATTCCAAAACTGTCGTCTTTTATTTAGAACAGACAAGAATACAATTATAAATTTTTTGGGGTGGGTGTCCTCTGTTGTTGACCCCATTGACTTACATTGTATGGCCATACACTGCTATGTTATGTTGAGCAAAAAATGTATTCATTGTTTTCCAAATTCTCTCCTAAAGTATTACCTCATCCCTAAAGCAATAAGCACATCCGTCCTTGCTGTTTCTGATTGATTTGCCGTCTGAGCAATGTCTTCTGGGTTAAATTGTGCTAGCTGGCTAGTTCATGAGCCTTATAGATTTCGTAGGCACTTGTTTCCAGAATTGCCTTTCCACCACCTGCTTGGACAGTCTGGTCCTCTGGTCTCAGTGGTCCGCAGGGTCTGCAGTGACCAGTGGGGGTTTGCATCACAGGCCTGTTCTGTGACGACCACAGGAATTCAGCGACAGATTTTTGCACCAGGAGGACACAGTCAGGGGCAAGAGAAAGTAAAGGTGCTGGGCACATGATGGAAAAGCACATGATGCCTATATGCTCACACATAGGCCTACTAACCTGTGTTACGTGATCAACATATGCCTCCTGGAATCGTTTGGCCAGGCTTTTGATATGATTTTGTCCAAAAACATAACATGTTAGGATAAACATAGGCATATGCATAGGCATAAACTTCAGCTTCATGTGAGTTGTTGTGCTATAAGCAAGCAATTCATTTGACTGAGCCGAAGCTAATCGCTTAATTAAAGGAATTATGTCAGGTTGGCAATCATCATGATAGTGGAATCCATGAACATCTGCCTCACGTATCACAGAGCAAACTATTCATAAGAGTTGGAAAGTTGCTGGTTGGATCCTGTTATCATTAGTGTCAGGCAGAGCGGTATAATGTGATGTGCAAGGCCATTGATTACGGATTAGGTTAACAGTCAGTCTGTGTGATGTTAAGTTATTTAATGCGTATGTTATCAATAATGCCACTGAGGGACACAAGTCTAATGTGGCAGCACCAGATAAGTATAATAATCTAGAAAATTTAAAGATTAAAGGATTGTAAAGGTAGCCAATCCAATCAGTATTACAAAGGACTAATGGGAGTGAAATTTCTTATTATAACAAATACAAATGCAAACTTTTTAATATGACACTGCATATTAAACCAGTTTTATTTGAATAGTTTAAACAAGAAAATGGATGCTGCTTTGATTATTGACTTAGGATAATTTTCAATACCTTCCGATTGAATTTTAAAATATTATTTTTCAGTTGTCTTGACACTGTCAGAGTTCCTAAGAGTTCTCATGTTTTTTTTTTTAACCCGCCAATTTGTTGTTGGTTTTTTTTCTGTCCCTGTAATGCCCCAAAAAGCTTTTAGGATTTATTCCATGTTGGGATTTAGATGTCAGATATCTGCTGGACATCAGTCTCTCATCTTCCTAATGTCTCTCTCTCTCTCTCTCTCTGTGTGTGTGTGTGTGTGTGTGTGTGTGTGTCTGTCCCTTTGTGTTCTTTAGAAGAAGAGCAAGCTGCATTACCACATTGCAGTCATCATAAACTACCTTGGACACTGCATCTCTCTGGGAGCCCTGCTGGTCGCCTTCATCCTCTTTATGAGACTCAGGTGGGTGAGTGCCTTGGCTGTGAGGGGTTTTCAAGAGCTGAGGGAGTGGAATTGAACTTCTGTATTAGTCACACCGGTGGACTTGCATGAGAGATAATCATGTATGAGCTGCTGCTGCTGCTACTACGTTGTAAAGTGAGTGGACAAAGGGATCACCCTTAGGGGTGAATTTCCTTTATTACTCAGGAGTCTTAATGGAGTCCTTGGTTATGTTTCATTTAAAGGTGAACTGTGTAATTTCTTTGCCACTAACTAAATGGAATTGCAGAAATAACGACACAGCATTCTCCTACAATGGCAGCTTCAGATTTAAATCTTAGGTTCTGTAGATCGCTTTTGCTTGTGCAAATAATCCCAAATATCCCAATATCCCCACGAATGATCCCTTTTCTGGATAGCTCTGCTAATGTGTCCAGTGTCCTTTGCTTGAATCAACTTTAAATCAGTTTAACTAAGAGGGACATGGGCCCAGCCCCAAACACAAATATGGGCTGTCTTCTTGTCACATCTCATCAGTACATCAATTGATTTTCCAGCTGCTGACTGAAACTATACATCAGGTGGCCAACTGAATGACAGGGAACAGAGAATTATATATTCCTCTGTGAGATCACAGGCGACAAGCCCTTCTTGGACTCAGGTTTCTGGGGTCCAAGGACAACCTGTATAGGTTATCTCTCACTTGTCAAGGCACCTGAGAAATCGATATGCCATGGGTCAGTGGAGGGCTCCCTAGCAATGAGATTTCAGACTGATGGTGCAGAAATGAAGATACCGTACCGGGATATCAAGGGCATGCACACTCCTCTTCATCATGGGTAATTCCAGTCCGGAAGTATCATTGAGCTGGCTCTCATCAATCAAACTGAGAGACTTGTTTTCTGTGGGATCGTGTCCAAGGCTTAATTAGCCTGGATCAATGTCGTGGCAAACTGGATGTGAGTAGGAGGGTCATCACATATTTCAGCATTTCCACACACTCTTTGGTGTTAGTGCCATAGATAGGGTCAAGTGGACAGATGAAATATCCATGCTGTTTAGGATTATTTAGACTAGATTATCTCAGACTTAATCTGCCTTGATTAATCCGGGGAAGATATTTTGATACTTTCCCTGGATTTCTAATCAAAATCACGCTAGGGGTCAGCTTATACGCAGTTTTACTGGATGCTGCTTTTCAAAACAATTTGCCCTACTGATTACCCTCTCCCTGTCTAGCTAATGTTCCAAAGTCAGTGTGTCATGGATGGATTGAGGCTGGGTGCAAGTATACAGAAGTTGTGAAGTTGTAGTTAGGCTGAATTGGGTCCTCTAGCAGGGGAAACTGTGTAATGAAATACGCGGTGAACACATGTTCAGGTTAAACACCAAGTGTTCTTGTGCTTAGACCTTCTAGCTATTTTGTGTCTGCCCACAAGGACAGAAGGACAGGAGTTTCTTGTGAGATTGTGAGAATGTGAGATTTGGCAGTGTTTCTAGGACACCCTCCATGAATCATAAATATTAATTTAATAAAATGTTATTTTATAAAATCATGTATACATTAATTATAAATGTTGGCTCAAGTGATCTGTGTTTTTTTTTTTTTAAAGAGGTCCCAAATGTGAACACCCTGAAAGATCAACTGTGTGAAATTGTATTATTTTGTTCTGGTAGCATTAATATTTAAACAGCAGCATCAATATGGGATGTTAAAATGTATATCATACTGTGATTGCAATATTTGTCAAATAATCACAATAAAAACAAACCATTCAGCTGTAGTGTTTTGACAAGATCCAGTCAGGCAATCAGAATGAAGTACTCACTGAGCTAATGTACCTTACCCTCATTAAATGAACTAACAACTTTATTTAATTAAGAACTATATATTTAGGACTTATTAGGTAAATACAGTTGCAATGTTTGGTGCCTTACTGCATTGTGTAATAGCAGAAAATAAGACTTATAATCTGCATATTAGATAAAGGCGTCCTATCTAAATGTTAACATGCCAATACTTATAGTAGCAAGAGTGAATTGACTATACTCTCACTAACTGTGCGTTCACACCAGACGCGAATAGCGCATCAAATTCGCGTCTACCGCGTCTAGTTTGACGCTTGACTACTTTGTGTTAATTCGCGCGTCAAGAGTGAACCTGACGCGCGTAAAAACAAAAGTTTGAAGAGAAATTTACGCGCGTCACGCGCGTTGGAATCAAAACACGTTGGCGGCCATCTTTTTTTATGTTGATTGAGCATTCATCGAGAGAGTCACCGGTCAGTATTTGCTCTGGAGAGCAGAACAGCGGCGTGGGGATCATCGTCGCCGTATTTGTGTTTAAAGGCCCCTCGGAGGCGAACCGTTTGGCGAGTTTCACCATTTGCATGCTCCAGGAGCTGCACCTGGATGACGGCCGCTGTCAGCGGAACTTCCGCCTGTCCCGTGCCCAGTTTGATGACCTGTTGTCCCGCATCGAAGCGAGGATCGCCCTCATCCACCTAATCTGTCATTTATTTTTGTTGTGATGATAATTAGAGCCAGCCTCCAAAAGTTATTAACGTGTCCTGTGATTTTTTCTCTCTCACGTCCAGACACTTATGCACATGTATGTTGGTTGTCTTTACATTATAATAATATTTCATATAATCTAGATATGGAATAAATAACATTCAATACAAAATGAACATGTCTCGGATATTGAAATAAAGTGAGAAAATATTTGCTTTGTTGTGCATTAGAACCACACCAGGCATTTAGTCATATTACAAAATAATTTATTGAGGCATCCAGACACTTCACCACGTGACAGCAGCAAGCAGCTATAGGCTCCTGATTAGTTAACGCGGCGCGAATTGACCCCAAAGTTCAGATTTTTCAACTCGGGCGGCAGGCGCAAATTCGCGTCAAAAAGCGTGAAAGCACAAATAGCACTAACTAATTCATTCGCGCTGAACGCACCGGACGCTCAATTCGCGCCATCCGCGCGAACTTGACGCGCGAATGAGGCGTATTCGCGTCTACCGCGCCGCACTCTACGCCTCATTCGCGCCGCAGGAATTTTTTACGCGCATAAAACATCTTTGCATTGACTTAACATTGAAATCACTCGCGCCTGACGCGCTATTCGCATCAAAGTATGAAAGGAGAGCAAAGCTGCTGTGGCATAATGACAAGCCGCAGTTGGCAGCTAGCTGTTTTCATCCTGTTTCTTGACAAAAGGCTAGACTGGGAGGACCTTCCTGTCCTGTGTGACACAAAAACCTTCTTACATGTGCCCTGGGGGCAGAGACAGGAGGGAATTCAGAGAAGCAGTTTGACAGTAAACACACCATAGCATTTCTCTGCATATAATGCCTCAAAATAAACCAAAATAAATGCAAGTTGAAAATAGAGGCTGCTCTCATAATCTTTACCCCACAGGGGAAGTGTTTATAAAAAAAAAAATAAAAAAACTTTTCTTGGGAAAGTAGTGCATATAGTTTTTCTTTGAAAACTGCATAGTGGATTTGATTATGTGTGTCTAACTAAATTGAATAATGCTTAATTATTTCAAACAATCAAAGCTTTCATTTAAAACAAAAACAAAGCAATTGTGCATGTTAGTTTCTCTAACTAGAATAGCATGAGCAATTTGCTGAAGAACTGTCCATTTAGATGTCCTCTGGCAAAAACAAATGTATTGATAAAAATGACGACATAGCACTTTGTTAAAACTGCCCCATTAGTAGTATAAGCATTTTAACAGTTTCTGGTGTTAATGTTCATATAGATAAAGCCTATTTGGACAGGTCTAGTTTTCCCTGTCATGTAAATTTGTGTTTCACAAATCCATTTTGTGTTATTAATCCTGTCAGAATCTAACGTGATGGTGCTTTCCCTCAAACATCCTCGGTTAAAATAATGGAATAATTATGGTCCTCTGAGAACTTTAATCCTGTCTGGATAGGAATGTCTGTGATTGTGGTATATTATTATTTCACAAAGCTTTTCGTCATTTGTTTTGACCTTTGTCGAATACTGTGAGCTAAATTTGTTGTCTTACTGCCTGCTGCTCCTTCAATATGTACATTTTTGCCAGTTTTCTGGGTTTAATAATAGTAGTACTGCCTTCCCATCTGAACATTACATAGATATAAACATACAAACATATGGCTTTAAGCATAAAAAGTGAAAATAAAGGCATTTAGAAAGTTACAAAAGATTTCTATGTCAAATAAATGCTGTTCTTTTAAACTTTCTATTCACCAAAGAATCCTGAAAAATGTGACACTGAAGACTGGAGCAATGATGCTGAAAATACAGCTTTTCCATCACAGGAATGGATTATATTTTATAATATGTTAAAATAGAAAACAGTTGTTTTAAGTTGTAATAATATTTCACAATATTACAGTGTTTACTGTATTTTTGAGCAAACAAATGGAGCCCTGGAGAGAATAAGAGACTTTTTACAAAATCATTATATAATGTTACCGACCCCAAACTTTTGAACTTTTGAACAGTACTGTACTCCCATTTGAATAGTGCTTTAGCGATGTGATAGCCTCCCCATTAACCTCTTAAATGTGAGTGATTTTTCTCACTTCTGAAACATTCAGAAGAAAACTTATTCTTACTTTAAGCAGCACTAGATGAGGAGGACCTCTGCTCTTCTATTTCTGTACATGCTTACGCAATGAGGGTCAGCAGGGGGATAGAGTCAGCAGACCTCGGAGCACATGGCCGCTGTATGAGGCGATGGCACTTCGCCAGCACCCCCACTATTCTGAGCGAGTGGACAGACAGGTTGCTCTTACTGGGCCCCAGCACGGGATGTTACCAGTACATCTGCACACCATTTGGGCTCAAGGACGCTCTAGGATGCCCGTTCCTCTAGTGCCGCAGGCCCTGCGCAAAGCAGCCACGGCTTGTTAGCACTGACCCCCTGCAGAGCGTCCTGAAATGCTTTAGTTCCCTGAAATTTTATATTGCATCACTCTGTGCTTTTGCCTGTGACCCGCCTCAGTATTAGCCGCAGAGGATCTGATTGTGGAGCCCAACTAATAGCAAACGCTCTGAGCGGGCGATTATTCTTGAAAGGACACATCTTAACCGGAAAAGGCCTGGGGCAGTGGATCAATAGGAAGCGAGTGATGAGGGGAGGGGGGGGGGGGGGGGGGGGGGGGGGACTTGAATAGACAGCTGTGATAATGCACTCCTATTAGTGCAGGCAGTAGAAATGCTAATAACCAAAACACATGCAGTTGTGAGCAGGCGCCGGAAGATTGTGAGACCCTTACAGAGACTAAGTAAGAGGCGTGTGAAAGGAAGAGATGCTTTAAAAAAGCATGGAGATTGAATGAGTGGGATTAAATGTTTTAAGGATTATGTTCGAACTGATTTGAAATTAATCAACACTGAACTGACTTGAGCTGGATAACTACACGTATGCTTATTGCTGCTTATTGCTGAATTGAACTCGTTTCATAAATAATGAACTTTACACAGTTATTAAACTGAACTGAATCAACAATGAAATTCAGCTGAATAATGACACTGTTGTCTTTAAAGAACGTCTCGGGTTACGACTGTAACCCTTGTTCCCTGAGAAGGGAAGGAGACGCTGCGTCACTTTGGGGAACACCCTCAGCATGTAAGGGTCTGAAGCACGTGTAACACTAGTCCAATCTTGATTGGCGCTACACGCAATACACAGTGGGGGGGGGGGGGGGGGGGGCGTGAATGATCATGAATAATGCTCTGATTCACACCTGAGAAGACAATGACCTGCATAATGAGCTGCATAATGAGCCTTTCATTCAGGTCACTGAGCCACAAGAAAGAATGCAAGGATAAAATAAATATACATTATATATATATATATATGTACTGTATATATATATAAACTGTGTATATATATATATATACATTTATTCAATTTAAATAAATACAGTTTTTTAAATTTTTTTTATATTGAATATTAACATTATTAAACTGCAGTTTAGGTCCTATTGCAGTTCAGATATCTACAGTACAGCCATAGAGGTAGAAATTGAATTTCAATCATAATCATGGTGCATGAATAGGATTCGTTCTGTGGTAATAGTTTGTTTCATGAATGTTACAGCAGGCACACTACAGCAGGCACACTCCCACTTTCCACTGGGGAGAACTTATGGCCACTTGTCGCCAGCACTGCCAGTTTGTCACCACCACAAGTACCCCCCTTACCCC
Organism: Tiaroga cobitis; assembly: GCA_030578255.1. NCBI lineage: Eukaryota > Metazoa > Chordata > Actinopteri > Cypriniformes > Leuciscidae > Tiaroga > Tiaroga cobitis. Next base: position 18,648,499 of record CM060593.1, on the reverse strand, counting down.
CACCCTCTGCTGCAATGGTGATGGTTGGCAACATGAGCACTCGTGCCCTGTGTGTGATCTGAGTGTGGATTGAGCAATTAGAGATTTGCTGACCTCCCGCTTTGAGGTATTGCAAACAAATTATTAAGGACACCATTTTAGTCCTTAGGGGGGTTGTACTGGTATGAAAAGAGTTAATGCTTGGTTAACCTAATTATTACATTTCGTCCTCAAATCTGATTAGCTTGTGAAAATGTTTTGTTCACACAAGACATGAACATTCCTTTAAAATACCAAGATTAAAATCTGCTAAATTTCTGTGCTTGTGTGCGTGCTTGTGCGTGTGTGGCATAATGGCCAGCTTAAAAAGTGGATTTTGTTCTAATAAGTGAAATGCCAGCCAATTAGAATAAGAAGAGATTTTGAGGCACTCATTCTAATTATTAGCTGCTTAAAAGAATTCTACGTTCCTGTCTGGTTTATAAATCAAAGACAATTTTCTCATCCTCTTTTGCTCAGTCAGTTAAACTTTACTTTTGACAACCGATAATAGTACTAACAGTGAGAAGGCCTTGACACATGTTATTAAGACACTCTAGGGGGGGGGGGAAAGTGTAATTAGTCTCCACTTTGTCAAGGTGAAACCTGTGAGCTGTCATGGCAAAAAAATAGTGCTCTGATTAACTGCTTGGGTGGTATTTGGAGACGGCTTGTGTTCCTGGCCCATGATCCATGTCCTCACAAATGGAACCCTTGGAGTTTAAAACACTGGCTGTTTATTTATATAATGAATACTCATACACCTATCCCAGTAAGCCATGTTATTTATGAACATCATCTAAATTATTTTTGTACCATTAAGCTAGCTTCTTTGTATATCAATAGGAAGTACAACTTTAAACTTATGTGGATTTACTAAGAATAACAAAGACTGAACGCATGAATACTAATTATCTTATTAATTAGTTTGCTTGATATTTTTCTTGACCATCCAGTCACATAATCACATTTAAGGAAGGTTTGGCAATTTTGGAGAGGCTAGCAATAGCAGACTAGCTTTGAAAGCATAAATTGTTTCTGAATGAAGAGCAAAATCCAGCATCTATCAGTCGTATATTTTTTCCTAATCTTCCATCCCGAACCTCATCATCTTTTCTTGTGTGTGCTCATCGATCCAGAAGGAACTGCGTCCTTTATCTATTATAACACTGTTTTTTCCGCTTAGATCAGGAATGGATTTTCCAGTGATTGATGTTTAATGATGAATAATTTTGGTAATTCACACAGCTGCTCATACTAAATGTGTTGCACACAAATACACTATCAAATAGAGGTTCATGTCCAGATGATGTAGGCTGGATTGGTATTGCATGTGTGGCCTTTTCCTGTGTGGCTCACAGGGATTTAGAGGCTTGTTTGGGGCACAGGGGGATGGGAAACAGGGTCAGTCACACTCCAGTAGAGCCACAGTGGACATCCATGTGCACGTCTACTGGAGGAGGTCATTGGAAGCTAAGAGTCACTTGCAAAAAATGTCACTGAGCTTCAGAGAGTTGGTCTGATAATCAATAGTTCACACAAAAAGGACAATTATGTCATAATTTACTCATCACAATGTTGTTTCAGACCGTTGTGGTGTTATTTTTTCCCGCTTGGATTACAAACGGTGAGTCTTTACACAGCTCTTTGACATACAACACGATAGTCAGTTCATTCTCCATTTCTCATAATCTGAGAATATTTTAAACATTCTCTTTTGACACATGCATGTTGCCAATATTGTCAAACATGGTGTGATGCATTGATAAGGCGTCTGTGATTGGACACAAATAAGTTTCAGGGAAGAATATCAATGATTTTCTTTTAATATATATATTTTTAAATCAAACAAATCCATTGTATGGCTTCAGAAGATTATTGCTCACTAGACATAACAACATGGGCTCATTTTATAATTGTATAATTCATTTAAAACTCTTACATAGAATTCACTGCAGTTTCCAGTTGAAATGAACAGCAGTGGCAGTAAAACACCAACAATTTTTATTTCTTTTCACACAAATTATGATTAATGGAGCAGATTATTGAATTATTGAACTTGTTTTCACACTGTTCCTTGCAAAGTACTATGTTATGTCCTTAACTCAGTTATGTTTTGAGTAGGGTTTAGTGTAAATGGTACATTAAACGCGACAGCATATTAACCTTTTAGCGCCACTCACCGGACATTTTATTCCCGAACTGCCACAGTATGTGCAACAACCAATGTAATATAAAATGTTGCCTTCAACTGTTTCACGCCACTCACTGCACATTTCACTTTGAAATTGAAGCCCGGTTCCCTTTCAGTCGCTCATGTTCGACGTCACGTCGACGTTACGTCTCCCGTTCCCTCCTTCAGGGAACGAGGGTTACAATAGTAACCGAGACGGTTTCCAAGGGGTTGCGATATACGCTACCTTTTTTCCTTTTTTTTTTTTTTTTTTTTTTTTTTTGACGTGATTAGTATGAACTGTCATTGTATGGGAAAAGTAAATAAAAAGTGTGTGTGTGTTTCACGGAAAAACAACAGCATGTGCATTTAAATACCAATTAACAACACATTTTAATGACTAGCACAATTTTCTTTTATCAACAATATTTTTTACACAGATATTTATGTTGTAAACATGAAAAACATTAATCAGTTCTCTTTTTGAAGTGGTATAAAGCAACTGAAAACTGCAGAGCGTAAAATTAATGAGTTATGCAGTAAGAGATCTGCTAGTTGGTTGTTGTGTAGGAAAACACATCCTAACAGAAACATCTCTAAGAATATACCATGTTAACAGGACTTAATTAACAGAAAAGTATAGCCACACACAAGTAGAGTGTGTGTGTGTGTGTGTGTGTGTGTGTGTGCAGTTTGTACATCTGTAACTAATGAGAAAGTAATGTCAGAGGCAGCTGCTCAGTGCTGTGTGAACGAGGTCAGGGAACTGCATGAGCAGCAGATACTCTGCTGCTAAACACCCAAAGCTTCTGTTTCCACAAGGACAACACTGGCCTCACAGCGTCTTTCCTCAAGATAAAATTCATCATCACCCTCCACCATTGTGTGTCTACATTTATCCATCACACTAGCGATTGCAGCTCGGCCAAGCTTTCATCAGTTAACTGTGGAGGAAATTAAATCAAATAAAGACTCGAGCCGAAATGCAGCATTTTCAGTAGCTACGGCTGTTTTTGAATGGTATGCAAAGGGGAATTTTGTTTGTTTGTCTTTCAGTATAAAAATATTAAATTAGCATTGTGTCTATCAGTATTTGCTTAGAAAAGCTCCCAAAATTAAGATAATTAATTACCGTATACATTTACCGTATTACGTTGACTGATAAGAAAATGTATATATATATATATATATATATATATATATATATATTCAGTCAATATATTATATATATATACAATATATACAATATATATACAATATATTAATCACTTTTTAAGATTCTAAAGTCAATATATGATTCATTTTACTTCCATTTTGAAAATATTCACTGCCCTTCAGCAAACAGAATTCTATTTTCTTTTTTAGTTTGGTACAATGGATTCTTCTTTGTATTATCTTTAGTTTTTTTTATAATTAATTGCACTAAACGAATGTGTTAAATTGTCAGCGCTAACTATAATATTACTAATCAAATTAGATGAAAAAGATATGAAACGAGAAAGCTTGACAGCACATTTGGCACTCAGTCAGATAACCTTTAATATGCAATTATAAATCAGAGGCACTATACAAAAACATCAGTGATGACTTGAGTTTAGACGTCAAGTCTCATCTCATCTCTTCTTCATAAATCTCTGAAGCTGGCGATTACCATTCAGAAGACGTCACGCCTTCCCATCTGTCACAAGGAAAATTGCATCATCATTTTCAAAATCCATCCATCCATCCTCCAGATGTCAGATGTTTTTTCTCCCCACCGTGTTTATCACAGATATTTTGATAGACGGGAGTTTATTTATATCCCTTCTCAAACAAAATGTCGTTTCAGAACTTTGATCTTGCTGTACAATCTGACAAACAGTAAAAAATAATTAGCTGAGGTAGAGCTTAGCTGAGAAATGTTGTTTCATCTCATGTTTGGGTAGAGGATCTGCTAAAAGAATAGAGACGCATGTCTGTGTGAGAGAGGCTTTTACAAGGAACATTCACGTATACTTTTTATCTTTATTCAAGGCCTCTAATGGAGCCACTCTCCGATGTCACTTTCAAGACATCTCATCTCTTTAATATGTTGCCATCACAGCTGAAGGGGTGTTTATACCTCAAGGAGGTCTGTAATACCTGGAGAAAGATGTCTGTTCATAGCATTCCCATTCATCAATGACAGATGGGAAATAATTGGGCTATATATAAAATATTACAAATATTTTAAATAATTCTGGTGTACACTGTTTTTGAAAGGAGTCTCTTATGCTCACCAAGGCTGCATTTAAAAACAAAAAACAAAAAAAAAAACAACAGTAGAAACAGTAATATCGGAAAATCCCATCTATCTGTCTGTCTGTTTATCAATGTCTTGATGCTTAAAGCTAAGATGCTTTAAATCCATTCTGTAGATTTTCCCCTATTGGAAAAGGTGAAAACTGCCCGCCGTCTGGACCGCCTACAATTCAAGCATATAATTGCAGACTATAGCACATTTATTTAAAAAATAATGTTCTTTTTGCAAGGAAATGTTTTGGAAAGTATTTGCCTCTCATGAGCCTCTCATGCTGATGTTGTTTTCTTTTTAAGTTTGATCTGCTAATGAGTTACACAAGCAGAGAGATAAAGGCTTTGGTGCTGAGCAATGTCATCAATTGTTTCCTTGCATCCCTTGCAATAAATACATTTCCCCATGACTAGCATCTTCCTGCTGAGATGAGGCACAAATGCACAACTGAGGCAACTGCTAACTGTGTGTTTATGGGATTTGTGTGTTTGCCTGTGCAAGTGCAAATGTGTTTATAGATCTGTAGTGAATGTGAAATGCATTAGTTTAATATTTACAAAAATACACATTCCAGAATGTTAGATTTTTTTTTAATTTATTTTATAGACTTTATCACAGCGTATCACATAGTAATTGAAACTCCCATTCCTTTGTCAATTGACAGGAAATGTTATTGGTCGGAGACAACATGAAAATGGCACATTTTTGATTGGTTGAGGTCAATTTAACAAAATCTCCCATCTCTCTGTTTTACATTTGTTTCCTTCGAGCTGTCAGAATTAATTGGAAAAGAGGTCAGAAGTTCATAGAGAGAGTGAAAGATGGATATTAATCAGCTCTTATGAGCATAAACATTTCAGCAGCCAATGGAACTTAAACTAATCAATGACATATTATGAACTGGTTTAAATAAGTGATGTAAAATCAATGCCATGTGTCTATTTATCATCACTTAATCTGGCATAACTCAACTTTCAACATGCATGGAGAACCTCAGCCCATTTTCCATATGAACTGGTAATATGTCACATGTGATCATTATGACCCGTCTGTCCTTTGCAGTGAGAGTTACGTTTAAAAAAATAGAGGTTATTAAATGGTGCTTTCTTCTCATTTTTTGGCTGTTACAAAAACCATTCATGATGTTTTTTCTATTGATTTTCGTTCCACTTGGTGTTCGTTTGTGGCAGTGAGAAACTGCTCTAGGAGTTTACTCATAAATTAATATCCTTCTGTAAGTTATTCTTTTATTCTTCTGATCTGGGAAGTTTTGCTGCTTATCTAATAATGATGACAGCTTTGATTTGGCGTTCACTGTTGGTCTTTGGTTCCGGCTCCAGCCTGAAGCTGATATCACAAGTTGACCTCTGAATCGCACTTCTGTTATGTATGCAATAGCTATAATAACAGAAAGAAGGGTAAATTACAACACACGCAGTGAAAGAATAAAAATGCATGAGGATCACTGAATGTCAAGATCGGATGCGATTTTTATTCATCTATTTCAGAAAATGTTTGGTCTGGTTTTGAACCCTAGTCTTCTTGCGTTCTGATCGAAAACTTGACTAACACATCTGACTTCTAACTATTAAAACGTTTTTTTGTTCGTTTTTTTTCCTCTTTGTTTTATCATGTTTTATCTTACCAAGGCACAAAGTTGAGCCAAAACTGGCACTGAAGTCCCCTCATAAAAAAAGCAGTATGACACACCAATAGATGTCACATATCACATAAACAGTCCTGAAGCTAAATAAAGGTCATTTAATAACAAATTCTCTCTCAGTTGTTCCATTTTAAGGCAAAGGAAAAACAAAACATCTGATAAAATTTTTAAGCAAATGTGTTGGTAAAAATAGAAGCGTACAGAGAAATGCATCTTGATGCTGTTCTATACCAGCACACATGAGAATATACAACATGATAACAAAGAATTGTGTGCATAAAATATTCTTTAGCCTTTCTGACTCTGTTTATGCTGTGATTTCCATTAGGGCAAAACCTTTCAACGCTTGATGACACAAATCTGGGTTGTCAGTCTGAAAGCCAAGTTCACTCAAAGTGCATTGAGTTAGCCTTCAACTTCTTGACCTGCTTTAATTTTTTAATTCTTTAAAACACTATCCAGACTGCCAGTTAGTGTGTTGCTTAAAAGAGCAGCTTCTTCTGTCTGCTGAAGCCTTTCAGAACCTGGAAACCTGTTGTAAAATGCTGAAATGTTGGAGTGTAGCTTTTTAAAGCAGCAGCCTGATCCAAATGTTTCTCCTGAGGCACTGGTGACATTTTATGCAGTATAAAACACACAAAGAAGGATTGTTAGGCACCATGTTTAATATCGTTTTCAGTACCAAACCATTTTTCATTGCTTTTATCACCCTGACAACAAAATTCTAATGGATATGAATCAAATGAAAAGAATGACGATGGGAAAACAACACATTTCACTGTGAAGTGTTGACAAAAAATTCAACTTTGGTCATTATTTACCAAACTGGTATGATTTTCTATCCTCTGTGGGACATAAAAGAAAACATTTTGAGAGATGTATCAGGGTTTTTTTTTTTTGTTTTTTTTTTTGTCCAAAGTCAATGGGCACCAACACTGTTTTGTTAGCAACATTTTTCAAAATACGTATTTTTTACATATAAGAAAGTCAGTCAGTCGGTTTTTAATAAATTGACCCCCTTTGTATGTATCATACGAGTTCTGAATATGAACTCTGCATACTTGAAGATGCATCCGCTTCACACAGTTGGTGTGCCATTTAAAGATAAAAATAAGGTGCTCTGCTGGGACTGCATGCTGAGAAAACTCAATGACACAATGGATCTACAACAAAATGAAGTCAAGCTGCGAGTGTATTCACACCCTGTGAAAAAGACAACTAAAAGCCTTGATAAGAAGAGTGTTTTTTTCATCTAACATCTTAACTCTTTCTTTCCATCTTTCGCCTCCTCCATCTTTCCTTCCCCTCCATTCTCAGGAGTATCCGGTGTCTGAGAAATATCATCCACTGGAACCTGATTACGGCATTTATCCTGCGAAATGCCACCTGGTTTGTGGTGCAGCTCACCATGAATCCAGAGGTGCATGAGAGCAATGTGGTGAGTAAACACATACGATGACAAATATTCTCTCCTTCTCCAATTTCTTTTTCTTTCAAAATACACAACCAGTGCACACATAACCTGTTATTCTTTCTCACAATGTGTGCACACCCGCTCTTTAGTTCAATCCATTGTTCGTCCTCACTATTTCCCTCTCTTCAACCTGTTATTCCCTCATTCTGTTGGCACACATGCCGAGAAACACAAGTTTATTAATTGCATTAAAAAACTGTCCCTGACACCTGGGTCTCCGTTTCTGCACTCATTACAGGCGTGGAAATCTAACTGGCACTAGACATGTATCTGTGGGTGTTTTGGGAGGAATACAAACAGCTCATCGTCCACTATGCTTCTCTGAGAATTAATTACCCTCCACATTTCTGTGCTTCCTTAATCAACTCATCTTAATTCATCTACCACCATGTCTATATCAGTCCCAAAGGGCTCTTCCATCTTACATTCAAATTCAACCTCATTCTCTATGATGCACATGGCGTTTCGGATGGTATCAGAGTTCGATTCCACCATGTTTGTCCTTAATACTTATCTTTTGCTGTTGCCAAAGCATAATTTGTATCTATTTATCTGTATTTTATGCAAGGGCCGACTTAATTGCCTCTTCATGCTAAGATTTTGCACAGCAGCACATTAATTCTACCTATGAACTCCCCTAGAGAAAAACTTGCAAGGTGTTTTCAGGAGGAAGTGGTTGTTACACATTCCTCCAGGTCTGTATATAGATAGCAGTGACCTAATTCTCCTTGTTTACATTAAAGTAAAGCTCCTTTGAGATGTTTAAAAGTGATAAGAAATTTTTTGAAGACAAATGCTTACTATTGACCTGTCTAGATGAAATCAAATTAGCCTTCTTGGACAAAATGGAGAGCTGTCTGTTTAACTGTGAATACAATTGTGTAAATACACGATGTCATTGATGCACTTGTGTTGAATCGTTTCAATTACGGTTCAAGCAAGTGATCCCAGTTGTTTTGTGGTTTATACAAAGAACATCTTCTTGACTCATTCAATCCAATTCGCTTGATGAGGTTCAGCTTTGCATTGTCTTTTTTGCTGTATGTACAAGATGCACTCGTTTAGGAAAGGCTCACAAGTCAGAGCCAACTACTTTTCATTGAGTTTTATAGCGCAAAATGACACATTTATTATGAAAAGTGTCACTTTGTGGAGAATTTACACAATGCCAGTTAATGAAAGACATTGTTCTGTAAATAACTGCAAAATTAGCAATAAAGATCCTACAGAAGCTTGTAATCTCTACAAGGTCCTAAATTCCTGTCACACCAGGGGGCCTATTATGAAAGAGGGTTGTAAAATTCGAAAGAAGTACTTCTGAGAGCTGGAAGGCTTTATGACTAAGAGAGCTTTTCATTTTGTCCCACTATTTCACATGTTGAAATAAAATCGTTACCACAGAATACATGTAATGGTCTATGGACTATTAGTTTGCTGATTAATGCCTGGAATAAATTAGTCTACAATAGTTCCCTTTTGAGAGGTCTCTCCTATTGCGTAAGTAGCTTACGCTATGGGAAAACTCCTTTTCTCGAGAAATATTGAAGTCCTTATGTAAAACGCATTGCAGCTGCACAGCTTACAGCAGTGAGCGAGGCAGCTCGGTCATTGGCTGTGCTGCGGCAACTGCACGAACCTAGGACGGGGCGACTCTGAACGCGCCGACCAATGAGTCAAGTCAAGTCACCTTTATTTATATAGCGCTTTTTACAATACAGATTGTATCAAAGCAGCTTCACAGTGATAACATGAAAATAATACAACAAAGTTTGTTTCTAAAAGAAAATTGCGTCAACATCCACCTTAAGTAAGGCAGATCAATAATAGTATTGAACATTAAATGTCCCCAACTAAGCAAGCCAAAAGCCAAGGCAACAGTGGCAAGGAACCAAAACTCCATCAGGTGACAGAATGGAGAAAAAAACCTTGGGAGAAACCAGACTCAGTCAGAGGGCCAGTTCTCCTCTGGCCAACGAAGGAACAGTGCATGATTCGGGCAGCATTACAAGTCAATGAGCGCGCTTCGCGCCCGCGCGCGGCAGAGCCCGCCAAGATGGGCGTGGCCAAGGGCTATAAATTGGGCGCCCCGTCATCTGAGTTCTTTAGATTTAATCTCCTTCAGCGAAGACCTTCTGCCAGAGCAGTACCTCCCGTCTCTCAGCACAGACCAGAGACTGACACTCGACGCCGCTCGTGCTCTGCCAGCCGAAAGCAACCTCCTGAGCGACGGGGACCTCGGCCCAAGATTGTGCTGAACCCGGAGCCTCGTAAGCCTTCCTAGCTATAGGAAGAAAAAGAGAGAGTGTGTGTCTCGTGGAAGCCCGACCACTCTCTCGAAAACATTTCAAGCATTACCCAGTCCCCTTACAGGCGGCTGGAAATGTCTATACAGCAGTCAATGGGCCAGTCGCAGAGCTCGCTCACCTGCAAACAAACGCCGTTTTAACGGCGACACAGAAATCACGAAAAGAGTCATTTTCTGCCTGTGTCACTAATGGGTCACGTGTCCACACTAAAGTGCGCATCCCCACACACCACTACTGTCCAAACAGTGCTAAATGTTTCCCCAGCTCAAGCTGGACGCACCATAAATGTAGATCGCGTGCCTACTGCCATGTATGCACCACTACACATAAGCACTGTGTACAACAGTTAAAAAAACCTCCCCAGTAAAAGCGGAAAACATTATAAAGGTAGCGCGCGTGCCTGCTGTTATGCACGCACCCCTACACACAAACACTGTATTCATGGCCAAAAACTCCCCGCTACCAGCGGTAAGCTTCATGAAGGTGGCGTGCGTGCCTGCTACGGTTTATGCATACCCACTCAAAAGCGCCGTCCATATTTCAGCGCTGTTCAGTTTCAAACACATTTTCAGTTCATGCTGTGAGCATTACAGATGTAGCGCGCGTGCCTGTAATTATACACACACCCCTGCATTCAACACTCAGTAGAGCTGCTCAGCGCACGCCCGCGCCTCTGAGAGCTGGAAGCTCAGCGTTGATTACGCAAGGCGATTTGACGGTCGGGTCTCTGCGTCACAGCGGCCCACCCCCAGCCTGTATTCAGCCCATATCTGTGCGAGTGAAAGCTTGGGAAAATATCCCCGACATACCGAAATGGGTTTTGAACATAATAAAACACAGTTACTCGCTCCAATTCGCTCGCAGACCCACCCTGTTTTTCGGCTGTGGTCGAGACGAAAGTGAAAAAGGATGTTTCACATGTTCTACGCACCGAGGTGCTCAAACTAATAGAGAAAGGCGCTGTAGAAACTGTTCCTCCCTCACTGAGCGAGGCAGGTTTTTACAGCCGCTATTTTCTCGTCCCGAAAAAAGGATGGCGGTCTCCGCCCCATCCTGGATCTCAGACATCTGAACAAAGCTTTAATGATTCGCTCGTTCAGAATGTTAACGACCAAACATATCCTCGCGCAAGTTCGCCCAGGGGATTGGTTTCTCTCAGTGGATCTGAAAGATGCTTACTTTCACATTCCAATAGCGCCTCATCACAGGCCTTTTCTGAGATTCGCTTTCGAGGGACATTCCTACCAGTACACAGCACTACCATTCGGCCTGTCATTGGCTCCCCGTACGTTCATGAAATGTATGGATGCAGCACTTTCCCCCCTAAGACAGCAGGGAGTGCGACTACTGAATTATCTCGACGATTGGCTAGTATTAGCACAATCAGAGAGTCAGTTAATGACACACAGCTCTTGGATTATCAGCCATCTAGAATGCCTGGGTCTAAGAATCAATTTTGCAAAGAGCATACCATCTCCCAGCCAGAGTATTTATTTCCTGGGAATAGTACTAGACTCAGTGCAAATGACAGTGCGCCTCTCATCAGAGCGCGCGCTCGCCATTCGGCGCTTTGCAACATCGTTCACAGTGGGCGCGCGCGCCCCCGTCAAGCGATTTCAGAGGATGCTCGGTCTCATGGCCTCAGCATCAGCTGTACTCCAGCTAGGATTGTTGCACATGCGTCCTCTCCAACGCTGGCTCAAGAGCCGCGTTCCCACTCACACGTGGCACTCGGGCCACTTTTTAATCAGAGCGAATCACGGCTGTATAAAAGTCCTGACGCCCTGGAGAGCCGTCGACTGGTACCAGTCCGGTGTGAGTCTGGGTGTGAACACAAGGAAAAAATTATCACGACAGATGCCTCCAAAATAGGATGGAGGGCCCTCTACGAGGGCAAGCCTGTTTCCGGCTTTTGGTCAAACCCGGAAAAGCGCATACATATAAACTGTCTGGAAATGAAAGCGGTCGCTTTGGCACTCAGAGCCCTGCTTCCGTACCTGAAAGACGAACACGTTCTGGTCCGAACGGACAATATGACGGTGGTGTCTTATATAAATCGCCAGGGTGGACTCAGGTCGAGCTCCTTGCACTCAATGGCCAGGAGACTCATCTTATGGTCCCAGCACAACTTGCGCTCGCTGAGAGCAGCGCATGTGCCAGGCGTTCTGAATCAGGGAGCGGACATGCTGTCCAGAGACAAAGTTATCCCAGGAGATTGGTCTCTCCACCCCCTGACGATTCAGTGGTTATGGAAAACCTTTGGCGAGGCGGAGGTCGACCTCTTCGACTCCAAGGAGAATGCACACTGCCCTCTTTTCTTCTCGAAAAGCACGGACGCGCTCGCCCAGGACTGGCCGAGCCGCCCCTTATGTGCTTTCCCCCCGATCGTGATGTTACCTCAGGTCATCAGTCGGGTCAAAGATGAGAAATGTGCAGTGCTCCTGGTAGCCCCACTCTGGAAGACCCAGACATGGTTTCCAGAACTGATGCAGATGCTGCAATCAGCACCATGGCCGATTCCGCTGAGGTTAGACCTCCTCAGTCAGGCCAACAGGATGATACTTCATCCCCGTCCCGATCTGTGGGCCCTCCATGCATGGCCCCTCAACGGGTTCCCAGGAACCTCCCGAGTGGAGTGTTGAATACCATCGCTGAGGCGCGAGCGCCCTCTACGAGGTGCTTATATGCCCAGAAATGAAAGGTGTTCAGTGACTGGTGTAATGACAAAAACCTGAATCCTGAATCGTGCGAGATACCGAGTGTACTCGACTTTTTGCAAGAGCTTCTGGAGGTGGGCCGTACCCCTTCCATGCTCAAAGTGTACGTGGCAGCCATAACAGCATCACACGATCCTGGGAAGGGACGCTCGTTAGGGAGAAACGACCTAATTGTTCGTTTCCTGAGAGGCGCTAGGAGAATGAATCCTCCACGCCCCCCCTCAGTGCCGATCTGGGACCTGTCAACGGTCCTGAACGCACTTAAGGGCGCCCCGTTCGAACCACTCCGAACCATGCACCTTAAACAGCTTTCGCTCAAGACTGCGCTCTTGCTGGCACTCGCCTCAGTCAAGAGAGTGGGCGACCTGCACGCGCTGTCATCAAGCGCTGCCTGCCTGGAATTTGGACCTAACGACTGCAGAGTTGTCCTTAGGCCAGAACACGGGTATATTCCTAAAGTGCTCTCCACACCCTTCAGAGCACAGGTTATCTCTCTGGCCGCGCTATCGTCTCCAGCAGACGAAAGCGACGCTAATCTACTCTGCCCGATCAGGACTCTCAGAGTGTATTTGAAGCGTTCTGCTCTGTTCAGACAGACGGAACAGCTATTCGTATGCTTTGGCGGCCGTACTAAGGGTCTCGCTGTTTCAAAGCAGAGAATATCGTGCTGGATCGTTGATGCTATAGCGGCGGCTTATGAAGCCAAGGGCCTGCAGTGCCCCTTAGGCATCAGAGCTCACTCCACGAGGGGCATGGCCTCTTCGTGGGCATGGTCGAGTGGGATACCGATCGAAGACATTTGTGCGGTGGCAGGCTGGGCCTCACCGTCCACATTTATCAGGTTTTACAACCTACAGGTCCCCTCATTGCATTCCAATATACTATCAGCCTGACGCTTCTTAAATGAACTACGAGTTCATGAGACCGGGTTGTATATATGCTGGGCATTATCTCTCCCTATAAAATCCGTCGCTGACTGGCTTAAGAGTCACTATATATCAGTATATATATGTGCTTATGTTACCTCTGAACGCCCCTTGGGCTGCTATATATATATATTCTCCCTTTCTTATCTCGCCTATGGCCGGCTCGTTGGGTGATTACTTTGCTCTTACGGCTCAGGCACCTGCCTCTGGCTATAATAGAGAGGAATTCAGCACGCACAGCGTTTTACATGGTGTTCCCATAGCGTAAGCTACTTACGCAATAGGACAGACCTCTCGAAAGGGAACGACTCGGTTACTTACGTAACCTCGGTTCCCTGAGAGGAGGGAACGAGTATTGCGTAAGCTGCTGTGTTTGTGCTTGGTCAGTTCGCTTCAGTTGATTGAACCTAAAGAACTCAGATGACGGGGCGCCCAATTTATAGCCCTTGGCCACGCCCATCTTGGCGGGCTCTGACGCGTGCGGGCGCGAAGCGAGCTCATTGGTCGGCGCGTTCAGAGTCGCCCTGTCCTAGGTTCGTGCAGTTGCCGCAGCACAGCCAATGACCGAGCTGCCTCGCTCACTGCTGTAAGCTGTGCAGCTGCAATGCGTTTTACATAAGGACTTCAATATTTCTCGAGAAAAGGAGTTTTCCCATAGCGTAAGCTACTTACGCAATACTCGTTCCCTCCTCTCAGGGAACCGAGGTTACGTTAGTAACCGAGCCCATAAGGCCCATAAGGCTGATATAAGTGTTAGACTGAGATTTTGCTTTCTCCTACAGATTGTGAGAAAAGTCACCCCTTTTAACGAGAAGCCACAGGTCTGCAAGTTTATAATGTTTTAGTGACACTTGAATTCCCACTTCAGTCATAACTCACAACTGTGATCTTCAATCTTGAGTCGAGAGTGACAGATTTCTTATCTTCTCGTGAGACAACAACATGACAGAGCTCAGTTATGAAATATGGCCAAAACAAAAGAGCGGAGGCTAGGATTAAACAGGATTAAACAGGGCCCTAACACACACTGAAGCCAAAGCAACACACTGACTCTTGCAAATGTCAGGAGCGTCACAGCTTTTTCATCCTGCTGCAGTACTGTCATACTGTACTGTCCGTGAAACATTAAACATCTGTCATTCACATGTTTTGGATTGGTTTATTAATCAGCTTTGTTTATATCTGCATACAAAAAGTATATAGCCTATATCGCAGAAGAACATTGGGTCTCATTCCCTAAAAATAGCGTGGATTATTTTGCATTTGTACGCACAGGAGAACTTCTCACAAAAAAACTCCTAATTCCATATATATATCAGGGGTCTCCAACCTTTTTGTGAGTGAGGGCTCCCTGAAGGAATAAAATAGTCTAGAGGGCTACTTGTTTGATATAGGCACACACACACACGTTTCAAGTTGTGAAAAATACAACAACAAACAGTAATATTGTTAAATACTATGACAATTGAATTTATAATTATATATAAGGGGTGTAACGGTTCACAAAATTCACGGTTAGGTTCAATATAATCAGTGCTGAGCTGCTGACACAGTTCGGTACGTTTTCGATAGAGCAAAAAGAAAGAAATGCAAATTTTTATATAAAAATAAACAATTTCTCATTTTTAAAATATGTCATATAAACATAAACACTGTGGCACTTTTTTCACTTTACTTTTAATCACCAAAATATGTTTAAGTAATGAAATGAATATTGACATCATGGCTTAATAAATGTAAATCATTTCTCACAAGCATTTTAAATTATTATTAATTATTAGATTATTTTTATTCATCAATCAATCCTATTTATAGGAATTTATATACAAAATTTACAATTATAATTGTATTTATAATTTTCTCTCTGTAGATCCCATTACATTGAATACATTTAAACACAATTTTAATACAAAATGTCAAGAGTTATTTGTCACACTTACAACAATAAATAGGCCAAATCAGCCTGCTTTTATGGGCAAAAAACCAACAACTACCTTTTAATGGGAAGCTTGGCATTGCATAACGTCCACAAGTGCCCTATAATCGGGAGTATAACCCGAAACTGTAACTCTAATTGAGTCCTCCAAATGTCCATCAGTAAGGCGTGTTCTGTGTTTGTTCTTAATAAAATTCATATCTGAAAATGCAGATTCACACAGGTAAATTGAGCCAAAATAACTCAGTGTTTCCCCTACCATTGTTTTGTAATAGCCTACTATACCCCGCAATAATACTATTTAAATACGAATCCTACGTGTTCTGTGTGAATGAATGGTGCTGTCGACGTGCAGTTTCATTTAACACACACACACACACACACGCTGAAGCACGTGTCACGCTCGAGCTGTTTATTTGCCTATATGAGGACACGACTGCATGAACTTCCTCGAGACGCGCTTGATTCCTGCCGGTTTCATAGTGAGAGCGGCGCGGCCAGATACATTTTGGGCGCTGCGGCATATTACATATTATAAATAGTTTTTCAGCGTGAGAAATACAATGTGTGGCGGGAGAGCGTGACAAAAGACCGAAATTAGTGACTGTCACGCTCAATGCGTGACTCTTAGAGCCCTGCAACTACTTTCTATGTTACTTTCTCCCGCCCGTAAATAGACTTTTTTTTCTGTAAGTTACCTCCAAATAGTTTCAAATAGTTAGCCTACGTGTCGCCACCATACACATCACCATAAATGCTACTGATAAATTATTTGTTATTAAAGCATTAACACACAAACCACACTGTTATAAAAGCAAGCCGGCTACTGCGTGCATGGTTTGGCATGACTGAATGCGCGCAAGTGCGCTCCCTTAATAATTCCTAAAAAGCTGACATCAGTTCATCACGATCTCACACATCTCTGTTATTATCACTGAAGCTGAATGCACAATGCATCTTTCATAATATATACACTTTGTTTGTTATAATTAGAGGATTTGCCAGCATACAGAATTCACACACAGAGTGAGTGCATTCATTACCGCCCGCGCCCGCGCCCGCACCAGGAACTTGTGTAATCCGTATGGCCATAAACATGGGCAGTCAATGCGCAACAAAGGTTTGTGAAATTCACAAACGGTTTTATTTGTTGTTAAAACAGCCAACCACACAACACGCTCTTCCCGGCATCACTGGACAGCATACGTACTAAAAAAAACTACATAGAAATAACATTTTGTACAGCTAACATCTGCTAGAGCCGCCTACGGGACCAACGCTACTTCCTTAGCAGCAAGGCACGCAGTAATGGCGGCGCTGCTTTACTTCCGTGTTTCGCCGGATTTGTGTATAGAACGTGCTCGGCGGGCGACTCAGAGACTCCATGCGGGCTATCAGGTGCCCGCGGGCACCATGTTGGAGACCACTGATATATATACTGTAACAACTGTATACGGTGTTGTTATATACATAACAACACTGTTGTTATTATTACTTAAAGGGTTAGTTCACCCAAAAATGAAAATTAAGTCATTAATTACTCACCCCCATGCTGTACCAACCCCGTAAGACCTTCGTTCGTCTTCGGAACACAAATGAAGATATTTTTGATTAAATGTGACAGCTGGATCACTCCTCCATAGGCTCCCTAAGGGAATGAATCCTGACGGCCCAGAAAGTCAATGAAGAAAATGTTTAAATATTCCATGTCACAACAGTGGCTCAACTATAAGTTTATCAAGCGACGAGAATACTTTTTGTGCGAAAAAACAAACAAAAATAACGACTTAATTCGACTATTCCTTTTCTTCCTTGTAGGCCTGAAACGAGACTTCAAGAGATTTCCACGACGCATGCGCGAGAACTTAACTGAAGTAGTTGAAGGAGATCGCAATTCTCACGCATGCGTCGTGGAAATCTCTTGAAGTCTCGTTTCAGGCCTACAAGGAAGAAAAGGAATAGTCGAATAAAGTCGTTATTTTTGTTTGTTTTTCCGCACAAAAAGTATTCTCGTCGCTTGGTAAACTTATAGTTGAGCCACTGTTGTGACATGGAATATTTAAACATTTTCTTCATTGACTTTCTGGGCCGTCAGGATTCATTCCCTTAGGCAGCCTATGGAGGAGTGATCCAGCTGTCACATTTAATCAAAAATATCTTCATTTGTGTTCCGAAGACGAACGAAGGTCTTACGGGGTTGGTACAGCATGGGGGTGAGTAATTAATGACTTAATTTTCATTTTTGGGTGAACTAACCCTTTAAGTATTTACTGATAAACTATCATAGAAACTATTTAATTCATACACCTAAATATTTACTAAAAAAAACTAACACCTTAAAGATTAAATATGAAACCTAATGATTTGTGCTGCAGTTAACCTTCTGCTGTGTTTTCTACTATGTTTGATCTGTCAAACCCATAAATATTTTGATATTCAGATAGGACCATCTGAGAGGTATTGTACTTCTGATCCTGATTCTGTCCTGTCATGAGAAGCGATAACCCACTGGCTTTTATCACACTTTTGTCTAAATCTGTTCCATCTCTGGGCCATGTTTCAGACCCCTACTCCCCCCACCCATCTGTAAAGTCCCTTCTTTTGGAGTAGATAGGTTTTATCCCCTGCTTGGTGTTTGAACTCCGCTTCAATCATAAAGAGTAGACATTCCACACACACGTAATCACGCACAAGCTTTCATTTCCTCAAGCTATTAAAATAAAAGCATTTTGAAACAGAGAATGCTTACAAGAAGTGGCATGGTGATCTCCTATGGTAAAATTTAGGACAGTTTCTAAACATCTAATTTAATTTCTCTTTCTCTCATCGCTCTCAGATCTGGTGCAGGCTGGTCACAGCAGCGTATAATTATTTCCATGTGACCAACTTCTTCTGGATGTTTGGAGAGGGCTGCTATCTGCACACAGCCATAGTACTGACATACTCCACTGACAAACTGAGGAAATGGATGTTCATCTGTATAGGCTGGTGTAAGTATCCCATGATGCAAAACTTAAACATGTCCGTTTACTTTAAAGTTAACGTGACAAACAATACACAACCCATATTACTTACATAATCTAAAGTATTACTGTGTCACATATGTAGGGTTGGATTTAAGACATCAGTGAAAGAGGAAAGTAGTTTTTGATTAAAGATTGAAAAATTCTGTCATCATTTACTCACCCTTGAGTTGTTCCAAACCCGTAAGACTTCAGAACACAAATTAAGATATTTTTTTATAAAATCTGAGCCAGTTCTGTACTCTCCATTGACAGCTATACGCAACTACCAGTTTGACGCTTCAAAAGGTTCATAAAGAGATTTTAAAACTAATCCATATGAAATTAGCGGTTTAGTTCAAATTTTCTGAGGAGACATGATCGCTTCATATGCTGAACAGATTTAATTTGGGCTTTTATTCACATTTAAATATTGATCAGTGAACACAAACTGAAGCTCAGCCATACCTGCCTGACACGTGAGAATAAACCTCTTGTTGAAGCTCAACCAAGCTGCATAACACAAGAATGAACCTGGTTCTCACACGTCAAGCGGACATGCTTGAGCTTTCGTTTATCATAACTGATGAATGAATGTTTATACCATGGTTTGGGTGAATACTCGATTCTGATTGGCTGCAGGGTGTCGATTAAAAAGTGATAGAGGACACCTAGTAAAGGAGTTCTGGTGAAACTGACTGTTTACCGTTCGAAATTAATAAATAAATGCGCTGGCTACATCAGCTGTGTGAGTAACCATAGCAACAGGCAGTCAAAGTATCCGTTTACAATTTATTGTATCAAAACAAACATCTAGTTAGCCGTTATACTATGCCTACCTGTGTGTTTTAAGTAAAGGTTAAAAAAACGAAAGTGTCACGCCCATGGCTAGACAAGCCTACAGCCTTACATGAAAAAAAATACGTTAACTTTCTGGCTCGTAAGTTAGCTAAACTGAAGGGTTCTACGAGCTGAGCGGACTATAAATATCTCCGGTTGCTAAATAAACAGTCAGGCGTAACCAGGGAAACCAAGTTATTTTTTGTAAAAACTTTAGATTTCGATTGTAAAACTAATTAAAATGTAAACTAATGTTTTAAAAATGTGTTATTTGGCAAGTGACCATGGTATAAGCGGGTTAATGTCCTTCGAGGTGTCCATTGTCTAGGCATTAATGGACTTCGGCGGAGGCAACGTCCTATTTAAAAAGAGTAATTAATGGCAAAATTTTCATTTTTGGGTGAACTAACTCTTTAAGGAGACAAACACAGCAAGATCAGGATTGTGCATTACATGAACTAAGAAAGCAAAAAAAGGTCAGCTCTTATTTTATGTTGCCTTTAAAGTACAGCATTGATTAAATTACTTTCGATTAATAACTTGAAAAAGAGACACGGCTACAGTAGTAGATAATTACACTAATGAGGATTGCAATTTGATCAGGTTCTCTTCTGAACCATGGATTTATGGATAGTTATTATGCGAATAAACAAGCCTTGGATTTTCCTCATTAAAAATGCATTGCAAATGAGTCATTGCTAAGGATTTATCACACAGTCCCTTAATATGATCAATTATACTGTTTGTACAATGTCTTTGATTTTCAAAGTAAGTGAGTGGAAATTTGCTCTGCTTTTTTCCGAAGGTATTCCATTCCCCATTATCGTCGCATGGGCCATTGGCAAGCTGTACTATGACAATGAAAAGTGAGTTTGCTGATGTTTTCTGTCATTTTCTTCCTGTTTTATCTCTGTATAATATCTGCATTTTGCTCTTCACACACAAACTCCCTCACCTCATTTACAATAAAAGCAATTAAAGGTTAGATTAACCCCAATTATCTCCATCATCTACCCTCGTCTTGCTCATTAAACAATCGATTCACGATAAAGCCAGAGAAGCTTTCTGTAAGCTTTGATGCTAATTAACGCCTGCTACTCACGAAATTGATGAGTGACAGTGACACTGATGTAAACATCCCAGAGTTCAATAGTAGTCAATACTTGATATATACAGTTAAAAGATCTTCTAAATAAAAAGATTCTTTATAATAAAAACTAACAAATGACTAACAAATTAAACTAAAGCCCACATTAACTTCTTTAATCCCAAGATAGGACACTACAAAGAAACGATGTTTCATTGTGAAAAATGTTCATTTATTCGTATTAAATAGGGGTAAAGAGCTGTTATCCATTGTCGAGGCTTTATATTTAGGTTTAAATGCATGAAATATGGCATTATTGTAATATATTAAAATATTTTCACCATTTTTGCAGATTTACTGTCTTCTGCATGTGAAATACTAATAGTTTTACCATGTATAATATGAATTAAATAATAGTTACATTAATTAGATTTATTGTGTCCTAATGTCACAAGTAAGTAGGGAGTGTGTAATAATTTGTGGATAGATGGGTAGATGCGTGGATGGTTTGGATAGATAGATGGATGGATTGATGGTTTGGATGGATGGATGGATGGTTTGGATAGATGGATGGATGGATGGTTTGGATAGATGGATGGATGGATGGATGGATGGATGTTTTGGATGGATGGATGGATGGATGTTTTGGATGGAAGGATGGGTGGATGCATGGATGGATGGATGGATAAAAAGGGACTTTTTATTGCCTTTAGACTGTGTATGGAAAGTATATGCCAAATGTAAACTTAATGTGTGAATTGTTGTTAAACGGAGCCTCTGGAGTGCTACCAAACTAAACAAACTCATTTTCGCATACTTAAAAAGTCTCTGTTAACAGTCCTTAACACCTCTTTAAATTACCTTCTCACTTACATCTGCTGAACACTGTGGAGCAGCGCTTCTCCACTGGTGCATTGTGTATGGCCAAAAATGGGTCACAGCTCTGCACAGAAAGGGAAAAAAACAATGCTAAATGCTAATTATAAAATGCAGCTAACCATACAAGTTAGATTACACCGATTATGTTGTTAATATCAATGGCTGTACATCTATCGGGTGTTCAGTTTTGAAAATGTATGCATCCCTCGGTAGAGGTTTAGCCCTAGCCTAGCCCTTAACCAACTGCTTAAACCTAATTCATCTCAATGTCACAAACCAGATGTATGACCCCAGAAAAGTATTTTTTAAACATGCGCATTTAAAAAAAACTGAGGCTTGTTTTACCTAGATGAATTTGTGCATCTCTTTGGTTGAGCTCCACAAATGACAGCATTTTGCCATTCAGACGTATCCCCAAAAGCCAGATGTTTCTCCCTTCCTGTAAAACTGACACACTCAGCCGAGACAGTCTTGATTATGCCGTGTACCCAACTGAAACGGTAAGATTAACAAATCTGGTGCATATCTGCCCTAGGGACACACTTTCCTGCTCTTCCTTGCTTTGTTTCTTTCTTTTCTTTTTATAAAAAAGCTTCTTTTTAGATATTTTCCAGTGGATCGTCTTTAATCACTTTACTGAACTTGTTTTACTAGGCTTGTTTAATCATTGCACTATAATAATAAACATTTATCTCCAAATCCATTTTTATTGTTACACGGATAAACAGTTAAGCTGTCTGAAGAAATGGGGTCAAAATATTATATATACTTTATAATAATTGTAGGTGCTTCATCATTAATTACGGTATCTTACTCTTTTTGTGCAGGTGCTGGTTTGGGAAGCGGGCCGGCATTTACACTGATTATATTTACCAGGGTCCCATGATCCTGGTCCTACTGGTGAGTCAGCACAGTCTTGATTCATGTCCACTTACACAAATGTTTAATGAGATTTAGAGTGTACAAGTAATTTACCATTTTTTATTTGTTTGGTGCCTTCCTCTTTCGCATGAGTCTTATTATGTCTTCCATGATTTATTTGTGTAATTTCATATTGATGATAATTCATATTTGCCATTATAGTGTGTAAAATCGAGTGCCTTTTCTCTCTATCTCTCTCTCCATCTCTAGATTAATTTCATTTTTCTCTTCAACATTGTGAGGATCCTGATGACTAAACTGAGGGCCTCCACTACCTCAGAGACCATCCAGTACAGGTGAGATAGATTATTCAGCACAGACAGATCCCAAAAGAAAGGTTTTGCACAGAGGTTGCTCATTGTTGGGATAGGAGACTTCATGCAGAAACATAAAATGCCCCTGCCACGTGGGGTTTAATTTATTAAACATTTTGGCTAATTAAACTAGGCTGTTACCTAGCAAATAAGTTTAGTAGTACTCTTAGCAATATACACTACCATTCCAAAGTTGGAGGTCGGTAGATTTTTTGTTAAAGTTTTTGAAAGTCTCTTATGCTCACCAAAGCTGCACTTAGCATTTATTTGATAAAAAAAAAAGTAAAACGGTAATATTGTGAATTATTATTATGATTTAAGCTGGTTTCTTTTGGAATATATTTAAATATGTAATTTATTCCTGTGATGGCAAAGCTGAATATTCAGCAACATTACTCCAGTCTTCACTGTCACATGATCCTTCAAAAATCATTCTAATAAGCACTGATGCTCAGGAAAAATGTCTTATTGTCATCAATGTTGAAAAAGGTTGTGCTGCTAATATTTTTGTGAAAAGCATGATCATTTATTTCAGGATCCTTTGATGAATAGAAAGTTCAAAAGAACAGCGATGACTTTTGTCAATTTAGCACTTCCTTGATGAGTAAATGATGACACCAAAATTCTGGATAATTTCCCTCAAAATGAGTGTAGAAAATGTTATGCTACCTCAGACGCTTATCCTAAACTCCTTATGTGAAATAATAATGAATACAAGAGGATAGGATAGTAGACAACTGCTGACATACAGTAAGAATTTAGAGCTAGAATATGAATCTGGTAAGCATAACTCTATTGTGGAAGCAAATGTTGCAGTGTTGGGCTGCTCAGAGGCTCAGACTAACAGAGCAGTTTTAATAGGTACACAGTGTTTACACTATATGGGTAAATCATATAAATGGCTTACATCTAGTTGCCTCTCCATATTAAAATTGTATATTTTAACATCAAAAACATTGCACACTGTGCTTTGGCTTTCCTGTTGGGTAGATGGAGGAGGATGAGCAGACTGAGATACTGAATTTAGTCATGTTTTGTGTCAGTTCTGAGTTCTGGAACTTTGTAATAAGCTGTTAGTTGCTGTGCCAAACTGTTGTGTGAAAAAGAGAGGAAGGGATTGATGTGTTGAGGATCTCTCTCTCTCTCTCTCTCTCTCTCTCTCTCTCTCTCTCTCTCTCTCTCTCTCTCTCTCTCTCTCTCTCTCTCTCTCTCTCTCTCTCTCTCTCTCTCTCTCTCTCTCTCAAATTCCCTTCAACTATGACTAATGTCCTTTACAGTCACAGTCAGTCGCCCATAGCAAATGCAATACATACTGATTAAACCAAATTCATCTCAATGTCATAGCGTTGAACTCTTTGTATAAGCAACTGCGACATTACTCTGTGTATCATTATTCAGACACCACATGGCTAAAAATATTATATTAATACAATTGTATGTAGAATATATTGCTAAATTTGTGTTAAATCTAATACTATTTGTCAATCAAATAGAAATCAGGGGCCTGTTGCATAAACTTAGCCTCTAAGTTAAGTCTTAAGAACAAGTTTGACCAACTATGGTAGCAATTAGACAAGAGGTAATCTGTCTTACTTGCAAATTAGACCTTTAGACTAGAACTTTACAATGCAAGGACCAGTCTTGAAGAAAAACCTTAGAAAATCACTTTGATTAATTTAAATACTCTCCTCCCATAAATTTAGTGTCTGAAAGGCAAACTTATACAAATGCATATGCAATAAGGTCAGCTGTAAAAATAAAACTCTCCATGCCTTTTCAGTGCTATTTTTTTTTACAAATCAGAATAGTGAAGTTAGGCACTCTGGAAAGGGTTAACTGGTCAAAACTGTACTGTAAAAGTTTTTACAAATCACAGAAAAAACAGCAATGCTTCCATCTCGATGTTGAGAAATATAATGTAGCATGTAGTTATAATGTAGCATGTAGTTTCAGTTATGAAGCAGTGACAAGGTTTCTCTACTCCTAAATGTGTCTGTGTGTGCGAATGACGTGAAAGCTTTATGGATGCAGGCGCCAATGCACCCAGACCCATATGCACATGCATACCCTGCATACCCAGACGCTAATCCACTGCAACTGACATTGTAACAATACAAAGCAGGTTGAAAATCTGAGAAGTTACACTGTAAATGTAAATGCTGGCATTAAAGGAATAGTTCACCCAAAAATGAAAATGAAAACCCTCATGTTGTTCCAACCCCGTAAGACCCCGGAAACACAAATTAAGATATTTTTGATTAAATCTGAGAGTCTCACTCCTCCATAGGCTTCTAAGGGATTGAAACTTGCCGGCCCAGAAAAGTTATTAAAGACATCGTTAAAATAGCCCAAGTGACTACAGTGGCTCAATCTTAAGTTTATCAAGCGACGAGAATACTTTTTGTGGTCATGCATCACACACATGACCAGCGTTGGCCAATAGTGAGCCTACGTGTGACGTACAACACAGAAGCGCTGCACAGTCACACTATGTGAACTAACTCGAGGTCAACACAGAAGGAAATGAATAGTTGAATAAAGTCGTTATTTTTGTTTGTTGATTACATTACACCAGACTTATTTCCTCTAAAGCCTGTCTTAACATATCTTTAAAACATTAAAGCTGTGTCTATTTTTTTAGCACAACGTTCTGGAAACCTTTTTGAAATGGTTATTATGTTTTATTATTTTATTAAAACTAGTAGGGCAGAAATTACTGCAGTTTTTAGTATTGCAATATCGGAACCCATGACTTTTATTTATATAAGTCTGGTTTCCATATTCTCATCTCTTCTTCTCTGAATCTCACAGGAAAGCAGTAAAAGCCACACTGGTTCTTCTGCCCCTGCTGGGTATCACATACATGCTGTTCTTCGTCAACCCTGGCGAGGATGAGATCTCACAGATTGTTTTCATATACTTCAACTCTTTCCTTGAGTCCTTTCAGGTAAACAAGCACAGTTTTGACCCATATTAATTGTGATAAAACAGATTTGAATCTGATCTATACAACTGAATTTTACCCACTAATAAGAGTTATTTATTTGCACATGCTGTCTTTAACAAAAAAAAGTTCTGAGTTAATGAATAAGTCTGAATAAGTCACTAATAAGCCTAATTTGCATTGAATATAATGACAATGACAGAATCTAAATATACGGCTCAGTGCTATTTAAGTGCATTTAGCTCTAGGTTAAACTGGATTGCAGGTGCTTAATGAACAAGATGCAAGTTTTGTGCTGAAACATCACATGCTGAAGTGGTGCAGCTCTTGCTACTAATCACTAAATGCATTTGTTTTTGTAAAAAACAATCTGGTCAAACCAGTTGCACAGCTAAATGTTTTATAATGTTTCGTTTTCTATGTAGTCTCGCCCATGTGTTCGGAAATCGTCATTCCATTTCCTTGTGGTGCATGTCTCACATCAATCCACAGTTGTTCATGTCACCCGAAGCACACAAGGTCAACTCTATTCCCTGTTTTGCACCATTTGCTTCCTGGTGTGACCCCGGGGTCTCTCATGAATGTTGAAGCCATGTTTTCCACAGATTCATCTGGCCCCACATCTGTCCAACTCCTCATGGGAATGATAATTCATCTGTGCAGAAAATTGAATGTTAGGGCACTCTCGTTAGACAAACATGCTGAACGGTTTATTAGTCTGAAACATGCTGAAACGGTTCTTATGCTGAAAAGTATCTTATTAATAAAATAACTATTTTGAAAATTAAGATTTGAGGAGGTACTTTTTAGGTATTTGCCTGAAGGCAACATTTTGACAATGGAAAGAAATTCATCAAATACAGATTTTATATTATTAAATTTAATAAAGACTAAAAGTGATTCAAAGCTTACTTAATGTTAAAAAAAGAAAATGTTGATAAAATACTAAAAAGGCAGATAATTTAATAATGGATAAATAAATAAAAACCCACCAAGTTCTTGCATGAAACTCTAGATGGCGCTGGCTGATAGGTCCTTGACTCAATTTGGTAGCTATCGCATCATCATCTAAATAGCGCAGCTGATTGGTTGCTGTTACTGACAACTACTAAATGTTTTATAACTACCTGAATTAATCATGGATTACAGTAAGAATACCTATTAATAAAGCATCTGTTAACACACTGAGTAACTATTACTATGTCTAAATACTAAGATGTTAACTATTTTTAACTGAGACTTTAAATCTCCTTTGTATACGAGGCATAAATAATCCTCACATTTAATGAGCTCGCAAAATAGTTAACATCTTATTATTTAGACGTATAGTAATAGTTACTTGGTAGTTACAAAACAGTTACAAGTCAGTATAAATGTACATTTAAATAGTTTAATCATTTACTTACACTTTCTAAAAGATCTTATGAACCACTGACAACTCCTAAATAACTCGTTTGTAAATAATGTAATACTTAATTTAGAAATGATAAATTGATCATTAATAAAGAATGAAAATACAAGTATTAATCAAATTATAGATATGCTTATAAATCAAGAATAAAGCATTTATAGCTGTATTGATAAACTGCTAACTAATGTCTATTAATGTAGTGACAATGCTTTAGAAATTATTAATGAACTATTTACTAATGCTTAAGTAATGATTCATAGCATGCTGTTATTAAAATGTTACCCATAATATAACAAATGCAATATTGTCCACAGTGTCTCTATCCGTATCCATTCCACTGTCACACAATATTAGGCAAAGAACAAATTTAACAGTTCCTTATAACATGCAAATAATTAATTTAACTGTAAATGTTTCAAAATAAAGGAAATTTTTTTTATGGGTGGAAAAATGCATATGGGGGCATTATTGTCATACAATTTCCATTGTCCTCCACAACATGTGTCATGCCAGAAAATGAGTTTAAAATAACCACCAGGATATAATGTGACCATATTGACAATAAAACTCTTTATTGGTTCATTCAAAGACTTTTATTAGGAATCGTCCCATGGAGGGTTAAGATTATCCATCTCAGATATGTCTATGCATTTTCCTTCATTTGATGAATAAGATTTAGAAGGGAGATGTTTACAATTGGTTCTCTTTTTATACAAAATCATATGCATATGAATTTTGGCTTTTTGATGAGCTGTGTATTACACAAGTGTTTTGGAGTGTTTATTTTTTTGATGATGTAATTTTCACATATATTGATTTTCCCTCTTGAAGTTTATGTTGAAAAGATTTTTTTTTTGTTTTCATCATTATATTTTACAAACTCATGTTTTGTTATTGTAACTCAGTCACCAGCAGCATTAAAATGATTTTAGAATTAATTAATTTAGGATTGACAGCTAATAATTTAGGCAAGGTTGAAATTATTCTTATTTGTTCCATTTCACATTGAATATCCTATTTAACTTGAGACAATATGTGAGATAAAATGGGTTGTGAATGGTGACTTTGAAATATAGTTGTATGTGAAATTTGAGTGTTACTTTGAAAAAAAAATTATCTTAATAAAGTGTAAATGTCTCTCGTTCTCTTTACAGGGCTTCTTTGTGTCAGTGTTCTACTGCTTTTTGAACAGTGAGGTAAGAAAACTCTTTTCCCGATCTTCTGTTTGCAGGCTTTTTTGCACAAATGTGCCCTCTGCTTTTGACTCGTAGTTCTACAACAGCAATGGGTCTCTTTAAAGTGCAACGCAAACAGTCTAGGTAATTCGGGTAATTCAGATTTCCTCAAACATGGCAGCCCGATGAGACCTGGCCAAAAAAAGAATCGCATCAAGACCCTCTCCATTAACCCAAAGCCACCCTTTTGGCAGGCAATAACTATAAAAACCTACTTCACTCATAAAATATTCATTCCTGTGAAGTCTAAATTTGGCTTGTATTACATGCCCTTTGAAATAAACTGTAAACCTTGGGAATTTCCAGCCAAAATATTACTCTTTAGCGTTGTGCCCAAATTTCAAACGTAAGCACATCTTACGCATCATGTTGTCCCCCTAAGTGAACATGTTTAAAGGTAAAGGGATCCAGGATCCCGGGGCTGTTTTGTTTGTCATTTTAAGTTCAAGAGAAGCAGAAAGGTGTGGGGCTTGATCTGAGGTCACCCTGAATCACAGATAGATATCAGAATACACGAGCAAAGCAGAGCGTACAGTGTTGCTTAAAGTCAAAGTGATAACATTGATCTGTTCCCGGTACATGAAAGGGACACCGCAATGTCAGATACATGACATTATGAACCTTGAGAAGGTGCCTTTGGCTCCAATGTGTCTACGTAAACATGCTCAGAACTAAAAGGCCTGTGGTCCAGAATTACAGCTACAATAATAAACACTTGCCTCAAGTTTTTTGAAAGTCAAATGATCTGGCTTGGAACTGCAAAAAAGCACTTTCTTTCATTTCTTCACTTTCTCTCAACGTGTTGCATTGCATTTGTTAAGGTTAAAACTATTAAAAAGGATAGTTTATTGTCGTTTACTATCGTTGCAGATTTTTAACAAAATGTCCACTTTTTTTCTTTCTTTTTTCTTTTTTTTTGCATGGAATAAAAATGGATGTTTGGGGATGGATGGATGGGGTTTGACCGGTTCGGTAACATTAGAATACTGTTAATTAATAACTACACGGGGACAAATGAGTATCACATTATTAACACTCTAGTAACTACTATTAACTAACAAAAACTCTGATTAACGAATTAGCAAGTAATAGTGCTTAGTCGAATGTGGTTCACTATAGCTAATCAATAACTACTATTTTTTCATAGCTCCTAGAAAACTACTAAGAACTACTATATACAGGTTCATAATGAATGTGAATAATGCATAATGATTAATTAATTCTGAAGTGAAGATCATGGGAACCCACTAGTAATAACTCAAGTATTTACCAAATCCTTCAGAAGCTATTACTAATTATTTGGATCAATATTCTAAAGTGAAAAGCATGATAACTCTAGTAATGACTGAAATCATTGTTTTCAAGGAAATCAAGGTTTTGGATATCAATGGCTCGTGTTACTACATCCTTCTTGTACATGTACTTGGGAAAGCAGAGTTTGTTTATCATGCTGAAAGAAAAAAAAAGAATGTCAGGGATTATTTTCAGCAAACGCTCTGAAAGCTGTATTTGAAACCTTGCTTTAAGTGTCAGCAGTCACTGACAGTTTTTACAGAAAAACATAAAGAGAGAGAGTCAAGCTCTTAGAGCAAAGAAGTTTCTTTTCTAGATGATTTTTGATCGCGATTGAGTTTGACCTCCTCGATCTTCTGAACCCCCCACTTGACACCCACCACAGAATTAATTACATACAGCACCAGAGCTTTAATGTTCACTTCTGATCAACTGTGGAGACTGACATTTGAGCCTCACAGGCATGGGCAACTGTTTATGCTGTGCCATGGGCTGCCAGCAACTATTTCATGCCCATTCAAACCTTGAATGCAGAATAAATATTTTATCTTTTTGATAATTCAGTTCACTAGTGATCTCAGACTTTTGTACTCCACTAAATTATATATATATATATATATATATATATATATATATATATATATATATATACACAGTATATACACACACACACAAGTCTACTCAATATAAAATCCTTCCGCTCCTGAGCATTAATAACAGTGACTTGAATTATAAACATGTTTAGAAGTTTTTCATATTTTTCTGCTTCAGCGGCTTGTGAAGTGTTTACTGGTATAAATTCCAGTGCGGGCAGCATTGTTGACACATGCTTTGGTGACTACGAATCAAAACCTCAATCTGGTGAGAGAGCAGCCGGCGTGGAAGCTGTGCGCTATCCAATGCGCATTGGAGCGCCAACAGATATTTGACCGTCGGACGTTTCGAAGACAGGCCCCCTGAGAAGTATATTAAATGAGGTGAAGACAGAGAGGAAGTGTAAATGTTTACTCTGACATCCATCTCATTGATTTGTGGAGAGAGAGGCATTTTACTGTACTCAGACTCGTCTTTCTGACCAACTGCTTCTGGTTACTTACCCTGCATTTAAACTGTATTTGGCATTTTAGTTGTAAAAGGACTATAACAATTTCAACCTTTTCTGACAGCACAGCTTAAAGGCCCACTGAAGTGCCTTGAATGATGCAGCTTTGTATGATGCCTTTACATAATTTCCACTGAAACAGGAAGCTAAAGCGGGACATATTGAATGGCTCCTCCGCCTGTTCAAATAGCCAATAGCGTTTAGTTTACCTCACAGACAGCGAGTCATACTTGACAGCACCATGGAAACGAATCCGAGCGCTGATACGTTGGATTCAATAGTAACGTTGGAGGTGTGAATAAATTCTAGCCATTTAATTCTGAAAACGGAATAAAACTTGAGCGTTTGAGCAACCGAACACACACCTCCAACCCATATTGCTTTCGGACGTGCCTGACAGTCACTCCGACTTGAAATAAACAATATCCCGGAGTATATGTTACTCCAACAGTTAACTGATGGAACTGATGAGCAAAAGCAGCTGACACTGAGCATGCGTTTACTACCGAACGTCCAATCAGGTACAGCCACGGACGCTTTGGACAGGTGGTATTTATAGCATAGGGGGCGGGACGCTTCAGATTCTAGAGAGCATTTGATTGGACAGAAGATGTGATGAGAAGCTGAAGTCCGCGGTGACGTCATACAAATCCATGATCCATTTTAGCGGAAGTGAGAGACTGTAAGTTTTGAATGCTTATATCTTCTAAATGCAAATTTTGTCATTGTTTTGGAACACACCAGCTTATTTATAACATTAAGGCTAACATATTCATCCTAAGAGCTAAAAAACTTACTTAGCTAAAAATTTTGATTTTTAGGGGGCCTTTAAGGAAATGTCATAGGTTTGGTTGCCAGGGAGAGGGTTCCCTGGTTGCTATGATACTACGCCGAGTATGCAAACGATGCAGAGTTTCATGGCATATATCACACTGGTGTGATTTAAATGTTAATTATTTGATGATCCGTTTTTAGCTGGGAGCAGACCTTTGCTGCTAACCTTTGACCAGTCCTGATCCAAATCCAGATCTGGGGCCGTATTCATAAAATATATTTTAGCTAAAAGTACCACATTCAAATAATTTGAATGCTTAAAGGGATAGATGCGAGCTGAAAATGGCTTCCTCCATGACTCCTCCACCTGCAGGACGGTTATGGCCTGACAGAAACTGCTTGTTTGACACGAGCGACTTCCTGTCTGTCACGCAACCAAACTAGATCCAATCTAGTCGTGGCATGGGCCATCATCTCCATCAACTCCTAGTATGCATGGCTGGCAGGCTGAGAGCTCACTACAAGTGATATCCTCACCCTCCTCAACACCATCCGCCTCGTCCTTGCTGGATGGTGCCAGCAACATGCTATCCACTGGATCAGAATGTTTAAGAGACAGTAGATCCTGATCCAGCTGAACACTTGAGCCAGTGACTTAGCCATACCTTTCTCGAACTCCTCAGCCAGCTTGACCTGTGATCCCCACAACTTCAGGGGCCCAAGCTGCGGGGCTCAAACACTTGTCCTAGATCCCTCGAGAATAGGACCAAGTGCGTACAGAGCATACTCATTGTGAATTTCTCACAATGGGTGCATTCAGAACCATCGAGAAATTAATGCACATGCTCCTCACCCAAACACAAAACCTGGGACTTCCTGAAACACTTGCTCGAGTGTTAATAGATGATGATCGCCTTTAACCCTCTGAGGTCTGAGGTGTTTTCTGGGTCCTGGAGGTGTTCTGACATGCTCTGACATTTGTGCTTTTTTTAGTTATTTATAAACATGTTAATGGCAAAGGTGTAAAATCACTCTATATACCACAAACGGGGCTACTGTAATATGTAAACAACATGTATGTACATGTTTGTATTTTTAAGAGAATAATGTTTATGCGTGGTTATTGAAAAAAATTAAAATGAAAGTTGCTGAAATAAGACCACAAAACACATACTAAATATGTGTCCACAAGACTTTTGACTAATGGATGTTGTCGCTTCGAGTTCTGGCTTCAAAATTATGTGAAAATCATCCTGCCTAATCGTTCACATAAAACAAAACATTGATTCAAACTTTGAAAATCAGTTTTTTTGTCACAAGAGGTTTATGCGTGGGAGTGGTAATGGCCGATCAATATGAATGAGATTCAGACCAGGGGTGTGACAGACACTCCCCCAATGGTTAATGGCCAATCAAGTGTGGCAGCCTGAATACTGAATGAGAGGAGATTCAAAGGTTTTGTTTTTCAATCTGTTTTATTGTAATGCCTCTATGTGGAGGAATGTCCTAAATTTGCTCTAAGCAAATCAAATAGGGGTGCACGATTCATAAAATGTCACGATTCGATTCGATACTGATTTTTAGGCTCAAGATTCGATTCAAAATCGATTTTCGATTCAAAAACGATTCTCAATTCAAAAAACGATTCGCAGTATATAAATGTAGTTTACTTTTTCCTATGTGATTGATTGCAGTAGACACAATTTATAAGAAAAGAAACAACAAATTAAATGCAGTTTGATATTACTTTGTCTTTATACAAAAATAAAAACTTTTGCAACTAAAAAGTGCAAAGTGCAAGCTTTGCCCTGCTTTCAAATACATTTAATTCAAGTTTAAAATAAAACTTAAATAAAAAGCTTTTACATTTCGCTTTAAAGTGCTGTAGTCAGATCAAACAAACAATTATACTAAATGTGGTTTAAGGAGTACTTTAGCAGGTTGACTGTTGAAATGTGAACTCGACTGGGCACATTGAACTTCCTAAAATTCCTAAAAATATATACTAATGTCATAGAACCCTTGCAAAATTATTTTAAATAGATTAAAAAAGCCACCGCTACTGGTAACATCTATGGTTAGATTGATTTGTTTAGATCCAGTGAAGTCGTTCATAGGCGTAATTTGCGGGTATCTCCAGTTAACTAGCAGAGCATTCATTTAGTTCGCTATTAAATAAGAGATCTGTTGTTTTTTAAATCAAGCTCGTGTCCGCTGCTATCAGTGTTATGGATACAGTGTTCTCTGTGGCTCGCGCAGTCTTCACTCGTACGCCCTCTTCAATCTATCGCCGTTGCTGAGACTCTCTATTCGTTCCGGTGAGATCACAAAATAAAATGCATTCAAACGTCTCCCTGCTTGATATAGACTGTCTGTAACCACTGATGAACATTTTCTGTTTTGATGAGAGAGAGAAAAAACTATACGAGTGCGGTTTAGAATCCGTAACTTCTGACACGCTTGGCAAAAGATCTACAGACCATTAAGAACTCAAACATAATCTGTGGATCGATGCATTTATTTACGGGTTGAGCAGAGAGGCTGCACAGTTTGACCAGCGGGCGGCAAGAACTTGCAATGTATAACTATTTATCAGACCGGCCCTCGCGGCCTCGAAACACTATCAGACCACCGGGAAAATTCCCGACTCACCCGATTGCCACGCCAACGCCGTCAGTGCACACCATTAAAAAAAATATATGAATCAATTTTTGTAAATCTATGAATCTATTCTGGATCGGCAAAGATTGAATCGCGATTCAAATGTGAATAGATTTTTTTGCACACCCCTAAAATCAAATGTGAGCAAAATAAAAAAAAATCAGTCGGCTATAAACAAAGCAATTGTGAGCGATAAATAAACAAAAGTAAAGTCAGGTATCTCACAGTAAATGCTTATGCCCCGTTGATGCGGGCTCTAAGCAAATCAAACGTGAGCAAAATATCTCAGTATCGCAGGAATACTGTGGATCAGTGTCTGGAATCGCAGTGTCTGTGGATCAATGTCAACATCAGTCTCCGTTTTCCATGACAGAGTGGACTGCCTGTTGCTCGCCTGCTTGTTTGCCTTAGCTCTCTTCAGAACAGGTGCTTGGACATGTTCATTGTCACATCTGTAAAAAAATAAAATAAATAAAAAGTGTGAGCATGCTGATAAAACAATCAAAGAAATTATTATCATTATCAATCAATAATGGCCATGGATAAAAAAAGACAACATTTCACACAAGAATAGGTACTTGTATATTATGACGTTGTTAACACAATTACATTTCATCAGTAAAATATTACATCTGTGCACTTACTCAGTATAATTCTCGATCGCACTGAGAACTGAACGACACCTTCGTGCCCCTCTGCGGTGCTGGAGAAGGAGAGTGTGATGCAGCCGCATTCCTAAAAAACAAACAAAAAAACTGTTAGCATACATTATCCAAAGTAAACTGATGGACATTTAATGGATGCACAATGTATGTATATATCTGTTGATGGGCCATGGGACGGAGAAATATCTATTGATGGGCCGTTGACCGTGTCACCGCGAGTATCTGTTGATGGGCCATATAGACCGCACGTATTTAGTGATACACGCAGATGTACGCAGATCGTTCGCGAACGACACATCACTAAATTTCAAACATTATTTACGCATGATAAGTAATATCATAGGCTAACCAAAACTGAACATTTATAAATATATTGTATTTAGACAGTATTGCATATTTTACCGGAGGCTGAAATATATTTGCACTAAATCACATTGTATAACCTAAGCAGATATTTGCAAACAAGATATATTATGTATAAGACAGGGGGCGTGGCAGCCTCAGCTCATTAAAAATAATGAAGGGAGAACGAAAAACTGTACCTCTCCTTGGTTTCAAACGGATTACATGAACTGAAAATATTTGTTTTTTTCATAAATTACTTCATTTAAAAGAAGAGAATGCAAGCTTCATAAAGAGAAATCTCTCGTATCTCTGTGACAAGTATTGACTGAATTACAGTTAATTTTACGGATGCGTTTCAGAATGGACCTCACTGACAGAGAGAAGGCAAAACGCGCATCATGTTTATTTTTCTTTATTTGACGAAAAGCACAACACTTTGTTTTTATTGTGAGTACCCACAAAAATAATAGAGACTTAACATGATCTAATGATGTACAACACTTATATGTACGATCAAAATCAACAGAGTAATTTGATTCTCTTTTGCACTGATAAGGAAAAAATCGAGCTCGTCGCGCCGGCGCGATAGCCGACCTCAGAGGGTTAACATGCTAATACAAGCAAACGGCTCCAGAAGACAAAGCTGAAGACGCAGGGCCTTTCTCAATCTGTGTTCTTGTCTGTACTTGTGACACGTCATCTTTTGTGGCCCAAGTACTTTCCCAATACACAAGTTTGCATTTTGGCAAGAACGGTTAAAAATCCCGGAAGTGTTCTTGACACGCCCATTTTACCGAGGATGCATCGGTTGGTAACTTGTGTGAACTTGGCGGCAGAAATATCCCAGCATTCAGTTCGGCATTCGAGGAAGGAGAGGCAGGTCAATACAGTAAATAATTTTTCTACAATTTTGTACGCTATTTCATCACTAAATTCACTTCTGAGAACATTTGATGCGAGAAATCGACTGTGTAGATTTCCAATATTGCCATTTTTGCGAAATTTTATGGCGAATCGAAAATGTGCTCAAACGTTTTCGGAAGTGAGAATCTCCATAAGCGCCTGCAGGTTTTAAGTTAGCTAGAGAGCCAACCGGCCAGTCTCACTGACTCGTTTTACCCCACAGTCAAGAGACCATTGCAGCCTGGCTGTTATCGTCAATAATTCTCGTTATGTTTGCGCAAGAACACATCATCTCAAACTGTCAGCAGCGTTCTGTGCTCGTCACCTTGTGAGTTAATTCTTCCAAGAACAACTAGCAAGAGCGTTCTCCCCAAGAACACAAGTTTGTTCTTTGCATTCTTGGTTTTGAGAAACACCCATAGATTGCAGGCACCCTCTTATACTCACAGGCGCTCAGGTAATGACGTCATGGACTGTCGTCGGCCAATAAAAATTTTATGTTTACACACATGCTTCAGACACCGGTCATGCTGATGATGTTCCCTATAGTGTCAATCCAAAACGTAGTGTTGAGTTCCATTTCAGAACTGGCATTGTATATTTCTATATTAGATTATATTGTTTCACTCATAATGTGATAATAATAATAATACTTTATTATTGTTTATAATTATTTTTAAATGTTATAAATATTATAATAAATATGTTTATTATACCACCTTCTTTCTCACTCACCTACTTTGTCCATATTTTTCTCTATATTAGCTGTAAATTAAACCTCTTTTCTCTGACGTATATGCTCCTCACACACGCACCCGCACAGATACGCAGGTTCACATGTTTATTTCCTCTTTCCCTGCCCTCGTAAGCACATATACACCTGTTCTCGCTCTTTCTCACTCACACGTGGGAAAGTCAGAATACACTGTAAGTCATTATTAGTCTTGTTAATATTACTCTTCACAATGAAGATGAGTTACACAGTGGTGTGGTATTCAAAAAGAAAAACTTCTTCCATCATGCGCATAACAATCCCACACATTGCATTTCAATATAACTCCTCTTCATAGCGAAGAGTAAAATGTATATTTTAAAAACTTCCCACATTTTTATGTTTTTTCATTAAATCTTTTTGAACAAAGACAAAAGTTAAAAATTTTACATTTTGTATTAGAAATTTGGATGAATTTATATTTAAATATAAGAACACCGATCTGTCTATTAAAAAAAACCTGTCACTTCTCTCTCCTGTTATTTTAAAGCATAGTAGGATATCTGACAAGGTTAATGTAATGCAAATTCTAGCGCTGTTATGACGAGCAGTAGCATGACAGGTGACAGGTTTGACAGAAAATACATGCTGCTCTTTGTTGCCATGTTTGATAAATGAATGACAGAACTATACATTTGTCATGGGTGACTATATAGAGCGCACGAAGATGAAGAATGCAAGGAAATAGTATTTTAAATTCAATAATCCACAGTGTAACACATCCACTACAAGACAAAGACAAGACCGGACCAAGAACTGAATGAAATGGAGTACATATGCACATACTAAATTAGGTAATTAACGAACGACAGGTGAACGGAATAATTAATCAACACACTAGGAAACTGGGTCAAATTAGAGGGCACACAGGCAAACAGAAACAGTACTAAAACAGAAATAAACTAAGCCAAAATAGAACATATATGTGACAGCATTAGTGTAGTTAATAAATTAGGCCGAATGGCTTTAAAGTCACTTAATTTTTTTGTTTACATCACATATTCATAACTTGTCTGACCATTTTTATGTCATTTGTCATTTTCACGTAATTTGACTTGATATTCAGAGCTTTCTTGAAAAAAAAAAACCCAGCAACACTAACCGTGCCTCCTTTAGTACTTTGTATATATTAGGGTTTTACTTGTTGTGTTTAGTGTAAATTAATGTTTACTAGGTTTAATGCAGCCACAATGATTTATATTCTTGAGAGAGAGAGAGAGAGAGAGAGAGAGAGAGAGAGAGTGAGAGTGAGAGTGTGCGTGTGTGTGTGTGTGTGACAGATCAATACTGCTCTTTTATGTGAATTTATATCATTTGATAATTGTTATTCCCCTCATATATGGCGTTAGCTACATTTTGTTACTAACTTGCAGTGAAACCTTTTTATCTATAGTTGAGCTACATTCAATTATTAATATTATTAGTAAAGTGTCTTCTTTTTTTTTTGTCCGTAGGTTCGCTCAGCAGTTCGTAAGCGGTGGCATCGCTGGCAGGATAAGCACTCCATTAGGGCGCGGGTAGCGCGGGCCATGTCTATTCCCACCTCTCCAACGCGAGTCAGTTTCCACAGCATCAAGCAGTCGTCGGCCGTCTGACCTTAACAGAAGCGAAGCGCCCATCCCCGTTTCTTCTGCTTCCGCACTTTCCGTCCTCAACTAATCATCCATGTCCTCTGCAAAACCCAGGGATAACAGCTATGGGCCAAACAGGGTATGAACCTCAGCTGAAACAGATGAAGGGTGGAAATATACACAAACAATGAGGTCCACCTCCCGAACACAGAGAAGAAGAATCTGTTTCAGAAACAGATTAGAGCATCGGTGGTCTCAGACAATGATAGGAGACTGTGGAAGGAACCTGATAAACACACAAAAAGGTTGATAAAGACAGACAGAGTGTATTCATTCAATAGCTAAAGTTATATGTCACATTATCTCCTCCTGATCTGCTGACCTATCTTCTCTGATTGGAGACCTCAGTTTATTCCTAACTTGTTTCCAGAACTGTCAGAGAAGGATAATATTGAATATACACTACATGGCCAAAAGTAGTGTGATTGTGAGCCAGACCCGTGTTTGAATGGGAGTAAATCCCTTCATCCATATTCCAACATCTATTGGAAAACCTTCCAGAAGAGTGGAAGCTGTTAGGGGGGATAAACTTTTTAATGCCAAAATTTTTCGATTAAGGCAAGCAAGCACATATCCACTCTTATATTAAAAAAAAAGGTTAAATGGGGTTATAAATAGATTAGATTAAATTAATATATTAAAGAAACCTT
Source organism: Tiaroga cobitis (assembly GCA_030578255.1). Lineage (NCBI taxonomy): Eukaryota > Metazoa > Chordata > Actinopteri > Cypriniformes > Leuciscidae > Tiaroga > Tiaroga cobitis. Next base: position 18,609,585 of record CM060593.1, on the reverse strand, counting down.
TATGCCAAAATGACTCTATAAGGAGAAATGTCTTAAACTATTCCATAATACTTTCATGTTTAATAAAGTATGTTTACGAGCTGCTTAATTCATAACATTTTATTACAATGAAAACAAAATGAATTAAAACTCCAAAAAAAAGATCCCATGATGCGAACCCCTGAAATGTTCTATATATCAAGCACCTGACAGAACCCTTATGGAACCTTTTAAGAGTGTGAGTTTGGTTTTCAGGTGTCCACAAACTTTTGGTCATATAGTGTATTAGTTTTAGGGTCTGGGAGTATATTGGAATCGGAAAACAAACTGAATATCTTTGACAGATCTCAATGTGAACTTTCATTATTGTTAATGAATCTTTTGACTCGATACTTTGGAGATAAATGTAAGGAGTGTTCTCTGATTTGTTCAGTTTGTGACCCTTATGCTTTTTCTTACTCTTCGCTCGCTGCTCTACACATTACTGCAGCTAGTAATAGTTTCCTCTGATTCACATACATTTCTGTGAGCTAACTCATTCAACATGGATGCTTTTTGCTATGAAATTATGAGTACATCTATAGCTGCATACATCATGCAGTGCAAGTGCGAAAACTGTAAACAATTTTTACAAAGACGAAAGGTACGTGTTAATGCTCTCTAAGCCAGTTTGCATCCTGTGACTCAATGATATATCTAAACCCCAGAGAGAAAAAGGAAGGAAGCTCAGGAAAGGGAACAACATCATGAAAGACTCTGACGCCTGCTAAAGTAGAAGACGACACTCTCCGATGCTAAATACTTAACACAATCTTTTAAATAAGGGGTTTGTCTCGGAACAAAAAGGATTTTGATTTTATCCTGCATTTGGAGCCCCAGCCAAGCAGGCAATTGAATGTATTTCAATTAATCACTCCAGCTCTCATTTCCATGCACAGTTTCATATAAATTTCTAGTTATCATGCAGGCTTACGAGATGATCATAGTACTAAACACTTGGGAAATCCGATTCTGGAGACTCTTTCAAAAAAAGACTAATTCTAGTCACACATGACTGGAAGTTGTTATTGTTATTGCACAAGGCTGAACATTTTACTCATCCTCATGTTGTTCCAAACATGTTTGACCTGTATGAAACACATTTTTTTAATCTACTTTTATTCAGTAAGAATGGATTACATTGATCAATGGTAATAGTAAAAGACAGACCAAAAAAAACAGTTTCAAATAAATTATGTTTTTAGACTTTCAATTCACCAAAGGATCCTGATTTTTTTTAACACATCACATAAACTGTTTTTAACATTGATAATAATAAAAAAGTTTCTTTAGCACCAAATCAGCATTTATGAAGGATCATGTGACACTGAACTGTTCAGTTTTGAGATCAAAGGAATAAATTACATTTTAAAATATATTTAAATAGAACAAACTTATTTTAATGTAATAATCTTCCTCTCCAGTAAGCAATTCACTTGAGAACCTCAACAAATTAATGTCACTGAGAATGAATCTGATCTGTGAATGAATCTTTCAAACTTGCCTTCATTTCATGATTCAAAAAGATTTGACTCAACAACGATCTGTTTACAAGGGGTTTGTGCTTTTCAAGATTGAAGGTCGAATGGGTTCAGAACAACATGAGCGTGACTAAATGATGCCAGCTTTCATTTTTGGGTAAACTGTCAGTGATTTATTTCAAACGAAGTGCATTTCAAAATTTACATTGCTATTGGTGGACCATATATGTTTTTTCTAGCTTCTCTGGACAGCTTTTTTTTGTGTTGAAAGAAATCTCTAAATTTAACAAATAGATGAGTAGTGTGCTTTTGTGTTGATCTAGGACCAGCTTCTCCCAACAGTGATTTCCATTACACGAGAGTAGATGTTAAAACCTAATGCTGATTTGTATTCGGCTTTCGCCAAGATAAGAAACACTAAGACGTAGCTTTACAGTAAACTATGCTTCACCCATTTACGCTTCTTTCCATATGATGGTGTGACTCCCCTTCTGTCCGGCGTTAACGGCTGAAACGACTTTAAATCCCAACAGAATCAGTCAAAAGAATCACCTCAGCAAAATCTGCTTCGTTATCATTAGAGAGTCAAGGGAGATATGCGTGCCTCGCAGGGTCATTTAATGTTTATCCATGTGTTAAAACCCTCGCTAAGCTGAGCCGCCAATGACCGAGTCCTGTGACCGCTCACTGCTGACTCAGCACAGTGAAGCAGATTTAGCTTTTGTGCCACATACATCCAATCAATCACATCTGATAGGGAGTGCAAGGTTGTTAAAAAAAAAACTGACTCAGGACCTCCATCTATGCCTCTGTGCTCTTCTGACCTTCCTGAAGTACTTGTGCAAGAATCATTTGCAAAGCCTTCAGCAGATTCCACATTTGTTGTGTACATGTCCATTAGACATCTAGTTGTATGTAGGATTGTCGAGTTTGCTAATTACCTTAAAGCAGTGTGTATTCCTGACAAACCGAGGACCAAGCTCATTTCACTGCTAGAAAACAAACACAAGGTTTGTTTTGGTGTTGGTTCTACGTTAAGGCATGTTCGGTTGTTAAATCTGTCATTTTGCAGTGAAATCTGATTCGTTTGTTCTGACAATCTAGTAAATATCCGGATGCCAAGAGGCTTTTTCATACAACATTCAAGAATTGTTGGCGGAAAGAGAGGATGGAAGGCTGGAAATTTTGCCTCTGCTTGTGTCTATCATGACATCTTGCCCCTGTGCTGAACTCACAAGGCACATTAGAGAACATTAGTGATGGGTATTTTACCCATGGCCATTCATGCATATATACTGTGTCCAAAACCACTTATTTGTTCACTATTCACCACATAGTGAAGGCTTTCATAGTTCGCTATACTGTATGAGGAAAGAGTGAGAGAGTGTATTCTGACACAACCCAAGATGATAATGAGAATGTTGTATGATATACAAAAAATTTAGGTCAGCGAGAAATTAATACTTTTATTCGGCAAGGATGCATTAAATTGATATAAGTTGCATCAAAGGCTTTTACATTGTTACAGAACAAATTCAAAATAAATGCCTCTCTTTTAAACTTTATCAAAGAATCCTAAAAAAAAACAATTTTATCACGGTTTCCACAAAAATTTTAATAATTCAGCTTTGCCTTTAGAGGAATAAATTACACTTTTAAAATATATTCAAATATGTTATTTAAATTGTATTTAAATACTATTTCACAATATTAATGTTTTTACTGTATTTTTGATCAAATTATTTTAGCCTTAGTGTGCATAAGAGGCTTTTTTAAAAGACATCTTGCAAACGCCAAACCTTTGAATGGTAGTATGAATGTGATGTAGCACCCCGAATGATAATTTATATATACGTATATATATATATATATATATATATATATATATATATATATATATATATATATATATATTCGGATCTTACCACTTAGACTGAAAGGCAGATTTAAAGGGGTCATATGATAGTTCTTAAAATAACATTATTTTGTGTATTTGGTTTAATGCAATGTGTTTACGCGGTTTTAGGTAAAAAAAAGTCATTATTTTACACATACTGTACATTATTGTTGCTCCTCTATGCCCCGCCTAAAAATGCGCAGCACACAGTCGAAAATTTTAGTTGTACTGTTCTGGAACAGTGTTGTAAATAAAGCTTAAGCACTGTTTTCTAATTGTGTCCTCTTTTGGAAGGCCAAACAAAGTAGTTTGTCTTTCGTAACGAAAAACACAGTGTCTCCATGACATGGCGGCGCCGGCGGCAACAATAACACAGCGAGAATAAACGTTACGCCTTCTTTCTTCTCGTATACATTTGGGTGGAGTTCTGAAACTCTGCCCCCACATACTGACGTAGATTTATGGGGGAGTGTTTGAACGAAGCGTTTTAGGAAGGCGTTGAGCCTTAACTTTTATAAAGAATATCTCTTTAGGTTTGACACTTTGTGCATGTATAACATCTGCAGAGTTACAAAGCTCAAACAGCTACTTAACATACTAAAGAAAAACAAGAAATCACATCATATGACCCCTTTAAAATGTTTTCAAACCACATATGGATATTTTGTTTTGTTTTTTTGGTCTGTGGTTACATATTTTTTTAAAGCCTGTAAAATGGCAAAAACAAAGAAGATCAAAATAATCAAAAACTAAGTGAATCATCCCATCACATCCTCACAGCACATTATACTGGTGGAAAACAATATATCAGTATGTACTGTCAGCCAGTCATTATGGGTTTATTTTGAGATTATGGCCATATAGATAGTGGTCTTACATTATTAGATGTCTGCCTTTTAAATACATAAATGGATATGAAATAATATTGATTTAAGTTGAAATTATTTGATTACGTCGGGAGGAAGAGTCTGGAGTGCTATTGAACTAGAACACAAGAAATTAGTTTTGAGGGACAATTGTGAAGTAAAGTGGTCAAAAATATCTGATCGCAACTGACCAATTAGAATCAAGTATTCCAGAAAACCATGTAATGAAAACAGAGAAATCAAGAAACCAAGCTGGATGCTGAATAGCAAAACTCCACAGACAGTGATATGATGTGTACAAAAATGAGAGAAACTTACGTTACTATTTTTGTCAAACAGATCTGTTTGCTGGTGCATGTGAAATCGTGTCATCTGAGGGATCTGATTTAGCATCGTGGGAATGAAGACTTTCACAGCACTGCTCAGATGCACTCCATCGGCCTTTGCCTCACTATTTATAGCCGTTTGACAGTAAACAGCTCAAGTGTTCACTTAGTATACAGACCTAAGGGGGTACTAGCCCTTTAGAGTTGCATACAATCTATACAACATAGAATGATATTATAGTGTATATCCTCCTAAAGAGCTAAATTCGTCATGTCTAGTGAATTAGGTGTTAGTTGGAGCCATATTCTTGTGTCTATTAGTACTTGCAGTGTCTAACAGTACCTAAACCATTCATGTACCACATAAGACATATAATCCAGTGATGTATATTATTTACAAATCATTAATCAATCACTTTTGGGACCGTATTGCCACCATTTTCTACAGTCAGTGGCATTAGATGCGAATTGATGGTTTCACTATGCTCTTTCTCAGAACGTCAAGCTCTTCTTTAAAGGTGAAGTGTGTAAATGTTTGCTATTTTAATATGCAGACAATTATATGTAAGCCATTTCTAGTTGTGAAAGATGTGTAACACTATGGCGCTGTGAATATTGTTCTGTTTGCTCCAGCGGATTTGATTCAGCCATTGAATTTCAGGTGATACTGCATGGTGTGCTGTTAGTTTTCTAGATGAACAGATTCTTGATTTTCTCTTGGCAGGTGATAACATGAGTGAATAATCCCACAGACTGACATTTAAGGAGGCACCTGAGCCATATCTCTTTCAGCTTTGGCCGAGCAACCACCCAGTGCTTAACTTATTCAGAATACCTAGAGGCACATAAATGATACACTTCAGCTTTAAACCACAAAAAACAAAAAAATTATATATATATATTGCAATTTGATTTTGTGACGTGTGTAGTAATACCACCTGTTCAGTACTCACTGTATCTCTCTTTCCCTTTTTCCCTTTGGCTTTTGTTGGTAAGTCAGACAAAAGTCACCATTCCAAAGCAAACCACCATTCTCCATACCCTCGAACATATGCGATATTCCAAAGGCACACACGGTGTGCTCCTCCAACGTGCCTCAAAAAAGGCCTAAAACACAATCTCTGCTTATTGTCATTTAATCTCTACACATAACTCAAATACCTTCTACTGCTCAAAGATAAAAATGTTCAGACTCACCATTCTTGGTAAGGTCAGTGTCTGTATCAGATTTATTGGCCGCCATCCTCCAGCTGGAATTGTATATCAGTATTAGTTCAGTCATTTCTATTAGTGCTGTCTTTTCTGTGTTGGTGAGCTTGATTTTCTATATCTGAGAGAAGCAACACTGGTGACTGTGTTCTTTTGTTTCTTCTATTCACAAAAAAAAGTTCTTCATCACTATTTTTGTCTCGTTTTCCAGTAAAGATTTGATACATTTTAATACGTTTACTTAAAACGTATGATTGTGTAAATCTTTTTTTGTTTTGTTTTGTTTTCCTTTAAGCATAAATGTAACAAGATTTTCTTGGTTTATTCTTAAAACAATAATTTAAAAGAACGATTTATCTTGTTTTAAAGATGTTTAAGTTTTTCACTGGAAAACAACACAAAACTAATTAAAATGATTAAGAAAAATATTTTTGCTAAGTTTATTTTCCCTTTTTTAGAGGTTGTGAAGAAGTTCTTCCAAAGTTGTGAAAGGTACAGAAGGTCTGAACAAGTACAAGCTGTGTAGCTGTATTTGTGACAAAGATGTCAATATGTATTTTTTTCGGGTATTTTATGTTGTTTAGTCGCTGATGTGAAAGTGTACAAAGAAAAAAAATATTTATTTATACATGTATGGCACAGAAGAAAAAAAATCTATATATTTATCTCACTATTTAAATAGGTCAGAAAACACAAGTCTATGTGACTCATATCAAGATATCCATAACATTAATGTCCAGAATGTGTGAAGACAATGTAATCTTATATGTCTTGCTTTTTGTGATTCTGTGAGACAATCTTTCCCATCATTTCTGTCATTTCCTCCAGTGCTTCAAGAACATTCTATTTATTACTTTAGCTAATTTGTTCCTCTTTGTTTTATGACTGATTTCATGTTTGACAGAACTGTACAGAAATTTATATTAAATCAACTACACAAAGATTGAAGTCATATGTTGAAGGCATATAGTACTGTGCTGATCAAGATGTGCATTAAATTGTTTTTCTTTTCTAAAATCCTTTTCTTTTGTGGTGTGTTTACGTCCACAGGTTCGATATTAAAAGTTCAAGACATTCAAATCATGCTGTGCATAGCAACATCACGTCACTTCAAAGATATCGAGTTCGTTGAAAGGGCATGTTGTTTCCTTTTAATTACATCATGTTTTTTGTAATTCTACAGAAATGTTTGGAAGCCTTCTTTAGGTTAACATGACATATGAGCTATCTGTATTCAAATGCTGATATAATTTCTTCAGGATATGCTCTAAAGCTCTGAAATAACATGCAATCTGAGCCAGAACAATGTGAGAGGGAGAAAGTTGATCTCTCTCAGTCTGAGAAGAAAAAACTTGTTCTCGTGTTTCATAGAAAAAAAAGCTATTTTTATCTGGTTCATTTGGCTTGAAAAGCTCAAAATAGCATTTCTTTAAAATTGTGGGTTTCCTGCTCAAGTTCCCTTGTTGTTTCTCATTACAGTGATAAGCATTTGATTACCTTGACACCCCTTTCAGATCCGTCCTGTAGACTTTCACCTTCAGCTTCTTTAATGCTTTTGCAATGACGTATAGTAAAAATTATGGTGTTCATTGCAATGAAATCAATTGATTGATATACTGTGTGTGTGTGTGTGCATTTCTTAGAGCAAGTTTTGCCTACGACCATAGTTTTAAGACAAAAACAAACCTGAAAACATCAGCATTGCATAAATCAAAGAGAACAATAGATAATGGAACATGTAGGGTTGGTTTTCATTTGAAACAAGATAAATGCCTACGGGATCAGGATGCATTAGTATAAAATGCATAAATGGATACACATTTTTATTAACCTATTGTGAGATGGATTTATTTTGCATGATTACGGCAACAATGATGCTTTTGAAAGCAATCTGCTTCAGAGCAATTGCCATAATTGTCGTAGAAATTGTTAGAACGTCATCAACATAATAAATGTAAAACCTAACAAATGGATGCAAAAATATTCAGCAGGCCTATGTTGCTTTTTTACTAATATCTGCACACCATTTATGCCCTCATGTCAATCCAAAATCATATGCTGTTATTTTTTCCGTGCATGTAAGCACATAGCTCTTGGCATATAATGACAGTTCATAGTGATCACAAGCTCCCAAGTTCCCAACAGGAAAAAAAACACCAAATACACATAATGAAAGCAGCTCATACTGCATAGAAAGACATGAGGGTGAGTAAATAAGGACAAAACTTTCATTCTTAGGTGAACTATTCCTTTAAATAACTTTAGATTTCCACATACGCCAAAAAAAAGAGGTCAGAGCAGAGGGTCACATTACAATGACCTCAATAAGTCTTGAAAGACCGGAGAAGAAATTGGTTTTGAGCATGCCCAGCTCATTCAAGACCATCAAAATCCTGGAGAAATCTTCAGAATAATGTCAGAGACAAATGAGAAGGACATATAAGTGCAGAAATCCCATGATCTTGAAGAATGTGATACATTTTATTAACAATTACCAGAGCTACTACAGTATTAGAAAGACATTCTCAAACCAAAGTACAAATGTAATGAATTGTATAATACGTACTTATGTCACATCTCCAAGGCCAGTTATTCTGTGCTGTGAAAAACTTCATTGAAACTGACAGCAAGGTCACTTTCGTTAACTATTGTAAGCTGAAAAGTGTGTGCAAAAACTCTCGGTTTAGATTGACATGTCGAATGCAAGTTCAAAAGCTTCTTGTTAAACTCTAAAGTCTTTTATTTGAATGCACATTTGTATTTTAACTTTAAATTGATCTTTCAGCAAATGAAAATGGAGAGAAATGTATTTTGAAAGTCACAGCAAAACAGTTTGTCTAATTGATGTTATCTCTTGACCTAAATTGGCAAGTCACCTCAAACTCTACATCAAACTCAATATGAGCATATTGTGCGAATTGTAGAGTCATCTAACTAAAACTGGAGCCATAAAAGCATCATTTGTTTCATTTCAAATGTCATTTGTGATTGAGTCGATGGATATTTATTACAGATGGAGTGAACTTGACATTGAGTTACAGTAATGGGATTTGACCCATGTTACCAAACTGCATATATCTGTCAACTTAATGCTGAGGAAAATTGCATATTTACAGTTTACTGTCACCTATTAAGTATGCACAAACAATTAATAGATGTGGCATTTTTCACATAAATTCACTTAATAGCTGAAGATGATGGCAGCTTTGGGAGATCACAACTCGCATTTGTGACACATTTATGTGCTCTAATGCGGCAGCAATGCTTTTAACAGTCCCTCGGTCCCTGCTTGATGTTAGGAACAGCGTCATGACTTTGCCCAAGGGCACGTTGCCCTCTAAGACTACCAGATATGAAGATGTTCACTTCCTGTTTACTTCATCGTTATTCATCTTTATCAGATTGTTGTAAAAAGCTATAGCAGAAATTAGAGGGTCTCAAAGCCAATAAACAAACATTAATGTTCTTCAGATGTAAATACATCTATTATAGTTTAACGCAATGCTCTGATCTCCACTGTTCAACAAATGACTTCATTTCAAATAAAGATGATTAAAAACATCAGATTTTCTTCATTGTGTGCCATTTTAAGGGCAATGTTTTTTTTCTGGTTTTATTCAGTCTTTTTGTCTATGAACACTATGGAGGGAATGTTTTTATATATATATTTGTTGATGGGAATTGATTCAGATTGTGTGTGTGTGTATTTACAGTATACTGTAAACCCGAATAAGTTGGCAAAAAAAAAAGGTAATCAGTTACATAATATTAAGTAAAGCAAAGAAATTCAAAATTTAAGCAGAACTGGTAGATTTTTATTTTGTTCATACACAGTAGCTGCCCCTGGGCATAATTCTGTGTCTTAGCACTAGTTTATAATAAACATTGTGTAAGCTTTATATTCTAATCGCTGAACACATGCAGAACACTTTTGGCAGAATTCTAATGTCCTTGCGGTATTCAGCCTGAGGGAGGCGCTCTAATGATGATTGACAGACTTCAGTACAAATGCATAAAATGCCATCTTAGAATTGCCTTATTGTATTTATTGCGTCCAAATGTTGTTTTAGAATGTTGTAAGTTGTGTAGGAATTCCAGTGAGGAAAAAAAGTAATGTCTATTCTCAGAGCTATTAAAGCAAACACAACAGAACTAAAAGCTATTCACATGAGCACGTTTAAACTAAAGGGTTAAATACGTTCATTAATTTGATTTGCTACTCCACATAGGAAGAACAGACCACCTAGTTACTGACCTGATGCACACATAGCTGAAGCGGACTGATATCGTCTTGGTCTGGAGCGAGGTTTACATAACGTGTGTTTACATATGTGAAAATAAGCGGGGCAGCCAGAAATCTGCCCCAATTGCAGTTCCATTTTTCACCACAGATTTACATTGGAAATTTGTGGGGCGCTGTACATTTGAATTGCTCAACTTGAAGTATAAGACAATTCACACATTTAATCTCAACTATTTTTAGTTGTGTTAACTTGTCTAGCTTTAATTAGATAATTTAATAAATGTTAACTTGCTAATTGGTAACACAGTGCTTTGATAGCAGCATTAGCATAGCATAACAAAACAACATAACATAGTAGGCCTAAAGCATAGCATAGCATTGCAATTGACCTATGGCTAAGCCACAGCTGAATGAGAATGGCATTAAACAAATATTAAACACGTACCTGTTCTCAAACTCAGCTCGTCACCATGATAGTAACCCCCTAAAAAACCCACATAACAGCCTTATGCTGCGTCCCAATTCGCATACTATCCGTCCTAAATAGTATTCGAAAATAGAATTAGTACATCCCAAATCGTAGTATGTTGAAATGAGTGTTTCAAAGAGACCCGCATGGTCTACTATATCCGGTCAGAATCCGAAGTGCAGATCGATCAAGGGGGTAATCCATCAGCCGGAAGTTGAAGCCTCGAGGGAGCCGCCATTGTAGCAGAACTTCACCTGCTGTTAGCATCCCATTGACTCCCATTCATTTTGGGGTCACTTTTACAGCGAATAACTTTCCATCTGAGGCGTTCAAAGGCTTAATTTGTCGATTATTTATTTCTAAAGAAAAACGACAATGTATAAAATGCTCCATTACTTTGTATCTTACGTTGTACGACAGGAGGAGAAGCTCGCAGCAATCTTTTACTGTCTATGAGGCAATAGGGGGGACATGAAGGCACAAAGTCAAGGGAGAAGCCCATAAATAGAGAGTCCATAAAAGCAACGGGACAAAATATTTCAACAACGTTTTTGAGGAATTAGGTGATAGAGGGTATGCGCATGACGTCACCGTCGGCCGGAGTGAATGCGGTCACGCCCACAAGTGGCAAAAAGACTGAGCGGCAGCATTTGTTTTCAGCGTGAATGCCGTGAAAAACACACAAAACACATCTAAAACGGGAAAGAGCTTTGCGATTGACTGTACAACTAGATTTGACCAGAAATCTGAGGTACTGTATATTTTTACAGACTGCAAAAAGCTACAGAACAGACTATATTCTGCATAATTGGATGTTTCTAAATAAACACTGACAAAAAACTATACAAGTTTTAGGGCTGGACGATATGATGATATACAGTATAACATTAATGTAAGTGATCACTCGGATTTAGACCTATCTATATTCTATTTATATAAAACGTTTACAGGCAAATTCTCTTAATTTATTTCCCCGGCGTCGAAATCAGGCACATATAAATGTCAGGAAACACGATTCCTGGCTGCATGTCAATATCCATGGATCACTGGATCTTTGATAAGTTGTAAGGAACACTATATCGAGTCCAACTTTTAGTTTAAACTGATAATAGTTTGTTTTACTCGCGTTAACGCAGTTTCCCCTATTAACTCCAGCCACGCAGCAGCTCTTCTGCCACTCAGTCTGGCTGAGGGGGGCGTGTTCCGGCGGGGAAATGACGTTAATGCATTCCCTCTATTCAGATTTGTCTTGGCACAGCTACTAGAAGATTTTCAACAATCAGACTGTCGTCACGCTCAGTTTGAGCCTGCGCACTCTCTCAGACATCAGACAGGAAGTGCAATAATCGGGCTTCAAGTCTTCTCCGTTGAAATCAATGGGGTCGCTGTGTCCATTTCTTTTACTGTCTATGAGATCGATGCGCACTCTAACGGCTGATATTGCCCACAACCCATCGCGCGTTGGACGAGGATTCGGTTAGAACTACAAAAACGAATGAAAAGTGTTCAAAAACTACAGACATGGAGGACGCGCGAGTCCGACGGTTATGTAGAGAGGTTTAGACAAAGGGGTTTGAGTGATTAATTATCAGTATCTAACCTGACGAAAATGTATTTATTCAACGTTGTCCACATTATATTGTGCAGCAGCATTGTGAACGTTTGCAAAGATACGTTTAGCCATTAACTTTTAAATGCATTATTATATTAAAATTCCAAACACATGATCGAGTCTCGGCATGAAAGACCCATGACTGGCAGATGAACGTGTGACAACAATTCTCTCCGAAATGGTAAGAAGTTATATTAGATTGAATGGAGGATTTTAACTGTGACGAGATGATTGACAGGGCAGTTTACGGTGACAGGATCACGCGACAGATCTGTCAGTTGAAGATGGCGAAGTAGTATGTCCCAAAGCTTCCCTACTCTTTTGCTACACACTCAAAAGTATGTACTTTTTCTTCACAAAAATACTTTTAGGGCGTAGTATAAGTAGGCAAATTGGGACGCAGCATTACTCTCCCTTTCGAGTGACATGGCAAAGCATGCTGGGAAATAAAAAATCCAGCCCAGTTTCAGTTAAATTTAATTTTGTTAGTTCAAAGTTCATAAAACTCAAAACAATTCAGATTACTTAAAATGTGCTAGTTTTGTGAATTTAAAATAAATAGAAAGTTCTAAATACTCATAAAAGTTAATTTAATAGAACTAATTTGTTTACATTTTAATGTACCTTACTTAAACCAATTAATTTTTTTGAGCATTAGGGTAAATATAATAATGAATTAATGCAGTTTTTTAACAATGGGGTCTTAATTGCATTTACTGTAATGTTGAGGTGTGTGGTACAGGATGACATATAGCTTAAAATTTCCTCACTGAACAACTTGAACTATATTTTTTTCCCTCAGTAGGGTCACCTTGAGCTGTGTTATTTCAGGTTTCTCCTCTACTAGTCCACATCCACGCCTATATTTAAACTTTAGCCCAGAAGAGGACCTGAGAAGGTAAATTAATTTTGAAACTTTTGTGACCTTACAGATGCTATGAACATTAAAAGCCCTGCAACTATTTTTACATTAAATTCCAGGTCCATTCTGGGACATCCAGTTCATATTGACCGATAAATCTGGCTATTGTTACTAAAATAACATCTGGCTGCTATTGATGTGTTCTGTGTTATTTGTGTAATGCTGTACACAAATGTTAGTATAGCATCGAAACATTTATAGATCTTTTATTGCAGTTTTTCATCCATCATCCAATGCAGCCCAATAGCGATGCCACACACATGCGCTAAGCTCAGGGGCAGATAAGGTTAAGTGCTCATGGTGCAGGCCTTGCTCTGAAACCACCTCTTATCTGTCCAACCACCCCAAACACCCTGGTTGTGCTTTAGGATACACACTGCTTCATAGATTAAATTGCTGTGGTTAGTTGATAGCTACAGATGGAGAATGTCAGATAATGCTGTGAGCTGTTGAGAAAAGAGCTGAAGCTCACGGGAAGTCAGGTCTGGTCAAGAAAAAAATGTAACAGCACTGAAAATGTAGTGATACACCTTTGTTTGGAATCTAATGCACATCTATTGAATTCTATATTAATCCAAGTTGCGCTGCAATTGTAACAAACCTACAGTTATGCTGAACTGTATTACTTTTCAGCAGAATTGTTTATTGGGATTCTTATAATTAATTAATAATTATCATTATTTATTGAACATTGGTGTCCTTTATCATATTCATTTATCATTTTGCCATTTAAAGCCATACGTTACATTGATTTTACCATAGTGGTTATAAGTTTAAATAATACAATTATAAATACATAAAAACAATATTATTATATTATTTTTTATAGTAAAATGCATATATATATATATACAACAGTGCTTTGAGAGCTTATTCATGAAAAATCTTAACATGTGTGTTGCTTTGCTTTGACAGACAGCTTTTACTACCACACAGACTTACACTGACATTCCATCACCAGATACCTCACGATGGAACATTTCAAAGAGGGGAAATAGACAAGATCCAGGCTGAGATGGTAATATTCCTAACATCAGTGGAATGCATTAAACATGTTGGAGCTATTTCTGAACCTCATGGTTTCTTTCGAATGAAAAATTAAATGTACAAATCTGGAAGAATGTCACTCGGAATTACATTCCTCATGCATCCTCTTAACTGTGTCTGGAAGCACATGCAGGATCCCTATATCAGTGTCTAAATGACCAACAAAACACTGTTTTACCTCAGACAGCAGCATGAATCATTTTCAGAGTATTAAAACAATGCAGTCAAATGAAAATAAATAGAAACCAGGCTGGGTGATATGGTAACAAAACATTTTCATAATGAAAATGAGTCATGCCCTATATATAGTTTTTGGCACAGTAAGAAGTAATTATTGCATTTGACCAATTAGGTACATCATACAGAAAAGAAAACTACTAATAGCAATACCTGAATTTCATACTTGTTAATGCTAATATTGTCTGTAGTCAACCATATAGCTGACAGCAGTACACAAAGGAGCCAGTTAATGTTTATCTGTTTGTGTAATCCAAACAACACACATGTAACTTTAACCTTTGTGTTTTTTGACATTTACTTACAATTACAGTAGGGGTTATAAATTAACCTGGATATCTCAGAGGTCCCCATGAAACCTCCCCAATGCTAAGCAGAGCTGGCATTGATGTCTCTGGCTTATCTTGTGATTCATTCATGCCATCAAACTTGCACGCCATGCAATGAAGGTGAAGGACTAATGACATCAATCAAGGGTTCAGTTGTGGTGGTAACCAAGAGGGTGAACAAGGGGTGACCTTGCCTTGTACTGCCCTAAAGTATCTGAAAACGGTCTGGTACATTAGTTGAAATGGCTGCCTGGGGACTGCAATATGGCCTTCACTCAGCTAATAAAATGATCAATAAAGGCCCATTTTTGTTTGTGAGTCTTTGTTTGGTTAATGTTACATTTTAGTCTTAAAAAGCCAGCAGTGTTCAACTAAAATTTAAGAAACAAAAAAAATAAGTAAATAAAAAAGAAAATTGATAAAAAGAAAATTACCTCAAATCAAATCCACTCGAAATGATCGATTATGATTTATTTATTTTATTTTATGGTGGAGTTGTCAAAAGAAACAGAGGATCCAAGTGCAAAGGCAAGTTCTTGCAATAGTCTTTAATGAAGAAGTAACATAGGCAGTCTGTCGAGCAACGACACAGAAATGGAATAAACTCAAAGTTAGTGTACTTTACAGATGGTTAACAAAAATGGAAGACTCCTGTCTTGGTAATAGTTAGCAGAGCTGGTAATTCACGTGGCAGCAACACAGGCCTTGTAAGTAGCCACAAAGCCGCAGAGAGAAGACTGTAGAAGGCCACAGCAGCAGGATGACAAGGCAGAGAAAGCACACAAGACGAGCACAACTCCTCTAGACTATACAAGATAATAATAAAAGGTAAATCTTAATGGAGATAACATCACACAGGCATGACTCACGTACAGACGAAATAATCCGACAAAGAACAAGGGGAACAAACGCTAGAGCCACTGTTGCGACATGGAATATTTAAACATGTTCTTTAATGACTTTCTGGGCCGTCAAGTTTCATTCCCTTAGGGAGCCTATGTAGCAGTCATAAACCTCTCAGATTTAATCATAAATATCTTCATTTGTGTTCCAAAGACGAACGAAGGTCTTACGGGGTTGGTACAGCATGGGGGTGAGTAATTGATGACTTAATTTTCATTTTTGGGTGAACTAATCCTTTAAGTGAAAGTACTATAAGAAATAAAATAATTTTTATTTAGCTAATTCAAGATTAAGTAATATCTATTAAATTAAAATTTTCTTTGTACAAGTTTTCACTGAATCAATATGACATTGAATAGACCACACTTTTTAAGTATATGATTTACTCAATAATGTTTAAGTAATCAATATAAAGTATGTGTCACCTTATCTCCATATCTTGTGTTATATATGTGTGAATCCAGACCTCAATACTTGGTAGACACAATGACGGTAACATTTGATGGGTCGTTTTTGTGTTTGAATGTGTCATTTTAAGTAGAAAATGAACTCCAAATGTCACAAAATGACAAGTTACTAATCGTAACAACAAAAGCAATGATAAAATAGTGTAAATAAATATGTAAAACAGTGAAAAATAAACCTCATTAATTATTCATGGCCCACTGCATGATGGGAACACCAGTATCAGAAAAGTTGAGTAATTTTATAATGTTGATATTTACGCTTTCATTTCTACACGATTGAATTGAGTAGCTACTACTATAGAATTTACTTTTTTTTTTTATTCTTGCCTGAACTAACTTTTTTCATGTAAATTACTGTAGTATATTACATGTTACATTAATGTTTTTTTCTGTAGTATACTTCACCACAAAATCATTTTTATCAGTAGACTAAAGTGAGAACAGGTGTAAAAGAGAAGCAGCACGAACTCTAATTGCAACGATGAACAGGTGGGAAAATAGAGAGAGAGAGAGAGAGAGAGAGAGAGAGAGAGAGAGAGAGAGAGAGAGAGAGAGAGAGAGAGAGAGAGAGAGAGAGAGAGAGAGAGAGAGAGAGCAAACCCAGCTCATGACAGTTATTGGAGGAACCGTTGACCTTCTTTTTAGATCTTGTAACTTATTTGCTCCATGATCTGAGCAACCCCAAATGGTGCCTCGAGTATCTTATCATTTTTACAGTGTCACATTCTATCACACACATCCATAAATTTCCATATATTACCCATTAGAGCTTTCAGAGTGAAAATCCGCCTACAATAGATTTTTTCATTGCTGAAAAAACACTTGATAAAACTTCACTTGAAAAAATAAATAGGCCTACATTAAAAATCATTCTATGATGTTCTTTTTTTTTTTTTTTTTTTACATGAAAGTTGCCAAACTTCAATTAAGAGGAATCAATATTTTTTATATAATTATTATGGAGATTCTACTTAAGCTATACTAATAGCCTCATTATCAATAAACAGTTGTCAGTATTTAAGCATTTCAAATCCTTTAGAAAGGTTCATGGACCCCTGCAAATCATTACTTAACACAAGTCATTTAAAAGAGTTTAAAAGAGGCTGGCTTAGAAATAACCAAAAAGGGTCTATTTCGTAACACAGCTCCTTCCTCTACGGCCCTTTGTGAAAGAACAGGTCTGGCATGACTGCTTGATACAAAGCCCCAAACGTGGAGAGAAAATAAAAGAAGATTTCACAGTAAAGTAAGACAATAACCACAGTTGAATATGAAATGACTGCACTAGACCTGTTTGGACAGGTCAGGCGGTGTTGCAACCAGGTCGGATTTATTTACCCAAATGCAAAGCCTACTGGGTCAGATGTTAGAACAGCATGCCAAGTTATATTAATGAAACTGTCTGCAAAAGAAATATTGCAGTGTATTTTAGGGACGGCACAGATTAAATACTAAACACACTGGGGGATTCTAGTCTCATTCTAAATGCCAAATAAGTTATCAATCTCTATTGCCTAACCTGCTCTCTCTTAGTGCTTGATTATGTCAAGACAAATAGCCTACTGACACACATCAGTCACGACTGAACTGAACACTGACTGACAGCTAGCTGAGGATGTTATCTTCCTTTGCGGAACAAAAATCTTTTAGTGATAATGATTATAATGGTACTTGCCTTTATCATGTATTGATTAACAAAATCAGTTTTTTGATAATAAAATGTAATTGCACCTTTTTACCTCACAAATCTGACTTTTTTTTCTTTTTTTTTTAATTGTGAGATATAAACACACAAATGCAAGAAAAAAAGTCAGAATTTGAGCTGACTTTTTTTCTCAGAATTGTGAGTTTATATCTTGTGATTCTGACTTAATAACTCACAGTTTATATCAGAGTTTATATCTCACAATTCTAAAAAGTCAGAATTGCAAGATAAAAAGTTGCAATTACCTTTTTTTTTATTCCGTGGCGAAAACAAGCTTTCCGAAAAATCCAAACTAACCAGCGCTAAAACATTTTTTTATTAATTTAAATTGATTAAATCAAATCCAATAAAATGTTTTGTTAACTAGCAAGTCTTACCTTTTACCCCAAAACACATAAAATAATAATTAACTTTAAATTGTATAGTCTTACATGTATGCATGCTGGGATCTAAACCCATTTTCAATTATCAGTTGTCAACAAAAGTCATTTTAAAAGAATTGCTTTGTTCTAATATCACTTAGACAAACTCTCCGCTGCACTTCCAATCTGTGTCTTTCACTTACTCTAGAATTCAGCAAACACAGACAAGTGCAGTGTGAAAACGTTGAAAAGTCCTAATGCCGGACTGTATAGGTATTTCTCAATGTCAAGGAAGGATCCTTGGAAGCCGGTATTTCGAGGATGCTACGTCATCGACATCCGTCGAAGGACTGTTCCAATGTCGAGGATCCTCAGAATTTCAACCAAGGACTGAGTCCTTCGTTCGGAAAATATCCCATACACAGGAAAGGATGCATATGTGTAGCCTTTGCGCTCTCAAATCAACCACAATCCTATGCGCAGCTTTGCTATCTTGTTCAAAAAATATAAAATGTCGGACGTTAGCGGAGTCGGAGTGATAACGGGGAAATGCTTTCAAATGTAAGGTTTAAGTAGCCTATAATTTCAATGTTGCCATTTATTTAATGTTGGTTAAACTATTGAACATATGGGCTCAATTGATTTGCGCTGGGGGGGGGGGGGGGGGGGGAGGGGGGGGGGGGATTTAAAGCTGTTCCCTTTTACTGGTGATTCACCTTGTAATTTTTACTTCATATAGCATTTTTTGTTGATCACATATTTTACCATTGCATGTGTTTTATCTGCTAGATGTTGCTATGGACGCAGTTCTGTTCACTCAGGCAATACAATCGCTTTTAAATTAATAAACACCTTTTTTAAATCATTATTTTGTGTCAAATTATTTATTTATTTGGTAGGTAGCCATGTTATAAGCGGGAAATGTAGCGAGGCGGTTGTGTAGCGAATACAAACCCTTCAGGCTGATTCAAGAACCCTCCGCTTCGCTTTATTCGCGGGGTTGTATTTGCTATAACAACCGCCTCGCTATACATTATCCCTAACTTTATTTATTTATTTATTTATTTCTATGAGGGCTGACAAGACAAAAAAAAAGGACTGTCAAGTGTGTTTAAACAGCGCTGAAAGCGGACCTTTTCACTGACGTAATGGCGCAATGACGTGCACTTGCTAGCCTGTTCCATTTACGTGTTCTCCGAATGCTAAAGAGGAGCCTCGCCTAGCCTCTGAAGGAAATGACTTGGAAGGACCCGTCCTGCCAAGGAACTATCCTTGACACTGAGAAACACCTCATATCAGCACTCAGGGGCGTCGGACTGGGAGTAACTGTAAAACCTGATGAGTTAGTTCAACTCAAACCGTTTGAGGAAACCGATTGCCTCAAATCATTTAAGTTTATTAACTCAAACAATTTAAGCATAAAAAAATATTTGATTTGTGTCCAAGTAACTCAATAACTTATTGTTAAGATAACTTGGGTAAATAAAGTTAATAGTACTAATTCCATTCAGTTAATATAACTTAAATCTATGAAGTACACTGTAAACCCAAATAAGTTAGCAGAATTCAAAACACTTTTATTAGTATAAACTTAGTTAGCTTTAAAAAGCTAATCTGCTAACATAGTAAATGCTAACGTATTAGCAATAGTATGTTATACAGAAACACTTGCTGTATGAGCGCAGCAATATAAAGGGATTATTTGCTCTCAAATCAAGCTGCATGCACCACTGTCACCATGATGGTAACTATCCTAAAGCCTACATTAACAGAAATTCTTCTAAATTAGCATAACAAAACATTAATCACTACTAAATCTCACACATAACATTAATCTTACACAAAAAAACACATTATATTACACTTAATTTTAGCATTTACTCTCCCTTTCGGGTGCCATCGGCAAAGCATGCTGGGAAATAGACATCCCAGCTGTTTCAGTTAAACTTAAGTTCGTCTAAATTAAAATAAATAATTTCATAAAACTTAAAACAATGAAACAGTTCAGTTTACTTAAAATATATCAGTTCTGTGAACTTGAAAGAAAAAGAAAGTGCTAAATACTCATAAAAGTTAATTTGACTGAACTAATTTGTTTAATTTAAGTTTGTCCTACTCAAACCAATTAATTATTTTGAGCGTTAGGGTTTAGAGGGCCCTTGAAAAGTCTGGAATATATTTTATTTGGAACATGGGGGCCCATCAGGACTGTCTATACATAGGGCCCGGTATCTTGTGCTACGCCCCTGTCAGCACTCTTGAAACGCAGCCCGGCCATTGAAATTTGAGGACCAGAACTAACTGCTGTATTACTGGTTTAAAATTAATCAATGCAAGGGCAATACTGGATCAACCCGCAGAGAATTAGACAATAACATCTAAAGTGCAATGCAGTTTGAGCAATTACACCCACAGAAAACATTTCCATAAAACCTTTCAAACTTAAACAAAACTTTTTTTGTTTTGCAATAACACTCCAGGCCCTGGATGGCAAAGTAAGTAAAAGCTTTTTTAATGGGCTTGGGCACAAATGTCAAAGCTTTACTTGATTAAAATGTTTCAAGTGTCTTCCTGCATTACTGTCCACCCTCCGGCTTTCTTATCTCACATTTCTTTCAAACACATCTCTACATCCAAAATGATCTCATAACCATGCATTGGTATTTTTTTGTTTGTTTGTTTGTTTTTTTGGAGAGACACTGATACAGGGGCGTGGCCAGACGGGTGGCACAGCTGCCACCCTAAAAAATAGCTTTGCCACCCCATTTGCCACCCCAGATGACAGCTCGGATACGGAGGGGCGTCGGCTTAACTTCCCCCATCTTAGGCTACTTCAATCGATTGGGTCACGAAAAGTACTTATCAAATATGATCTATAATTCACAATAGTTTTAGTTTTAAGTCTGATGTCTTTATTATGTAGATAAGCTTTAAGCTGCATTCACACTACACGCGACCAAGCGACACGATACCATTCATTATCAACAGTGTTGGGAGTAATGCGTTACAAAAGTAATGCATTACAGTAACATATTACTTTTTGCTGTAACGCAGTAGTGTAAGGCATTACTAATACATTTTCAGTAATATTTTACTATATTACATGTTCAGTTACGCTTGCGTTACAACACACTTTTAGTTTTAATTGTAAAAAAAACAACAGCAAAAAAAAAACACCAAGACCGCGAGACATTAATGAATGAAAAATGCAAGTAGGCTAAGTTACCTGTTCGTGGTCAGTCAATAGCCGCGTGTGGTGTCCAAGTTTGTAAATAAAGACTAAATAGCAGCGTCTGATATATTTTTTATAGCGATTTATTTTTTACAGGAGTGCCGTGAGGCATGATTTCGGCCTCTGTGCTCGCGCTGGCCAGTGGAAAAGCGGATAATGGGTGAAGATGGCATGAAGAAGACTACATTTGCGAGATGGACGTATGAGTATTAGGCTACTCCATTTGTTCTGTGTTTTCTTTATAAACAGTTAGGCTATGTTTAGGTGGTATTTTTCTTGTTTTCATCACACAATCATTTTTGATGCGGTGGTGACGCGTTCACGTAACATGATGTAAGGAAAGCAACTAAAAGCTGTCACAAAGAACCGGCAAAAGCAATGATTATGAATAGGCCTATGTCAAATATAGCAAGGAGACATTTTAATTGTTTATTAATAAAGATGAAGTTGACGTTGCTGACTCGCGATCTTCGCAGTAGTGAATGCGCCAGAGAGAAATGCACATTTCATACAGATAAGCAGAGAGCAGTCCGTTTTCTTTCGTTTTGAATTGTTCTGTTTACACGTAGACATTTCAAAATTTTTCAGGTCTGTGAAGTAGGCTAGGCTACCTTATAGCCTACGCTGAGTTTCGGTTAATTTGAGAAGCGCTCCAGTTCACGCGCAGGCGCCTCCGTGTCGTGATTATCTGTTGTCTGCTATATTTAGCCTACTTCTTATTTATTAAATCCAGGCAATTGGTTGATGAAACATTGATTAAAATTAAGATACAATTAGTACTAATCGAAATTCACTTTAAAAAAATTTGTGTCTTCTGTTTGAGGTCTCTGCGAAAGTTTTAAAACAGTCTTTTAGTGCCGCTTCAGAGCGGTCGCGTCCGTAATGGAGAACTGTCACATAGGCTACATTGTTTTTTCCTCATAAATGCGAACACGGAAAATAAAATAAAATGAATATTTTATGTTCTGTGGAGAGCCAACCCTTCTTCATCCGGTGGGTAGTATTACTGTTGATTTGCGCAGTGTAATTCACAGAATTACAAAAAAATATATTTTGGCTCCTAAAAGTTCACTTTTTTTGTCACGCATGAATGCATTCGTATTTCCCTCATATTAAATATAAAACGCATGTGTAGACTGATACTTTTAAGGGGGTATCCTATGGATAAACAGACATTTCAATATATTGGTATTAAATGCATTTTCTGAGAATTTATATTTCAAGTTTTGACTGCAAATGTCACGTCTAAAACGCTGGAATTCCCCAATTTTAAATAATTTATCCTCAACTAGTTTTGTGGTGTAGGGTGTATTTTATAATGTTAACTTCAAAATTCAAATAATACTAATAGTAATTTAAAGATGTGGTAGCATTGGATCTGGACGGGAAGGATAACTCTTGGAGGGGTGTGTCGCGATCCTGCAGGTTCGTGGATCTGAGTGTTGCGATTTCGGTTTCATATCGCATATCGTTACAGCCTTAGAATGTTAAGTTCTACTACTGTATAGCTATTTTGGTGAAAGTAACTCAAAAGTAATACAGGAGTAATGTAACGCATTACAATTCTGAGACAGTAATATTGTAAGGTAATGAATTACTTTTAAATTACAGTAACAAGTAATAATGTATTACAGTTTGGAAGTAACTTGCACAACACTGATTATCAATGGTGAGCGGGCGACTTCCGGCGACCGTTGGCGACCGGTGGGGCGTGTCCAGCGATGTGACAAAGTTGAGAAATGTTTAACTTTATGCAAATGAAGAGCGATTTTCGCGAGCGACAATCAATAGGAGTGAAGTCAGTGGAGTGCGTCACTCTTCAGTGCTGAGTCTGACCAGAGACTATTTATATAGAGACATGCCACTTCCGAAAATCCTTAATACAACTATATAGGGGAAACCCGTAACGGCAAAGATAGCGGTTGTATGCACATGCCCCGCCCCTCCCGCTGGAAAGCCAATCGTCTGCTTTTAACAGTCAAGCTGGAAAACATTTAAGCCTATCGTCTGGTTCCACCGACGCATGCGCACAGTTGAGTTTTGCGACAGCGGAAAATATGTTTGAAAAGGCGGCAGATTTGATAGTTGTGTAAATATCAGACATCCCAAGTCTCCCGGAAGTTCCGGGAGTCTCCCGCAGATTGATAGCGGCTCCCTGATGACCGCAAATTAGTTCAAATCTCCCGGAATCTAGAGCGAGCGAGAAGTAGCGCGCGCATGACAGAGTGCGAGAGAACCCTTGCGCATGCGCAGTAAAAGTATAACCTGTGGGGAAAAAGGCGTTTTAAACCTTATTTTGGGGCAAAGGCATCAAACTTTTTCAGCGATTTTTATCATATTTTATTACTGTTTGTATACATGCAGTTTTTATGTCCCGGTGACCAGTGAAAGTGCAGTTCTGAGTCTCTGCCCATTAATTTAGATAGGAGCCTGGTCTTGTTAGTCCGAAATAGCTGCCCGGAGGCGTTGCCAAGATGGCGGCCGAGTGGCATGACTTGCCTAAAAGGACTTTGGTCTGACCGAGGCAAGTTGAACAAGAAGCTCATTTTAGCCGTCAGAAACTGTCCTATAACTTATGATATCTCTGTGTACATACAGTGGTGTTCATTGTACTGACTCCATGACAGAATGGTTTCGGGAACCCAGATAGACCGGTATTTGCCCGTTTGCTGCAGTTAAATAGCCGGCGCGATGGCAAAGAGCACTCACTGTTTCTCGTTCATCTTTAATATTATGCATTTTATGTACTGATTCCATTTAAATTTAGACTTGTCCTTCCAAAATATTTGTTTGTAGCGGCAGTAAAACGTGTTTGTTGTCTAGAATAGAGTAACATCCGTGAATGTCACTCACAAACATTACTAGGCAACCAGTTAGTGGGAACGCCCTCCAGCGCAGCCACTGGCAACCTGCAGCGACAAAGTCGCGTGTAGTGTGAACCACTGATCTATATAGAATGACCATACCCATGTCAACAGGTTGGAGCTTTCACTGCACGCGGATGCCCGTCCAAGTGCGGTGCGTGCAGAGCTCGTTTGTGCTGCAGGCGCTGAATTAAAGTGACAGCGCATGATTCGTGGTCAAACTGAACACGGATTGACATGAAAATATTAAATAAATGCATTTAATAAAATTTGTAAGAAGTAATGCATTGAATAATACGTTTATTGGGTTTAAACTTGAATACGTCTGTGAAAGAATGTAGGAAAGAACATAGCAGGCTATACATTTTTTTTTTAAACAACACAGAAATAGGACAATTGTGCATATACATTACTATATATGGGCTTAAAGTACAACCTGTGAGCAGTTTTTCAAGATCCTTTTGTGATCTTCGTTTTACACTTGTTGATGCACAGCGAGTCATCTTAAAAGTGCCGTCGGAGCTACCGATCTCTGCATAACGGCCGTTGGAGCCCTCTGCTGGTAGGGAATCGTAAGATGGCTGCTCGAACACTTCCGGTGGCTTCACTGCCTGGTGGCAGTTTAGAACGTCATGAGCTATCCAGTCATTATAGATCAGTGGTGTGAACGCAGCTTTAGTCATGGGCCTCGAGAATCGTCATCGAGAAAAGCGAGAACGGTTCTGATTTTATTACATTTAGACAGCGATTACAAATGGATAACAGCAGTGGCATAGGTTTGATTTTGAAATTGGTGGGGACGGGGACATCAATATATAAATATATTTTAAGTTTTGATCGAAATTATTGCTAGGGATATATCAGTGTCATTGGATATTGGTAGGGACACGGCCCTATAATTCTACGCCCCTGGAGAACAGTGTATTTCTGGTAAAGCTGAGGCCAGCGCAGCCTGTCTCTTTGTGAGAGACTTTAGTGGAGAAATCAAACCAAATGTGCATAACAAAACACACACAAGAAACTCACAGAAGAAACATACATTCAAAATGTTGAGTTTATTATTAATAACATGACTATGTTTTGCCAAATATTATTACGATTGCAAATGTTACATTGATTTAAGTTAAAGATCACTGGCTGCTTTGTGGTCAATTTAGGCTTGTAATTGATGCAGATGCTGTAATCATTACAGGGTGAGTATAGGTTAGTTTGACGATCAGATGTAATAGCCTAAAATTCCTTGTTGTGTTATACAATTACTAACATTCGGACTCTGACTTTTATTTTATTTTGATTAAAAAAAATGTGTGCATGCGCCAACACAAAAAGTCCCACAGCTGTCCCCCCCAATGTGTGATTGACAATTTCGCCCTTAGTTAAATAAACAAGTAGTTCATATTAAGTTACTTGCATTTTAGACACATTATTAACTGTTTTTGTTCTATTTTACCATCGAAAATAGTTCTAAACAAAGAAAAACAGCACTCAGCGGTGTTTTACTAAATGATTCATCGTTTTGAATGAATCGGGTGAATCAATGACTCAGTTATTAGGCTAAGTGACTTGCTGCCACCTACTGGCAGTTTAGTTTGATGTTCAAAGGTATCACATTTTTTTTCCAAAATGTCTTATTTGTATATTCAACGGTTAAATTAAAACATTAATCTTATAACATTATTTATTGCATTTGTAATTTCGCTGTATACATTATTTAATTTGATTGGTATATTGCTATAGTGTGTTACTATACGTGATTTATTGAGCAAATGTAAACATTTGACATGAAAGATAATGCATACATTAAAAAAGGTTTTAAAATTGGCCTTCATAAAAATAATTACTGCCATTGGATAAATATAAAAAAATATGCACATTTTCAGAAGTAATAGCTGACTGAACACTGATGAGAATATTGCTTTAGAAAAAATTATATTTACACCACCAAAAATACCAAGTGGATGACCGATGACCAAGCACATGACAAGGCTTAATGTCGAGCCCTGGCACTTTGATAGGCTAGCTTACACATTGTGGCCAAATGCTAGTGCACAATTTATGAAGGATACACATTTACAAATCTTATTTGTTAATAAAGTATATGTAATAGTCATCCTTAATGTGTTTTTATGTGACTGTTTCCTGTTTAGTGTGATCAAGGAGATGATTCTGATATGTTAAAGGGTCATAATCATGTACAGTAGTATTTCTACTTCTCTGTGTCATATTCAGATTTTTTTGTACAGATAATGAGTTAATGGCTGCTGCCTTACATGTTTGACTATTTCATATTTGAGTCTGATACTGTTTTGCTACTCTGGTTGCTCTTAGCTTTGCTGCTTTTATTTGTGCTTTATGTGATGTTATGCAGGTATTATTTTCGCATTATTTAGGCTATCTGGTTGTTCTGTAAAGAACTTTGGTCCGCCTTGTGGCTGTTGTAAATCAGTTATCAGTAACTGTTGTAATCAGTTACAGTACTATACTGCATCTTGCAGAATATGCATAATTTAATTTAATTTAATTTAATGCAAGTTTTATTGTTTGGTAATCAAAATATTCTGGATTCCTTATCTTTTTAATCAATATGAATAAATAAATACACTTTGAGTACAAATTAAGGAATCAATTTATTTATTTACAAGTGTTTGTTTCTACCAGTAATCTCCACTAAAGCAAGGGCATTTTTTCCATGATTACCCCATTAATATGCTTACACACACATTTTCATGCACACACATTTTCATGCACACACATTATCACACATACACTCATACACACTCTCTCACTCTCTCTCTCACACACACACACACACACTCAAAAACATACTCCTACACACAATGTTAGAAACAGATTGAAAACGATTGTACTTTAAAGATTTCTTATCCAACGTTAGTATTACAGCCTTCATCTTTCAGTTGAAATGGCTGATAGTTCAGAATTTACTGTTAGCCCTCTCTGAACATCAGAAATTCATGAAAATAAGCATATGTCACTCATAACCAGTATAACATTTTTATTTTTATTGTTTTACATATATCATGGGAACCCTATTGCCACCCCTCATTCAGCTCTTGATACCATTTATGAGTCTTCCCCTACCATCCTAGGAAAAAAAATATCGCTCCCCAGTTGTAGATCTACCTTTTGTTTCGGACATTTAACGACGTGTACATACACGCGGAATCACTCGGACATTTAACGGCGTAGACATGCACGCGGATAGCTCAAAATGCGATAACACGCCACTTGACTTGAAAGTGCCGTGTATGTTTACGCAAAAGTCACGATGCCATGTTGCTGTGTGTGTGTTCCCCCCATGAACAGAGTTCTACCAATCTTGCAATAGAGGGAATGCATTAACGTCACTTCCCCGCCGGACACGCCCCCCTCAGCGGGACTGAGTGGCAGAAGAGCTGCTGCGTGACTGGAGTTAATAGGGGAAACTGCGTTAACGCGAGTAAAACAAACTATTATCAGTTTAAACTAAAAGTTGGACTCGATATAGTGTTCCTTACAACTTATCAAAGATCCAGTGATCCATGGATATTGACATGCAGCCAGGAATCGTGTTTCCTGACATTTATATGTGCCTGATTTCGACGCCGGGGAAATAAATGAAGAAAATTTGCCTGTAAACGTTTTATATAAATACAATATAGATAGGTCTAAATCCGAGTGATCACTTACATTAATGTTATACTGTATATCATCATATCGTCCAGCCCTAAAACTTGTATAGTTTTTTGTCAGTGTTTATTTAAAAACATCCAATTATGCAGAATATAGTCTGTTCTGTAGCTTTTTGCAGTCTGTAAAAATATACAGTACCTCAGATTTCTGGTCAAATCTAGTTGTACAGTCAATCGCAAAGCTCTTTCCCGTTTTAGATGTGTTTTGTGTGATTTTCACGGCATTCACGCTGAAAACAAATGCTGCCGCTCAGTCTTTTTGCCACTTGTGGGCGTGACCGCATTCACTCCGGCCGACGGTGACGTCATGCGCATACCCTCTATACCAAGAGACTTCCTGTCATGTGACCATTTGAAGAAAAAAAAAAAACCATGCATTATATTTTTTCATTCATCAATAGTGCAAATATTTAGTAAAGTATAAGAGTATAAGAATTTAGTATAAGAATTTAGAGGTGTGAAATGGACATATTTTTGCCTGACTTTAACTCCCCCCCGCCATTTACGGAAATTTCCGTCATTTATGAGACAACGCTTCCTCGCCATTGGCGGAATTTTCTGGCTTTCTGTGTTTTCACTGTTATATGGTAGGGGGGTGCTATTACACATCTTCTGAAAAGAGTACTGAATCTCCAGATCAAAACAAATGCGAAGAATATCCAGAAACAACCGATATCATATGTAATCATACTTAAAATAACACGATCATCAACATTAAACCGCATATAAACCAAAACTGCCTAATGTTACTGAATGAAATGTCGACCCAGGACGAGCTACAGGATTGTGCAAGCATTAGGGGTGTTGATGGACTCGATTTGATCATCGTTCTGAATCCGATCTGGATGTAGTCTTTGACAATAACACAATTTTCTCAGCTTTTTGCTCAAAATGTAGCTTTTCTATGGAACATACCCACATTCAAGTGTTAATTAAAAAATAATGCATAAAGCTAAAATGAAACTGTGTTTTGTTTTTTGTTTTTAAAGCAGAGGCTCTCTTCTTTCTTTTGACATATTGCATGTTCAGATATTCATACAACAAAATATTCTGGGGGCCATGAAATTTTCATGAAAATTTTCAAAAATGCCGGCAGTGGCTGGCAAAATGTATTTATTTTTTATTAAATGCTGGCACAGAAAGAGTTAATTTTCCCTGATCTAACTGTTCAGAATAATCACCAGTGAAGGGTTTGGGACTGAGTGTGCATGGGGTCATCTGCCATGACATCATTTTTCTTGTAACTCTAGCATCATTACTCACATCGCATATACGTTCAATCCAGCAGCCTAAAAATTAAGAGCTGTAAAATAAAATGGGAGATGAAAAATTATCTGACTCACAGGAGAAGTTTAATTTCCCCTCAACCTTGAAATGCAGTGATTAAAATGTTATCACTCTAGTCGGGTTTTAGGGCTTTGTTTTCTGTATTTTAATAAAATCACTGAGATCAAAAGGGGTTAAGATTGTCTAAAGTGCTGTCTTGGAGGGCACATACGATCTGTTTTTTAATTCAGTGTTTTTGTGGCTTTCATTTAGAGAAGTCTGTGAACTCAAATAAGTTGCTTAGGTCACAGCTCTAATTTTTCATTTCACTTTTCCCACTGAATAATAAATAAATAAATAAATAAATAAATAAATAAAATCACTACTTAGTTTTCTCATAAAACAAGCTTAATTTACTTGAGAAGCAAAATTGTGTAAGATATATTATGACCAAAGAAAAACTGAAGGCCCTTATATATACTCACTGCAAAGTTCTTTTTAATTCTTCGCTTTGGGGTAAATACAAGACCAGCAAAATACCTTTAGCAAACAGTGTTGTTTAGATGAATATGCAAATATGTGCTGCACGCTTACCTTTCAATAACAAAATAAACAACAAAAATGACAGCTGTGAAAACAGTAGTTAAGAAAGCATCTGTTCATAAGCGATGTGGATGTTTGCAGGAGCTCTGCAATTCGGCACATACGTTTATGTATATACCACTTCATACAATAGATTTACAGTATTAAACATGAAAAAAAAAAACAGTGTCAGGGTCTCTTTCAATTAGAATTACAACTTAATTTTCTACTGTAAAGCGGCTTTCCAGTGTGTTCATGTTTTACTTGAGAACGTTCAACCTCGATGGGAGCGGTTTAGAACCCGAAAACGAACACAAAACCAACATTGTTTTGTCCTAATTTTGTTCAAAATGACATCACACCAGTTCGTTCTTCAATTTCGCTTGAAGTATATTAGGCCCTTAACTCAGAAAACAGCACTCTCGTTCTGAAACATCCATCGATTAAGTTTAAACTCAACACGCTTCACAACAGCACTCAGTTAATTGCAAAACAGCACATTCCCATGATGCTTTGCAACATGAGCAACCAACCAGAACTATTTAGTTTTGCTGGGATGCTACCCCAGCCAACATTTCCATGTGGGTTTTTGATAGGCTGTGACTTGGGCCCTGCATTGGCAACCCGAATGGGGCCAAGATAAATTTGTCTACCGGCTCCACATGTATGTTAGCCCATAGGGGCACATGACCTGCGTTTCCATTGCCGGGCTAGGGCCGGGCCAGGGCTAACAGCGAGCCGAGCCGAGCCAGTGGCCTCGGGCCTTAAGCACCGGGCTTGCGTTTCCACTGTCGGGCCAGTAGCCCCACAGCGCTGCCCTAAACCCCGCCCCTAACACGCCTTTCTGGATCAAACGTCATACATACAACCCAACCCATTTCAGCGGATATTATGAATTTATTTATTTTTTAAAGTTAGGAAGATAGCATGTATATTAACTCACCGGCCGTGGCTGCAATAGTGTCCCGATTGTCTCGCGAGTTGTCACTAACAGAGGGACGGTGACCCAGCACACGTCCATCAAGTCAAACCATGGAAAGTTCCTTTTCTGAGCTCTGCTTTGTCCGTTGTGCGTTTAAATCGCCTTGAACAATACTGCGCCCGCAACTTTTTAATTTTTTCCTGAACTTGAAGCGTTGATCGCTGCATGCTTAGCTTAGAAAGTTCAGCATCGTTGTATTTTATAACGTCCTCGTTTCTTCACACGCCGTCAAATTGACGTTGTACCCTTTCTTCTGCCCAAATACTCAGAAGAGCTTTGCAGCGATTATTTTGCGCAATATAAAAAAGTGAAATGTGCATCTTGCTTCAGATCATAACGTTCCATAACACCGATAAACTCCGCCTTTTACCTTGAGCACGCATCTAGCCCGAGCTGGCCCGCTTTGGCCCAAGGTATTCGACGGGCCAGAAGTCCTGGCCATTGGCCCTGAGTAAGCCCCGATCAAGCCCCGGAAGTGACAGTGGAAACGCGACTGGCCCTGGCACGCACTAGCACCGCTCGGCCCTGGCCCGGCAGTGGAAACGCGGCTATGATGGGTCCATAGTGGGCTCTAAGTGGGGCCCATTTAAATGTTCATTATATGGGCTCACGTGGGTCCCAAATGGGTGCTAATAACCTTATGGGGCCCACATGGGGGATTACACTGGACCCACAAATGGCCCCAATTTTTTTTTGGGGGGGGGGGGGGGCACAGTGGCTGAAAATTGGGCCCCATTTATTAATTTCTCTAAAGATTCCAATGGGTCAAACAATGAGCTACTATACAGAATTCACATCAAACAACCTGGACCTGACCAAACAAAAAATGGACCTAATTTCACCTTATTTTATGTGGTTCTCTATATATTTAAAATGATATGAAGTAATTTTCTTTACGGTTTAAATATTTTAACTCAGAATCTGTTGTTTTTAATGTTTTTTGAACTCATGCACCAGCATGAAAAGCTCTTACCAACTCCTCAGCTTCATACCCCAAAGAGTAAAGAAAGAAAAGACATTGATTTAGTCTTTTATATGCAGCTGGTCAAATGTGCAAACAGCATAAAACATTTATTCTAATGCAGTGGTTCTTAATCCTGGTCCTGGTGACCCACCACGATTTTGTGTCTCCCCTATTTAACTCACCTGATTCAGATCATCATCTTGTTAGATGAGAGCTCCATGAATGTAGTGTGTCAGATAAGAGAGACATACAAAATGTGTTAGTTAACTACCAATATTATCATTTTCATTCTTTACATAGCTGTTTAACTGCAGTAGTTTGGCTGGCTTCGAAAAGTTTGTTAATTCTTGAGTCTGCTGTTACTGAATTCCAAAATCTTTCAAAATGATCCAATTATATAAAAGCAACAGTAAAACTTGGTTAAAATAAAATTAAATATACTGTACATATCTTACCTTGATAGAGTTTATGTCCCTTGACACGCAGATGATAGTGTGGTGAGTGAGGGGCGTTATTTTTTTGTTTGTTTTTTTTATTTTGCACACACACCAAGCATTTTGTCTCTTGGGAAAGGTGATGCAAGTGCATATGGGACCCTCAAATAAACAATAATGGACAACCTAACTCTCATCTTTAACTAAGCTGGGGCCCACATTCAGCCCATTAAAGTCCCCATTTTGACCCCATTTTTTTTTTTTTTTTTTTTTTTTAGATCTAGAAAGTGTTGAGAGCAGTACAACTTTTCATTTCAATTTTACTGAAAGGGAATCCTTTCCTGATGTTTCATGAAGCAGAGCTCTCTGAGGGGTGTGTTGTCATTCCAGAGTTTCTCTGATGAATCTGTTAGTGACGGGTGGATGAAGGTTAGAAGGGACTCCAGGACTGTGTCTCTGGATTGTCCATGGGTGGACAGCCAACAGTCTCAATGACAAACACAAGGCCATCTGTTGAGCTCTCGTACACATGAGAAACTTCCACCAATGCTCATCCTCAGGGTAAAAAAAGCCTGACATGAGCACAAGTAGAATTGACAAAGGCAGTTACTTTACTCGCCTTAGTTTCAGGCATTATGAGATCAGCGGGCATGTCTGGTGACAGCAATCTCAAAATGTTTCAGACAGGGTAGAAACATTTGACTGGAGGCACTGCGTGAGATGGGTTGACTGATTTTAGGTTAGGCCTATTGTTCGGTTTTCCAAGAATTTCCCCACCGAGCGGGGCGTCAGGAGAGAACACGTTGCATAAATCAATTGTGGTTTTGTTTACTTGGATTTATTATTTCCACATATAGTTGATTTGTCCACAAACAAAGAGGTTATAAACCTATAGACATAAAAAGACAGTGTAAATGACAATATTAATAACACTTACATATCATACTATAAATTCTGAACAATATAAAATATTAATAAACATTAATTCTAATAAATATTTCGTAATAATATATCAACATTCTCAATAAATACTATAGTATAATTTAGCAATTAATCTAAATGACTATAAACATTAAGCACAGAAATGCAACAGCTTCACACAATACACCAATATTCAATTAAACCAATCGCTCTAAATCAAAGAGATATTCTCAGTGCTTGGCCCGACGTGAATCTAGTGAGTGTAGTTTATGTAGTGGCGCTTTAGCATAGTAACTCATTATAAACGCAAGACAACAAACTACATTTCCCGTCCGGCATCGCAAACCAGGAAGTATCTCATATGAAAGTGAAACGCTCCAAATCCAAACATTTCCTTAAGTGCTACCGCGAATACTACTAATACGAGAACATTAAACATTGATTGCAAACGAGGTTCTCAGTGTTCCCACAGCAACATTTACCAACATCCATCTACACACAAACTGCGCGCATATGCCGCGGTTGTCAGTAGTTACACAAACAGACAGGCAAACTTTCCCCCGCATCTCAATAAGCGTTTCATTTTTAAACAGCAGCTTACCGGTGGCGCGTCTCTCCCGACGAGACAACATGCAAACAAACTCTTGATTCTGCGTATATCTCAAGCTCATGATATCACACCGTTTTAAGATCTCACTGATTTGCGTTTCAATGCTTAACTAGTCCCTCCTTCAATCAGGAAGGTGAACCTCCCACCTATTAACCTGCGTTCTCTACCAAACACCCGTGCTGTAGTGAGCGCAACACCTCCCACTTGACCGCGTAATCATGTGATTCCAAGCGGTCACAGCCTTACATTTCATAAAACATATATATATATATATTTTTTATTTTTTTTTATAAAACCATTATTGTCTCTGTTAACCTCCACTGACAGATATATAGTATTCTGTCGGGGTTTGGTCCATTCCCTTGAAAGGTAGTTCAAATAATGGTAAAGAAACAAAGTTCTAAGAGTCATTGGTCTCCCACAGGAATGAGGACTACCAGTCTCCTCACATCTCTCCGTAGGATGACTGATGTCGGCTGCTGAGGGATCCTCTTAAGTTGCCCACTTACTTGGGAGGCAGGAAGGCCTGCACATGCCTTAACATCAGCATCTCTCACAAGTCCTTTCTTATCAGGGTACACGGCCTGGATCCATCCAAGCCGGAATTGCCCTCGTAATGCGTTTTGATCAGCAATCCAAACAATGTCACCAATTTCTACGTTCTTTTGGGTCCGGTGCCACTTTGGTCTGATGAATAAGTTAGGTCCGGCGAGTTCGCTCCACTTCTTCCAGAACATATCCACACCTATCTGGATGGACCTGAGACGGCGCCAGGGATGAATACATAAGTCAATTCCTCTTGTATCTCCACTTTGCCTTGTCCTCCCGAGAAGCAAATCATTGGGGGTCAAATACTCTACAGAGTCCTCTTGTTCTTGTGCTCTAGCGTCAATCGGCCTTTCATTTGTGAGGTTAGCTGCCTGGAAGAAAAGTGTTTGGAGCTCACCCCAAGTGAGTGAGTTTGTTATGCCTCCAAGGCTAGTGAGGGCTCTTTTAACCAGTTTAACTGCAGCTTCCGCAGCCCCATTACGATGTGGTGCGTCAGCCGGATGAAAGTTCCATGCCCACACTGTCCCATTCTTGGCGGCTTTGTCCTCTATGGCTACTTCCTGTAAAGTCTCCAAGTACCTGTGCAAGTCTTGTAGGGCAGGTTTAGCTCCAATAAAATTGGTACCCCTATCTGACCACAATTTTCTGGGATTGCCTCTCATTGCTACAAAGCGAAAGTAAGTTTGGAGAAAGCTTTCAGATGATTGATCGTCAACTAGATCCACATGAACTGCTCTTGATGCCATACAGCAGAATACTAGGCCCCAAACTTTCTTTCCTGTTCTTTTCTTGACAGCATCCTTGATCTCAAAGGGGCCAAAGAGGTCAAGTGTGGTATATTCAAATGGGCTAGCACGCTGTGATCGTTCTGGCGGCAGGTCACTCATCATTTGTTGGCACATCTTACTTTTTCTCTTGCGACATTCAATACAGTCATTTACAACTTTCTTCACTATCCTACGACCCTGCATAATCCACGCCTTCCTCCTGGTACGCAGAAGTGTAGCAGCAACACCTTCATGGTTCTTGTTATGAGCTTCTCTTGACAGTAGTGTTGCGAGCCATGAACTGAAAGGAATTAAGGGAACAGCTGTCCCATCTTCCTTCCAGCACTGGATTCATCCTCCACAGAGAAGAATTCCTGTGCTCTCGTCTTTGTGGACCACCAAGCGGTTAAGTGTTGAGTCCAGAAACTGACAACCATCTTGGGCTGCGAAGACCAGGTCTTGGAATGCTTGTGCTCTCTCCTCAGTTGACAGGATAGAATTGTTTGCCTCCCACTTTGATGAGTCTGGTGCCTGGCATTTTCTCAGCCAAGTTACTGCAGCCCCTCGAGTCCAGGCTGTGGAACTACACAGCTTGGACAGAGAACTGAAACGTTGAGGTTCCACAAGGCGCACTAGCCCAATTGCCCAAGGCTTTCGCTGCTTGTTTGCTACTGATGTTACACCCGGGATAGCTGGTGATGTCGATCTATTATTAACTCTTTAATTCTTGAGGTTCGCCTTAATGGCAGGCCCATTGAGGCCAGTTTTTTCTTTAGACTGGGCCCTAGTGACCACTGCTGAGAAGGCTTTCCGCTGAAGTTTTCCCACATCTTCAGCAGCAGAGGGTATAATCTCACTAGCCCAGTCGGTCTTGGGATTTTTCAGAAACTCAGGGCCTTGCTGCCATTCTGACCCTTCGCCAAGTTCCTCAGGAGTTGCACCTCTGGTCAGTATGTCCGCAATATTTCTTGTGCCTTCAATCCACCTCCAATCTTCCACATTTCCAGCTTTCTGAATCTCACCGATTCGGTTAGCGAAAAAGGTCTGGAAGCCATAGCTGTCCTTTTGGATGGCTGCCAGAATTATTTGGCTGTCCACGAAGTGAATCCATTCCTTGACTTTAATATGGCAGTGTTTCTCAAAATATTTCTTAAGGCGGGTAGCAAACACCGCACCACAAAGCTCTGATTTGATCACATCTCCTTTCAAGTCAAGAGGTGTGAGTTTCGCTTTGGATTCTACCAACTTCACTTCAACTTTATCGCTGGTTTCCCACCTCAAATAAAGTACAGCCCCATAGGAAGATTCGCTTCCATCTGAAAACGTAATCCCTATTGGCAAACCTTTAGCTCCAGGCGGTGTAAGGCTTCTCTCAAATTTTACTTGACCAAGTCTCACGATTTCTTCAAAGAAAGTTATTGCGGCTTCTCTAAGTTTTTGTGAGAGAGGGAAATCCCATGTATTTTTAGATTGGTTGTCCCTACCAGCTTCCTGGAATGATTCCCGAACCAACATTATTCCCTTTTGTTTGGCTGGTGAAGCAAGACCAACCGGGTCATATACTGCAGCTATCTGGCTAAGA
This sequence comes from Tiaroga cobitis, assembly GCA_030578255.1. Lineage (NCBI taxonomy): Eukaryota > Metazoa > Chordata > Actinopteri > Cypriniformes > Leuciscidae > Tiaroga > Tiaroga cobitis. Next base: position 18,573,050 of record CM060593.1, on the reverse strand, counting down.
AGCATACGTCGGGTAAGGGGGTCTGGTGTTCCTTCCCTGACATCCTCCATGCTCAGGTTAACTCCAGTCCTCATTTTCCCTCTTTTCTTGGAGAAGTTGATAGACGTCTGCAACCGAAGTTTGTCAGTTTCAAGTTCGTAACCGACCCCGAGTGCTTTGTTCTCCCCATCATGAATCTGGTTAGGCAGTACCAAGGTCCTCGGTATAATGGCTTCAGTAGTGACTCCACCCCTCCCACTTTGGCATGATAGAACCCATGGTTTCAGGAAGAAGCCTCCCGCTTTTAACATCTTCTCTACCCCTTTGGTGATCTTTTCCAATGCCTCAGGATCATTGTGTGAGGTTAGAATATCGTCCACATAGCTGTCCTCAATCAGAGCCCGGCGTTCTTCCACCATATCAGCAAACTGAGGAAAGTTGGCAATTTCCCTCATTGCGACTTGGGCGATACATCCTGCGGGTTTATCACCGATATTCACTCTGACAACCGCAAACACCTCAATATCGTCTTTAGGATCGTCTCTCCAGAGGAATCGGTGGAGGTGAACTTCCTGATCTTTCAGCCACACTGAGTTATACATTTTCTTTACATCACCCAGTGCGGCATGGCGTCCACTCCTGAACCTCAACAGGACTCCTCTGATGGGATTAAGTACATCAGGACCTTTGTGGAGAAGATCATTCAGACTTATACCTTGATACTCTTGGCTACTATTCCACACAATTCTCACTGGGGTTGAAGAAGAACGCGGATTCAGTGCCACCAGATGGCTAATATACCACTTCGGTCCTTCCCACTTCTTTATTTCCTCTACCGTGAGTTTAACAGCAGCTCCCCTTGAAACCATCTCATGTATTTGCTCTTTGTATGTAGCTTTCCACATAGGTTCCTTCTCCAGACGCTTTTCAGTATTTCTGAATGTTGCCTCCACGGCCTGCCTATTGTCGGGCAGTGTCTTGAGGTCTGTCCTCCAGGGATAAGCCGCGTCCCAATGGGGAGAGTTGCTGTGCTTGTCCGCCAATACATATGTTAGACATTCTTTTATCTTTTCCAGATCTCGCTCCTCCTTGAGGGTCATCTCTTTTCCTCCAGGAGGGCACCTACCACACTTACAACCACCACATTGAGGACTGCACGCAGCTCCAATGCTGTCCCACCTGAACCACTCAAGGACCTCATTGTAAGTGGTTTTAGTGCTTCGGACAAGTGCATCTCCTTCCTCCTCTTGAGGTAAGACAGTTTCTTTGTACGCCATCGAAGCTGATCTCATCGTCCTTGCAAGGTGTGTTTCAGAGTGGTATACTGCCAAATCGACAGTCTCAATAAGATCAGGATGGGTACCTCCAACAGTCTTTCCCAGCGGACCATCCCAGAGGACGAGATCTCCTACTATTTTAATTGGCTGGGGAACAAGACGGCCTTCTCGATGACTGATAAGGAGGTCAATCTTTTTGGGACGAACTAGCTCGTCCCTGGGTACATTTGGAAAGAACTTCTGCAATTGCTTGGCTGTGACTGGCTGAGTCACCTCCGCGATGTCTTTCAACCCATAGCAGAAAATTCTATGCTCTGCTACCTCTCCCTTAGGCGTCTTCACTCTTAACCGTAGGGAATATCTTTTTGTAAAGACGGTCTTCTTCATCCCTCCTACTCCATGAACTATAAGCTTGATCTTCTCACCGCACAGTCCAAGGCGATCGGCTGTCTCATTGGTGATATAATTGGTGTCAGATGCGAGGTCGATTAGAGAGCCAATAAGGCAACCTGAGTTTGTCGTTACTTCCATCAGCATCATCACCACTGGATGCTCTTGCAATCCATCTCCAGCTGTGGCAGATACGGTAGTTGATATTCTGTTTGAGAACACATTCTTGTATTTCTCTCTTTGTTCTGGAGTCAGCTCCGCCAGAAACTCTTCTTGCTTGTTGGTTAGGCCAAGTGTCTTTCCTCCAACTTTTATAACGCTCTGCTCCTCACTGCTGCTGTCCTTCTTTGGAACCGGTGGCTTAGGACACAGAAGATAATTGTGGTCTGACACCCCTCCTTTCCGACAGTCTACTTTTGGGCAGAGGTATCTAGGTGTGCATCCTTTCCCATCCCTAGGGTGAGACCGCAAACACTTGAAGCACAACCCTAGCTTCTTCACATGGACCCCTTTTCTTGTGAGATCTTCCTCTCTGAAGACCTTGCACGCAAATAGCTTGCCACCATGAGAATGATCTCCACAGACAGTACAACTGGGGTAACCGTCCCTCTGACCTGCTGTGGATTTAGCGAGAGCCTTCCTCCCTCTCTTCTCGAAGTAATCCGCAGCACCCTTCTCAACAGAGCCTCTATCTGTGGGGCTTGGCTCTAACTGGTCCAACTCCTCAAGAATCTCCTCCTGCCTCTTTAGGAATCCTAGGAGGCAATCAAAATGATCCAGTGGAGAGAATCTGTTTGCTGGGTTAGTTTTGTGCATAATCCACTCCTTCTTGAGTGAACTGGGAAGCTTGCTTTCAAGCGATTGAGCAACAACACGGTTCTTCACGGCGTCCTCTTCACCGAGAATCTGGAGGTTACACAGTGCCCTTTCCACAGCCTGGATCAATTCACTACATCTTCTTGGATTGTTTCCTTTGACAGGGGGAAGAGACTGGACCTCATTAACGATCATAAGGACTATTTTCGCTCTGTTCCCGTATTTGCTGTCCAGCAACCTGAACATGTTGTCGGCGGTTCCACAGCGAGATAGCACAAGATCCTTCTTGACTTCTTCGTGGAGACTATTTAACAAGTGAAACTTTTTTATACATTCCACACCTTGCGGGTTACCCAATTCTTGTAGATCTTCCCACTCAATCTTCCAGCGATAATAGTCTCTCATGTCACCAGAGAAAGTGGGTAGCCGTACTTTTTCAAGGCTGATTTGAGGCTTGAGACTAGAGTTTCCTTTGATCCTTTCCGGGCTGCTTTGCTGTACGAGGGGCCGGGTGTTCATGCTCAATGCCCCCGTATACCTCCTGGGCTTCAGCTTATGATCGGAAGACATGTCAGGGAGAGAGAGGAAAGAAGCATCTTGCATCGGATCCCCAGCTGCGCCGCTCTCATCTCCCAAATTTCTTTCTCTACCCTTTACTTGGTCTGCTTCATCCTCCTCCAGTTTGTCAGACAGCACCAGGACCCTCTTCTTTAGTGTCTCATGGCGTGTCCTGAAATCTAACGCCTTCGAACCAGGAATCAACTCCTTCCATTCTACTAACATTTCTCCGAGTTCAACAACCTCTCTTTCAAGAGCTCTATTCCTTAACCTGCGGTCCTTGATTGACTTCCGAGGGTTAACTTCCTCTTCCTCTGCCTGCGTGATGGCCGTCTCAGCTGTTTTAACCTGTTTAAAAAACGCCTCCTCAGCGTAACTGGTCCAAAAGGTTTCCTGAGTGGCTACCTTTACCTCAAGGAACCGGTTTTCACATTCCGTTGTCTTCACATCAATTTGATCCGCCGATGCTTTCACCTCTTCATCCGTTGACTCCCTCAGGGCTTCAACATACTCATGTCCCGCGTCTATGACTTTAGAAAAATCCGCCCTGAAAATCTTCCATTCTTTGAGAACCTCAGTCGGTTCCAAAAGCCCCGGTTTGGTGAGAATATGAGCCCTCTTTGTGAACGAAGCCTGTGCTCTTGATCGCACACTTTTCAACTTTTCCAAGTCTGCCATAATTACTCCTTTTGCGTTGACCAAAAAGCTGTCACACCCAATGTGTATTTCCGCTACTTTACTTTAATCAACAGGCAGTTTAATTAATGGAAAACTTGGGGTCCGTCAGAGAAGGTGAGAAGCCAGCTGTTTTGGGTTGATTGAAGCTTTCCTGGATTGATTGAACTTCCTTCATGAAGCACTGCACTCACTCCAGTGCAGTGAACAGAGGTTTATAACTGTTCGGTTTTCCAAGAATTTCCCCACCGAACGGGGCGTCAGGAGAGAACACGTTGCATAACTCAATTGTGGTTTTGTTTACTTGGATTTATTATTTCCACATATAGTTGATTTGTCCACAAACAAAGAGGTTATAAACCTATAGACATAAAAAGACAGTGTAAATGACAATATTAATAACACTTTCATATCATACTATAAATTCTGAACAATATAAAATATTAATAAACATTAATTCTAATAAATATTTCGTAATAATATATCAACATTCTCAATAAATACTATAGTATAATTTAGCAATTAATCTAAATGACTATAAACATTAAGCACAGAAATGCAACAGCTTCACACAATACACCAATATTCAATTAAACCAATCGCTCTAAATCAAAGAGATATTCTCAGTGCTTGGCCCGACGTGAATCTAGTGAGTGTAGTTTATGTAGTGGCGCTTTAGCATAGTAACTCATTATAAACGCAAGACAACAAACTACATTTCCCGTCCGGCATCGCAAACCAGGAAGTATCTCATATGAAAGTGAAACGCTCCAAATCCAAACATTTCCTTAAGTGCTACCGCGAATACTACTAATACGAGAACATTAAACATTGATTGCAAACGAGGTTCTCAGTGTTCCCACAGCAACATTTACCAACATCCATCTACACACAAACTGCGCGCATATGCCGCGGTTGTCAGTAGTTACACAAACAGACAGGCAAACTTTCCCCCGCATCTCAATAAGCGTTTCATTATTAAACAGCAGCTTACCGGTGGCGCGTCTCTCCCGACGAGACAACATGCAAACAAATTCTTGATTCTGCGTATATCTCAAGCTCATGATATCACACCGTTTTAAGATCTCACTGATTTGCGTTTCAATGCTTAACTAGTCCCTCCTTCAATCAGGAAGTTGAACCTCCCACCTATTAACCTGCGTTCTCTACCAAACACCCGTGCTGTAGTGAGCGCAACACCTATACCTGTATTGTCAGACGAGTCGCAAAGAAAAAGAATAAAAATTATATCCACAATATGTACACTTTACCCTTCTAGAAATTGCTATCTTGACTCCAAAGGTTATTAATGAATAGATATTCTGACAGGAAATGAAAGGATCCAGTTGCAAATGCAGAAAAGCCAGCTTATTTATAAACAGAATAGTCAATGGCCGATGTTCAGAATTGTGGGTAGAAGATGGTGAATGGCCTTGGCAGTGAGGAGACTGCAAAGGGATGAGTGTCGTCTGCTGGTAGATAGTGCCATGAAAAACCCAGATAATACAGACACAAACAGGGAGCGAAACAAACGGCAGAGAGAACTGGAAACAAAACTGGATAGGGAAAAACAGCAGGCATAAACACCAAAACGATCTGACAAAAGACAAGAGCAAACACAGCACATTTAAAGGCAGTAGGCCTACTGACGAGCTTCAGGTGCGTAGAGCTGATTAGCTCATCAGCTGAGAAGTGTTGCCCAGCAACTCCAGCCGCCAACAGGTGACAGAAAACACAAGACAAGCAAGATGAACACACACCTGCGAACCGTGACATATTCTGTCTCATGTAATTACTTCAGATACATAATAACAAGCTTAGGGAAAAAACAGCCTTGCTGATAAATAATAAATCAATAAATCAATGAACAAATATTTTAGGCTTTATATGCTGCAGTTATTGTTTGTGAGTTGTTATTTTTATTATTTAAGATGTTATTTTTTTAAAGCAGTGTATTTCTTATTCCAGGCAGTGACACTGACTGAGGGGATAAAATGGAGTCTTTGCCTAATTAAAAATAAAGGCTGTGAGTAATATTAGCTTTCAACTAAAAGGCAGTTAAGGCACTAAAGCTTTACAACACATTGAATTAAATCATGTCAGTATGTCCTTTGGTCCTGATTAGGTAAGTGCAGAATGTTTGAATGTCTTACACACAACACTAGCCTAATGTTATCTTGACTCTTTCCATGGCATCTGTCAGAAGTGTTTTTATAACTTTGGTGACCTCACCATTTCAATAAGCAAAGAAACCCTCTCCGGTATCTTTAAGTGCATAAATAACTTTACTTAATTTACACTTGAGTGCCTATTATTTCTGAATGCAATATGAGTTGCAGGAGTCCACATCTACAGAAGAGTCTGCACAAAGCAGTGATGCAGAGGTGGGCAGTGTTGGACTTTTCCTTTTAATTTTTGATGCATAAGCCATGTGTTTGACAGGTTTACCCCTAGAAAACAGAGTATTTTGAAAATACTTGACAGCTTAAAGAAAAAAAAAACTGGCACTAGAGATAGAGTTGCTTCATAGGAACTTCAGAGTAAGTGCTAATATATTATTCACACAGAGTACAATATATATTATTTGCAGGCAAAAGATGACTTGATCACTGGCTTTTCTTTACAAAGAACAAATAAAATAAAACTCAAAGAACTAAGCATATTTGTCTTGTCTTTTATTAACATTAATGAAATGTTTTATATTTTTTCTGATGGTGCAATGTTGTGTAATATGCCCCATGCAATGTCACAGGCCCTGTCAGGTGCAACCCTCAGACTTTTCAGATACTTCAGTTGGCTAAAGTAAGTTCACTTCATTGTGTGCCCTTGTCCTGGCTAGAGCTTCATTGTAACTGGTCTGGGGTTTGGGTCAGGGAATGGGGTCATAAAACACCTGTCTCCAAGCAGGACCCTGTTGTAATCACCTGTTTAATGGAAAAATTTAGTTCTGTTAGGATAAGCATAAGTGTATGTAATACAGTGAGCTCTATATATATTTTTTTTTTCCTTACCACGTTTAATAATGTGCATACATATCTGAAAATTCTTGAGTCATGCACAGATGGCCATATTTGTGATATTGAACATGGTCACACACCATCTAAGAGATTTTAGTCAGTCAACTGCCTTTTTAAAATTTGATATACTATTACTAACCTGGATAAGAATCGCAATAGTAACTTGCCTGCACTGTTATTAAAGCCCGACTCCGACGAGTCGAACATTTATGGGCAATTCTTAGACTATGGGCACTTTCATGTCCTTTGATCAAATTTTATATAAAAAAAAACATTTAATTTTGAAAAATTCACACTTTCATAGTTAACTTTACAATGAAAGTACGTTAGTGCTTGTCCCACACCCAGACTTCTGATCTTCAATAATGAAAAAGAAGTGTAAAAAAATTATTTATCTTTTTTTTTTTTTTATATGACTGTATACAGTATCAGTAAAATAATCAAAACATAATTGTGGTATTTAAGGTCAGAAAACTATTAATGTGATTTTATATACAAAATGTAGTTGTCCCACAGTATTGCCGTCATTTCCACCACAAAGCTGTAATGTCCCTTTTAAAACATTTTTTTGAAAGATTGTTTGGGTAGTTTCTATGGAAATGAACAATGACATCACAGCACATGTCTGACATGGAGGAGATTTTTAATTTCTTCACCAACTTGGAGAAGAAAACTCAAGGTAAATATTGCTTGAAATGAAAATATTTTTATTGTATGTCATTTCCAAACATGTCATAACATCAATTGAGTTTGTAAATAAATAGATTTTTTAACATAAATAGATGTATTTTGCATGCATGCAATGCTAGCTACCAATTCATAGCTAATCAGTAATACTAGCTTGGATTTTTTTTACAAAATACTGCAGGATTGTCATTTCCACCACTGTCATTTCCAACACATTTCTTCTTGAGTGGAAATGACAAAGGTGAGGTGGAAATGACATTTATGCTTACAAGGTGCAATTCATAGATTGTGGGGCTACATATGTATATTTATTTATTGAAATGTACATTGCTAATGTATTTATTCAAATATATATTTGTTAAAATGCATTTTCATCTATTTTTAAGATGCCGCGGAAGTCAACTGCAGAAAGGTCTCAGTCCTATACCAAAACAGAACCAAACAAACTAATGACTAATGAGATTAATGATTTGTAAAATGTAATTGTCTGTTTCAGAAAGTTTCAAATAAATGTCTTCTGTTTTTCTACATGGACGTCCATTCATTGTCATTTCCACAACACCAGTCATTTCCACCCCCTCATAACTTTTTTAAAAATATATACAAAATTCTAATCACTCATTAAAAACTTCTGCATAGTTTATGGGATAATGGTCCACTTAATGTAATAACACAAGTAGTTATTTTTCTTAAATGTATCTAACCAATCCAATATTATATTTCAGGTTGTGGTGGATGTAAGCTTTGTGTTTGGGGCTCATGACAATTAATTTACTTAATCCACAAATCTATGGTAATTGCAATATAGGTATAAACTGGTAATACTATGTGTGAAAGTGGTCTTACACTGTTAAGAAATTATCTATATCATAATATTTTAAAATAATAATCAAATATTTACATGTGATGGAAATGACATTTGTTCAGTGCGGATCGGAAAATATGTCAAAAAACACGAATTTGTCTTATAATGTAAGTGTGTTCTCTTATGGATCATTAGACTAGTTATATTTACTTGTTAGACTGTGACAATTTTGATTTAAACACTTTTTTCCCCCTCAAGTTCACAAGGCCAAAAGTTCCTGTAGTTGAAGAACCACCCTTATGCGTTTCCAACAAATTAATGATGTAAACGACATCCTCACGAGTCATGAGAAAATGATATCTCTCAAAAAGTACACTATCGCACTGCGCTAAAAGACTTCCCATATCAGCTCCGCTTATAAAGCCGCCATCTAATCCTGTTAACCTGAAATAAGCCTGCTCGCGAGCAGGTTCAAGCTGGCGCACCTGTTGCTATGACAGCATTCCAGGATGAGCGTCGAAGAACCGAACAATCCAAGATCATGCCAAATCGCCAACAATCAAATCCAGCCAAGTGAGTTAGCGACGTACAAAGAACGGGCCCCAGATTAGAAGCAAACTAAAAAAATAGACAAACTCAAATTGTGAGTATAGTATAGTATAGTATAGTATAGTATAGTATAGTATAGACAGTATAGTATAGTATAGTATAGTATAGTATAGTATAGACAGTATAGTATAGTATAGTATAGTATAGTATAGTATAGTATAGACAGTATAGTATAGTATAGTATAGTATAGTATAGTATAGTATAGTATAGACAGTATAGTATAGTATAGTATAGTATAGACAGTATAGTATAGTATAGTATAGTATAGTATAGTATAGTATAGACAGTATAGACAGTATAGTATAGTATAGTATAGTATAGTATAGTATAGTATAGTATAGTATAGACAGTATAGACAGTATAGTATAGTATAGTATAGTATAGTATAGTATAGACAGTATAGTATAGTATAGTATAGTATAGTATAGACAGTATAGTATAGTATAGTATAGTATAGTATAGACAGTATAGTATAGTATAGTATAGTATAGTATAGTATAGTATAGTATAGACAGTATAGACAGTATAGTATAGTATAGTATAGTATAGTATAGACAGTATAGTATAGTATAGTATAGTATAGTATAGTATAGTATAGACAGTATAGTATAGTATAGTATAGTATAGTATAGACAGTATAGTATAGTATAGTATAGTATAGTATAGTATAGTATAGTATAGTATAGTATAGTAGGCCTATAGTATAGTATAGTAGGCTATACACATGCAGAGATATTACCAGAATATTTTTAGCAGAAATGCTGCAAAATGTACTTGATGAATTCACTCAAATAAATTTAGATAAAATAAATTTAACAAATAAATCAATTCTCCATCACTCTTTTGAGTTGTTATATTAAATGCATGTTCATTTTTCTAATCCTTTCTAATCCAAGCACAATATGCCCTGAAATAGATAGTCGACATGAAAATCAGGTCTGTCATTTATTACAGTCAAAGCCATCATTATTAATTTACCATTTAAAGAAATCTAACAGCTTGGCTTTACAGAGTCGGCCTGTCAGAGACTGAAAGCTGAGTTCCCAAATCTGTCAATGTTTAGCCACAAAGCTGTTTGAGGCTTAAACCCATATTTCCCATCAAAGACCCCATTGTCATCAAGTTATGATGTCTTTTCCAGAGTCAAATTATGTTTATGCACGGACGGCTGCCTCACAGAAGAGCAGAATCAGGCAGTTTTCTTGGATGAAAGGAAGTGACTGTGACTAACAGCCATCTGGATTATGTTGTGTGGCGTGAAAGCTGAGGGGTCCTTTCAGTTTTTGTCTGTGCAAAATGGCCACTCACATGCTGATGCAGGAATTCTATGGGGAGAAAAATCTAAACGGCATGCAGTGGTGGCTGAGATAATAACTCTGCTTCAAAACACACACACACACACACACACATTCAAATATTACTACTGAAGACACATTGTGATTGCATGCTTATGAATAAGGTCAACAAGTGTATATAAACAACTATATTAAAATCTCAAATCTCAAATAACCAAAAACCATTACACATATCCTGTGTTTCAAAGCCTTGCACATCAAGGCACTATATCAACAGAGGAAATAGGAGAAGAGTGTTCAGTTATAAAAGAGATGGAAACATATCCATGTATTTATTGTATAACAAAGAATGGCACGAGGTAAACATTTAGTTCCTGAAGCCATGTGGTTTGTATATTCATCAGAGTTTAGGTTTTAAATTGTGAATGTGTGAACTCTTGAAAAAGATTAAAACTGATTTAGATGAGATCAAAGTCATTGGAATGCATTCGCTAATTTACAAACCTCATTGTCCAAGAAGTTTGAATGTTTATATGCACTGTGTCTGTATTCAAATGAGATTATTGGACTTGACTTTGAGTCAGTACAAAGTCAGATCAAGGCCTCTATCAACCAAACTCTATTTTCCAAACAAGCTGAATGTACTTCATCTCAAAATGTCATCTCTCAAAAACTTGTGGAAATATTACTGTTTCACTAAATAGATTATATTTAATTGTTATAGTGTAAATGACGATTTGTTTTTTAATGAAAGATAATTATTGTGATTTCGTGATTGTGATATTATTGTGGCCAGTAAGTGGTCATTCATTGAAACGATTTCTCCAAAAACACGGATTCATTCAAAAGTCATTGAAACATTCAGTCAACTGATTCAATCTAATGGGAATTGTGTTTTTACATCATTGTCAGCTTGAGCTTTTACCTTTCCAAATAAAGATCACTTGGCTTTGAGTCAGTACAAATCAGATCAAGTAATAAAAATCACAAAGAAATGTTCTGAGAGCCTCACATTCTTTCCAGAGTGTTGACCAAGGAATAAATTCTACTTCCTGTACTGGAACAATACATTGAGCATCAGACATGGATGACTGCACTTCTGAACTTTTGCCAGCCTCCTTATTTATTCATATCCCCATTACTTTTGTGCAGAATTTGAAGGCCCTTTGGGGTAATTTTGGGCCAATTTGTCCGGGCCTCAAACTTATTGCCAAAGCTATTTAGATTTGTAGATAAAGAATGAAAAAATGAAGATAGCTTTCTGACACAATAATCATGTTTCACATTGCACAGTTCAAGTATCCCGTCAGAGATGTGGCTGTTTTAGCAACTGCGAACAGGTTTGATACCCCAGGCCACTTAATATTCTGCACAGATGTATTCCCAGTATTGTGATAGATGCACTTTATTGTGCACTTTGGTGAGAAAGTGAGTAGTTTGAACATTAGGGTATATGTAATTACTGAATCCTCTCTTGTCCATGTTAGCTTCCATGTTTTCCATTATCAGATTCTGTGTTTTTGATTTTGACGGTTGTCGTAGGACTAGGAGAAGCCACACTGCAGGACTGTGCATCAAAACTTCTGACAGTGCTAGAATTTCGTAGAAGGTAAAATTTGATCGCAATGGTCATTAATTGGCAAAAAGCTCAATAAACATTATATACTTAACTCTTTTCAAGCATTTTAAAATGCCATTGTGGTCTCTGACACACCAAACAAAACATGAAAGTTAAAGCTCTGAAAATGTGTTTCTTTAATTCTTGCTGTTGTATGATAATTGTAATTTTTCTGCCTGACTTTCTGCAGTATTCTACAGTCACCTTTGCAGCGGTTGCCTTATCTCCAAGAGATCAACACTTCAAGGCATAATCCTCAACTGGCTGACACCCTCTTGACACCCAACGCAGCCACCTATTGTATCTGAATGACATGTCGATTCTGATCATTTCTCACATGCTCACACGTGTGTACTCACACACACACTCACACGCAGCTATGGATAAAAGAAAAGAAAAGGTGAGGAAATTGTTGTTTCGACTATTTCTTCTTTTTTAAAATAAAGGTCAGTCCCTTTATTGTAAAGCTTTTTAAGACTTTTCATAGACAGCAATCTCTCTGAGGCTGAAAAAGAGAAAGAAATGCATTGAGTGACAACAACCACCATAATTTGCATTTGAACGCTAGCATTTGACAGAGCAAAGTTGAACCCCTCCCCCCTTTCGTTTACATCAATGGCCAAACAGAAAAATATTCTATGTTAGTACAATAGCATTACAAAAAAAGCTATTCACTTTGTGTCACTCACACATCTGACAGATGAAGGCAGCAGGCAGACAGGCCCTAAAGATCTCCCTCAACAGCATAATTTGATACATCAAAGCCTGCATGTATGGCAGAATATATATTCGTTGCTTTTATTAGTCTGGCTTTAAGAAAAACCACAGGTGAATCTGTACAAGCTATATTTTATATATGTGACCCTGGACCACAAAACCAGTCACATGGGTAAATGTTTTGAAATTGAGATTTATACATCATCTGAAATGATTCCTTTGATGTATGGTTTGTTAGGATAAGACAATATATTTGGCTGAGATACAACTATTTGAAAATCTGGAATCTGAGGGTGCAAAAAAATCGAAACATTGAGAAAATCGCCTTTAATGACATAATTTTCATTTTTAGGTGAACTAACCCTTTAATGACTCACCCTCATGTCGTTCCAGGCCCGTAAGACCTCCGATCATCTTCGGAACACAGTTTAAGATATTTTAGATTTAGTCCGAGAGCTTTCTGTCCCTCCATTGAAAATGTATGTACGGTATACTGTCCTTGTCCAGAAAGGAAATAAAGACATCATCAAAGTAGTCCATGTGACACCAGTGGGTTAGTTAGAATGTTTTGAAGCATCGAAAATACATTTTGGTCCAAAAATAACAAAAACTACGACTTTATTCAGTATTGTATTGTCTTCCAGTTCTGTTGTCACGAGTCTGCAGTGACGCTGGTGACGTAAGACGCTGCTGACGTGTATCTAGTGCGTCCGTGTATTCGGGTTCAAATAAATATGGCTGGGCAAAAAAAAATGCAAGTCTTCCTTTGTGTCGAAATCCTTAGACATGTTTGCGAAGATTGTTTTGTTTACAGCGTGCATCTCCCTCAGACTGTAAACGAAGCTCGGGCGCACTGATAACACGTCAGCAGCGTCTTACGTCATCCGCATCACTGAACGCGGATTGACAAAGTCGTAGTTTATGTTATTTTTGGACCAAAATGTATTTTCAATGCTTCAACACATTCTAACTAACCCACTGATCTCGCATGGACTACTTTGATGATGTCTTTATTTCCTTTCTGGACAAGGGCAGTATACCGTACATACATTTTCAATGGAGGGACAGAAAGCTCTCAGACTAAATCTAAAATATCTTAAACTGTATCCTTAAAAAGAAAAAATCTATAATTTTGACCCATACAATGTATTGTTGGCTATTGCCACAAATATACCCTTGCTACTTGTGACTGGTTTTGTGATCCAGGGTCATATATATATATATATATATATATATATATATATATATATATACAGTATATTAGGGGTGTAACGATACCCTCATGTCATGATTCGATACATATCACGATACTGAACTCACGATACGATATTATTGCGATACTCCAAGACATATGGTAAAAGGTAAACAAACAATTTACTGTTAATTAAAATGCTAAATTTGATATTACAATGTGGGTGTAATTTAATGAACAGGCTTGTTGCTGGTAACACCATGAACAGGACAATGGTGACACCAGAATAAAAATGTTCATGATTCTGAAGCTGAAAATACAGAATTATTTTAGACAAATATGCTTGCACTCTGTGTTACGAACTGCTCCAAGACTTGGAGGTGAAGATCCAAATGCAGCTTTATTCTAGAATAGTCGTATAGGCAGGGTCAAGAATCAGCAAACAGGGCAACGGAGACAAGGCAGAGACAAACCAGATACAAGCAAAGGGTCGAGGCAGGCAGGCAGAGAGAATCAGAGTCCAGTGAAACAGTCCAGGGTCAGGGCAGGCAGAGAAGGGTCAGCAACGATAAACAATCCACAGGTCAAACACAGGAATCAAACTCGGGAGGATAATGCTCAGAAATGCAGTGTAACACTTAAACAAGACTTCACAGTGAGTGAATGAATGAACATGGTATAAATAGACTGAGACTAGCAGGATGACAAGACACAGGTGAATACAATCAGTGACAATGAGGTACAGGTGAATGTGATCAGTGATGATGAGTCCAGGCAGTGAGTATGGGAAATGTAGTTTGTGAGGAAGAGATCATAGTCTATTGTGGAGCGCCCTCTGGTGGCTCTCGAGGGCACTCCAGCTGGTGATCGTTACACTCTGTCACTGACTATATATATTTAAAATCATGTAGGCCACTTTTTACAGGTTAAGACATTTGGCATTATCAGGACCCACAAATATTCCCCCACTGCATTATTACACATTATATTCAACATTATATATAGTTTAGTTTAATGTAGTACTGTCACTAAAACTCTGAAAACTTGAATTTTTTCCACAACTGTCCACGATACATATTGTTGCATTTTTGTGTTGTGATATATTGTGACACGATATATTGTTACACCCCTAAAATAAATATACAGTAGTCAATTTGGCCTTTTTTTTTCAGTTTGCACCGTTTTCCCGAGTTGAATTTGTTGTCATGGTTGTTAATTTGATTCATCATTCAGTTTAGATGTGTGTCGTTAATTATCCTTGTTTGCCGGTGTACTTAAGTTCCTTTGTTTCTGTTCATTGCTGTCGGGTTTCATCTACGGTTGTGTTGGATTGATGTTCTCTGTTTGTGGATATACCTTTGGATTTATTAAAGACTACCTATTTCCCCTTCATCATCGTGTGTGTTTACAACACAGCAACAGATCAGCCAATCACAATGCTCACAATCACCAGAATACTTATCACTCGCACCTCCAGCTTATTCCCTCACCAATCACTGCTGCATACAAGCACACACCTCAAACACTCACTTTGTCTGGTTTGAGCTAAGGATTCACTTACCTGTTGTCTCCAAGATCCCGAAGTCTTTTACTTCTCTCCAGCGTTTAGCATTTCCTCTATTTCCTCATTGTCACCTGTTCTGTGTTCCTGCAAATCTGCTACTTACCTGTTCCCTCACCGAGGTGTGTGTGCTCCATCCATCATCTCCAATCCACCTGCAACACAAAGACTGTCAGTAGCTTTCCATCATATGATCTACAAACTGCCATATCTGTCTGCAAAGACTCTCCTGCATCTACTTGTTAATCATCTGTGTTGATAAAGAAACAACCATTGATTTTTTTTCTCCCTGTCTTGAGTTTCTGTTACACATGGTGTTGTGACATTTTGTGAAGTGTTAAGAGAAATTCTTAAAGGTGTCATTGGATGCCCATTTTCCACAAGTTGGTATGGTTCTTCAGGGTTTTCATGTAAAGTTTGTAACATACTTTGGTTA
Source organism: Tiaroga cobitis (assembly GCA_030578255.1). NCBI lineage: Eukaryota > Metazoa > Chordata > Actinopteri > Cypriniformes > Leuciscidae > Tiaroga > Tiaroga cobitis. The sequence continues at coordinate 18,557,417 of CM060593.1, read as the reverse complement.
AAATTCCTCAATGGCCCTTTTTACCTCCTCAAAAACAGCAACGACCCGTTTCGGTGCATGTCTCTTTAAACGATAATGAGCAACTGCTCACCCCCCTCACCCTTTAATTACTTTTCAGGAAACCAAACAGCTTTGGGTCTCATTTGACTTTTGACAGCAAAGTTGGCCAATGTTGATATTTGAAATCAACCCAAACAAACACACCCACCCCTTCTTCATTGCTCGACCTCAAAACTCACAATTCCAATCCTAACAGCCCTGCTCCGAGTCGGTCTCGAACCCCAATCCCCCTGCAAGCGAGTCGAGTGCACTAACAATAACACTAAACATTGCATTCACTAGCAGTCGTCAGCGCGACTTTCACTAACTGGCCTCGGTTACACACGCAATCCAGGATATCTGTTTATACAGAAGCGCAACAGAATAATGCTTCACGAAAAATAAAGCGCAGATCAACGAATGACAAGGAATCACAAAAAATAAACGTACACAATAATAATTACAAACAAGAGTTGATTGTTAGTTGCCAACAGCAGCTCCAGACAAACAATGACACTCAACCCAGTGTTACTCACGTCACGTGTGGACCCGAATCAAAACAACAAAAGTTGATCCTACAGGCTCACACTGAGCTTGACGACGTAGATGTGACGTGAGCAACCTGTCTGACAATTGTACGTCTTCTAGTAGCTGTGCCAAGAGGAATCTGAATCATTCCCTTCCGAATCTTGCAGAGACTGAGAGCGTGAGTATTAGCTGTCCATGAGCAGCAGCAGGATCAACTTTATGACTCTCTATGGGCTTCTCTCTTGACTTTATGCCTCCACGTCCCCCTGATTGCCTGCGAGCTTCTTCTTCTGTCTATACGGTAATTTCTCTACTGTGCGACAGAGAGTCGCGTGATTATGATGCAATCGTTAGCCTATTTTTACAAAAACTGCTTCTACGGGGCTATAACATAAGATACAAGGTAATGGAGCCTTTTATACATTGTCGTGTTTCTTTAGAAATAAACAATGGACAAATGGAGTTTTAAACGCCTCAGATGTAAAGTTATTCCTGTCAAAGTGACTCCAAAATGAACGGGAGTCAATGGAGTGCTAACAGCAGGTGAAGGCTTGCTAGCCAATGGCAGCAACCAGGGAAGCTTCGGTTTCCGGCTGATGGATTTCCCCCATGCTATTTATCCAGTCTTTCTTCAGTTCAAATCTCCCTCTTGATCGTTCTCTCTCCTCCACCGTCATGCCCCCTAATGCTGTTTGGCTTACACGTTTGTTGTTAGTGCAGACCGACTAACATCCAAACAGCATATTTCAAAAACTACTGATCCCACCTTTAATGAGACCAAAAAGGACAAGAGAATTGAGCTCTGTTTAGCTCACCCTTCTAAGAGGCTATTTGTGAAACTGATTGCACCTTTGCAAGCAGTCCCATCTCCATCTGCTCTCCATACAGTTTGATCTGCATTCTTCATCGACACTCTCTTCGGTCTCGTATTTTTCACTTGGTGTAATTTTATTCTAATTGGTGGAAGAACAGCAGTGATAAGGTACAAGTTGAGATCTGAACAAGCTGCTTGGAGCTCTAACTAAATCACCTAACGAATTAGAGGGGAATATAGCAAGTGAGTGTATCAGAGATTAGGAAAGGATAATTCAAGTTCACTGTCTTGTTCTCTGCCATTTCATTGTGAGACTGGTGGGCTGAAACATCTATAACCTTGAATGACCTTGATGAAGACTTTAAATGCCTGTTCACACCAAATTCAGTGACTAAGGGAGACATATTGGGGATGCATTGGCAATCATATCTGTCATGATCTGTGTGTTTAGTTTCATTTTGTATAATGGACTTTTAGTTTGTATTATAGTTTGTATTGTATTGTAGCTATTTTCTGTGTTTCCTTGGTTCCTAGTTTCCCGCCAGTCATTAGTTGTCATGGACACTCATTCAATCATCACACCTGTTTGTTATTTAGTCATCATCACTGTGTATTTAAGGCTACGTTCACTCACACTGTCAGTCCAAATCCAATTATTTGTGTATCCGATTGCAATCTGATCTAAAATAATTGGCATCCACATTGTGTATCGCAACTGTTCAGATCCGATTTGTGTGTCCATGCCACTCTTTCGTTTTCCGAAATATCTGCATTGGTTTATATGGCAATGACGTGGTGTTACACCAAAAAAAAAAAACTGCAACATGAAAGGATTTGCAATACAGATGTTTTATGATTTACCATATGATAAAGTATAGCCGCCGCGCTACTGCGTCTTATGAGGCAGCGGAAGAAACAGGGGGCTGGTATGAGTGGCTTTATTCTGTGCTGTCGTCTCTGCCGGTTTCAAAAAATGTCTCCGTTATATTGTCATTTTCTGCTCATCCAGCACTTTGTAACAACACAACCTTATTTCTGCAGCGACTTTCAGCATGTTTCCTATAACGTCTGACGTTTACATTTCACGTGGTGTGAGAAAGTCAATCGGATATGCACAAAAATCAGATTTGGACTGACAGTGTGAACTAAGTTCCTGTTTGTGCTCAATTCAGGTGCCCGGTATTGTTGTGTTTACACGATGTCACGTTGCCTTTCTTCATGTGGATTACTTGAGTTTGTTTAATTTAATAAATCTTTTGTTTTATTGAACATTTTGAACTACTCATCGTTATCATCTGGACCTAAACGTTACAATATCAGTATTGGCCAATTCAATAATTTGATTACTATTTTTACTGTGCCAAGTCTCAAATGTACAAAGTTACATTTGAAACTTGGCACAGTAAAAATAGTAATCAAATTACATTTGAAACTTGGCACAGTTGTAATCAAAATTATTCAACCCCCATGCCTGTTCACACCAAATCCAGTGACTAAGGGAGACATATTGGGGATATATTGGCCATCAAATCTGTCACAATCTGTGTGTTTGGTTTCATTTTCATGGACTTTTCAGAAAGGCTTTTATGTGCTGATTGTTTTTATTATTTTGTAGTTACTGTCGTTCTCCTGTGTAGCACTTTGAGATTCTTCGGAATGAAAAGTGCGTTATAAATAAAATATATTATTATTATTATTACTTTTAGTTTGTATATCTCAGTTAACTGTTTTCTGTGTTTCCATGGTTCCTAGTTTCCCGCCAGTCATTAGTTGTCATGGACACTCATTCAATCATCACAACTGTTTGTTATTTTGTCCTCATCTCTTTGTACATTTAGTCCAAAAAATTGACTGAATTTTTTATTTTAAAAAATTACAGACTATCAGCTTACCAGCTGTTTGCAATGAACAACTCAAAGTAATTGAAATAGCTCAAAATATGTTTCAAATGTTTCAAGTTGTTTCCCAGAATTCAACTGAAAATGCCACTTTTAAGCTTTTAGGCTGAGGTTGTTCTGTTTCTTCCACAAACGCAGTGGTTTTGTGAATGCTTTAGACAGATATGCACAGTACAACAGCAGAGGGAAGTGAGGCAGTCATCATTATCTAGCAATGAGTCGACGCAAATGACCTTTTAAATATGTGCAGAGATTAATTCATATGTCAGAGGAGAAAGCAAAGGAGGGTTTCGAAACCCCAGGCTAGATTACACAGACATGTGTGAAGGTTTCATGTTGTGTTGAGCTTCTTATTCTATTTAAAATGTTTGAATACTAACCTGAAACAAAATCAGTAGCTAATATTTGCTGATAGTGCTACATATTCTCATCAATAACAGACCGTAGTCATGGATATCCACAAGGGTAATGCACCATTCAGGATTAAATTCCATATCAATTCTGAAAAAAAAAAAAAAAACATTTCAGAAAAATATCATGAGCCTTCTGTCATAATTTACTCACCTTGTTCAGATATCTGTAAGACTTTAAGATCTGTAAGATCTTCTGTGCACTGCAAATTTGTAATATTTTTTATGATTTCAGCATAAATTCTTTTAATTTTGGTTTTATTAACATATGGAGTATTTCCAGAAATATTACAAGATAAATATTAATAATAATTTTTGAAAAGCTACATATTAAACATTTTATTTTGTCACCCATTATTTTTATTTCTTTATTCATTTTTCAATAAATTAACTTTCATTTTATGGACCAAGATGGAAGAACACATTTCCCAGAATGCTCTAATTTAACCAAGATGGATATAAACAACATGAAGCAGTCTAAATAGATGGAAATGTTAACAGAACACTTAAAATTAGCTGTTTTTGGTTATGCGACTAATACAATCACTGCGACTTCTGTGAATTTATTTTACATTTTCCACATCTGTGCTTTTCCAGGCAACGCCTATACATACATTCTCTCTGAACTGTGCCCTAGGACGTGAAGGAAGACCACCAAACAGCAAGGCAATGACTAAATGGACACAACATCATACCCTTTACGTGACTGAGCATATTGTTTTGTATTTATATTACATGTCCATCTCAGTACCTACTGTGTCATTACATCTGCTCCTTTTCTGAGATGTTCCTCATTGAAAAGTCAGTCCTTTTGAATTTTCTGTCATTTCTGCACCATTCAAAATGTGCTCTTGGTCACAAAGTGCTTTCAGTGTGTGAAATGTTTCAACGGTATAGAGTTATTATCGTCATTTACTCATTCACCCTCTTGCCAGTCTGATTGAAAGTAGACTGAAAAGTAGTCCATATGACATGTGTTATATCAAATGTTTTGAAGCCATATGATAGCTTTGTGCAAGACTAAAATTCAATCTTAAATTTAAAAGACTTAAAGGGATAGTTCACCCAAAAATGAACATAATTTACTCGCCCTCAAGTTGTATGTACCAAACCTGTATTTCTTTCTTCTGCTGAACACAAAAGAAGATATTTTGAAAAATGGGTAACCAAACAGTTGATGGGCCCTATTGACTTCAATAGTATATATTTTTTCTAATCTATGGAAGTCAATGGGACCCATCAACTGTTTGGTTACTGACATTCTTCAAAATATCTTATTTTGTGTTCATGCTGAAGAAAGAAATTAATACATGTTTGGAAAAACTTGAGGATGAGTAAATGAAGACAGAATTTCATTAATTTTATTTTAAACTATCACTTTAAATGGAAGTTATTTTTCATTGATAATCTTACCCTTTAGCCTGCAACCAGATCATTCTCAGTTGTAACTGAGTTATGGTCTGGCAAAGCACCCGGCAAATCATTTCCAGAGGGGCGTCACCAGCGCCATTTTAAAGGGGTCATATAATGCCATTTTTTTTTTACAAGTTAATATGATTCTTTAGGGTCTAAATTAAAAGTTTGTTAATATACTTTAATTAAAAATTCTCATTAGTATTGTAAGAAAACACTTATCAAAAACAGCTCTGTTTTCAGCACGCCATTTCAGTGCATATGCCTTTAAATGAAAATGAGCTTTGCTCACCCCGCCTCTCTGTTCTGTGCGTACTCAGTTTGTAACACAATAACACAATAACCATGACGCGTTTTTCATTATAAAAGTGGGATTAAGAATTATATTGAGAACGTCGTAGAAAACATGCCGTAATGTAGCCTACCCTGAGTGTAAACCTTAGCATTCATCGTGAACCGTGCAGCTAGCGATTTGCAAAGATTAATATAAATATTAATATAAAGGTCAATAAAACGTTACAGGAACACGAATTGGTACCGATCCTTTATTCAGGAGCAGCTTAGCAAAACCAGCTTTATACTGACCCTCGTTTATAAAGCAGTCTGGTGTGTGAAATGATTCACGCAAACATGAAAGCATTGACGTTGATCGTGGGAAATATTCCCTTCGAAAACAAACTCAGCCACTGCGTCTTCAGCGGTTCAGATTTAGGAACATTAAAATGACTGCTGTGTTCGTTATTACACCCAAGAACAGAACACCACAATCGCTTAGACAATTCTGCTCATAGACACTGCTCCAGTATCAACAATGACCGCGCCGGTCCGCGCGGAGTATGATTGACAGCTCGCTCACGAGCGAGGGCGGGTCTGTGTTGAAACGCTGCTGTCAATCAACAATCGTGGGAGGGGCGTCCGTTTTATTGACGTCACAAAAACGCACGGCTCAATTTGAGGCAGGGGAAAACATATAAGGAGATTAAAACAAAAACACTGGATGGATTTTTTATCATTATATGACGGTTGTGTACAGGCACTGCCAACACACATTTCAGTACAATCAACTTGTAAAAGTGCATGTACCATTATATGACCCCTTTAACAAAAAGGAAACGTTCAGATCGCTTAAAACAGACGCGATAGCTGATTCGAACGAGTGATGTTCGACGGCGGCATCCATCTTTGTAATGTAGGCTACAAAATAATCTGCTTCAAAATCCTAGCACTGTCGTCATCGTGTAAAGCCCGCCCCAACGTTTCTGATTGGTGCCTCGATTTCGACGGATTGGAAATGGGCTTGAATGAGCTCTTTGCCAGACTAACTTTCAGAGCAAATCTAAATTTGCCGGAAGTTGTCTGGGTTTTCCCAGACTACTTCTCCTTAGCAGTTCATCTTAAATTTAATTAACAGTTGTGTATTTTTAAACTTGGTCACGTGACATGCTAGAACCAACGGTGCTTGACTTTAAACTTGTTTGACAAGTTGTTTGTTTTTTGGAAATAATTGTTGTACTTCTTTTATGTTGCTTCCCTTGTCCTTTTTGGAGCGTAGCAGTAACAATCACCATTTGCTGTATTTGGAAAAGAGCGGCTTGGACATTCTTGCTAATACCTCATATGATTTAACAAATGTAGCCAACAAGTCATTTTTTTTCAGTGCAGTATTGTTTATATACTATAATAGATGTATTATTATATTGAATTAGCTTTATTAAATTGAATAATGTTTTCAATTAAATTGTGGTTGGTTTTAGTCATTTTGTTCGGCTTTTGTATATAGGCTCATTTGTATTAATTTAAAATAATACATATTAGTATAAAAAAAATATTATATTCAGCTTAAAAATATTCAGGTTGGCTGACGCGAAACGGACGTTCCGAAGCTTTTAGAGATCCCGAAGCGCAGATGTTTCGAAACACTGATCCGAAGCGTGATTCAAAACACCCATGTCACGTGACTACGGCTAAACGAAGCTTAGAAGTGTTTCACAAGTGTTTCGACTGGTGGCGTGGTCCGCTGAATCAGCGTTTGATTGACAGGGTCGGGAAAAGACTACACAATCTCACATCTGTATAAAAGTGAAGTCAACTCATCTTGACCTCGTGGGTTTTTTGTAAGAGGAGTTTGATTTTGAGATAGCGGATTTTTGGTGAGTGACATTTATAGTGCGATTTGTTTAGTTATATTTAGGCTTACATTTATATTTACACATTGACTGATAGGCTAGAGACAGACAGAGTATACATATAGTGACACATTAATAGATGCATAGAAATATAGACAGATACATTAATAGATGGATAGACAGACAGACAGACAGACAGACAGACAGACAGACAGATAGACAGATAGACAGATAGATAGATAGATAGATAGATAGATAGAAAGAAAGAAAGAAATGGAGGCTCCACAAAAGAGATGAGTACATCTGTGGGACCAGATAGATAGATAGAAATGGAGGCTCCACAAAAGAGAAGAGTACATCTGTGGGACCATTTCCATTTGGAAACCCCAAATAAAGTGAGATATTGTGATTGGCAGCTAGGCTACTGCAACAATACATCATCCATAATGCGCCATTTTAGGAGCACTCATCCTGCCATTTTGCAGGGTGCAGATGATGGTAGCATTCCCCCTGTACCTAGGCCTGCTACTGACACTGCTGGGCCATCTAAGCAAGGTATGCATTGTTTGAAATATAAATATAATTGAAATATAATAACAAACTGTTGGGACACTGTTTAGAAAGTCCACAGGCCTGTGTCAACAACCTAACGTCCCAATCACAACTGCCAATCATGTTAAAAACAGCTTCACTGTGAATATAATATAATATGCTGTCAATATAATATAATATTTTGTGAATTTATAGGTCTACATATGAGCACCCAATTTACAACAAAGACATCATTTTGGTTTTCCTAATAGATTTATGGATCAAAACTATCTACAATTAAGTTAATCTCAATTGTAGTTTTATGCGCCCTGCAGCGCCCTCTCGTCGTTCTGAGAATCAAGCAAGAACAAAGCTTCCTACTGCAAATGCATCGCCATGATTGCATTTAACTCCCTCAGGAGACGAGAGTGCTCTATGCAAACGCTATAGCTTCTATCCCTCGCGAGAGAGAATCAAGCAAGAACAAAAGCTCTTACCGTGAATGCATCACAATGAGCGCATCCAGCTCCCTCGAACACACTCCAACTGATTCTTGTCTTGCACACGCATAACAAACTGTGTCCTGAAGACAAAAAAAAGCTGATGTTGTGTCCTTCAGGTACCTCTTATACTCACAGGCGCTCCGCTTGTGATGTCATGGACAGCCGTCAGCCAAGAAATTTGCGTGTTTATTATACATATTCAGACATCAGTCACGCTGAGGGTGTTCCCCATAGCGTTATTGTCGAAGCTGCGTTGAAGTTCCACTTTCGAAAGGGAACCCTTCATATTACCAGTACATTGGGCCCTATTTTTATGGACTTTTCTTAGAGTGTAGAAGTGTTTTGTAAGTCTTTGTATGAAATCAAAAGCTCTGCTTCTTCCTTGTTGACCTGCACTCAACAGCATAAACCCTTTTATTCATCTCTAGCAAGGAGAAATTTGTATTACAGGCTTGTGACAAAACAAGATAATTTACACTGTCGCCTCCTTTAAGCGATCAAAGCATGCACCTGTGTCCTTTTTTCATGTTTCCACCTGGGTCTATTCACAGAGGAGAGAAAATGTATTTTTAATGACTGACTCACTCCTGTATACTGTATGTCTTACAGGTCAAGGATACTGCAGGTATTCAGCAGTTGTTTCAAGCTACATTGTTCCTTAAGTGAATTCAAAAGCTTTTTCTTGAAGATGCCAATCACAACAAATTCTGAACGCTGGTTAAAGCTATAAAGTTAACAATAACACGAATAACAGAAAATGTAACTTCAATTCCAAATTGAATTTGAATTCCAAATCTGCGTGAAAAAAAATCCTATAGCATCTAAATTTCATCGATTGACAGCACTAATTTATATATATATATATATATATATATATATATATATATATATATATATATATATATATATATACCGTATATATATATATATATGCTGTCAATCGATTAAAACAAATAACTAGATTAATCTCACATTTTTTTCTGTGATTAATTGCAGTTAAAACCCCTAAGTTTGTAATATAAGTTTTAATATTTTATAATGTAATAATTTCACAGTTAATCTCCAAATTAATGTAGAAACAACATAAAGACAATATAATTAAAATATTTGTTGTAATGGCATATTTTAATGAATGAAGGCCAGAATCACTGATACTAATATAACTGATGTCTTGATGAATTTTTTTTTTTTTTTTTTTGTATATTAAATATTAATTAGCCATTTAAAATGACTGTGTACTGTGATGGTATTCAACTAATTTAAGTATTAAGGATACTTGACAAAACGGAAATTTTGTGTTATTGTTCCTTCAAGTGCGAAAAAGAACTGTATTCTGGCACGCTGTTGCGCAGCGCTTCTGTGTTGTATGCCAGAACGTAGCTCACTATTGGCCAGCATCACACACATGACCAGCGTCGGGCAATAGTGAGCCTACGTTCTGACGTACAACCCAGAAGCACTGTGCTGTTACACTAGGTGAACTCACGTCAAAGGCCCACACAGAAGAAAATGAATAGTTGAATAAAGTCGTTATTTTTGGGGGGTTTTGCGCACAAAAAATATTCTCGTCGCTTGATAAACTTAAGGTTGAGCCACTGTAGCAGAGACTATTTATATAGAGACATGCCACTTCCTCAATCCTTAATACAACTATATAGGGAAAACCCGTAACGGCAAAGATGGCGGTTGTATGCACATGCCCCGCCCCTCCATCTGGAAAGCCAATCGTCTGCTTTTAACAGTCAAGCCGGAAAACATTTAAGCCTATCGTCTGGCTCCACCGACGCATGCGCACAGTTGAGGTTTGCGACAGTGGAAAATATGTTACTGTTTGAAAAGGCGGCAGATTTGATATGTGTTAGTTGTGTAAATATCAGCCATCCCAAGTCTCCCGGAAGTTCCGGGAGTCTCCCGCAGATTGATAGCGGCTCCCTGATGACCGCAAATTAGTTCAAATCTCCCGAAATCTAGAGCGAGCGAGAAGTAGCGCGCGCATGACAGAGAGCGAGAGAACCCTTGCGCATGCGCAGTAAAAGTATAACCTGTGGGGGAAAAGGGCGTTTTAAACCTTATTTTGGGGCAAAGTCATCAAACTTTTTCAGCGATTTTTATCATATTTTATTAGTGTTTGTATACATGCAGTTTTTATGTCCCGGTGACCAGTGAAAGTGCAGTTCTGAGTCTCTGCCCATTCATTTAGATAGGAGCCTGGTCTTGTTAGTCCGATATAGCTGCCCGGAGGCGTTGCCAAGATGGCGGCCGAGTGGCATGACTTGCCTAAAAGGACTTTGACTGTAGTCACTTGGACTATTTTAACGATGTCTTTAATAACTTTTGGGCCGGCAAGTTTCAATTACAATAGAAGCCTATGGAGGAGTGAGACAGCTCTCAGATTTAATCAAAAATATCTTAATTTGTGTTCCAAAGATGAACGAAAGTCTTACGGGGTTAGAACAGCATGAGGGCGAGTAATTACTGACAGAATTTTCATTTTTGGGTGAACTAACCCTTTAACGGACATGTGCACACAACGGGCATTGTAAGTCAACAATTCCCAAGTGCAACATGAAGTGTGCCATTTAGGACAGGGCCTTAGAGATGTACACTATGGCTTGCCAACCTTTGATAGATAAATATCTGTTGCTGTAGCTATTGGTTTAGTGAATAGTGTCACATTCTACCTTCTTGACTGAAATAAACATCACATCACTTTGTGAGTTATAGCACTACTGCAGTTCTGTCATTTGCCCTTGAGTAAAGCACTTAACACCAGGCTGCTCAAGGGGAAGATTGTCCCTGCAATTAATGTACCATAAGTCACTTTAAATGAAAAGCATCTGCCAAGTGACAAGGAACTAACTTCCATTGTTTGTGAGTCCAGTTTGGGTGGGTGCATTTAGAAAAGGGTTCAATGCATTTTAGAGAGACTTAGAAATTGCCAAAACTGAGCCTGATGGACTTGTTCTCAAGACACTTCTTGGTTGTATTTGCCATTTGGACTGGAACATTGTCTTGTTGAAAAGTAACATCTGAGCATTCCTCTTTAGATAACTTTTCAATTGTGGGAAGAAAGCCATTCTTCAATATTCTCCTGTACTTTTATTCATTTATTTATCATTAAATGACTTTTCACAGTGAAGTATCTCACACATACCAGCAGCTAAAAAGGCTCCCCACACAATGACACAGTCTCTTCTTCCATGCTTCACTGTGGTAGAGATGCATTATATTTCTTAGCAGATTTCTGAAGACATCGTTTCAAAGCATCAACATGCAACTTTCTGTTTCATTGTGATTAATCCCTACACAACTTCCCATATTCTGTCAAAAACTTCATTCTGTCTTTGATGTTTGTCTGAGACAGCAATGGCTTTTAAAGTAGTGCATTTACTTAAATTTGGCTAATTTCCTGACCAATGATTTTAAGGTGATTAGTGTTTAGCCATTTTGGGTTTGGCCCTTTTTTCCCCAGGAGTCTGCATACAGTCATTAATTTGCATTTCTTAATCATTTTATCTAAATAAAATGGATCATGAAAAAATGGCTTGTTTTTTTGTTAAGTAATAGCCTTCGACTCGCACAGTAATATCATCAATGAGAGGGAGAGAGGATTTTTCAGGAGGGATGATATAACTGCGCCGAGTCGAAGTGCTCCAAGCACTTGCTATGGTATTCCGCCATACATTATAGTTATCCATTTTACACGCTTAGAAAAGCGCCACGTTTTACTTTGTCACCATACTTGGTTATGCTATGGCTAAGCTAAGTGCTAACAAAGTTTCGCTGCAAGACAGAGACGAGAGGGGTATGTATCAACTCGTCTTAGTTAAGGGAATAACAGTTTAATATGAAAAAACGGGGAGTATCCCTTTAAAGGAAGAAACTGATTTCAAGAATTGAGGCCAAACCGTTGAATCAAAATGTTTTTAATGAGAAACATAAATCCAGTCATATTTGTGTCATATATATATATATAAAACACACACTGCAATATATATATATACAATTTGTAACACTCACCCTTATAAAACAATAGCTCATTCCCCATTTAAAATACAGGCGAGATTATGGGTAATTAAGGCTGGCATATGTTAAATGTGAGTTCTGTGAAATCCAGAGGAGGAGGGGCAGTTTGGGATGCCAGGCTCTGAGGCAGTCAAGGGCGATTATTGGGTGCTGCGAGAGATGCTGTCCTTTCAAATTAAGCGGAGATGCTGTCGACAGGGGTGAGAGACTTCTGGAGAAAATAAGACCCAGAGAGACAGCTGTGAGATGTGGAGGGTGGAAGAAAAATGCCAAATATGTTGAAAAAGGGGCTTTCACGACAGAATGCGATGGGAGCTGAGGTCCAATACAGAGATCCTGGATAGACTTCTCAGATTTAATTAGTGTCCGTATCAGCAACTGATGGGGGCTATGTTCCTGTGGCCAGGCTTTCAATCGACAGACCAACCATGAAATCAACTTGTTGTTCACATTTGTGTCTCTAATCTGCTTCTCTACTACAGCTTCTATGAGTTACTTAGTGAACTTTTTGCACTGCAACTCATGGCACACGTCAAGGTCAAATTGAAGGTAATTGCAACTTTTTATCTCACAATTCTTTTTGTCTCTCGCAATGTCAAGCTTATATCTCACAATTCTGACCTTTTCTTGGAATTCTGAGGAATAAACTCAAAATTGTGATGGAAAAAATTACAATTGTGAGATATATACTTGCAATTAAAAAGATAATTGTGACCTTTTATCTCACAATTCTGACTTTTTCTCGCAATTCTGAGTAGGCTATGATCTTCTTAGGTTTGATCAACTTTTATCAACAAAATTTGATGCGAAGAGCTGCCTTTGAAATCTCCTTCAAGAGAGTTTTCTAAGAAATGTACAGTATGGAAAACATTATGGAAAGTGATTTCTGAAATCTCATAACATTAACACTAATGAGATAAATGCACATACGTTAAACATCACACACAGCCCTTATATCCGATCCGATCTTATCTGCGTACAAACAGTACACTCACGTAAAGTGATACTATATAGAAAATCAGAACTGCCATCGCAAAATGTAACTATTTTATTGCCCAGCTCTTTATTTAAAGTTAGATATACAAGTATGTCCAACTTTATCTGCATACATACAGTAGGCTACTCGCGTAGGGCAATATATACTATAGTATATGGGATATAACTACTTTATATCGTCACAAATGTAAACTATATTATCATCCAGCTCTGATCTGCTAAATGCAGCTATTAAGGCATGAAGGTCCTCATGATCTCTGTGTCTCGTGTGTCATAGTTTTTTACCTTGATTTGCTCCTTGATTGGTTCCACAGGTGTTTTGTCTCCCCCTTGTTAGCCTAATGTGTATTTAGCCCATGCGTTTCTTCTGTTCTTTGTCAGTCGTTGTTTTGGCCTGTTGTCATATGGTTTGAATTTCCCTTGTGGTTCTTAGTTCTCTGGTTTCTTCATGTTCGGTGTTCCCCATCCTTTGTTTTTATTTGCATTTGGATCCTTGCATCTCTGGTCATTATTCACCCAGCATAACAAAGATATGGTCACACTTTACAATAACGTTCATTAACATTAATTTATTAACTAACATGAACTAACAATGAACAAAACATTTTTTACAGTATTTATTAATCTTTGTTAATGTTAGTTAATAGAAATCCAGCTGTTCATTGTTTGTTCATGTTAGTTCACAATGCATTAAATAATGTTAACAAATACAACCTTTGATTTTAATAACGTATTTGTAAATGTGGAAATTAATATGATCTAAGATTAATAAATGCTGAAGAAGTATTGTTCATTCTTAGTTCATATTAACTAAGGTAGTTAACTAATGAACCTTATTGTAAAGTGTTACCAAAGATTTTATAAACACTAACATCACAATTGTCTGTAAAGCTGCTTTGAATTGTGAAAGTCGCTATACAAATAAATTTGACTTGACTTGGCCTCAAGAATCATGAAACACAACAAGGGTAAAAATAACTGATCATTTTGATTAGAGGAGAAAATTCATTCTGACATGGGAAGACAACAATTTTTAAACGACAGCAAAATAATTACCAACAATGTAAATGAAAATTTTCTGTATAAGCCTATTTAAACTATTCGAAAAAAAACAAAAAAACATTTCCCTTTCGAAAGGGAATTCGCATTTGGGGAACGCCTCAGGCGTGACAGGTGTCTGAAATCACTATCAAATCATGGCAATCACATTGACCGGCGCAGGGGCGTAGCCACCATTTCAAAAGTGAGGGGGACAGAATGTCAAGTGTAATACCAGTTTTTTTTCTTCAGACTTTTGTTGAGGATTTTGCTTAATTAGCTTAATATGCTATTTATTTTTAAAGTAATAAAACAGAAAGAAAGTTGTCCAGTTCTTTATATTGCACATGCAGGGTTTTTCCTGGTTTAAAATGAGGCCAAGGTGGTAAAATCGTGATCATGTATTTTAAAAAGATAATAAAATGTGTGTTTTTTTCGTAGACCATCATATAGTCTGCTGTGGCACAGTATTTTTGTAGGTGGATCTCGGGAACTCTAGGGGGGTCCGGGGGGTCCCCCCCTGGCTTTTTTTTTTTCTCAAAGTAGAACAGCTGTATATTTTTATAAATAATTATTCTTTTATGCCAATAACAGACCATAAGATTGGTCCGATTGTTGTAATTTAATACATAAAACATATTCAGATCCCCATTCGTTTACACAAAGTAGAAGTAGAAACGGTGCATAACTCAATAGAATTCAGTTTATTTAAACAGATGCAGTGAGATGGATATGAAGATGATCATAAAACAACAACCAGAATGATGATGATTAGTTCAAACGTATGAGTTGCACCACACACACACACCTAATACCGGGTACACACTTAACTACTAGCTGAAACATTAAGACTGAACTGAACACACTCACAGACTTTACAATGACTGGAGCAGATTTTGAACATCAACTGAACGGTGCATTTGGGCATGATCAGTCGTAAGTATCAAATTACATTCATAATCGGCCTTACAGTCGTTAAGTGTGTCCCCGGCTTAAGATCGCTGATGAATGGAAGGATGAAATTGTTCTCTTATCTTAAAGATGTATACAGGAGGATAACGGAGCCAGGAGATGGAGATCGCAGGAGTGGAAGAGGTACACACGGAGGTAAGTACACTCTAAAAAATGCTGGGTTATTTAATCTACCCAACCGCTGGGTTAGGAAATGTTTTACCCATTATGGGTTATTTATATGGAATTTGGGTAACTTTGTTCAACTCATGCGTTGAGTCAAAATCCATCAACCCAACATATATCGTTTGACCCAGCAAGTGGGTTGTTTGTGCTTCGAACATCATCAGCACAGCACAGTCCACACACCGAGCGCTCGTCACAGCAGAGAACCTGACTGGTCGTCCAGCGAGGCAAATAAATAATAAAAGGTATGTGTACACTACATTTCTTATTCACATTGTATTGTGTTGCGTTACCTATTAAAGCAGTATCTTTATATTGTCGAGGCTAGTTGGTTGGTTTGGCTTTACTACGTAGTTAACGTTAGCCATTTAGCCGTTATCATGGAAGCACGGATAGCCTAACTTACACCTTAACTTATCCGTTTGGTCTTAATTATATTAATGAATTAATTAAACAAGTTCACAATGCCCATGGGCATATGGTCATGGTTGCAAGGCAAATTTGCCAGCTTGTTTCAAGCTAGCCAGGTGATTCACTCGTTTACTAGCCAACAGTCAGTTAGTTGCTTTGCTAGCTATATTATTTTAAATGGCTATAAACGAATGTGCTTGCTTTTGCTTAAGCTTTTAGGTGTTTGACTGATTAAAATATGTAAAAACAGTGAGATAATCTGATATGTCTGACTAAATGCATTTATTTAAGTTATGTGGTGACCCACAATAGATAAGAACAAATTCTTATTTAAAATGGCATCCTGGCAAACGACAAGGGCCACTTGAGTGAAGGGTTGATGTGACACGCCAAAGTATGCACATTTTGTGTAAAGGTGTTAACAGTTATACTTTAAGGGGGAAAAAAAAATCGCAAAACAAACTTTAGGAAAAATTCTAAAGATAAGTGTTCTGGAATTGGTTTTCATTATTTTAGATTAATTAATATGATTGAGAGGATTTAAATTTTTTTTTTTTTCGTTTGTAATAAAGAAATAGTCATTCAGTTCCATACTTCATACCAGTTGGTGGCAGTAATGCACCATATCATTGTGTGCCAACCGCCAAAAAACTTTAAAAGAAGAAGAAGACTCTCAATTAGGAGGAGGAACTTGTGTGTGCACCTGCGCGCCATTACATCTGCTGAGCGTTTGCTGCGACGTGACACAGATTTTTACTCATAA
This sequence comes from Tiaroga cobitis, assembly GCA_030578255.1. Classification (NCBI taxonomy): domain Eukaryota; kingdom Metazoa; phylum Chordata; class Actinopteri; order Cypriniformes; family Leuciscidae; genus Tiaroga; species Tiaroga cobitis. The sequence continues at coordinate 18,540,784 of CM060593.1, read as the reverse complement.
TTTTTTTCCTGTTATTTTGCAGGTATTGTTGTTACAACTTGATAATATGCACACGAGATCTGTAATGCAAATGTATATGTTCATACCGCAGATAATTCGGGTAATGACGTTCGGGGTTGTGAATATGTTGATATATAATGCAGACTGTCCTCCATTTTGTGAACGCTGTAACACGAGGTGATTGTGAAGTGCGTTTACGGTTATTCGATTCAAATTGATTCCAGTTAAGGTTATAGTCTTCGTTATGAGTTTACTTCAAATTTGTGTTTGGTTTATTAAGTGATCTATTACATATAAAGATCGGATGCACTTATTTTGCAGAACTGTCAGTCTATCTGTCTATTTTGCCTTCTGCGCGGGGCCTGTGACATTAAGAGATATATAATATATATGTACTCTCTGAAAGCTATACTTTGAGCAGCCACAAATATTATTGTGCAGTAAGAACAATTTACATGTAACAGTTATACAATTTGTCATATGAATTGTAAAGAAAGAAGGATTTTGGGATGCTAAATAAAATAGGCTTAGCTGGTATCTTCAAATTGGATTATTGTTGCGTTTGCATGGTGACATGAATAGGTAATGCAATAGAAATTGTATTTTTGCTTAAGCTCTTTTTTTGTTTGTTTCAGATCAATGGACACCTTTGTCATAAACACTTTGACAGACTGGCAACTGACAGACCTTGTGGAAATATTTAAAGGTAAGAATTAAGAAATATTGGGATAGTTTTTTTCCATCCACAGCATATGAAGTCTTTGCTACTCAAGCCCTTTTCAGACATGAATTCTTATGAAATATAATTTCCTCTTTTTTTCGATATAGCTTCAATATTATGTCAAAGTGACTCCAATAAATGAATGTGGCAAATGTCTTTTGTAGGCTTTCAGTGCTTCATACTGTTTTGTAATAAAAAAATAGGGGTGTAACGGTTCACAAAATTCACGGTTCGGTTCAATACGGTACACTTGTGTCATGGTTCGGTATGTTTTCAATACAGCAAAGAAATGCCAGAGAAATTTCCTTGAATTTTCTTATTTTTATATATTTTTTTTTTAAATTAAGACTAACATCATAAAGTATGATATTTTTTTCTTTGAGCAAAGATGGAGCTACAATTGACTCTTCTTAAGAGCATATAAAAAAAAAACAGCTCCTTGGAAAAAATGAAATGTAATATTTTGTAGTTATAAACAAATGTTTATTTTACTTCACATTAACATTTGATGCCTGCAATGTTATTCATAATGTTGAAATAAAACCAAAACATTACTTAAAAGCATTGTAGCCTACTATTCCTGACAAACTTCCAAAGTTACATTTAGTGTTACTACAGTAAATCCATGGTGAATGTTCCTGATCTGTGGACACCAGATAGTTCATTCATGGCACAATGTTTCTTCCTGGTTTCCACATCAGCGTTGTTTGATCCGTTAATAATGGAGAAATGTGAATTGTTTTTCACTAGATCTCACAGTGATGTTATTACTTCAGTGGCGAATTCAAATGCTTTCTTTACTGGATCTCTAGCGCTGTGTAGTATAAGATCGGCTCGCTCTGCTTTGGTCCAAACTGATAAACAGTCAGTCACGAGTAGCTCAGTTTTGTTACACTTACATTACGTTTGCCATTTCATGTTGTGGTCGCGGCAGCATCTCTTACATTATGAGCGCGCTTGTGACGCACTTACATCTGAAATAACCGTTATGTTTGAAAATGTGTACCTAACACAGAACCAAAAGCCTTGTACTAAACGTTTCATTACGAATACGCGTACAGTTACACCCCTAATAACAAATGATGGAATATGCATGTTTATTACTAAATCTTCAATTTTAATTACCCATACATTTTTGTTTTGTACTCGAAGATGAGTTTTGTTTTAAAAACAAAGATGTCTGTGTTTTCTATATCTTTCAGAGGAGGGGATTGATGAGGAGAGTTTTATTCTTTTAGATGAGCCTACCATCAACCAGTTAATCCCAAGAGCTGGCCCTCGGCTGAAGTTCCTCAAAAAATTTAGAGAACTTGTAAGATCAATGAAATGAGAAGCTCAATTCTTCAGTTTTAATTTCTTTGCGAAGATGGGTTATACTTGCTTTAAGTGCAAAAGGCTAATTTCAGGTGGTACCAATAGTCTTTTTATGCACTTACGTGCAGTACACCATGTGAAGTCCGCATCAACACATTTCCAGTGTAGTGAAAGTGGTTGTGGTAGGACATTTTATTACATGTGGTCTTTTAAAAGACACTTGGAAAAGGAGCATAAAGTAGGAAATACTCTTGATGACTCATTTGAAGCCCCACCTGTTGATGTACAGAATGTTGAAATGCTGAATGTGGAAATGGAGCCAGCACAGGGAGATGAGGAGGATTGGGATGAATTAGAACCAGAGGGTATTACCAATCGGGTGGCCCTCTTTTTAGCCCACCTTAAATCCAAATCTTCTATGACGTACTCAAACATAAACTTTGTGGTTCAGCATACTTCAAGTTTAATTAGCAATATTGTCAGCAGACTGCAATCAAAGACTATGTCTTTATTCCGTCAGTTTGGTCTTGATCAAAGCCTAGAGGTAGAAGAGCTTGAGGTGGAGTTCACAGAAGCAGCTGAGCCTTTCAAAGGATTGGAGACAGATTATAAACAGATGCAGTATTTTGCTAAATCTGGAAACTTCATTCAGCCAGTTGAGGAGCTTCTGTCTGGAGTTTCATATGTTCAGCCAATCGCCTCTGCCACTGGCATTGTCCGACAAGTTGCAGTTCCTGATTCATATCACCGTATTCCGTTAAAGAGCCTTTTGACCAAGATTCTTAAAATTCCTGGGATTGTACAGGCCATGCTGGAATGGCAGCGCAGAGATGGTGATGCAATTCAGGATGTTTTTGATGGGGAATTTTGTAAAACACATCCATTGTTCCAGAATGAGGTTTCAATCCCACTTGTGATTTACCAAGATGATTGTGAGGTAGTAAATCCGCTTGGTTCTAAGACTGGGATTCACAAGTTAGGACTTATTTATTTCATCTTGAAGAGCTTGCCACCAGACCTGCTATCAAGTTTGCAGTCACAGTTCCTTTTAGCAGTGTACAAATCTGATGACGTAGTGACCTATGGCCTTGATGCAATCCTGCGTCCTATCGTGGAAGAGATCAGGTGTCTAGAGAGTGATGGCATCTTTGTTAATACCCCCAACTATCAAGGTGTTGTCAAGTTCACGGTGGTCCAGGTAGTTGGAGACAATTTAGGCTTGCATAGCGTTCTTGGCTACATTGAAAGCTTCAGTGGAAACTATGTGTGTCGGTTCTGCAAAGCAGATAAAATGGGTGTGAGGTCTCTGACGCTGGAAGATCCTACTTTGTTGCGTGATCGCAATAGCTATGAGGCAGATTTGCGTAGAGCTGACTCCTCCCAAACAGGCCTGAAAAGAGACAGTGTCTTGAACAACTTGTCTTTTTATCATGTATCAGACAATGTGGCAGTTGACATCATGCATGATGTACTGGAAGGGGTGGGGCCCTATGAAGTCAAACTTGTGTTGAATTCACTAATTGAGCAAAAGTATCTCGCACTAGAAAAGCTCAATTACAGAATAACAAGCTTTGACTATGGATTTTGTGATAAGGGTAACAAACCTACTGTCATAAGCAATCTCAGAAACCCTGAAGCCCCCTTGCGGCAGTCAGCATCTCAAATGTGGTGCCTGCTTAGGTTATTGCCGACAATGATAGGTGACCTTATCCCTATGGATAACAAGCATTGGGAACTTCTACTCCTCCTACTCTTGTGCATGGAGTTCATCTTTTCTCCTTCGCTTACTGTAGCAGCAACACTATACCTAAGCAAAATCATTGAAGAGCATCACTCTCTCTTCCTGGAGCTCTATCCTCACCTACATTTACGGCCAAAACACCACTTCATGCTACATTACCCAGGAGTCATTCAAAAACTCGGACCGTTGAGGCAGTTCTGGGCGATGAGATTTGAAGCTCGACATGCATTTTTCAAACAGGTTAGCCATGTAACTGGTAACTTTAAAAACATTTGTAAAACCATGGCATTTCGCCATCAGATGATGCAGTGCTACAGTTTCCTGTGTGGAACTGTGTTGTGCCACAATACAGAAGTTGGTCCTGGGTACACTACATTTCTGGCCAACATTGAGGGATTTAAAGAGATCCAAAGTGGTCTAGAAGGTATTCCCCTTTTTAGTGAATTGTATGTCCCAGCCTGGGTAAAGTTTAAGGGAACTGAATATAGAGCAGGCATGACCGTATTCCTGTCCTATGATCCATATGGAGAGCCTCAGTTTGGTGTTATACTATCAGTTTTACTACTGGAGCAAACATCACATACACCAACAATAACACTTGTTGTAAAGAAGTGGGAAACACAGTGGTTTGATAGGCATTTATTTGCGTACAGTGTGATTCCCACTCAAGTTTTGGCAGCTGTAGATGTGAGCGAGCTGCTTGATTACCATCCCATCCATGCTGTCAAGTCGCACAGAGAGGATGATGATAGTTTATACATTTCCCTGCGTTATAGGCTTTTTTAGATAATCAGCGGACTGCCACCAGGTGTGCGTGTATGACACTTGTAAATAGTATTTTGACTAGTTTATAGATGTTTAAAATGCATAGCTTGACATTGTCTGCCATATTAGTTTAGTTTTTAGCCGTACATGCTATGTAAAGTGTCCATTGCTTGAGGATGATCAGTAATGGACTAATGGAATGGGAAGAACTAATGGAATTACTTCTGGGATGGGAAGAACTACTGGAACTACTTCTGGGATGGGATGACGTTACCGAACTCCTGGGATGTTCTTGAAATGACTACTGGGGTGTTATAAGTCGTACTGTAAGTATTTTTGTTTAATCACTTAACGTCTATCATCTGCTCCATGTACATTCTTAGTCACTGCCACATTTATGTTTTAGCAGTCACCTTTTTAAAGACACCTGCATGGTCCAAGAAAGGAAATGTCACCTTTTACAACTAAAAACTTGGCAGTTGGGTGATAAATTTGAGCAGTTTTGTGTCTGAAACCATGCACTCTTTTTCCAAATATATTGTAACAAATAATTGTTCGAAATATTGTCTCGAACCCTGGTCCCAATGCATGCTTCCTAACCGCAATGCCAAGAGGGGCAAGAGGTTAACCTCATTTACCAACCAGTTCACTACAGTATACATTCTGTGAGAATGCCAGCCGGTAGGCTACACATGTCACACCATGCATGCAGTTTTTTGATGTGGTAAAGAAAATGCACAGTTTTATCTTGACCCACCCCCCATCCCATCTGTCACCTTGTTTCCTATCCATCCAGGAGTTTACATTACTGATGCTTAGCAAGCTATTCTAGGTGGCTGCCACTGTTTATTATATTGAACTGGATTTTCTGCATAGGTTGAACCTGCTGTTGTCCCTGCTATCCCACCTACAATCTCTGATGTCACACCAACTGCCACTCCTCCAAACCCCATGGAGGATCAAGCAGCAGCTGTGGTACCAGTAAATCAGCTGATGGAGACAATACACATCATTCCACAGTTTGTAAGTTCCACTTTAAGACTTGGGTGTCACTTTGTTTAATCAACAGTAGGCTGGGCAATTAATCAAAGCCAAAATATAGAAACAATTGAATGTATCTTGTGTATGTTGATTGATCAACATACTTTTTTTTCCCTCTTAAATTAGCAAATCCACCTGGATAAAAACTAATAATTTTCTTATCAGCTAAATTCATTTGATTAGCACCTTAAAGACTGTTATGTTGCTGTACAATAGTAGTGATTGAAAAGAGTGAAACACATTGTGATGCGATGTGAGCTAACTGTTCATTATTTGAAATCAAGGCAAAGGTTTGAAATAATGGTGATATCGATTTTGAATTCGTATCACCCTTCACTTCATAAAGTAAGAGATCTGCAATGTTGTCTCTTGTGTACATTTTTTCAGGATGTCCGGCAGGTTCTTACAGGCTTGCATGATGGCAAGGGAATTGTTGAGAGCCTTGATGAGGATAATGTCATCACAACAAGTCAGAGACGTCTCCTCGTCCGTATCTTGGTGTCGTACCTCATTGAGAAATTTGGAGAGAAGTAATTAATTTTTTTATATATAGAATTGGGTTCCTGTTTAATACGCCAACATTCACGTTTTGAAATTGAATTAACATATTTCAACATAAGTAACAAGTACAACATGTACTTTCATTTTACTTAAATTAAAAAAGCTTTTTCTGTTTTACAGTCCTACATCAGAAACCAAAAAGGCACTAGCATTGGGTTTGGTTCAGTCGTTTTCCTGTTTGAAAGACTCATCAAGCAGTGGCAGCGTGAGTGTTTTTTGAAAAATGTCATTGAGATTTATTTGGGTTGTCATGATCCTCAAACTGATTCAGCTTGCTGTTTTTTTTTTTTGTTGTTTTTTCCTCAAGGTTGCAATCCAATTTGATTCGCAATTTTAACTTTACTTGGTTAACTAGAGTCAGCCGAGGGCTAGGTTTTTGCTAGATTTCAAATTTAGATCTCCTGTTTTTGGCAAATCATCACCAAAGAATAGACACTAGGCTTCGTGTGAAAATTATTGTCCCGCAGGTCCTTGTAAATATATATAAATAATATAATAATTGGGAATTTGAGGCTTTAAATTTGGCTGGAAGTCACAACCTCGACGCACTTGTTTTTGGCAACGGAGCGTGGAGCAGCATACATTGAGCGTAAAAGCTGAAACAGTTTGTTAAAGTACAGCTCACTCCTCCTTGAAACATATCTGTGCTGTTATGCACTAAGCAGCAGGAACAATAATTGATCTACTTCTCTGAGGACAGACAGACGTACAGACAAACCCTGTTCTAACCGTAACCCATGCTGTCAGTCAAACGTGCCTCATCTCTATTCCTTAAATTTAGATTTCGTGGCAGGAAATATGGTACACCCCAGGACGGAGCCACCGGCCAGCCACTGGATTCCTGGAGGAAAGGCTGCGGAACGTCAGGAAGAGGCTGAGATCAACCAGCAGGTCGCGGAGCACGGCACAGACAACATCACCACAAATGCCAGATAATGCTGCTCTTGCAAGGCCTGTCATACCAGGTAATTAAAAAAAAATATATATATTTATATATATATATATATATATATATAATATATATATATTTGAAGCGAAACATCCATATTTCAGTGACTGACAACTTTGTTGTTCTTTACAGAATGTACCATATCAGACGAACGTGCATCACAGTTTAAAGAATGGCTGAGAAACAATTCTCAGCCCCTCAGCCAGATAGAGACCTATATGGAAAACACGGCAGTCTACAGGGCAAAGTGGATCAGAGACAACAGTTGGACTATTGATCAAATCCTTGAAGAGTTTCCTCGCCTAATGACCAAAGGCATGGTAGGTATAGGGAAAAATGATCTTGCATATGAGGATACATTGTTTATAACGTATTTTAAGTGTGCCACGTTGAATTGGAATTAAAAAAATGTTTTCCATTTTATAGATTGCACAGGACTTTCTTGTCCTACATGGGGAAGCTGCATCCAAGCTTTTTGAAACTTGGCTGCCCGTTTATGCACAGAAGGTCCTGTACCTGGCAAGACAGGAGGGGAAGCTAACATTGCCCCTGGATGGTTTAACACCAGGTAATATATTGTCAGCAGATCTTGTAAATGCAGGGAATGCTATGGAATATGCAGGATATTTATGTGATTGCTGGTATTGTGAAATCAAAGGTATGCTATTTCACATCGTATTGACACCTATGTCTTCCTACAGATGGCGTTGGGGAACTCGCCCTGAGGCAGCTGCCAGGATTACTCCCCCCTACAACATACAAAGTTGGCCGCGGTGCGAAAGTAGTACGCCACACCAATTGTGAATGCAGCATGGCCTTCATCGATCATAAGGCTGTGAGTCCTCGAAGCACAAGTTTCTGAACAGGAAACTTTATTCATTTTATCAACATATCTGAGCTCAAGACTGCACGCACACATGCATATTCAGGTTTTAATATACTTTTGGGGACAGGCATCAAATATAGCCAGACAGTATTCGGAAAATAGCTGTTCTACAAGCTTAGAACTTGCTGAACTAAGTTGGTCAGTATCAAAGCATTGGCTTCTAGAACACCTCAGCAGTGCCACTGATTACCTCTGTACCACACTGCACTGATGCAGTAATTTGTTCTAAAACAGGCACCGACTAAGTATTGATTTCAGAAATTAACATTTATCAGAAAGTTGACAAAAGTTGAGCCGCACGCATTTTCTGAGAATGTTTATTTTAATGATAGATCATCAATCAATTTATGGCTTTTTAAGTCATTTGAGGTCTGAATCCTTTATTTTCTGTAATGTGAGCTATATGCTCTAACACTTGATAAATAAAGGTTTGGAATATTTCGTTATGAAATGTAGACTATTACAGTTACATTTTTTTACTAGTAGTCAGTAGACATTTGGTTCTTACTCGCACTCTTGTATATCTAACTCTCTTGTATTTTCTTTTTTAGCCTGGAATAAACATGGTCGAGTACCTCCATGAGGCCAAGGCGTCCAAGCCATACCCCCACGTCCTGACGCTGGGTAATGACCGGAGTGCATCCCAGGCATTCGTAATAATATCTGGACAGGCCCTGGAGCAAGAAACACTTCTTCAGGCCATTGATGTCTGTTTTAAGGCATTTTTTGTCTTTGACGTCGAATACCCAAAACAATGTGAGCATGTGTGGAAATTCGTGCAAAATGTGATCTATGAAATTCCAGGAGGGGAGTCAAAAATAGTTAAGTTTTTTAAAACTAGAATATTTGCTTGCAAGTAGCTTAATAGCAGCATTTAGGAATTTTAATTTGTTCAATATAGGCCTGTCGAGTGTTCATCCAGTTTAATCAAAATTATTGTTTTGCTCTGGATGTTCCAACCCAAGTGAACTGCGCCAGTTTCAGTATATTGTTAGGAACTGCACCAGTTCCAGTATATTGTTAGGAACTGCACCAGTTCCAGTATATTGTTAGGAACTGCACCAGTTCCAGTATATTGTTAGGAACTGCACCAGTTCCAGTATATTGTTAGGAACTGCACCAGTTCCAGTATATTGTTGTGAACTGCGCCAGTTTCAGTATATTGTTGTGAACTGCGCCAGTTTCAGTATATTGTTGTGAACTGCACCAGTTCCAGTATATTGTTAGGAACTGCACCAGTTCCAGTATATTGTTAGGAACTGCGCCAGTTTCAGTATATTGTTGTGAACTGCGCCAGTTTCAGTATATTGTTGTGAACTGCGCCAGTTTCAGTATATTGTCGATAATAATGTAATAAATTTTCAAAGATTCCATTGTTCTGTTTTTGTATTTTTTTTAAAGTGTTTATTGCATAATATATGCCTAAATCTCGCATGTATTCTGTTCTAGGTTTGTAGTTTAAGAGTTTTAAATGGGTAGTCAATTGCAATTTATTTTCTAAATTGTACTGTAATGTGTTAGACAATCTGGCATATGGGTTAATTTTACAGAGCATAATATGTAGTTAAATCAACCCTTAATTGTAATTAGTTTGACCCAGCATTTGGGTACGCTATATACCTAATATGTAGTTAAATCAACCCTTAATTGTAATTAGTTTGACCCAGCATCTGGGTACACTATATAACTAATATGTAGTTAAATCAACCCATAATTGTAATTAATTTGACCCAGCATCTGGGTACACTATATAACTAATACGTAGTTAAATCAACCCATAATTGTAATTAATTTGACCCAGCATTTGGGTAGACTATATAACTAATACGTAGTTAAATCAACCCATAATTGTAATTAATTTGACCCAGCATTTGGGTAGACTATATAACTAATATGTAGTTAAATCAACCCATAATTGTAATTAATTTGACCCAGCATTTGGGTACACTATATAACTAATACGTAGTTAAATCAACCCATAATTGTAATTAGTTTGACCCAGCATTTGAGTACACTATATAACTAATACGTAGTTAGATCAACCCATAATTGTAATTAGTTTGACCCAGCATTTTGGGTAGAATATTTAACTCATCTGTTGGGTTAAATATGACAGACCCATCTTGCTGGGTCAAATTAACTACTGCTGGTCTGGTGATATATTGATCCAGCGGTTGGGTTATAAAACAACCCAAGTTGTGTTATTTTTAACCCATCATTTTTAAGAGTGTATCCACAGATAAATCGCACATAAGCGATGGAGTAGGCTAGTCCAAGTCAAAGACCAGACAATGTGGTCAGTGATGGGAATAACGGCGTTATAATTAAACGGCGTTACTAACGGCGTTATCTTTTTCAGTAATGAGTAATCAAATGAATTACTGTTTCCCCCGTTACAACGCCATTACTGACAATAAAATGAGGCGTTACTATAGCCTATTGAGCTCACTGAAGATGTTTTCATCCGAGTAGTCTCTCTCTCTGCCATAGGACCTGCAAAGTTTTTTCTCTGGTGTGTGTGCGTGTGTTTATGAGGCGCCGGACTAGACAAAAGCGAAGCGAACGCCATCATTACCGCCATCATTAATTGGTATCATTAACATGATACCAATAGGTTACGAAGACACCCTCGGTCTTTCTCAAGCACTGTCGAGCGCGCTCTCTGACACACTCGGTCTCTCGCGCGCAGTCGAGTGCTCTCGACAGTGCTTGAGAAAGACCGAGGGTGTCTCCGTAACCTATTGGTCTCATGTTAATTAATTTACATGGTTATGCAAATAAAATAAAATAAATAATCGTTCTGGGAGCACTTCTTGCTAAGCTACAGTAGGCTGTGTCTGCCAGTTGTGAAGTTGTGTGACAGTTTTATCATTTTAATTTGCACTATAGGCAAGGCAAGGCAAGTTTATTTATATAGCACATTTCATACACAATGGTAATTCAAAGTGCTTTATATAGAAGAAATTAAAATAATCAAAACAAATAAGAATAATTAAAAAAGTTGAGATGGAAGAGATTGAGATGGTTTACGGTGCCACTGGACCTCTAGCCCAGGGACGTACTCTGCTGGGGTGGTGCTACACCAGTAATGCCCAGCGGGGCCCCCACAGAGCACGCTTCGCGTGCGCTGTCTGCTGCCATTACCCTTAACGACGCTCTCAGCGACTTCTTATACTCTCAGCAGTATAATTAACTTACTCCTTCACTCGCCTCATCGGAGTGAAGACTCTCCCGCTCTCCTTCAAAATCTCTTCCAGAGATTATAATAAAATATATATATAAATAATTAAAGCAGTACAGTAAAAACAGTCGGACGAACAGTGGCACAGTGCTCATTCAGTAAATGCATAGCTAAACAGATGTGTTTTGAGTCTGGATTTGAATGTGACTACTGTAGGAGCACATCCGATCTCCTCTGGAAGCTGGTGCCAGCTGCGGCTGGCATAATAGCTAAAAGCAGACTCTCCGTGCTTAGACTGAATCCTTGGTAAATCTAGCTGATGTGATCCTAATGATCTGAGTGATCTGTTAGGTTTATATTCAGTGAGAATATCTGCGCAATATATTGAGGTCCTAACCCATTGAATGATTTATATACCAGTAATAATACTTTAAAATCAATCCTAAATGTAACTGGGAGCCAGTGTAAAGACCTGAGAACTGGTTTTATATGTTCATATTTTCTGGTTCTGCTCAGAATCCTGGCAGCAGCGTTCTGTATGAGCTGCAACTGTCTTATGGTCTTTTTAGGAAGGCCAGTGAGGAGTCCATTATAATAATCCACCCTGCTGGTGATAAAAGCATGAACAAGATTCTCTAAGGCTTGATTGGAAACAAAGCATCTAATTCTTGAAATATTTTTCAGATGATAGTATGCTTATTTAGTTATTGCTTTGACATGACGAGACACACCAAGATTCCTGACTTGATTTTTAGTTGTTAGACCCCTAGCGTCAAGGTATGCATTCACCTTAAGAACTTCATCTTTGTTTCCAAACGCAATGACTTCAGTTTTGTCTTTGTTTAACTGAAGAAAGTTTTGGCACATCCAACTGTTTACTTCATCAATGCATTGGCACAGGGAGTCAATGGGGCTGTAGTCGTTAGGCGATAGGGCTAAGTAAAGCTGTGTCGTCTGCATAGCTGTGGTAAGAGATGCGGTTCTTTCTCATTATTTGGCTCATTGGGAGCATATACAGATTGAATAGAAGTGGTGCAAGAATTGAGCCTTGATGGACTCCGCATGTCATGGATGTCCACTCAGACTTATGGTCTCCTATACTCACATAATAACCTCTCCCTTCTAAGTATGACCTGAACCATTTTAGGACTATGCCAGAAAGCCCCACCCAGTTTTCCAGCCTGTCAAGAAGTATGTCGTGATCGAAAGTGTCAAATGCTGCACTGAGGTCGATTAGTACCAGTACTGATAATTTGCCTGTATCAGTATTTAAGCGAATATCGTTTATTATCTTTATGAGCGCTGTCTCTGTGCTGTGATGTGATCGGAAACCAGATTGAAAATTGTCAAAGTATCCATTCAAGCTTAAGAATTTGTTCAGCTGATTGAAGACAACTTTTTCAATGATCTTGCCTATGAAAGGAAGATTTGAGATCAGTCTATAGTTGCTTAAGATGGCCTTATCCAGATTGCTCTTTTTCAGGAGGGGCTTGACAACTGCAGTTTTCAGGGAGTTTGGAAAACTCCCAGAGAGAAGTGAGGCATTTACCACTTCTAGGAGATCTGCTTCTAAACTGTTTAACACACCTTTGAAGAAAGATGTGGGAAGTGCGTCAAGGGCGCAGGTTGATGTTTTAAGGTGCTGTACGGTTTCTTCCAAAACTGTGCCTTCAATTTCTTCGAAAACAGACATAGTAACTACATTCTCAGGTTGTGGTCTGAACTGTCTGACCCCAGAGCAACTCAAGGATGTGCTGATCACCTTTCTGATATTATTGATTTTCTCAGAGAAGAAAGAAGCAAACTCACTACACTTGCCGTCTGAGAGCATTTCACTGGGAATCTGGCTTGGGGGGTTTGTCAGTCTCTCTACAGTAGCAAAAAGAGTGCGTGTGTTGAAGTTGCTGTTTATAATATTCGAGAAGAAAGTCTGTCTAGCTTTGCCTAGTTCAATATTAAAAGCATGGATGCTGTCTTTGTAGATGTTATAGTGGACTACATGTTTTGTCTTCCGCCACATGCGCTCTGCTCTTTTCATATTTTGCACGGCTGTTGAGTTTCTCCAAGGTGCTTTTTGCCTACCACTATTCTTCCTGACTTTCACAGGAGCAATATCATCAATTACACTTTTAACTTTTGAGTTAAAAGAATCAAGGAGAAAGTCAGCAGATATGCTTGGTTTTAAAGATATAGCCTTCATAAATAGCACACTAGTGTTCTCATTTAAGCATCTCTTCTTGACAGACACAGATCTAGCTTCAATGGAAGGAGAGATCAATACATCAAAGAAAATACAGAAATGATCAGACAGTGCTACATCCTTAATAACAATCGATGAGATGTTTAAACCCTTACTGATAAGTAAATCTAGAGTGTGTCCACGATTGTGTGTGGGACCATGTACATGCCGAGTCAGGTCAAAAGTTTTTTAAACGGTTTTGATTTCTTTTGCCATATTGTTTTCTACATTATCTATGTGAATGTTAAAATCTCCAGCAATGGCAAAACAGTCAAACTCTGAGGAAATTGTTGATAGCAGTTCTGTAAAGTCCTCAGCAAAGGTTGGAGAGTATTTTGGAGGCCTGTAAATAATGATAAGTAAAATACGTGGAGCACTTTTAACACACTACCCAGATATTCGAAAGACGGGTAATTCCCAAATGATATTTGCTTACATTCATAGACATCTTTAAAAAGAGCAGCTAAGCCCCCGCCTCTCTTACCCGCTCTGCAGACACTCATAAAAGTAAAGTTAGGAGGGGATGTTTCATTGAGGACTGTTCCACTGCAGCTGTCTTCTAACCAAGTTTCATTTAGAAACATAAAGTCCAGGTTGTATGTGGGTATTAAATCATTGACTAGAAGTGATTTATTTTTAAGTGAGCGGATGTTTAAAAGTGCTAACTTAACAGTCTTACTTTTTGTCCCCACAGCAATCTTAGTTTGGCGTGTAATAAGCACCAGATTAGATGGGTTTGCTGTACGTCTTTTGAAGGCCTTAGATTTTCTATCATGAAATTGAACAGCAATAGAGAAAGATTCAGGCACACTGGGTTCCCGCTTGTTTTGTAAACATTTAAAAAAGTTACTGTTATCATAGCGGGGACCTGACACATATCACTGAGAGCTCGTATCAGTTGTTTTTGGTTCACCTCGAGCCGATGGAGGAGGGTGTGAGCCCTGGCGCTGTGGCAGAGGCCGAAGAGCTCTCACTGGAGGAGGGGGAGGAGGTGGGGCTGGGCCCGCAGGCTTTGATGGTTGTGGGGCCTGACGTTTTTTGGTTGACCTCTGGGGGCTTGCAGCAAAAGAGTGGGATAATTTGGTGCCAGCATACACCAGTTTTTACATTTTCTCTGAGAAGCACAGAAGTGGAGATGCTGGAGAGAGGGATAACGTGTCTGGGGAGAGGGGCTGTTGCTCTGGTGTTGTCGGAGGCTGTAATATGCTGTCCTAGTTTTCCCTCGCTGTTTTCCAGAAAGTTGTCCTTGGGAGCTGAATCTTGGAGCAGTTCTAAAATGTCCCGGTCTGTCTGTGGTGAGCTCTGTGGGAAGGGCTCTGCTGAGATTGTGTACATGAGGCAGAAGTTGTTGTGGCTGCATGGTGTTGTCGTTGTCCTTGTGTGATATGTCAACCGCATGTCCATTCAGGTGCTGACGTGAAGTCCATACTCATACTGTGTCATTCATACTGTGTCCAGGTGTGTGTGTGCCATTCAGGTTGAGTAGATTGTCACACACTGCAGAAGGATGATAGAGGGAGAAGTAGATATTGTCCTTTAGCACTCTTGAACCAAGTTTGCTTGGGTGGAGCCCATCCTGTTGAAACAGTTGCCTCTGACTCCAGAAAAGATTGAAGTTGTCAATGAAGTTCACTCCTTTTATATTGCAGGTTTTTTGCAGCCATGTGTTGAGCCCAAGCAACCGTGAAAACCTGTTTGTTCCTCTTGCTGGGAGTGGTCCACTGATGAATGTCTGAACTTTCAGTCTTTTAAGTGTTTCAAAAAGTTAATTGAAATCCTTCTTAAGGAGTTCTGACTGCTCTTTATGAATATAATTTTTCCCCACATGAATGATGAGTCGATTTGCAGTCTATAAAGAGTGTATGTATATTTTTTATTATTATTTATTCATTTTTGGTACATTTCTTAAGAAGCATAATTTATTTTTAGACTTATTTGTTGGCCAGTTGTGGTCAGTGCAATATTAAAATTTCTTAAAAGTTAAAAAATTAAAAACATTAAAAGTTCTAAACCATCTATTATGTTTTGGTGTTCTACTAGTAATGATGATATTTAAAATAATATATTGAATTTAATAGGTGTCTCTCACATTGTCCCACAGCAACATTACAATAGTGTACAATGTTTTGTAATAATAATTTATTCTATTTAGTGTCCATTTCATTAATTTAACATATTTAATATTGGGGGCATCCAAGTTATTTGGCATAGGTCTATTTGAATTTTTTTTTTTTTAAAGTAACGCAATAGTTACTTTCCCTGGTAATTAGTTACTTTTATAATTATTTAACTCAGTTACTAACTCAGTTACTATTTGTGAGAAGTAACTAACTGTAACTAATTACTTTTTTTAAGTAACATGCCCAACACTGAATGTGGTGCAGGCTTTTATGCAGCATGGTGAATGATATGATTGATCACAGACCAGGTGGTGGCTATTGGAACTCGGGTGAAGGTGAAGTGAAGAAGTGAAGGTGGAGCCTGGCCATTCCGTGACGTATACCTAGGGGGCTTTTACACTGGGCTCGTTTGCTGTGGTCCGAGCCCGAGCGCGTTTGTTCCCGGCGCCCCCCGCAGCGTTGGTCTGGTTTCACACTCAACTTGATTCTATCGAACCTTGGTGCGTTTGCGTGCATATTACGTCATCGCAAACGTGCATGGCGCATGATAGAAAACAGAACGCGGGGCAATATTGTGTTTTTTTATTAATTCGCTGCTATTATGCGCAGTTGAGTGAACAATACAGGTTTACTGTGCGTGTTTCACATAAGGTGGACTTCTGCTGCTTGCAAACGGACTCTTTTGAGGTGACAGTGCATTTCCAAATTTGGTGCCCTGATTTCACGCGCAATGCACGAATACACTGCAGGCTCACTCTCGCTCGTATCCAAGGTAAATCATCAACACTATCATCCCTGACAAGTGTTTTATTTAACTGAATACATCACAATAAGCTAAAACGCATGCGCAGGTCACTTTACTTCCTGAACAAGTGCACACCCGAGTCCGTGCTGCTTTCACATTCACGCGAACCACGACACGGTTCGGGAGCAACTGAACTCAGACCACCTCCTCCAGGTAGTCTCGGGTTCGGTACCCCAGTGCGCACCCGGGTCCCATGACAGCGTTCACATTAGCGATTTTTCATGCGAACCGTGCCCCGTTCCGAACTAAACTGCCAGTGTGAAAGCCCCCTTAAGTTCCTCTGTTTCTGTTCATTGTTGTCGGGTCTCATTCATGTGTAGATTTGTTGTAGGCCTTACCTGTGGATTTATTAAAGACTGGCTTGCATCTTGCTCATTATGTTCGTGTGTTTTTCAACACAGCTGCGTGACAGAAGACATGACCTGATAACGCTACCGTATATTTTTTGTTCTTTTCGTCTCGTGTTTTTGGGGTTTTGTAATTTTTTTTTAAGTTTTTCACTATGGACATTCCTACTTTTCTGTTAATAAGCCTTGAACAAGGGAATCTCTCCCTCCAGGAACACTTAGGGGATTTCCTTTTTTTTTTTTCGTCACTGAGGCTCCGTCGCGGTTGCCAAGGTCTCCATACTGTCACACTTTCACTCAGTTTGGACTTCGTTTCAGTTTGCACATTTTCCCTGTTGAGTATTGTTATGGTTATTGATTTGATTTCGTCATTTAGCTCAGGTGTGGGTCATTAATAATCCTCGTTTGCATGTACACTTAAAAGTTCCTCTGTTTCTGTTCATTGTTGTCGGGTCTCATTTATGTGTTGATTCGTTGTAGCTGTTTTCTCTGTTTAGATTACTTGCCTGTGGATTTATTAAAGACTGCCTTGCACATTCTTCATCGTGTTTGTGTGTGTCTTGCAACAGTTGCGTGACAGTTTATTAATACAAAAATAATAATAATTTACACTTCGTTCATATAGTGAAGATTGTGAATACATTTGAAAACATGGAAAAAAATTGAAAAGGAAAGTAATAAAATACCAAACAACCCATAACAATAGTGAAATAAAATATATAAAGCAAAAAAAAAAAAAAAAAAAAAAAAAAAAATCTACATTTTAGCTTGTATCTCAATGACTTTTGAAAGAATATTTTTGTTTGCCTAATGCTGCGGCAAGCATATTGCAAGCCTCAGATGTTATATTAAAATGCTTCTTCATTAGGTAACAATTTATAAAGGTCCATCATAGGTAACTATGCAGGAAGTAATGCAGGACAACACTTCAGTTAACTTATGGAAACAAGATTAACTAATCAGTAAGTAATATCAAATTTAGGACTGAGATATTTCCTTATTAGGTCAATAGTTACTAAATGAGATTAACCTCAATAATAACTATCAACTAATTTTGACAGATTAAAAAGAATTACTAATTAATATCTAATCACAACATTAACGTGAGCAATTGTCTTTTTTTTACTCTAACCATGGTCATAAAATACATCGCTAATTACTAAAGTGTTATTAGTCTTTCTTTAAGAACTACTAGTGATCTAGACCATTATTTTAAAGTGAAAAAAAAAGCTTTAAAATAATGGTCCAGATAACTAGTGAATGAAAAAAATACCTCTAAAACCAAGGCCACTGAAAAAGTATGCTTTCACTGTTCTACAACCTAGCTTAAAAACGATGGTGTATATAGCCAAAAATACATTGTGTTCGAAGGCTACAGTTTGTCTGCCTTGGCTCCGACGCCTGGGTGTGTTTTTGTATTTTTATGTGACTTTTGTGTAGTCTAGCGCAGCATTTGCATTGCACTAACTGTAACTGTAACATTCAGGACAGTTTCTGTGGAAATGAAATTTGTCACAGCATGTGCACAGCACAATGATCTCTGTTTGTCTAATCTTCAAGCTCCTGCAAAGAAAAGCAATACAAATGGAGCTGAGGCTAGTGTTTTCAAACTGCCAATATGCAATCTGCTCAAATGTCTTTAACGACAGACTTTGTCATATATCCTTGACTTTCTGCTTAATTTTGGCCGACATCTAAAAGCTGTCTGCCTCCAAACGCTCACATGCAGGTCTGCTCCCTGAATGACAAATGCACATGGCCAGCATGGTGTCAACCAAGGAACGCTACTGAATAAAGTCGATTCAAGGCTCTTTTGAAAGTGCCAGAAGCTTTCAAATGGAGAACAGCATAAGCTGGATGTGAGGACATAACCAGTAGAGATAAACCCATTTTCTACTGAGAAACTGTGTCAATCTGGCGCCGTTCCAGACCTCTCCACTGAAGAAAAGATTTTTCTGTGCATTTTTCTGTCCTTTTGGCTCTGCAAAAGTCCCTCAAATAATTCAACTTCAGGTGAACAGCAGTAACATTTTGGTGGGAACATTTTTATTTTCTTTATTTTTTTGCCTGTGAATAAATAGTATTTTGTAACATACATGCATACAATCCAGAGAAGATGGCTTAGATTAGGGAAAATGTAAAAAATGCCACTACAGTTCAAAAGTTTGGGGTCAGTAAGATTTTTTTCAGTAAAATATTAATATTTCTATTCAGCTAGGACACAATAAATTGTACAAAAGTGACAGTTAAGATATTTATAATCTTACAACAGATTTCTATTTTAAATAAATGCTGTTCTATTTCTCAAAGAATGCTAATATTTTCACAAAAATATTAAGCAGCACTAAGCAAAAATATTCAACATTAATAATAATAATAATAAGACATGTTTCTTGAGCATCAGATCAGCATGATTGATTTCTAAAGGATCATGGTGACAAGACGAGCAATGATGCTGAAAATTCAGTTATTAGGAAAACTGTTATTTTAAATTGTAATAATAATTTTATAATATTAAAAATACAGCCATGGTGAGTATAAGGGACTTCTTACAATAACATTAAAAATGTTATTGAGCCCAAAATTCATTCATTAGGATTCTTTTATGATTTAAAAGAACAGCTTTCCTGTGGAATAGAAATCGTTTGTAGCATTATAAATGTCTTTAGAGTCACTTTTGATCAATTTATTGCATCCATGTATTTAAGCATTTATGATGTTTTATTGTGATTTTTGCTCGGAGTTTGACAGCCCCTGGTCTCGATCCACTTACATTATATGAAAGAAAGCAGCTAAAAAAAAAAAAAAGTAATCCCAGTTTGGAAAGACACAAGGGTAAAATAATTAAAGAATTCTGAAACGAAAGAATAATATAAGGATCACTCTACCTCTGAGGATCAGCAGTGTTGGAATTCCATTTGTGCACATTGGAATGATGAATTCAATATTTTAATGATGAATTACAATGATAAGGCTAAAAAAATAATTACCTTCTCAGACAATCTCCTGACTTATAGGAGCTGAACTGAAAAATATAAAACATTGAGGTAGCGCTGCTGCTTCTGTTATTCACAGACCTACCTAACCTACTTCTGTCTCATGATCAGTATTTATTATACCCACCTCAATACCCTTGAACTCATAACCTATTTTAAAAGCCAAACATATTTTCAGTTCAGGCCTGAAGGACAACAGATAACCACATGTTTGAGGTTTCATCACTTTCACCTCTAACTAATAAACAAAATCTAATGACTCCTGCACACTCTTTGACCTATTTTTTCCTTAAACTGGGCCACTGTTAGGCTCTCTCTCTATATATAATTCTATATATACTCTCTCTATATATATATAACTCCCTGTTTCCTTGTGATAAAAATTAACCTATAAGTAGACCTGACCTTCTTTGTCATTATTTCACAGACACAATATGTAAAACTGTGTGCTGTTTGACAGAAAAGAGGGTGTATGTCACTGCATTCTTTATCATGAACATTTTATGGTACTTTTTCCAGCAAACTGAGGATCCCAAGAGGATTCATTCTCTTGTAACCAAATTTTAACCTTTATCTTACCATAAAAATGTCAAAGCTGATCTAAAACGAGTAAGAGATTCTCCCGTGTCTTATTCATGAAGGACAACAAAAAAGAGAATCTTTTCACTTTTCTCAAAACTGTCATCGTACGTTCAGCACAATAATGAAATAACATGGGGGAAATAACATTGAATAAAGTGCATTTTATAATGAGTCTAATTTGCATAGAAAAGATGAAAAGAATGACAATGATTTAATTTAAATATGCAGCACTATTTACATAGAAATTATTTAAAACAAACTGCATGCAATAGTGCCACAGCTGTTGTCACTGGCCTCACTGTTTTATTTGATCCAGCTATCCAGTCACTAAACACTTCCACAATAAACACCACAAAGGTGCAATTTATGAAGTTTAATCATGAAAAGTGTGAAACTACAAAGAAGAGAAAATACACAAGCATGAATTTCACAAAATAGATAAATCATCAAATAAATGAGCTTTCTCAAACACACAAGGCAAATAACCAACAACAATAGGCCTACAGTTGTATATCCACAGCATAGATTGAGACTTTGCAAACTTGAGTAAAAAAAGGTAACAGACATGCTGAATTAAATGCTACTTTACATAGCACATATAAGTACTCATAATGCTCACTAAACAAAATCAAACAGTCACTTACAGATATTGGATTCCAAAGGGCTTTGATAGGCAGGATGAAGCTGGATGTCTGCAACCACATGGAGCACCTTGCACAACTAAAGCACTGAAGAAATTCTTCTTCTTCTTCTTTGTCGTTTTACGGCGGTTGGCATCCAACATTAATGGTGCATTACCGCCACCTACTATACTGGAGTGTGGACCGGACATAAAATAAATACATAAATAAACCATCAAACTAAAAATAACTTTTTATTATTTTTCCTCTTTTTCTTTTTCCTTCTTAAAAAAAAAATTTAAATAAATTTAAGCATCCTAAATCCTTTCTGCCAGTCTTCTTTCTTTTAAGAATTGAAATACCAATGCACTCACACCATTTATCGATTTCCCCAGCAATTCCCTTAGTGAATTCCCTTGCCCCCTAACCTTCTTATACCCTCTTTCATCTTACCTCTTTCCCTCACATATTTCTGACACTCAAAAATCACATGCTCCACAGTTTCAATATTTTCACAAAATTCACACCTACCCGATACGTGCTTACCTACAATAATGTAAATACTTATTTAACCCACAATGTCCTATTCTTAATCTCGTGAAGATAATTTCTTCCCTTCGCTTCCTTCCAGTGATCCTCTCTGTCCCAATCTTTTGTTGAATGTTATATAAATGTCTTTCTTTCTCCTCCGCATCCCAGTGTGCCTGCCACTTTTTAATAATTTTTGACCAGATTTGTGCTTTCGCTTCTGCTTTACTTATTGTAATTACTATTTGAACCTCTTCTTCTTTACTCGCTTGCTTTGCCAATCTATCTACCATTTCATTACCCTTCACTCCCACATGTGCTGGAACCCATGTAAACTTTACCGTTATCCCCATCTGACATATCCGTGAGTGAATTTCTAGTATTTCATATATTATGTCCTGTCTCGCTTGTGACTTAAAAGAATGCAAACTTTCCAGAACTGCTCTTGAGTCTGAACATATGACAACCTTTTCTGGTTTGACTTCTTCAACCCAATTCAATGCCAACCAAACAGCTACCAATTCCACGGTGAATACTGATAAATTATCAGAGATTCTCTTCTGCATTTTCACCCCCATCTTTGGTACACTGAAAGCAGCTCCAGCTTTTCCCGACTCAAGGTCTTTAGATCCATCAGTAAATATGACCAAATATTCACCATACTTGTCACTCATCCTATCACAAAATACTTGACATATATCCACCTCCGCTCTATTTCTTGAGCGGGTATTTAAAATCTCTAGGTCCACATTAGTCTGCCAAAAAAGCCAAGGTAGTCTGACTGGCAGTGGAACTGTTGGGCTAAATTCCTTTCCCTCTAATCCCATCTCTTTCCCAATAGTATCACCCACCCATCCAAAACTCTGAATTTTAACCCTTTCATGTTCCCAGCATACCTGCATAACTGCTCTTGTGGGGTGAGACCTACCCTGTCCTTGCAGGTTTGCCCAATAATTGGCTGCCAGTTGTTCCCTTCTTAATTGTAGTGGCATCTCACCCATTTCTACCTGCATTGCAACTGCAGATGATGAACAAAACGCCCCAGTACATATCCTTAATGCTTGTGTTTGCACCACATCCAACTTGGCCAATATTGTTCTAGCTGCATCTCTGTAAGCTATACATCCATAATCTATTATTGATTTAATCAGTGCCCCATATATCCTCTTCATTGCTTTTCTATTTGTGCCCCAGTCCACTCCTACCAAACACCTCATCACATTTAATACTTTTTTACATTTAACTATAACTTTCTCAATGTGGCCGGCCCATGTCAACCTAGCATCAAACACCATTCCCAAAAATTTAAAGGACTCAACCCTCTCCAGTACATTTCCATATAATTTAAGATTGATCTCTTCATCCACCTTTTTCCTTGTAAAGAAAACCACCTGCGTTTTTTCCCTTGAAAATCTAAAACCCCATCTCAGTGACCACCGCTCTACAAGATCTATTGCTTCCTGGACCTTTCTAACTGTATACTTTATGTTCCTTCCCATTTTCCACATCGCCCCATCATCAGCAAACAAAGATCTTCCAATCCCAGGCCCTGCATCTGAAAATACATCATTTATCATGATGGAGAAGAGCAAAGGACTAATCACACTTCCCTGAGGGGTCCCATTTTCTATGAGGTAGCAGACATTTCTTTTCCAACTCTCACTCGTATGGATTGTCCATACAGGAAATCCTTCACCCAGTTAAAACCCCTACCTCCTATTCCCATTTTATCCAGTTTAATCATCAGTCCCTTATTCCACATCATGTCATACGCTTTCTCCACATCAAAAAACACTGCTACCACTGTTTCTTTATTGACCTGGGCTTTCCTTATTTCATCTTCTAGGCATAACACTGGATCCATTGTTCCCCTCCCCTTCCTGAATCCACTTTGACATGATGTAATTAATTCCCTCTTCTCCAAAAAATAAACCAGTCTGTCCGTTATCATTCGTTCCATAACTTTACACACATGCGATGTTAACACAATTGGCCTATAGCTGGTAGGTTTTGTCGGGTCCTTCCCTGGTTCTCTAATTGGAACTACAACTGCTTCCTTCCAGCTCTTTGGAAGCTGCCCATCCTCCCAAACTCTGTTATATAGCCTAAGCAGTATACCTAATGCTACCTCACCCATACAAGAAAACATAATATAGCACATTTCATCCTCTCCTGGTGATGTCAAACCTGCTCTAGCAATAGCTCTTTCCATTTCTGCCTTAGAAAATGGAGCACTCAGTTCATCTCCCACTTCCTCCCTTTTTTCCAAGACCCCAGGATATGCCTTTAATGTCATTTCCCTTCCTTTCCTCCACTCACCCTCCATGTTGTCAGAGCTATGTCTTGCCACAAAAGCTTTAGCCATCATCTCTGCCTTCTGTTACTGCCCTCTCCTCCCCACTGACCAGTACAGGGTAGTCCCACTCCCTCCTTATTCGCTCATCTTCTTAATCATACCCCACACTTCTCCCACAGATGTCTGTCTTCCTATAGAGTGCCGAAGTTACGACGTCACTCTGTAGGCCAAAACGAGGAAGTGAGTTAGCATTTTAGCACTCCCGGTTCCCTCGCTCTAAAGTCTATGGGATTTTTGATTGGGTTTTTGCTAAATCGCCCGAAATAAGGTCTGTGGTGAACAAAGCCTCTAAATATTTTCACGTTTTGATCTATGACATAGAACACACAGTTATAACCTGCTTGTGGTTTTTTAAACTTTATTGGTAACACTTTAGAATACTGTATCTTACTTACTGCATAACTAATAAGGAATTATTGAAGAACTAGTAGGTAATTCTTCATTAACTACTTCTTCACTGCTGTTAACTACTAAGGAAGATGTGTTAACTAATCAGTATGTAATAGAATTTTATGATTGTGTTAAGTTACAGTTAGTTAGTCAATAACTAATGAATTCTGTCATACCTCCTGAAGAACTACTACTAATTATCTACTAATTAAGGTTCAAGAAAAATAACTAAGAAGTAACTAATGAACAATCATACAAAACTAACCTCAAATTAGTTTTTATATTTTATATACAGTACTGTGTGTGTCTGTTTTCCTCAGCATAGAATGCCATTGAGTAAATTCATGTATTTTAGGCAACAACTGAGGGGAACGGAAAATATAGGGAACTTATTAGTGATTAATAAAGAATTATTAGATAATTCTTCAGGAATTATTTATAACCTGGAACAGTATTCTAAAGTGAAAATACAGGGAACCCATTAGTAATTAATAAAGAATTATCAAATAACTATCCAGGAATTAGGCTACTTATAACCTGAAACAGTATTCTAAAGTGAAAATATAGGGAACCCATTAGTAATTAATAAAGAATTACCACATACTTCTGACTCAAATAAAACTTACTGTAAAAAAACACTATTAATGTAATCATCTATAACCTTTGTAAAATACACTACAATGACTCGTTTAAGCTACATGATATCTTCCTTTATTTCAGATGATATTTTGTTTTAACATGTATACTGCCTACATTTAAACTCGTTTAACAAACATTTTAGGATCAAAAGTTAAACCTTTAAAATTAATTCAAGTAATTAACTGGTCTTGTTTCCACGGTAGTGATTGCTGGATCTTTTGCGGGAGCTGGGCTCATGTTCAGCAGGGAAACTGCTTAACTTCAGACCGCCGCCCTGCGTTTCACTCGTGGCCGAAATATGCTGTGACTGACTCCAGAACCTGCCCATAAACAAACAGTGCACAGCTCTAAGAACATACTTTAATATCTGATGTAAATAGATTTACTATCTTTATGAATAAAATAATTTGTTTTATGCAAGGGATCAGGCGTTTCCATCACGCTAAAAAGACCGACTCAGCTAGGTAGGCTAACTGACATCACGTCCTTGTATGTTGCCTTGCATAAAATAAAATGATTTACAGCACAGTAATGATTTTATAGATTAAATAAAACGTACACAAACCTGTATTTCACAGAAGAAATGCACCAAATCGGCGGCTCTGAGAACTCTCCAGAAGAGGATGCAAATGCCCGCGCTTTTGCATCACCAAATCACTGTAAAATGTAGACCACCGCAATATTGTCGGAACTTGAATGGTGCCAAATAAGTTTAAAATGTATAAGAATTAAGTATAATAATATGCTTTTTACTTTTTAAGTACTTTAAAAATTAATTACCTTTTTACTTTTACTAAGGTAATTTTGAAAATGGCCTAATTATAATTTTACTGGAGTAATATTTTATTGGGGTATCTGTACTTTTACTCAAGCACTTGATTTGTGTACTTCTTCCACCACTACAATGCTATAAAAAAAAAAACTGGATTACTGTAGTGACTACTGTGTACTGTTCATTAGTAGTTACTTCATAGTTATTTTTCTTTAACCTTAATTAATAGATAATTAATGGTAGTTCTTCAGGAGGTATGACAGAATTCATTAGTTATCGATTAACTAACTGTTACTTAACACAATCATAAAATTCTACTACATACTCATTAGTTAACACATATTCCTTAGTAGTTTACAGCATTGAAGAAGTAGTTAATGAAGAATTACCTACTAGTTATTCAATAATTCCTTATTAGTTATGCAGTAAGTAAGATACAGTATTCTAAAGTGTTACCACTTTATTGTGTCTGCTTGTGTTTTTAAAAACTTTATATAGGCTTCAAAATGTATACATTTTGGATTAAAGGTATTGTAGGTAGGAATTGTATAAAAAAAACTTTTTTCCAAATGTGTTTAAACTTTCTGTATTTATCAATGCATAATTAAAATGTAAGTACTCTGAAAAAGAAAGTATAAAAATCGAGTGTCTGTAGACCTCTCACGACTGTTTTAAAGACAGCTCATTATTTCCATTCGCTCCACCCCCTCCCTTCTGGGCTCCTTCCAAAGCCACGCCTCCAAAACACATGAACGCGCGACTCCGACCGCTGAGCTGAAGACGCATTATTTACCTGAGACGAGCGGAGAGGAAGGAGCGCAGTGCATGTAGTGACATCATGTTTAAAAACAAAACAAAGGCGAAAAAAACGTGCAGGTAAACTTCCAGGTGAACATGGTAAAAGAGTTAGACTGAGGGTAAATATAATTCTAAGAAAAGTTCCTGGATGCGGATCGGCCTACTATCTGTTAAACATGTATTTAGTTATCTAAAGCAAAATTATGCACAATTCAACACAATATCATCTTGAGCTAGGCATATATATTAATTATCATCTCGACTACGGCTCGCTAAGTAATGTTATGTTAGCTATATTATGCAGCTACGTGTGCTAATGACACATGCTTCATGAAAACATAAAGAAAAAAATATGTATGAACAAAATACAAAAAGAAAGATTTACCTGTCCAGCAGAAATATAGCCATCCAGGCGTCACTTTTCAGCCCCTTGAGGTCTCTCAGTTCTCGCCATCGCTGGAAAGCCACGCCGATATTGGCATGGGTTTTATTTTGTTGTTTATCCAAAGACTTTTTGTTCATTACCTTTTCTAGTAACGTTACTGTCTTCCTTTTTTTGCCTGGTTTGCCTTCGCGAACTGCATATGTGAATTTTGATTGGTCTTTCTAATCTCTGCCATTGTTTTGCTATTCCTAGGTTGCGTGCCTCTTGAATTCCTCAAATCAAACGGATGCGCGCGCAAGTGGGCAGGTCCTGTGTGGCAAAAGGGTGGTTGCCATGGTTGCGAGAGAGTGACAGTCGCCTAAGCCAATCCTTTGTTTCGTCCCGAATGTAAATAATGAGCTATGTTTAGTGCAGATTAAACGGTCTAGAGTCACTCCATTTTTATACTCTTTTTATCAGAGTGCTTACATTTTAATTATGCATTGATATATACAGAAAGTTTAAACAAATTTGGAAAAAAGTTTTTATAAAATTCCTACCTACAATTCCTTTAACTTGTAAAGATTATCTTGATAGACAAAACGTGTAAGGGTCACAACTCTTTGTTAAACACAGATCTTATTTTTTGCGATTTTCCAAAAGTCTATGGGGAAAATGCATAGCTTTTCGATCGAGGGAACCCATGCGGCGCTAGCTTCCGAGTTGTCCTACAAAGTGGCGTCAATACTTCGGCACTCTATTGAGCTGCAGAACTCATGCCAGTATTTCCTCTTAGCGTGGCGTACAGTTTTTCTTACAACTGCTTGGGACCTTTTATATTGAATTAAATGCTCAAAATTATGAGTACGTCTCAACACTCTAAAAGCCCTGTTTCTACCTCTAATTACTTCAGTACATTCCTGTGTCCACCATGGAACCACTTTCCTTCTCCTCATCCCAGAACTCTTAGGAATAGTTTCATCTGCCACTTTTTTAATACTATCTATGAACGTACTATACTCTCTTTCACTCTCCATATCTCTAACCTCCCCTGCTAACCTTTCCTCACATAACTCCTTGAATTTGTCCCAATTAGCCTTACTGAAGACCCATCTCCCTCTTCCAAACAGGTTTCCCACCCTCATTCTAATAGTGCATAAAATAGGAAAATGTTCACTCCCTACTGTCGACTCCTCCCATACCTTTCAATCACAAAACCTTGCTAGATCATGAGATGTGATGGTAAGGTCTAATGCTGACTCTTTTCCTGACCCCATATCGATCCTTGTTCCACTACCATCATTAATACACACCAACCCTTTTAAATCCATCAACTCCTCTATCACTCTTCCATTTTCATCTAATCGCCCCCCCCCCCCCCCAAAGTGGATTGTGAGCATTAAAGTCTCCACACCACATTACCTTTCGTCCTTCCTGTCCCTCTACCTCTTCCATTAAACCTAATTCTAATCTTTTACATGGATTGTAAAAAATTATTATCACAAATTTTACTTTCCTACCCACACCTCCACCACTACATACTCCAAATCCTTCGCTAATCCCAGAATCCTATATGGCAGCCCCAGTTTAATAAATGTAGCACAACCTCCCCCACCTCCTGTGCTTCTGTCTCGACAGACACCCACATACCCTTGTATTACAAAAGCCAGATTTGGCCTCAGCCAGGTCTCTTGAATACAAATAACATCTGGCTTTTGCAACATTTCATCAATAACTTGTTTAAACTCTTGTCCGTTTGCTGCCAGGCTTCTGGCATTCCAATGTATTATTAACACCATGATAAATATTAACCAACCCATGTTTCCTGACTAGACTGATGTTTGAGATCATCACTGTTTCCCATGTCAGCCCTGTTACATCCAAATGCCGTACTGCTGCCATCACTATCAGCTGTATTCTTTCAGTCTTTGATTTTACATCTGCAGTACCATTAATCACACCAGCAATAAATGTCACTAACTTTCTAACATCCATTTGTATCATATTTCCCTCATCCTCTTTCACTTGCCTTGCTTCATGTCTCACATTATTCTCACTGCCACCCCCTGCTTTCTGGTTCTGGACCTTTTTAACTGCCTCTGCGTATGACACTTTCTGTCCTACTCTCACTTGCTGCACTTGCACCGCTTCCTTCATCATAGTACACCCTCCATAAGCCACACTATGCGCACCCCCACAATTACAACATTTAGGTGGTACTCCTTCCCCACATTGACCATAACTATGATTTCCTCCACATCTGGCACACCGTCTTGTCTCATTGCACATTACTGCTACATGTCGAAACCGCTGACAGTTATAACACCTAAGCGGTCTAGGCACGTACAGTCTCACAAAGTAGCTCATGTACCCAATTGTTACTTTCCCTGGAAGGACCCCTCCCTCAAACTGTAACAAAACTGACTGACTATCTTCCTTAATGCCATCTCTTGTTATGTGTAATCTTTGTGCACTCATTAACTTTCCCCCTCTCATGTTATTCTTGATTTCTTCCATCTGTACACACACCGGAATTCCTGTAATCACCCCCTTACTCCATCTTTTCCCTCCCTGATCTTTTTCAACCTTTACCACCTGAAATTGTCCCACCTTTTCTAACTTCAGTGCCTGCTCTCTTTGATTACTATCTTTACATGTAACCACTAAACTACCATTTCTTAGCACCCTTGCTGCAACGATATCACCTATCGCATTCTTTAATGCTGATGTCAATCTGACCGGATTTACACCTCCTACTCCTCCTTCCTCTCAAAAATTGATTACAACTTTATACTCGTCAATCTCACGATCCTCTTGTGTAGCTGCCTCACTCTCCTCACCACTCATTTCCGAACTACTACTTACTCCTAATATGCTAGCCTTCCTTTTCTTAATCATACTTTCATTTCCACTTCCAACCTGCTTTGCCTTTCCTCCTTTGCCCTTTCCTCGTCCACCTCCACCTCCACCCTCCATCTCCGGTCCAGTCACAGCACAGCCGTACCGAACCGCCGACCGACACGTCTGCTGATTTTGGTTTGTTTTCTGATTTTGCTCTTGCAATCACCGGCTTGTTCTAACACCCATTCACCTCAACAAAACGAAATGCTTCCCGATTGATTCGCGAACGAATGAATCTTAAGACTAATCCACTGAAGAAATGTGGCCTACTTCCTCTTTAAAACAGAAAACCATTGGAAAACTCAAAAATAAGTATCAAAATAAAAGTCCTTGTTTAAACTGAAGTTTAAAGTCTGGCAAAGTTGTTTTTGTATACAGTCTCTAGACTCCACTTCTGGACCATGATTCATTTTATACCACTACAGCAGAAGAAAATATGCATTATGCAAGTCTTCATTTGAAATACCAGCAAATCATTCTTTATCCATGGTTAAATGATCCCATTTCCAACAAAGATTTTACTCGTTGTATACTCATGCAGTAGATTACAACCAGACCGAGCATGTCCAATCTTCACATATTTTTGATGGAAGTTTTGTAT
The DNA here is from genome assembly GCA_030578255.1 of Tiaroga cobitis. NCBI lineage: Eukaryota > Metazoa > Chordata > Actinopteri > Cypriniformes > Leuciscidae > Tiaroga > Tiaroga cobitis. The sequence goes on along the minus strand of CM060593.1, from coordinate 18,510,567 downwards.
GCTCAATGCTGCCAGCTTTACTACATTTCTGTGGTAAAGGAGGCCATGATTAGCATCTGCCACCACAGAGATTCATCTGCTGGCTTTCATGTGTGCACCAGGGCAAATTGATTTAACCTAAATGGAAGATGCCGCTTAAAGTTTGTCGATATTCATTTAAAGAGGGCTTTAGACTCTCAGTCAAGGTTTGAGTTAAGCTTCATTTATGTGATAAACAGGGGAATAAATTACCAAACAAACACTTCACACACATTCTTGTATCACCCAAGGATTTATTTTGCTGTAATGACTGTCTGACTGCCATGACCACACCTTTCAAATAATTAAAAATGTGGAAATTAAATATTGATTTATTATCATGATTTTATGATAAGTAAATAATTAAATATTGTACCTATAGTCCTGTATATTTAATCTTGAAGCTATTGCAAAAAAATAGGCGGTTTCAGTTCAACTCCAACACTGACTCAGTGTTACATTTAACACCCTGTAGTGTGCACACTGAGCAGTGTTCATTTCATCTGGGCTAACCCTTGTGGGGCCTACATGGAAACTGAGGACCAAACTAGCTGGACCCCAGTTAGATAGCCCAGTGCTGCGTTCCAGTCCAAAATTGTCATGCCCTTCACTCGCTAATTTCCCTCCGTCTCATTCACTTGGATGTTCGTCATTGCTTACGTTGCATGAGTGCCCAATACTGGCGGAAACTGCAATGGGCTGAATTGGAACGTTCTAAGCCCTTGATCACTTGAAATTAGCTATGGAGTTTTTTTTTTTTTTTTTTTTTTAATTCCCTTTAAGAATTTGTTTAATGCAGCATCCAAATATATATAGATGTGTTTGGGTTGTTTTAAAAAAAAAATCGTAATTAATATATCATAGAGTTGTTTGTGGTTGTGGTGATTAGACGAGATCTGTGGTGATGCCACAATCGTGTTGCATTGTGGTATATGGAGCTGCCTGAAGTTTACATATGGAGTAGACTCGCCCCCTCGGTCAAAATCGAGGGAGCGAGGGTCTGTCCATATAAACTTCCCTTGTCCACTTCACGAAGTGGAACGCACTTCAAAATGGCGGGAGGGATTCCCCCGAGGGGAAGTGCTTAGGGAAGTTCGCAAGTCCGTGTCTAAAAGTGGACTGGAACGCAGCACCAGTCAAGCCCATTTAGGTCCCACTTGGGTGTGCTGGCTGGGCTATGGTCTTCATTGGCTGCACGCAAACAACGTCTACTTTGACCCGCCCTCAAACAATGTAGTTAGCTGAGGCTTGGAAGTGTTTGTCGACATATCCAGAAGACACTGTTTTCTGCTCTGTGAAAGCAAATCCACTTTGCATGCACTTCCAAAGGATGAGGAATCTGACTTGAATTGATAAGGTAAAACCGACGCCATCATTACTCTATCACTGTGTATTAAGTGATAAGGAAGGTCCATCTAACCAATCAGGGGTGCGTTTCCCGAATGCATCGTTAGCCAACTATGGTCGCAAGTTTTGTCATTATCAGCATAGTTCAACGAGTCGATGTTTCCCGAAACCATAGATCTAACGAACATTCGCAAACAGCATCGCAAAGTTGTGAGGTTGAAACGACGGCTCTCGAGCTGTGGTTAGAAGCATAGATTGCATGACATGTGAACTTAATAAATCCGTATCTTGAGCAAAATAAGCAAGATGACATTCAGTACAACCTGTGTCTTTTATTTAGAATACTTACAAATGTCATTTACATCTTTGAGTTTATCAAGATATTTAAAGCACCGTTTTTGAAGACTGCACATGTGCGAACGTGTTCTACTATGTAAGAAAGAGCCTATGATTGAATCTGGAAATAAACCGAGATAACTGAGAAAAATTAGAAATAGTCCTCAGATGCCATGTCTGTAATTTATGTCAAAACATCTAGCATTAATTAGATCTCAAACAGTTTAATTAAAATAAGTTAGTACACCACCACGTGCGTGACGTCATCAACCAACGTGGTTGAACGACCACTTTGCGACAATATGGTTTCGGGAAACAGTCGTGACTAGCTAGTTGTTTTCTTCAACGATACATCGTACTCGTAACTCGATGCTTCACTACCATAGTACGATGCTGTCACAGTGTCCGTTGGTGTTCCCTGGGTGTCCACTAGAGGTCTCTTCCCCTTACCGTCGCCACCACATCAGGAACTGCATTTCCCATAATCCTTGTCTTTACTCATTACTGTTCATTGCACACACCTGTTCCCACTCACATTGTTTGTATTTGCCTATTTATACCCTGTCTGTTTTATTCACTGTTGTGGAATCCTTGTTCAATGTCAATTGCACTTCGGAGATCTGTTCTTGTTTGTTTTCTGTTTTGGACTGCCTTTGTATGGATGTTTTACGGTTACCCTATTAAAACTGCACTTTGATCCACCTGTTTGTGTGCGTGTCGGGACAGAAGGATTCCACCAAGAGGATGTACAGATCCAGCAGTACGGGTATTCGGATCCTTCCCCTAGCACTGCAGAGGAGAGGAGGGGACGAGTCAGTAATCCTGCGAATCTTCGTCAGCAGGGTCAGTTGGTGGGTGGTCTATCTCAGCTATTTTGGACTCTCTCAAGAGGCCTGGGGTACAATGATGAAGTACTGAAGGATCTTCTTAATAACTGCCTTGATGAACCTTTGCCTCAGTGGGAGATGAAGGGACTTAAAATCCTGGACTATTGGGGTTTCACTAGCTACCTACACCATCGCAGCCAATGGGCAACACCAGATACTCTCGTCTCTCCAGGTAAGATGGCCGCTTCGGTGGTTTCAAGTCTGGTGGTCTGGGAGGACTCGACTTCGGGGGTCTCAAGTTCCGGTGGTCTGGGAGGACCCGACTTCGGGGGTCTCAAGTCCGGTGGTTCTGGAGGACCCAACTTCGGGGGTCTCAAGTCCGGTGGTTCTGGAGGACCCGACTTCGGGGGTCTCAAGTCCGGAGGTCCGGGAGGACCCGACTTTGGTCGTCTCAGATCTGTCCACTCTCCCTGTTGCACCCCCAGTGGTGGCCAAAGAGGCTGCAGCACCGCCGCACTATCGTAAACGGAGGAGGAGGAAGGCGTCTTCGATCCCACAGGGCCTGGAGGCCATCCCCAAGTGCTTCACCCTGCCGGCACCACCCCAGCGCCTCGCCCTGTCGGCACCGCCCAAGCGCCTCGCCCTTCCGTCGCCGCCCCAGCGCCTCAGCCTTCCTGCACCGCCCCAGCGCCTCGCTCTACCAGCACCGCTCCAGTGTCTCGCCCTGCCGGCTCTTCCAATCCAGAGACTGTTCACGTCGCGTCTGCCGATCCAGAGACTGTTCACGTCGCGTCTGCCGATCCAGAGACTGTTCACGTCGCGTCTGCCGATCCAGAGACTGTTCACGTCGCGTCTGCCGATCCAGAGACTGTTCACGTCGCGTCTGCCGATCCAGAGACTGTTCACGTCGCGTCTGCTGATCCAGAGACCGTTCACATCACGCCTGCCGAGCCAGGATCTCAGAACAGGATGGCCTCCACCGGTGTCTGTTCCTGTTCCCGAGCCGGTGTCTGTTCCTGCCCATAACCCCATAGCCGTCCCCAAGGAAATTTTGAGGTGGGGCAGGAGGTCCCTTGATAGGACCATGGAGGCCGCGCCGCCATGGTCTCCTGAACTGTCTGGTCCTCCCTGGCCACCTGAACTGTCTGGTCCTCCCTGGCCACCTGAACAGTCTGGTCCTCCCTGGCCACCTGAACGCTCTGATCCGCCCCGGCCCAATAAACGATCTGTTCTACCACCCGTTAAGCCATCATTTCCAGTTCTTGATCCCCTCCATGGACCTGGCCCCCCATCCCTCCCCCTGTTCCTCCACTGTTCCACCTCCCTCCTGGACTTTTGTTTTGTGTTTGTTTTCAAAGGAGCGTCCCCCCTCCCCTTTTTTTAGATGACTTAAACAAGTGACATAAATGAATGAATGAAAATGAATGAATGAATAATTCAAGACTACATGTAATCAGAATTCTGATTAAGTGTGATTAAGCCATGTCACAAAAAAGGACGTATCCCTCTTGTGCCGAAAATAGAAAGAAGAAAAGAGGAGGAGAAAAAAAGAGCAAGATAAAACGTCTCGGTTACGGATGTAACCCTCGTTCCCTGAGTAGGGAACGGAGACGTTACGTCGGATGACGGAGAATGGGGGTTTCGCCAGAAAGCCAATCCTCTTCGAGTATTAAAAAACGAGCCTATGGCAATGAAATGCCATGGGTCTGCGGAATTTGCATAATGTATCTCCGCCTCACTGCGTGAGTATTTAAGGAGAGACACCTGCAACAGCAGATCATGTCTTCGCTGAGGAGCCGAGACTGAACTCAGGCGTCTACCCAGCGGTACAGCGGAAGTGGCAGGGAGACGTAACGTCTCCGTTCCCTACTCAGGGAACGAGGGTTACATCCGTAACCGAGACGTTCCCTTTCGTAGTCACTCCGAGTTACGTCGGATGACGGAGAATGGGGGTCCCCGTGTAATCACGCCACCTTCACAGCTGTCTTCCAGTGCCCTGCGAAGTCTGACCTCCCTGTCGTGATATAGGCACGGACGAAGGAGTCCTACTTAACACAGGAATACCAAGGTACACTGGGAAGCATATCTCATGGGAGATATGCCGCAGCATGCCTACCCATAGGGAGGACTTAAGGATACACATTTGGCCCAAAGGGGCTACATATGGAGGAACACTGGAGTGACCAGCCCGTAGGGTGGCATCTACTTTCAACTCCAGGAGTGGCAGGTGACTTGCCGAGGGAAAGACACATGCTCAAAGAGGCTTACAGTGGAAATACACATGTGGGGGTTACTCAGAGGAGGAACCATGCACACGGAGGCACCTAGCCGACGCACAGGCAATAGACACTGGCGCCAGCGTCAACAGTGCTGGAGGAACTCAGGGCTTCAGAGAGGAAGGCTCACCTGAGGAAATATCGCACGTATCCAGTCCGTGGAGTGGAATGGCGAGCAAGCGAGACACTTAACAGCTCCCATGTTAGCTTGAAAAAGACAGTACATGGGCGGAGACTGGCTCCACTCGGAGATTGTAAAATCTGGCGAATGTGTTAGGTGTCGCCCAGCCTGCAGCTCTGTAGACGTCTGTTAGCGAGGCGCCACGCGCTAAAGCCCAAGAGGACGCCACACTCCGGGTGGAGTGGGCGGTCACACCAAGGGGGCATGGTCGACCTTGCTGCTGGTATGCCAAAGCAATGGCGTCCACTATCCAGTGAGACAACCTTTGTTTGGAGAGAGCCTTTCCCTTCAGCTTCCCACCATAACAGACAAAGAGCTGGTCTGAGGTCCTGAAACACTGCGTCCTGTCTACGTAAGCACGGAGGGCGCGTACTGGACAGAGCAGTGCCAAGGCTGGGTCTGCCTCCTCCCGGGGCAGCGCTTGCAGGTTCACCACCTGGTCCCGGAAGGGAGTGGTGGGAACCTTGGGCACATATCCAGGCCGGGGTCTCAGGATCACGTGAGAGTGACCGGGCCCGAACTCCAGGCACGCTTCGTCAACGGAGAATGCGTGCAGGTCCCCTACCCTCTTGATGGAGGCCAACGCAACCAGGAGCGCTGTCTTCATTGACAGGATCTTAAGCTCAGCTGATTGCAGAGGCTCAAAGGGAGCCCTCTGCAGGGCACTTAAGACCACTGAGAGGTCCCAAGAGGGAACGAGAGGAGGGTGAGGAGGATTCAGTCTCCTCGCTCCTCTCAGGAACCTGAGGATCAGGTCGTGTTTTCCAAGAGACTTACCTTCAACTGCTTCGTGATATGCGGCGATAGCGGCCACATTCACCTTCAGGGTGGAGGGAGACAGCCTTCGCTCCAACCCGTCTTGCAGGAAGGAAAGCACAACGCTGATCGAGCATCTCCTGGGGTCTTCTCGGCGAGAAGAGCACCAGTTAACGAAGAGGTTCCACTTCAACGCATAGACATGTCTCGTGGACGATGCTCTAGCGGAAGTGATGGTAGCCGCCACCGCTGGTGGCAGGGTACTCAAACCTGCCTCGTCCCGTCCAGGAGCCACTTCTTTTCTTTTTCCAAAGATCGGGACGAGGGTGCCAAAGGGTGCCCCGTCTCTGAGAAAGGAGGTCCTTCCTCAGAGGAATTGGCCAAGGAGGTGCTGTCGCGAGGAGTATCAGTTCTGAGAACCAGGTCTTGGTGGGCCAGTATGGGGCGACCAATAAGACCTACTCCTCGTCCTCCTTGATCTTGCACAGAGTCCGTGCGAGAAGGCTCACTGGGGGAAACGCATACTTGCGTAGGCCCTGCGGCCAGCTGTGCGCCAGTGCATCCGTGCCGAGAGTGCCCTCGGTCAATGAGTAATACAGGGCGCAATGGGATGAGTCGTGGGAGGCAAACAGATCTATCTGTGCGTCCCCGAACTGGTCCCATATCAGCTGGACCGACTGGGGATGGAGTCTCCATTCGCCAGAGGTTGGCCGGAGCCGAGACAGCTCGTCGGCTGCACGGTTCCGCACTCCAGGAATGTAAATAGCACGAAGGGACCTCAGGTGCTTCTGACTCCATAAGAGGAGGTGGCGTGCGAGTTGCGACATACAGCGAGAGCGTAGACCACCCTGACGGTTGATGTACGCTACAGTCGCGGTATTGTCCGAGCGGACAAGTACGTGTTGACCCAGGAGCAACGTACGGAAGCAGTGCAGGGCAAGGCGTACTGCCAGCAACTCGAGGCAATTGACATGCATGAGGCGCTGGGGTCCTGTCCAGGAGCCCGCGGCTGCATGTCCATTGCACATGGCGCCCCAGCCCGTGGCAGAGGCATCTGTGGAGACGACAACATGCCTGGAAACTCGTTCTAGGGGAACTCCGGCCCGTAGAAAGCTGAGGTTCCGCCACGGGGTGAAGGTCTGACGGCAGGTCGGAGTTATTAGAACTCTGAGCGTACCGCGATGCCATGCCCACCTCGGGACCCGATCGCGAAGCCACAGCTGAAGCGGTCTCATATGAAGCAATCCGAGTGGCGTTGCTGCGGCTGCGGATGCCATATGCCCCAGGAGCCTCTGAAAAAGTTTCAGTGGGACCGCACTCTTGCCCTCGAACTGTCGAAGACAAGTCAGCAGTGAGTGTGCGCGCTCGCTCGTAAGCTGCGCGGACATGGCGACCGAGTCTATCTCCATACCGAGAAAAGAGATCCTCTGCACGGGGCAAAGTTTGCTCTTCTCCCAGTTGACCCGAAGGCCCAGACGGGCTAGGTGCCGGAGCACTAGATCTCTGTGTTCGCAAACCTGATCTCGAGAGTGAGCTAATATTAGCCAGTCGTCGAGATAATTCAGGATGCGAACCCCGTGTTCGCGTAGGGGAACAAGGGCTGCCTCGACGACCTTCGTAAAGACGCGAGGAGACAGAGCCAACCCGAATGGGAGAACCGCATACTGGTATGCCTGCCCCTCGAAAGCAAACCGAAGAAACGGTCTGTGTCGAGGTAAAATGGAGACATGAAAGTAGGCGTCCTTCAGGTCTATCGCTGCAAACCAATCCTGTGGCCGCACGCATTCGAAAATGCGTTTGGCCGTGAGCATCTTGAACGGCAGCCTGTGAAGGGAGCGGTTCAAGACGCGCAAGTCCAGGATTGGCCGTAACCCACCGGTTTTCTTGGGGACAATGAAGTACGGGGTGTAAACCCGTAACTCCACCTCGGCTGGAGGGACAGCCTCGATTGCACCCTTCGCCAGCAGGGTGGCAACCTCCGCTCTCATGATCGGGGCATAGCCACCGACCACAGTAAGCGGACTCCCCTGAAGCGGGGAGGAGACCGTGCGAACTGAATCGCATAGCCGAGCCTGATCATTCGGGCGACCCAACAAGACAGATTGGGGAGCTCTAACCAAGCCACCAAACACTGATCCAGTGGAATCATCCGAGCCACAGGCGTCCCCCCGGAGGGGCAGCGGAGCGGAGTGACCGGCACAGGTGAGGGTGGCATAGCGGCCCAGCACGCGTGCACAGTCATGCTCCGCGTCCTGACAGAGGAGACCAGGGAAGGACCAGCGTTCCGCGGGGGTCTGCTCTGCCAGGGGTCTGGCGATAGAGGGGGACGAGAGTGGTGTGGTCTGGAGACGGCACGCACTGTCAACCGCACCCTCAGAGACAGAGGGGAACGAGAGTGGCGAGGCTCGGGGGCGTCGCGCACTGCCGTCCAGCTCTGCGTGCTCAGAGATGGGATGCAGCTCTTTTTTAAAAGATTCTCCCCCAGCCCTCCACCGGGGGAAGGAGTGGGCCTGCAACCACTCCATGAGAACTGCAAGCCATAACTGAGCTGCCCGTAACGGGAGCGCCGCATAGCCTGGCGTACAGCGGGGCTGCGGGGCTGGTACGGGCAGGGGCACCTCCCTGCGACCACCTCCACGGCCCGGCCCGGTGGGGGCCGGGCGGGAGGGGGCGGAAGTCGCAGGAGGGCGCATTCGACGGCAAGCGGACTGAAGCGTCTGAGCTGCCGGCTGATTGGCAGCAGAAGCCGCAGGGTCAGAAAAAAGCCACAGTCCACTTCTGGGCGGCCGAGAACTGTTGGGCAGAGTTCTCGACCGCGCCGCCGAAGAGGCCAGCCTGGGATATGGGGAAGTTGAGGAAACTGGTTCACTCAGCCTCGCGCACATCAACCAGGTTAAGCCAGAAATGTCTGACCACACATGTGGACATCACCTGACTCAGGGAGCGTGCGGTCACCTTCGTCGCTCGTAGAGCAAGGTCGGTGACGGCAGGCAGCTCAAGGATGAGCCCTGAATCAGCCCTACCCTCGTGCATGTCACTGAACACCCAGAAGGATGGCAACAACACACAGTGAGGTGGCAGCCTGCCCCGCAGCTCTATAGGTCCCCGCCACCGGAGTAGACAAGAACCTACAGGCATTGGGGGGGTGCTTAGGGTTGCCACGCCAGGTGGAGGCGCTGTGGGGACACCTAAGTGTTGCCACAGAACACTCCACAGGGGGGAACCCCAGTGTACCGTAGACTGCGGCCTCTACGAGGGCAGAGAAGGCGGAAGAGGCCGCAGAGCAGTCGCGAAAAGTCAAAGGAGACTTCCACGATCTCATGGCCTCTTCATGCACATCCGGGTAGAAAGGATTTGGGTTCGCCACCCCCAAAAACCAATCATCAGCCTCAAGTGCTCGGGATATGGCAGAATTTTCCACACAAACCCGATACTCGTGGCAGCCCGGGAAAGCATAGCTGTGAATTCTGAATCAAGCTCGCTATGCTAGCACATCCGAGGACAGCAGCACAGACGAGCCATCTCCAGAGGACTCCAGCTCACCTTGTGATGCGGCGATAAACATGATTTCATCAGCTGGTGGACCGAATGAGAACGCGGGCCCGCGGGCGGGCCGGCGAATCCACTCGGGACCACGTGGGTTGCAACGTGAAAGACGGGGTGTGGACCGAGGAATTTTCGTCGGTTAGTTCCAGACCTGACGTCTTAGTCACCCTGGCCACCAGCCGAAGTATTATCTCACGTGGAGAAAAATAGATCGGGTGATGGATGAGGGGACTCTCACTCAAATGAGCTCACAGAGTCTCGACCGTATACATTGCGATGGTCACGTTCCCACTGAGAGAACGTGACACACCCACGAGCGCTGTCCGAGCGTGATCAAAGCCCAAACACGCCAAACAGCGCTCGCGCCCAACAGCTGAATCTATCAGAATACCGCACTCAGAAATACACGGGCAGATCGTCTTTAGAAAGACGCGTCTTTAAAAAGACGTGCCGCGTGCACGCTCTTTTAGTGAGAGGAAAAAAACTCTGCGGATGCTGAAGCGACCAGGGAGAGACACACAGACCGGCAGACCACTGCTCAGATCGCAGGCAATATGAAACTCGCTGGATACCGCCGTCACACCAACATCAGAGAGTTCGCTCGTCTCGAAGAGATGTAGTCACTGAGAATACTCAGGATTTGGCTTGTGGAGTGAAGAGATTCTCTTGGCTCCGAAGCGAAAACATGATCTGCTGTTGCAGGTGTCTCTCCTTAAATACTCACGCAGTGAGGCGGAGATACATTATGCAAATTCCGCAGACCCATGGCATTTCATTGCCATAGGCTCGTTTTTTAATACTCGAAGAGGATTGGCTTTCTGGCGAAACCCCCATTCTCCGTCATCCGACGTAACTCGGAGTGACTACGAAAGGGAACTATATTTGCATGATTATTTGCGGTATGTTTTGTGCAGCAATTGACCCATTCCTAATCTACGGCAAGCCCCGAGGGGGAAAAATCAGACATGGGGACTTGTGACTTGATGACTTCGACTCGAGTCGCTATTTTTATGACTTGTGACTTGACTTGACAAAAAATAAAATACTTGAGACTTGACTCGGACTTGGAAGTTAAAGACTCGGGACTTGACTTGACTTGAGACGCAATGACTTGAATGACTTGAGTGTTAATCACATCATGTTTTCAGTTTGAATATAAAATATATTAATTATTTTAAAAAAATAAAGTTGATCCAGCTGGAGCGCAGGCTGAGAATAGCGTTGTCATGACTGGATCACTACAACACTATCATCAGTCATGCCCTCTCGTACCTTACGCACACCACGCCCATTTATATCAGAGATCACATCAACATGTCAGCCGGAGGGGTACCGAGGGTCATCGCTTTCGGGCTTCAAGAATTATTCACAAGATGGCAAAAGACGATCAGCGCTTTGCAAGGCATGCAGCATTAACATCGCGGACAGCCAGACGACAACCTCCAATTTCGTCCGTCATTTAAAAAGCCATTCTGCCCAGTAAGTGCTTGTCAATTTGTTAATGTTATCAGTTGGTAACAGTTGGTAGTTAGCTAATGTAATAGTAGCTGAAGTAGCCATTAAAAGTTGTATCAGCGATTTCAGGCCCAAAAAAGGCCCAAACATAAATAATCACATTCATCTAATCTTTCCTAACGATTCGCTAGCTGCCCGCCCCATAAGCAGGCTGTCAAAATAACGCGTCTCTGTAGGCAGCCTAGGCTCTGAGATCTGCACACAAAAACAATTGCTACCAACAAGTGTTAACCAACCACTCAAAGTGTTCCAACCAATAACCGACGAGATGCGCGCAATCCGCGCATAGGCGTTGATTTCGGTGGGGATGGTGGGGACGCGTACCCACCAGATTTCGTCATGAGTTAATTTTTGGTACCCACCACTTTTAACTTAACGTCCATAATAATTGGACTTTGGGTTACAATATTTTTTACAGTTTTCAGTGGTTATGAGGAACAATATAAGAGAGAAATTTGGTGATCGTTGTTTAGGTACATTAAACCATAAAGCTTTTTCACGCTGGGACTTATATATATATAGCCTATGAGAACCGTGGGGAGTCAACCCACACCCGCTCCGCTGCCCTGCTGAAAATGTGAAGCAGAAACGCTTAATGTCAGATAACGTCCATAATAATTTCACTTTTGGTTCGGTTTTTTTTTTTTACCGTTTTCAGTGGTGAGTGTGTGTGTGAGAGAGTGAGTGAGTGAGTGTGAGTGAGTGTGAGAGAGAGAGATTTTTTTTTATTTTTAAAATATTACATATTACATATTACATATTAAAATATTACATACTTTTTATTACAAATATTCACATCACAAACCAAACAAAATAAATAAATACAACACTAAACAATTCCAAAAAAAAACTAAAAGGGGAAATATAACTCTTCTTCAACAACTTCACAAATGACCCTGTTTAAACACCAAATTGCTTCAAAAGTTAAAAGATCATGCATTAATCTGTAGTAATGATTTGACTAATTTTGTAAAAACAGCTTCTATACTACTAAGAACATTCTGTTCCACCTTTTCCTTCCTTGTAATATAAATTGCCATTTTAGCTTGACCCAACAGGAAATTCAACAAACAACTTCTGACTGTTTTTTTAACATATTTAACACCACAAATAAACACTTTCATTGAAAAGATAACATTAAAATAAATAAAAAACGTATCCAAGATGTTAAAAAGAGGTTGTAACCGGTCACAGTACAAAAACGCATGAAAAATCGTCTCTTTTTGTGAACAAAAGGCAATATTATCTGTCTGCAGTCCCGGAGGCTGCATTTTCAGGACCCCACTTCTAGGACCGCATTTCTAGGACCCTAGTTTTTTGTGACAGCGCCACCTACCGAGCCGAAGAACCGCAGTCCCAGGAACGCATTTCCAGGACCCTTGTTTTGGAGGACCGAAAAAAGTGCCACCAAGGCAGTATTTCCACCCAGTTTTAACTACATTACAGTTTTTTTTTTTTTTTAAGTTTTATTACACCCAAATACTACTTTCTTTAATGCAATTAAACCAGGTTCCTAGGAATGTTGAGAAATTATTGGGTCTAAGTAGCATTCTATAATAACTCAAGTAAAATAAACAAGGAATCATGTTATAGTATTTTCAGTCACTAGATGGACCACATTTTCAACTACAGAGGGAAGACAAGGATGACTCTGGGGGTAGATTTAAGATTGTGTATTTTACAAAATAATATATAACACCTGAACTTGAACACACAAAATATTTAACAAAATAATATATAACAACTGAACTTGAACACACACAAAAACAAATTTGATCATGACGTGAACCACATAGACAGAACTTCGATGGATGGACAAACACAAGGACAACATCATCACTGACTCCTAAGAGAGAGAAAGAGAAGTGAATTAAATATTTATGTATATAACTAACATTTAGTTGAACATGTTCTACTCTCTAATTTTAAAATTCATATTTAAAAGATCTTAGTTATCACAGAGTAATGATAATGATAAAAATAATGATATCAATCTTCATACCAATTAATGTTCATACAATTATTGCATACTGTTCAAAGATTTGAAAAAAAAAATGATTTTGATGTTGTGGGAAAAAAAGGTTCTAGCCCATCTGAACTGAGAAAAAAAATAATAGAGAGAGATGCAAGAAATCTGAATAGAAGTAACATTATTGAAGAAACATTATTGTCAAAATGAAGAGACGTAGCCTACACCTAACATGTATTGTGGGTAACGTTAAACAGGTTGACTGTGAGCACGTGACAGTGAAACCATTAAGATTATTTTAACTGAATTAAAATGGAAAAACAATGAGTAATTAACAAGCTTTCAGAACGAACATGCTACAGTTTATTGTGCTGTAAATAAGTAAACACAGGCTTATCATGCAACAGTTCCGTTAAATGAACGTGCTAACAATTCATTTTCCAGCATTAGGCTAATATATGATGGCTATGCATTCAAGACTGTTTAGCAAATCACCAGCACGTTGGCAACGTTAACTTCCCAATGAAATGCATCACAATTGTTTTTTAAGTTAAACAAATAAAAATTGATTCGCATTTGATACTCACACTCTGAATGTCATCCATCTTCGCTGGTCCTCTAATTCCAGCCTGGTCTCATTGTTAATACGTAAGTAATACGTTTTTTTTCAAAGATAGAAAACGTACTTTTTGTACGTTTCATAGATCCTGAAACGTATAATATGGACGTATCTGCAACATTTAAACGTAACATAATTACGTTTTTTCAGCTACAAAACGTTAACTGTTTACGTATATTTCATATCTGTATAATTTCCCTTTTACCATTTTATAGATACATGTGAGATCCCTCAACCCTACTTCTAAACCTAAACATATTTATACAGAATATAAAAAGGATAAAACGTAATGGGCAGAGGTGTGTAGGGAAATGGCAGTTTTATTAACAATATAGCATTAAAATATATTTTGAGCCACTAATCCTAGGCTACTCCTAATTTACCCCTAAACCTACCCATAACCATTCCTTAAAACTACGTAGGCTAACGTTACAATTATGAAGAAAAACATAACAGACAGACAATTAATCACAATAATTTATTTATTGCGAAAATGTCAAAACCGGTACCAAAAGTCGTTCACATCATGTGTTGCAGTCGCAGACGCAGTCCTCTCTGAGTAGAATTTAAATTATTAATCCATGAAAATGTTAATCCGGTTTCGGCTCGCACTGTGAAGGCGCGCGCGCTTCTTCATTAAGTTGGCTTGGAGAGCCAACTTACTGATATTGTACTTAAACTTATTATTATTATTATTATTATTCTTCTTAGAAAACTGTTGACTGCTACTCCTCCTAGAGCTTTAACTCTACAAACTCCAAACTCAGACTAGACCTTTGGACTGGTCTGAAGTTAGTTGCTATATCTTTTCTAACTGATCGGACTTACGGTTTTCCTAAAAACTACGATCAAACTCGGAAAAAACTCCCATTGACTTTACATTGCGGAATCTTCAGATTTTCAAACTCCCCAACTGTCAAAAATTCAAATGTAAATCCCTTGAAACCCTAGACTGAATCAAACTGCCATTCTATATACTATATGAGCCATTGAGACTCATTCAAACTAATAAACTCATCTATCTATGACACTTATCCATCTATCTATCTATCTACTTTAAACTAAATTAAACTTCAAACTAAATTAAACTTTAAACTTCAAACTAATTTAAACTTGAAACTTATTTAAACTTGAAACTTCAAACTTATTTAAACTTTAAACTTCAAACTAATTTAAACTTTAAACTCATAAACTCGTACACTTATAAACTCATACACTTATAAACTCATGAATTCATACACTTATGAACTCAAACTCATAAATGAATAAACTCTGAACTCTTACTCATTTAAACTTATAAACTCTAAACTCATAAATTCATACACTTATAAACTCATGAACTTATAAATGCATTAATTCATACACGTATGAACTCTCATGAATTCATACACTTATGAACTTTTAAACTCATAAATAGTTCACCATAGCAAACACCCAGAACACTCTAGCAACTGCATAGCAACCACCCAGAACACCCTAGAAACCAACTGAAATACCTTAGAACACCCTAGCAACACCATAGCAACCACCCACAATACCTTAGAACACCCTAGCAACCACATAATATACCTTAGAACACCCTAGCAACCACCCAGAACACCCTAGCAACCGCCCAAAATACCTTAGAACACCCTAGCAACCACCCAAAATGCCTTATAACACCCTAGCAACACCCTAGCAACCACCAAAAATACCTTAGAACACCCTAGCAACCACCCAGAACACCCTAGCAACCGCCCAAAATACCTTAGAACACCCTAGCAACCACCCAAAATGCCTTATAACACCCTAGCAACACCCTAGCAACCACCCAAAATACCTTAGAACACCCTAGCAACCACCCAAAATACATTAGAACACCATAGCAACACCATAGCAACCACCCAAAATACCTTAGAACACCCTAGCAACCACATAATATACCTTAGAACACCCTAGCAACCACCCAGAACACCCTAGCAACCGCCCAAAATACCTTAGAACACCCTAGCAACCACCCAAAATGCCTTATAACACCCTAGCAACACCATAGCAACCACCCACAATACCTTAGAACACCCTAGCAACCACATAATATACTTTAGAACACCCTAGCAACCACCCAGAACACCCTAGCAACCGCCCAAAATACCTTAGAACACCCTAGCAACCACCCAAAATGCCTTATAACACCCTAGCAACACCCTAGCAACCACCCAAAATACCTTAGAACACACTAGCAACCACCCAAAATACATTAGAACACCATAGCAACACCATAGCAACCACCCAAAATACCTTAGAACACCCTAGCAACACCCTAGCAACCACCAAAAATACCTTACAACACCCTAGCAACCACCCGAAATACCTCAGAACATCCTAGCAACACCCTAGCAACCACCCAAAATACCTTAGAACACCATAGCAACACCATAGCAACCACCCAAAATACCTTAGAACACCCTAACAACACCCTAGCAACCACCCAAAATGCCTTATAACACCCTAGCAACACCCTAGCAACCACCCAAAATACCTTAGAACACCCTAGCAACACCCTAGCATCCACCAAAAATACCTTAGAACACCCTAGCAACACCCTAGCAACCACCCAAAATACCTCAAAACATCCTAGCAACACCCTAGCAACCACCCAAAATACCTTAGAACACCATAGCAACACCATAGCAACCACCCAAAATACCTTAGAACACCCTAGCAACACCCTAGCAACCACCCGAAATACCTCAGAACATCCTAGCAGCACCCTAGCAACCACCCAAAATACCTTAGAACACCCTAGCAACACCATAGCAACCACCCAAAATACCTTAGAACACCCTAGCAACCACCAAAAATACCTTAGAACACCCTAGCAACCACCCGAAATACCTCAGAACATCCTAGCAACACCCTAGCAACCACCCAAAATACCTTAGAACACCCTAGCAACACCATAGCAACCACCCAAAATACCTTAGAACACCCTAGCAACACCCTAGCAACCACCAAAAATACCTTACAACACCCTAGCAACCACCCGAAATACCTCAGAACATCCTAGCAACACCCTAGCAACCACCCAAAATACCTTAGAACACCATAGCAACACCATAGCAACCACCCAAAATACCTTAGAACACCCTAACAACACCCTAGCAACCACCCAAAATGCCTTATAACACCCTAGCAACACCCTAGCAACCACCCAAAATACCTTAGAACACCCTAGCAACACCCTAGCATCCACCAAAAATACCTTAGAACACCCTAGCAACACCCTAGCAACCACCCAGAACACCCTAGCAACCACCCAAAATACCTTAGAACACCCTAGCAACCACCCAGAACACCCTAGCAACCACCCAAAATACCTTAGAACACCCTAGCAACCACCCAAAATACATTAGAAAACCCTAGCAACACCATAGCAACCACCCAAAATACCTTAGAACACCCTAACAACACCCTAGCAACCACCAAAAATACCTTAGAACACCCTAGCAACACCTTAGCAACCACCCGAAATACCTCAGAACATCCTAGCAACACCCTAGCAACCACCCAAAATACCTTAGAACACCATAGCAACCACCCAGAACACCCTAGCAACCACCCAAAATACCTTAGAACACCCTAGCAACCACCCAGAACACCCTAGCAACCACCCAAAATACCTTAGAACACCCTAGCAACCACCCAAAATAACTTAAAACACCCTAGCAACCACCCAAAATACCTTAGAACACCCTAGCAACACCATAGCAACCACCCAAAATACCTTAGAACACCCTAGCAACACCCTAGCAACAACCAAAAATACCTTAGAACACCCTAGCAACACCCTAGCAACCACCCGAAATACCTCAGAACATCCTAGCAACACCCTAGCAACCACCCAAAATACCTTAAAACACCCTAGCAACACCCTAGCAACCACCTAAAATACCCTAGAACACCCTAGCAACCACCCAGAACACCCTAGCAACCACTCAAAATACCTTAGAAACCACCTAGCAACCCACTAGAAACACCCTAGCAACATTTAATTACTTGAAACTATACTTTAACCTTTAAACTACTTTGAACTTTAAACTATTTAAAACTTTAAACTACTTTAAACTACTTTAAACTAATTTAAACTTCAAACTACTTTAAAATTCAAACTTATTTAAACTTTAAACTACTTTAACTTTCAAACTAATTTAAACTTCAAACTACTTTAAAATTCAAACTAATTTAAACTTTAAATTAATTTAAACTATTTTAAACTTTAAACTAAGTTAAACTATAAACTACTTTAAACTAATTTAAACTTCAAACTACTTTAAACTTCTTCAAACTTTGCGGTCCAAACTTTCACAAGCCAACTTAAAGTTTGTCTCGACGAACTTTTTCTAGTTTCAAATGTTGCAGTTGCACACCGACTGGAACACGGAATTTCGCAATTTGTGACGAAGCAGGCGAGAGGGCGAGAGCCAATGAGCGTTTGATATCCCTGCAGTAAAACATGTCGTAACGCTTCTTCAGGGCGCATTTTTTGAATTTGAATTCATCACGACGGCGGGATTTGACGTTTACGGTCGGTGATGAGAATGGAGATGAAAATCGCTGGATAAAGGGCTGAATTTGGATCTGTTTCTTGCAAACGTATGGATTCTAAAGATTTGGATTACATCAAGCTAATAAAATGTATGTCTTTTGTGAATTTATGTTGTGTTTTGGTGTATTATGGTTCTATAGGAGAAAACGCATTTTGTGCCTCACGGTAAATAAACTATATTACAAAATGGTTAAAAAATTAAGAAGGTAATGTTATTTTAAAGGGTTTAAAGTGTAGTCTTGTTTAACACAATGTAAGTTAACTTAGGCTAATCCTCTGAAACGAGTTCGCAGCAGAAGGCACGAACAGAGTGAAATATTATTTCTTAAATGAGTAAACTGCTTTTAATAAATGCGACTGAAAACGTAATTGATAAGACAGTTGAAAGCAATAGAGTCAAAAAATTAATGCCACGATTTTAATAAGCATAAATAGGAACAGGTACAAATTTGTACGTCGGTAGAGTCCATACGTAAATAATTTACGTTTTTGTGCTGTCAATACGTAAATATTTTACGTTTTAGTGCTGTAAATACGTCAGTATTATACGTTTCTGAGTGTACAAAACGTAAGTTAATGTACGTGTGGTAGAAATACACTTAACGTAAAATAATCACGTTGCTAATTCGGTAGGTGGCGTTGTCACTAAAACGTAGGGTCCTAGAAATATGCGGTCCTAGAAGTGGGGTCCTGAAAATGCAGCCTCCGTTTTTGCAGGCAGATGCTACTCACAAAAGGGACAAGCTTCAGTAACATCAACGTTAATCAAAGAAATAAAAGCATTAACAGCAATAGCACCATGTAGCAATCTCCACTGTAAATCTCCAGTTTTCTTGACTAATGGTGATTTATATAATGCTCTCCATTCAGGTTTTTCATTAACCTCAAGATTAAGAGCCTTACGCCATGGAGTGTCACATTTGTTATTTAAAATATGTTTTGTTAAAAGCCTTCACACAACATTTGTACATGTCCTTACCCAAAGCAGAGTTTGGACCCACAACTATGAACTCTTCACACTCTAACAGTACACCACTGCACTCCCCTAAACTAGGGGACAGACTCAGAAAAGGATCTTTACAATCAGGCTGAATAGATCCCTTAGAGTATAAGTCCAAGAGTTCGGTTTCCTCTCCAGTGAGGGCTGATCTCCATTTCTCAACTGCTCTTGTAACTGTTCGGTGTGATTTGATACCAAGACGCTCAGCGATGGCAGTCACATTTTTAAAAGCAGGGCCCGTTATTTGATGCAAGTGTTCAATTTGTACCACCTTTGCATCACACAAAGTCCTTTCAGGAATGGCAAAAGACATCTCACGCGTTAGGTCCAGTCGTGAGCCAATGACCAAAGGCTGTAATAGCCAAAACAATGAGGATGAGTTGTTCTCCCTGCTTATTTGAAATAGAGACCATACTTTGAAAAGGTTACGGTAGAAGATTGGAGAATCACGCAGTTTAAGTCTCTGAGGATCCGACCAGAATAAAGCTTTATCGGTAACGCTTTAGATTACAGCCTGGAAAGTACTGAGTAATTAAAGCGATTTTACAGCGTAACCTTCAGTAATTATAGTGTACCTATAACGTACTTACAATATAAGTATAAGGGAACAATATTTTAAGTTTGGGGAATAAAGGTTTAACAACCAGGAGAATTAAACAATTATTTATACTGTAAGTATTAAAGAACTAAAGGGTGCTTATTCTACTATTATGATATAACAATCTTACATTTGGGAGCAATTTAGCAAGAACATACCTTTTTGAAATGATGGTGAACCAGTAAATACTGTATAGGCTTTTTAAAAATTGCAGGGTACATATCTATGCATTTATAAAGTAACAAAAGTGCACTGAAAACGAAAACTATTGCAACTTTTGCTTAAATATTGGGGAAAGATACTCTTGTTTCATGTAGTGGTGCTTGTTACCCCCTTGTTCCATGTAGTAACAGGGTAAGTGTGACATTGCGGGCTGTAAATGAAAGTGGTGCTTGTTACCCTCTTGTTCCATGTAGTAACAGGGTAAGTACAATAAAAATGCATACACACAATCTTATATCACTGACTCGGAAACCTTTATTTATTATACAATCACCACTTACCCTGTAACCACATGAAACCGGATTTATTTCCCAGTATATTTTAAAAAATTGCAATAGTCTTTGCTTTTCTTGCCTTGAAACATGTTAGCCCAAACTTTAACATCTGCACTTTTGCCATCAAAAAAAAAAAAAATATATATATATAAATATTTTTTATAAATGCATGGATATGTACCGTCATTTTTAAAAAGCCTATACAGTATGTATTGCCTTGGTACACAATTATTACAAAAAGGTATGCAGTGTATGTTCTCGCTAAATTGTTCCCAAATATAAGATTGCTGTATCATAATAGTAGAATAAGTACCCCTTAGTTCTATAATACTTACAGTATAAATATTTTTTTTATTTCTCCTGGTTGTTACCTCTTTATTCCCCAAACTTTACATATTGTTCCCTTATACTTACATGTAAGTACTGTATAGGTACACAATAATTACAGAAAATTACACTGTAAATTCCTCTTAATTACACAGTACTTTCCGGGCTGTAATCTAAAGCGTTACCGCTTTATCCAGTCCTAGACCATCAATATTCCGAAGGATTACACAGGTAGCACCAGTCCAACTTGAATCATCGGAGTACTTTAAGAGTCTTTGTACAAACTGCAGGCGAAAGACTGCTGTTCTGCTCTGCAGGTGTATTAAACCAAGCCCCCCTTCGTCTTTAGACAGGGACAGCACACTTTTTGGTGTCCAATGCATTCTGTCCCAGAAAAAGTCAATTTAAATGGATTGAATTTTTATTAAAACTTCAGCTGGGGGGTCTATACAGGCCAAACGATGCCAAAGTGCAGAGGCGACCAGATTATTAATTATCAAGATACGTCCTTTAGGACATTTTAGGGAGTAGAAACCTCCACTTATCTAGTCGCCCTTTGACTTTTTCAATGACACCTTCAAAATTCTTTTTCACATAATTGTCATCACCCAGAAAAACTCCCAAATATTTGAAACCATTTCTGGTCCAATTCAAACCATCAGGAAACCTTGGTTCAAACTCTGCCCATTTTCCGACTAAAATGGCTTCACTTTTTCCCCAATTTACCTTTGCAGAACACAGAGACTTAAAATCATTTAAAATCTTCAACATCACACTGATATCTTTACAATCACTGATTAAAACAATGACATCAGCAGCATAAGCTGAAATTTAAAAAATATTATCCATATACATATACATATTAGACCATATACAGACCATATACATTAGCTCTTAGCTTGTTCAACAAAAGTTCTATAGCAAGGGTATACAACATACCTGAGAGTGCACAGCCCTGTCTTACACCCCTATTCACCTTAAATGGAGAGCATAAATCTCCAAAAATCTTCAATACACTCTCAACGCTACAATATATAACTTTTATCATAGAAATAAAATCCGAATTAAAAACAAAAGCTTCTAGAACACTCCACAAATAACTATGTTCTACTCTGTCGAAAGCTTTTTCTTGGTCAATTGATATCATTCCAAAATCCAAATCAAAGAGTTTTCCACAGTCTAAAATGTCTCTTATAAAAGAAACATTATCAAAAATCGTCCTAGGGGCGTCGCCAGCCGATTTTGCCGGGGCTTCAGCCCCGAATGTTTTGAGTCAAGCCCCGAATGTAATGATGACTGTCACTGAGCAAATATGAAACTGGACAAACAATAGCCTATGTAAACGCCCGAAATCATAAGTTGCTTTATTTCATTGCGCTTTGGCTTTGCATGCATACAGCCTGTAAAAAATAGATCTTAAAAATAATCTAGCCTATAGGGAATGTGGAGGTACGTCACGCCGTGTTGCATTATGGGACGTGGGCGCCATCTTTACAGGCACGATCTCTGTTTACCTTCGCTATAATAGTGGGTGTTTGGCTAAAACGAGGTAAAATTGAAGAAGAACGGAAGAAATGGAGATGTTTAAAGAAAAAGAGAAGGGACCCTACCGGGATAAACTAAATGCCACTGCCAAAAAACGTTATTTGGACAAACTATCCGCGATAAACAACGTTGATACATCTGATTTAGTTTTGGTGTTCTAAGCCTATGCTAAGTTGATTAGTATTGTGCATAAAGTTCAAGCTATTTTACCTGAAAAGCAGCTCTCATAGTTAATGTTAACTTGCTATTTTCAGCATATGTTAAGTTTTCATAGGTTGTGCAAGATAAAAAATTGTACATTACTTTATAATGCCACAAGATGTGGTAACTTGTTAAATAAAACTGTGCCTTATTGTCATCATTTAATGTTGACACGTGTAAAAATGATGAGGGTATTTGGTCGTTTATTTTAAAATAGTTTGATGTATCTTTGCCCATTTATGTGTACTTAAAGGGTCTTTGTGGATGCAATCAGTACAGAAACAGAGAAGTCACTTAATGCATTTATTAAGCAGTTATATAAAAACATGATTCACAAACATTTTAAAAAAGGCACGTAAAAAGATGTACAGAATATCAAAGCAAATTGTTAATTGAAAACAAAATAAATATAATTTGATTCATGCAATGTGTCCTGGCTTTATCATCTGCTAACATGAACCACACATTCAACATCATTCATCAACTATCCTCCTCATAGAGGAATATACAATACACAACCTCTTGCTTTGTACAACTTTTAACAAACGTAGTATGCAGTGGAGGACAGTAAGTAAAGTTTTTCCTCATGATTTCAGCACCCCACGCGATCCGGCGTCTTCTCGTCAGCTCCTCGACCTGCTTCCCTTGTTGTTTTTTCCAAGAAAGAAAGGTGAACAAACGTATTCCATTGTTCAGTTTCCTCCCTGAACGATCGTGTGACCTGCTATGGCAGTTGAACTGAACAACCATATCGACGTTTATTAAAATCTCGACAGAAAATCCAAACACATCCTCCAACACATGCATTTAAATACAGCGGTATTGGGCGCGATCCTGTAAATATGGCGGCGGACCCATAATGCAACACGGCGTGACGTCATCTCAGAGGGTATGCGCATGACGTCACCGTCGGCCGGAGTGAATGCGGTCACGCCCACAAGTGGCAAAAACACTGAGCGGCAGCATTTGTTTTCAGCGTGAATGCCGTGAAAATCACACAAAACACATCTAAAACGGGAAAGAGCTTTGCGATTGACTGTACAACTAGATTTGACCAGAAATCTGAGGTACTGTATATTTTTACAGACTGCAAAAAGCTACAGAACAGACTATATTCTGCATAATTGGATGTTTTTAAATAAACACTGACAAAAAACTATACAAGTTTTAGGGCTGGACGATATGATGATATACAGTATAACATTAATGTAAGTGATCACTCGGATTTAGACCTATCTATATTGTATTTATATAAAACGTTTACAGGCAAATTTTCTTCATTTATTTCCCCGGCGTCGAAATCAGGCACATATAAATGTCAGGAAACACGATTCCTGGCTGCATGTCAATATCCATGGATCACTGGATCTTTGATAAGTTGTAAGGAACACTATATCGAGTCCAACTTTTAGTTTAAACTGATAATAGTTTGTTTTACTCGCGTTAACGCAGTTTCCCCTATTAACTCCAGTCACGCAGCAGCTCTTCTGCCACTCAGTCCGGCTGAGGGGGGCGTGTTCCGGCGGGGAAGTGACGTTAATGCATTCCCTCTATCCACAAGTTTCCTACGTCCCATGAGGCCTTGCGTCAAAAGTGGGTGCGTCTTCCGGTTCGAAGTAAACAAGCGAAACGTGACACTCATTCATTCATTCGACTATCGATTAATCATTAATATTTATACTAAAATGTATTATTTAATTTGTTTAACTTTTTATCAATTACAAATGCAATGAAAATACAAAAATACAGCGTGTTTTTCCACGATAAGTTCTTTATTACAAGATCAACTTGTGGCAGTTAAACTGGACATTCGGTTATGGCTAAACTTGAAGATATGCGCTGCGGTGCTCTGGACTGCAGGTCCGAGTCGGCGTTTTTTAAACAGAGACCCTTGTTTGTTCCTAAATAGTAATAAAAAAGAATCATGTTAAATAAAACCGAAATCGCGATACTCAGATCCACGGACCTGTGTCGCGGTCAGGGAAGGCAGAATCACGATACGCCCTTCCCACTCCCAGAGATATCCTTCCCGTCCAGATCCAATATAGCTACCATATCTTTACTATTTGTATTATTTGAAGTTAACATTATAAAATTTGTAGACCTACACCACAAAACTAGTTGAGGATAAATTATTTAAAATTGGGCGATTCCAGCATTATGGACGTGACATTTGCAGTCAAAATATAAATTCTCCGAAAATGCATTTAGGCTATTGAAACCTCGGTTTATATACATATATCATATCATATCAATAAAGGAGTCCAGACATTAGAAATATATAGCACATGCATTTTGTATTTAATATGAGGGAAATACACGAGGGTGACACAAAAAAAAACTTTAACTTTTTGAAAGCACTGAGCCTTTATTTAAAGTTAATTTCGTTTTGTATTAATTGTATCTTAATTTCAATCAATGTTTCATCAACAATTTACCTGGATTTAATAAATAATAAGTAGCGGTAAATATAGCAGACAATAATCAAGACACGGAGGCGCTGGCGCCTGAACTGCAGCTCGTCTCATAAATGAACCGAAACTCAGCGTCTACTTGCCTTACAGACCTGAGAAATATATATATAGCCTATATTATATATTAGATATACTATGAAATGTTTACTGTGTGTCATTCATGTTCTGAATATGTTGCTTCACAGTAGCCTTCACTTAAAATCTTTAGTCCAAGATTGTTGGATAATACAATTTGCCACTGAATTAGTTTAGTCCGGTTATAGGCCTATGTACAACCGCGAACAGCACATGTTGTCCCTGAGCTCCGTAACGACATCTCTCATAAAGGTTTAAATAAGGTTAAAATAGGTTAAAATAAGGCGACTTATTTTAAATAGTAAAATATTATCTGAAAAACACCTAGCCTCTTCGCTAAATAGCACACAAAATACCATTGGTATGCTACTTCCGCCGCCTGACCGGAAGTTGCACCCACTTTATTTTTTACAGTAGCGCCCCCCGGAAACAGGTGGATAGAATACATTTATTTGCTGTCCGTAGCCTATGGGCTACTCCGTTTCTTCCTCTGTGTTAAATATGCAGCAGCAGCAGGTAGGGGAGGAGCTAGCACAGTCAACCGCAAGAGCGCGAGTTAACAACTGAGACAGTCAGCGAGCAGGAAAGAAAAAATTAAAGAAAAATGAAGCAAACGAGACTTTGGGGATTTTTCGGAAAGAAGTCAGTGGGTAAGAATTCAGTTTTTTTTATCCTTAAAGTCTGAAGATAGATCATCATCTGGCTGGCTTTCACTGTAGGCCTATTTGTTTAAGCTAGTTATTACCATAGGCTAACATTATAACGTTAGCATTTAGGCCTACTGGCATTTTCTAGTACAGAATCTCTTCCGGATAAAAACACAGGAGAAGAAGCTGAAACAAGTGATAGAAGATTGCTCACTCACTCAAATATAAAATAACGTGATCATCATCAAACATTAAACGTAAATCAAAAATCCTCTTAATATTATCAAAGGTGGACCACCTGTCCTGCATTTTGTGAAGCTGTGAAGAATGTGAAGCTTTGTTGTCCCGCGTCACGCAAGTCATAAGCAGTGTGCCTCATTTTAATTTTGTCTGCATCATTTTATTTAATCCTTTAAATTCCAATTCTAATGTTGCCTTTCTTTATGAAACTTACCAACATTCAAATGTTGATAAAAAAAGAATGCATGAAGCTAATGAAATGTCTTTAAAATTAAAGTACAGTTAAAGGTATTTTTTTATAAAAAAAAAATTACATTTGAACATAATAGTATACTGCAAGTGCAAAAATAATTCATAAATACTGAACTATAACAAGTATAAGTTTGTTAACTTAAAGAAAACTTGCAAGTATAATTGCAGTATAAACTAGTAGTTTACTGACAGTACACTTCAGTGTGTACTTTCATAAACTAAAAAAATACTAATTGTATTAAAATAGTAAACTACTACTAGTATACTTATAAGTTCACTTGTAGTACAGATGCATTACAAATGAGAAACCTAGTTGTGTACTTAAAGTTTATTACTCTTACACTTATAATACATTTAAACGAATAATACTTCTTCATAAAATGAACCTGAAGTATACTTCTTTTTCGTAAGGGTAGCCAGAAACATTAGTTTTATCCCACTGCACTGAATACTTTCCTTGTTTATCAGGTGTTGTTTTCTCTAAGGATAACCAATAAGCATTAACATAAAATGTATGTTTGACTTGTTTTGTGTTTGTAGTTTGTAGTAAATATACACTTTGATTTGATTAAATGGTTTTGTAGAGGGTAGCAAAGATGAGCTGCAGACTGGGGAGGAGCCAGCAGCAGCAGTAGCAGCTGTGCCAGGATCAGACATGGAAACTGGTAACAATTAATCAGTCATTTTACTTTGGAGAAAGATAAAAGTGAAACATTGTTTATCCCAATGCTCCTAATGAAAAGTTTTTGACAGATGTACATTGAGAATTATATACAGTTCGATGCCATGGTGTGTCAATGAACGTAGACTAAAGTCATCCATGTATAGAGGGAATGCATTAACGTCACTTCCCCGCCGGAACACGCCCCCCTCAGCCGGACTGAGTGGCAGAAGAGCTGCTGCGTGACTGGAGTTAATAGGGGAAACTGCGAAAACGCGAGTAAAACAAACTATTATCAGTTTAAACTAAAAGTTGGACTCGATATAGTGTTCCTTACAACTTATCAAAGATCCAGTGATCCATGGATATTGACATGCAGCCAGGAATCGTGTTTCCTGACATTTATATGTGCCTGATTTCAACGCCGGGGAAATAAATTAAGAAAATTTGCCTGTAAACGTTTTATATAAATACAATATAGATAGGTCTAAATCTGAGTGATCACTTACATTAATGTTATACTGTATATCATCATATCGTCCAGCCCTGCTAAAACTTGTATAGTTTTTTGTCAGTGTTTATTTAAAAACATCCAATTATGCAGAATATAGTCTGTTCTGTAGCTTTTTGCAGTCTGTAAAAATATACAGTACCTCAGATTTCTGGTCAAATCTAGTTGTACAGTCAATCGCAAAGCTCTTTCCCGTTTTAGATGTGTTTTGTGTTTTTTTTTATTTTTATTGTTACTGTAATAAAATAAAAAAACCTCTTCGAGTGATCCCTGTATTTACACACAATGGTTTGGGCTAAGCCCCGGATGTCCTTCAATGCTGGAAACGCCCCTGGGTACACAATACGACTGGTCAGGGTGAATTATGGACTCAATCACTTCCCCTAGTCTAATTGCTAGGGCGGAGAGTATTTTATAGTCATAACATAAAAGACTTACAGGCCTCCAGTTTTTTATATCATTTAGATCCCCTTTTTTTGGTAGCAGAGTAATGATTGCTCTACCACAGCTTCGTGGCAGTTGTCCTTTTTCTAAACTCTCATTAAAAACGGTTAACAATTCTGGACCCACCTCGAACCAAAAAGATTTGAAAAAATCTATTGAGATCCCATCAATGCCTGGTACTTTCCCACTCTCCATTCTTTTAAGTGCATCCTCAAGTTCTCCTAAACTCAAAGGTCTACCAATTTCTTTATTGGCATTTTTAGTAACTTGAGGCAAATTATCAACAAAAAAAAAACTCTCATCATTTAACTGTAAAATTTCACTTTTATACAAGTCTTTATAGAATTGTACTGCTCTTTCTCTGATATCTATAGGGTTTGACAATAAGACTCCAGTTTCAGACTTCAGATTGAATGAGCTTTTTCTGCCCATTCTTCTTTTCCAGATTAAAAAATAATTTTGAGGGAGCATCCATTAAATTGGCACTCTGAAACCGAGATCTAGTTATGGCACCTTGCGTCGTCAAACCTAAAATATCAGTTAAAAGATGATTTTTATTTTTGATGCATTCCAACAAAGTGACATCTTTTGTGGAGTCTGCAAGCCCTTGCAACCTCATTAAATCTTCTTCTAAAACCCTCATTGACTTTACTTTATTTATGTCTCTTGTAGCGTTACGAGTGTATTGTTGACACAACTGTTTTATTTGAACCTTTGTAAAATCCCACCAATTATGCAATGACAAGAAAGATGATTTCGAAGCTTTGGCATTTTTCCAAAACTCTTTAAAACTATCTCCCAATAAATCACCCAATAAATTATTATTAAAATGCCAATATGCACTTTTAGATTTAACATGTTTTTTTGCCACAATGCATTTAACCAAACTATGGTCAGAGAAACTTACTGGGACTATTGAGCATTCCTTTAACATACTTAGTTGATACTTGAAACCATAAAATCTATCAAGCCTTGCCATTGATAGCTGGTTATTAAAAGCATGAACCCAAGTGTATTGCCTCTGCGTGCCATGGAAATTCCTCCATATATCAATAATACTGTGGGATTTCATTAAATGAATTAAAGTTTTTCTCGATTGCATGTGAGGTTCCACATGATTCCTGTCAATGGCATTTTCAGTACAGTTAAAATCCCCTGCCACAAATAAAAACTCATCAGCATTACAATCATTTAGGCCTACCTAAACTGTGTTTGAGAGAGAGAGAGAGAGAGAGGGAGGTGTTCAGAGAGGAATCTGTTGGACAGGCACGTGCACGGGTAGGGCTCAACCTGTGCAGAGCACATGCCCTTTTTGCTCTTACAATCCGAAGTGCCCTTTTTTTGGTGGTGGTGGGTTTTTATTTCTTCCAAAAAAATATTGGCTATTGGTCACCCCTTACGTCTGTCTGTCTGTTTTACAAATATTTAGCCAATGAGTTCTTAAAAAGAGCTTGTGTAAATCTTGTTCGATCCTCAAACTGTCAGTAAAGTTAATAACTCCGCCCCCGCTATCTCGACTGAATGAACTGAAGCTCCGCAGCAGCCACACTACAGACAGCAGCTGAACGAAGTTTTGCAAGGATAAACAAAGATCTTGTTGTTTGAATAAGTACTAACATTACGTCTATAAAGGCTCATATTTTATTTATTTGATGTCTGACGGAGACATGCGTGACCTGAGAGCGAGGTCTAGCATTTGCCACCTAGTCATAGCCAATGCATGGCCTAAGTTACACTTATAGCCTGTGCATAGTAGCATTTCAACTTTTATAAAATGAGATTTTGGCCAAATGTATTTTACAAAAGGAAAAACTGAGCGCCCATAAAGCTACAACAAACTAGTTTGTAACCTGTTGATGAAAATGTAATGTGATGCCGCCGGCGACATTTTAATGACGGAAAAAATGCACATTTGCACACATTCGCTGGTCAAAAACCCCGTAACTACATTTGAGTTTGACTTTTGTAAAATGTTAACAATATATTGATAAATAATCCAACAACATATAATTTGGTTTACCATCGGAAAATCACAAGCACATGTGCGCCCCCGCGCTGTTTCGTACTGGAACTGACACAAAGCGACTGAGTGATCCTCGTTACCGAGGTAACATACATTTCTAAGAAATTTCTTCTTTGATTTATGATTGCTGATATACTTAATTTTGTTAACATTGAATCATGTTAAGGTAATAATATTAAATAATGGTTAATTCAAGGCTGATAATATGCCCTTATTCGCTATTTCAAATTATTGTAATTTACTGACAGTTACTTATATCTCGTCTTTTATCTTTATTAAGATCAGATTCTGCAGGTGAAATTACAATAATAAGGTGACTTGACTTGACCTACTACAGGACTTGACTTGACTTGACATGCCCTGTGACTTGACTTGGCTTGACTTGACTTGACTTGCCCAAAAAAAAAATACTTGGCACTTACTTGAGACTTGAAGGTTAAGACTTGAGACTTACTTGAGACTTGCACATGTGTGACTTGGTCCCATCTCTGGGAAAAATACATTGCATACACACATACAACGAGCGCCAGTACATCATTACCGGTATTATAATAACAGACTTTGTTGGATTCTGTCATGTACAATCCAACCAGTTTTTTTTACAATAATAATAATAAAAAAGTTACACTGTATTGAGACAGTTGAGAAATAATAATATTTTTACAGTTTTCAACAATAATTGTCATTGTTGAACCCTTGATCTTATTATGTTTCTGATTTATCAGTTTTGTCATTATTTTAGCAAATAAATTATTTGGTATTTTTTGAGACAGTTTGTTTTAAGAAGTTTCAAAGAGTTAGTAAAAGAGTAAAGTAAAAGTTAAACCTTTTTTATTTAAAGGTACAATATGTAGGAATTTTGTAATAAAATATCCAAAAATCACTTGCACAGTGTGATATATTTCCTGCAGTTGTGTACTTACAATATCCCAAAAGTCTCCAAAGATTTTTTTTTATTTCAGAGAAATTCTTATTTTAAATAAGTGGCCGTCCCAGAAAAAAATGTCGCCTGTCAATGACGCAATATCCGCGCTGTCCTCGGTTTCCGTTCATACTGCCATAGCCATGACGTAACCATGGCGACAGACGTGGACAACTGCGTACGTTTAGCGGCACACAGTTCTTGTTTCTTTCAAACATACACCATGGCAAGCAGACTTTGGGACAAACAAGGAGAACTAAAATGAGGATCAATATCAGCGTGGCATTTTTGAGATGCCGAGAGCTCCACGTCCGCGACTAACTTGGACTTGACAGAGCTTCACGAGTCACGACTTGACAGCTTTATTAGACAGGTGAGCAAATGTACATAAAACAAATCAATGTTATATAACGTTAGCTCAACATGATAAAATCTTACAATATGGTCAGTATGTTATTCTAATGTTGATCTAGCTTAACGTTACTGCTAGTTTCATATAGCAAACGAACTAACACGTAGTATAACATTTTAACTTTCAACACACATTTAAATGCCGTTTAGTGTGATAGTGTAACGTTAGACCAAGTGAAGCAGTGCTGCGTTACCTCACAAGTTTAATTTGTCTAATAAACTGACCTGTGTGAGTAATCCAGCACTTGCGGGTAGTTCGGTAGAATTAAATGTCCTTATTCCTTTATATCCGCGGGACTCGCGTGTGATATCTGTCTCTTTAGCAATCGCGACCTGTTTCATACCACTGTAATGTCATTCACTCATCCATAAACATTATTAGATCCATCAGCTTGACAGCAAGTCCCATCATTCAGCTCATCACTGCGTCATAAACCTACGCCTTTGTTATTGTTGGAAACTGCGCCCTCGATATTTGTGTCAATAATCGTCAAGCACAGTTGACTCCGTGTAGTGGGAGGGGGCCCCCAAATCAAATTCTATTTAGGGCCCCCAAAAGGCTCGGGCCGGCTCTGCTTCCCTCCCTTTTCAGGTCTTACCCGATACACCAAACCAGTCTCTCCCAATGTTCCTACTACAACATGTGACACTGGACCCCACCATCCACACAGCTTTCCACGACCTTGCCTATTTCGGTCACTAACCCAGACTCGCTGACCATCTAGCAGAGGTACATCCTTAACCCCACGAGTCTGTTTCGTTTTCTCAGCAGCATGAAGCATGATCCATCTTATTCTTAGCTGCAGCAGAGGCCCACTTTAACTTTTTGTAATGATCTTGGGCCCACCCCCTTTCGATCCCACTTCTGTTGATCAACCACTGCACCTAACCCTAAATCTACAGGGATACTCACTGTACGCCTAAACATGGAAGGAAGGGAGGAAGTCAGGCCACCTATCCTTTTTCTCTTGCTCCAATGTACGTAGCATATTTAACAATGTCTGGTAAACTCGTTCTACCCTACCATTTCCTGCAGGGTGATAAGAAGTAGTTTGACTCTTGATTGTTCCATATAACTGGCAAAACTCCTGAATTAACTCTGACTCAAAATTTGGCCCTCTATCTGAATGAAAGCGCAAGGGGCAACCAAAGGTCTGCACCACATGAATCCAAAGGGCCCTCACTGTGGTCTGAGCAGTCTGATCTTTTGTTGGAACTTCCCATGCGTATCGTGTAAACATATCTACCATAACCAATATGGTTTGGCAGGTATCATTAGGCCGTCCTAAGGACAAAAAGGGTTAAGGCCACTACTTCTAACGGACAAGACACTGAGATGGGATTGAGGGGGGCTTTCTAACTGTCCTTACCCTTCTGCAGGCTGCAGGCTACGCACCCAGAATGGAACCCTCGCACCATCTCCTCCATCTTGGGCCAGTAGAAGTGGGAGCGCACTGCATGGTTCAACGTGGTTCAACACCTGCATAGGCCAATGCTTCATGATATCGCCTCCACACCTCCTCTTGCTTGACAGCTGGACAAACAATCTGTAATTTACACTCATGGGTATTTGGATCAATCATCTTTTTGTACAACACCCCATCCTGGATTGCAAGTCGTGACACATGGCGAAGCAAATGTTGTACAATCAGGGGTAATGCTCTTCTCTCTAGGGTGGTTAGTACACCAGCACACCTTACATACTGCATCACCAGCTGAAGATCCCCATCCCCTTGTTGTGCCTCTCGCCACTCATCAATCCCCAAAGCACCAAGAGCGGTGGAACCTCTGCTGGCGTCAATCTGCTGGACCTCTGCAAGCCGGTTCTGCTCTGTTGGGGGCACAGGTAATCGGGACAAACTGTCTGCATTGCCATTTTCAAGCCCCGCCCGATATTTCACTACAAAGTCATAACTGTCAAGTTGGGCAACCCAGCGTTGTTTCACGACCCCAAGCTTTGCGGTTTGCAAGTGGGCCACAGGGTTGTTATCCGTAACTACTGTAAACTTTGATCCAGTCAAGTAATCTTTAAATTTCTCCGTTACAGCCCACTTCAAGGCTAATAACTCTAGTTTAAAGGAACTATAATTTGCATCATTTCTCTCTGCAGGGTGGAGGCTTCGGCTAGCATAAGCAATCACATGCTCCCTTCCATCATGCACTTGTGACAAGACAGCACCTAAACCTTGATGGCTGGCATATGTATACAGAACAAACAGTAAAGCGAAATCAGCATGTGCTAATACAGGGGCTTTTGTTAGGCAAGACTTCAAGGTCTCGAATGCAACCTGGCATGCAGCAGTCCGCTCGATCTGACGTGTACCAGACTTTTTATCTACAGGGATTCCAACCAAGAGAGCATTCAGAGGTTGAGCGATTTTGGAAAAATTTGCAATAAAACGCCTATAGTAGCCTGCAAGGCCCAGAAAGGCCCTCACCTCCTGAACTGTTGTAGAGGTTGGCCTGCCTTGGACTGCTGCTGTCTTTTCGGGGTCAGGATGTACACCAAACTTGTCCACCACATGGCCGAGAAACTTCACCTGCTGTTGAAAGAGCTGGCACTTGTCAGGTCTTAATTTTAAACCAGAATGGGACAGCCGCTGGAATATCTGTTCAAGGTGGCTAAGATGGGTAGAAAAATCAAATAAGTACACAACAATATCATCCAAGTACACCAGAGAAAAGTCTATTATATAGCCACTTAGGCAATTCTGCATTAACCGCTGAAATGTGGCAGGACCATTGCACAGCCCAAAAGGCATACGCTGGAATTCATATAGCACCAGAGGGGTGGCAAAGGCAGTCTTTGGACGATCCTCTGGGTCTACACCCACCTGCCAGTACCCACTTGCCAGGTCAACTCAGCCCTCTTCAAAGTGGTCAGAGTCTCCTCGATTCTGGGAAGAGGAAAACCATCTTTGTGGGTGACGGCATTCGATTTCCTATAATCGACACAAAATCGCCAACTACCATCCTTTTTCTTCACCATTACCACTGGAGCTGCACATGGGCTAGCACTCTCAGAAATTACTCCCTTATCCAACATGTCTGTCAACAAGGCCTTCATTTCCTGATACATCATGGGAGGCAATGGTCGAAACCTCTCCCAAATGGGAGGCACATTTCCAGTGTGAATTCTATGCTGTACCACTTCTGTGTACCCCACATCATCCTCACTCTCAGCAAAAACTTTAGACCATTTCTTCAAGGGTGCATCGAGATCTTGGCACTGCTGTGTATTCAAATCAGATCTTTGGGAAAGTTGACGTATACCAGGGGAAGTTGCATCTTCTGCAAGTGGGCTAGCTTCAATAAGACTCACCTCCACAATACCATCGGTATCCAACGTTAGTCCAAGGTCCCGGCACCCAAAAATATCAGGGCTATTGACTTCATATAGCCGTCCAAGCTTCTGATACTTTCCTACGAAAACACTGTATAGATGTATATTACAGAGTCTCACAGGGATTTTACCATCTCTTACCATGGCAATTGTTCGTGCAGCAGCCACAGGTTGTTCAGACATAGGCTCCACAAGTCCACAGTAATCATGCTGTCACAGACCCATTCGAGCACGTCCCCAGACTATGACTTCACTCCTTGGTGGAACACGTAGACCTCGTCTGTTAGCCAGCCACACATTGCCCAGTGAGCCATCTTCTTTAATGCGTGCTGCAACACGTTGACAAACTGCCGTAACCTGCTGCCATGCTTGTCGTTCTCTGGTACTCTGAAACAACGGTGAAGAATGCCCCTCATTCTGAAAAAGAGCACTCCGACATTGTGAAATTACATTCATACCAATAATTAAAGGGTTTGTAGAAAATGAATCTTTTACAATGAAAACATCCCGCTCAGGAACTTGGACTCCAGCAACTTTAAAATCAAACACAGCATATCCAATATAGGGGATTTCGAGGGCATTTGCAGCTCTTAGAGTCAAAACAGGGGCTTGGCCCAACTTGTACTGAGGTAACTTCTCCTGAAACATACGTTGCATCAGAGTGACTTGTGAGCCGGTGTCCAACAGTCATGTACACTCAATGTCTTGAATCATAACACTCACCATTGGACAGCCACCAATGAAAGATAAAATGGTCCTTGAATTTTTTGATGATGTTTCTGGCCCCACCGCCTGGACCTCTGCAGCAGGGCAAACTAGTTTAAATCTCCATTAGGCAGCACACTTTCCTTGTAATACCTCGCTATATGTCCTGACTGTTGGCACCGCCGGCAGATCGGCCTCCCCTCTGCATCCCACATATCCGAGAATGGCTGCCCCCTTCGTCGCCTAGAAGAAATATTTTGTGGCTGAAAATGTACATAATTAGTTTGCGCATGATTTGATTTTGCGATTGGACTAGATGACTTCAGCTCCTTCATCACCTCCTGTGTCAACTCTCGCATCTGTCCTTTAACTTCCTCAAGAATTTCTCGCTTTAATTCAGCTTTCCATTCAGTCCCCTGTGAGCGAGAATCAATCCGACCAGGCCCACTGATGGCAGCACAAGCCAGTTCTTGGTTGACTGTATTCTGCTTCCAACAATAAAGCCTCTTGATGCAGATCTGCAAACCTTCCTTCTGGGTTTCGCCGTGCATACGTTCTCAAGGCTCTCAAAAAAGGTCCATCCTCCAACCCCAACAACAACTGCTCTTTCAGTTGATCTTCAACAAGTGTTACTTCTGGACTATGTTGCCGCAACCTACAATAAAGCTCTCGTAATCGCAACACAAACATCTTAAAAGACTCATCTTGCCTCTGTCTGCAACTGAAAAAATGTGACCTAAGGGCAGGAAGAGGTATTTTTCCAGCATACAAGATGTCTAAATATTCAAAAATCGTATTGGTTTTATCCCTATCTCCATCAGCCAAAATGCTTATTTCCCGCTTTGCATCCCCACCCAGGCTACCCATTACAATTTTAACTTTCTTTGCTTCAGGCACTTCTTGGGCTTCTAAAAGCCCTTGCATTTGTTCTTTCCAGTCTCCATACTTCAAATCACTATCAGTACCCGTAAACTTGGGCACCCAAGGGGCACCAGGAAACACTGGCATCATCATCTTTGGAGATTTAAAAATATTCTATCAAGTGCTGTTCCACCGTTCCCGTACCCGACCCTGCCAACTACGCCAAATTATGTCAGTGGCCTCTCATAAAATGTATATTTAAAAAACATTTATAGCCAACTACGCCACCTAGAGTTAAAACTGAGACTCCAGAAACTCACTATGAAAACAGGTTCATTAGCGGGGGAAGGAACAGTGGAAAACAACACCCAGAAATAGCGGTAGAAAACTATTTTATTGTAATAAATAAAAAAGAAAAAGAAAAAGAAAACAAAGTCCAAAGTCCAAAAATCCGAGCTCAGGGGACAGTCAAAGTTCAACTCAGTCTCTGCTAGGCATCTGTACTACAGCTGACGTCCAGTTACTCTCAGTCCCACATAGAGGCCAATATCAGCACGATGCTGGAACACAGAAAAGAGAACAACTGCCAGCATACGATGTCTAAACTCACATCACTTTATATCCACACAGTTCATAAGTTCATTATATCAAACGTGAACCTCCTTTAAAAGTGTCGGCGATTCAAAGTCACTCATCAAGTAAAATTATGCAAAGCAGTCTCGTTCTCTTCCGTCACAGGGCAATAAACTGGATTTAATCGGCACACTGCTAGATGAAATTCAAAACGTACTCACAGCATGACTGGATAGCAACCCTGCAATTGGACTGGATAGCAACCCTGCTATCCAGTCCAATATATTCAAGGCAGAAGAACCACGTCGATTTTCACTTTTCTCCTCGTCACTCACGGTAGTCTCTCGCACCCGGCCATCAACCCGTCTCACACACTGCTACTCCAAAATCCATCACTTATCAGTTGAATTATAAGAAATAGAGGCATGGCTTGGAAATACTGCTTGCAAAGAAAAAACACAGCAAATCAACACCAAAACAAACACAGCAACATATATTTTACAAGTATATTACCCAGATAAGCGAACTGTTACACAGTGTTGCATTGGACAACGGCAAATATTAAAAAATTTCACACTACTAGATGCTATGATTGACCAATTAGCAACATATAAAATGTACAAGGCATCTAGAAACTGAGATGTGTTTACAGTATTGCACTACTGA
This sequence comes from Tiaroga cobitis, assembly GCA_030578255.1. Lineage (NCBI taxonomy): Eukaryota > Metazoa > Chordata > Actinopteri > Cypriniformes > Leuciscidae > Tiaroga > Tiaroga cobitis. The sequence continues at coordinate 18,473,616 of CM060593.1, read as the reverse complement.
AAGCATCTTGTCAAGCCGTTTTTCTGCCACAGGAGAACTAAAGGACCCGCAGAAGGCGGTACATTCATTTTAACATATCACAAGCAGGGTTTTTTTGGGGGGATCTTAAGTCGTGGTTTACCACCAGTTTCTGGAACCACTAAAATGGATGCTTCCCCCCTGAGAGATTTTGCCTACAAGAGCAGATATGTTTAATATTATATGGATTTTTGGTTGCAGTCCCAGTTTATAAGGTAAATAGGAAACAGAGCGCTGCAATCTGATTATTCAGAATGATCTCTTATCTTGAGACAATGTCGCATATGGAAAAGATTTTTACAGAAAATGAAAAATAGAATTTCCTTTAATTGACAGCAGGAAGCAGTGCTATTTTTAATATACTGAAACTATTTTTCCATGTGGTTACAGTGGTGTGTACACGAATCAGCAAGATTTTTGACTGCTGAAATCTGCACACTATGCGATGATCTTTAAATGTGAACTAAGATTATTTAAATGATTCATGCACTTCATGTTCGTTCTGCTGGACTGACGTCCAAATTGAAGTGACATAAGTGCAATGTGGGTGTGCAGGTAGATTATGCTCAGGTTAGAGAACAGACTGTTGTAAGATACTCAGTTCCAGCAATTGTGAGCAGGTGAGAGACACTTGCAAATTGTCAAATCGATGACAAATTGTAAAATTGAAAATTCAGTTCTGAAAAAATATATTCTTTAACATTCTTTTTAATGAGCATACATGTTTGGCAGTATAATGAATAATTTAGCTTTCAACACATTCTGCAGATATATAAATAGTTTTATGATAAATATGAAGGGTGATCTCATTCATATTCGTAGATATTAGTATGCCATGTACATTTTATACATTTGGATAGACACTAAAACATAAGTGATTTTTTTATTAATTGCAAATCTCTATGAATATTCTAATGACATTAAACAAATGTGATGAATCTCATTTATCTGAAATTTTATAAAACTAGGCAATGAATTTTGTGAAATTTTATATATATATATTAGATCACTTTATTTTATTTATTTTTTATTCTGTATAAATTATATATAAAACTAAAAAAATATGATTGACAGACAGACAAATAGACAGACAGATAAACAGATAGATAGTAGTACATTTTTGAAAAGACACATTCTTTTAAAGTGGTCATTAAAGGGATAGTTCACCCAAAAATAATTGTGTCATTATTTACTCACCCTCAAGTTCTTCCAAATCTGTATGAGTTTCTTCTATTGAACACAGAAAAAAAAGATATTTTGAAGAATGTTGGTAACCAGTCAGTTGACGGCATAAATTGACTTAGAAAAACGATACTCGGTTACTAACGTAACCTCGGTTCTCTCTAGAGAGGGAACGAGTATTGCGTAAGTTTAGCTTACGCTACGGGAAAGATTCATCTTCTCGAGATATTGAAGCCAAAAAATTATCCTTAATTTTGTATTCATTGTCAACGCAGTGCAGCAGCTAGCAGACCTAGAGCAGGCCATCTCGCGTGCTTATTGGCTGCCCTGCTGGCATCTGCTGCAGCCTACCAGTGAGCCCCGCGTGACGTCACGCCCAATGAAGGGCGCTCGCGCCTTCATAGCGTCACAGCCCGCCAGAATGGGCGTGGCTTAGCGTATAAAAGAAGGGGCTGTAGGCTGACTTCCCTGGTTTTTCGACAACTGAAGCGAAGTCGCTCGTGGCGCGAGCACGGCCGGTTACGCAATACTCGTTCCCTCTCTAGAGAGAACCGAGGTTACGTTAGTAACCGAGTATCGTTCTCTTACGAGAGGTTCTCTCGTATTGCGTAAGTTTAGCTTACGCTACGGGAACACTTTGTCAACGCCGTGCGCGCCAAGCATCCACCATGAGACCCCGAACTTTCAGGGGAACCCTGTAAGGTGGAGAATAAGGTGGCCAGCCACGCGTGCCATCACTTGTACATACGCACACATAGGGAATACAGAGCAGCGCGCCGGTCTGTATAGGCACATGGCACATACCCTACTTAGTGCAGCTCAACCAGGAGAGCTGAGTCATGTGAGAGTGATCTGAGCAGGATGTCTGGGCAGAATACACCTCCCTTTTAACTGACAACAGTTTAGCCTGCAAGGCAGGAACTTCTAGGTTATAAAACCTGACAGAGGTAGACGGGGAGCTCCAGCCCGCCGCTACACAAATGTCATGGATAGAAAGTCCACTGGACCATGCCCACGAAGAGGCCACGCCTCTCGTGGAATGAGCCCTGATGCCCAGAGGGCATTGCAGACCTTTTGACGCGTAAGCGGCTGCTATAGCGTCCACTATCCATCTGGACAGGCTCTGTTTCGAGGAGGCGAGACCCTTGGTGCGCCCACCGAACGAAACAAGCAGCTGTTCCGAACGCCTGAATAAGGCGGAGCGCGTAATGTAAAACCTCAGTACTCTGACAGGGCAGAGGAGGTTCACATCACTTTCGCTGTCAGATGCTGGCAGAGCTGACAACGAGATAACTTGCGCTCTGAACGGAGTGCCCATCACTTTAGGAACGTAGCCATGTCTAGGTCTGAGGATGACTTTAGAGTCATACGGCCCGAACTCAAGACACGATGCGCTGACAGACAGCGCATGCAGGTCCCCCACACGTTTTACTGACGACAGTGCAGTCAGAAAGACGGTTTCAGTGATAGATATTTCAACCCCACGGAATTTAGTGGTTCGAAGGGAAAAGCTTTCAGGGCCTCTAGGACCAGTGAAAGATCCCACATGGGAACCGACGGGGGGCGCGGCGGGTTCATCCTCCTAGGAGGAGCTGGAAAATGTTTGAGAAAAAGAGGGGGTTTGTCAGGCCTCGGCGGGACAAAAAACCACACTCTGTCCTTCCTTCGCCGGTGACACATGCGCTCGGGGGGCGCGCGCTCGCTCGCTTTCTGTTCGTAAGTAAGCTGGTCGCGAGCTCATAGAGGAGAGCTGCATAAATTTTTTCTGCTGCGAGAGCCGGGATCGAACACGGGTCTCTGGCGCGAATGCTTTGAGTTTAGCCACTGAGCCATGGGGGAAACTACGAAAGCTTAAGTAGCGCGAGCAGATAAGAGCGCGCGCGGCAGCTTCCTTGTAACGTAAAGGAAGCTAGCCGCGGTAGAACAGCAGTCCATAGCGTGTCCCTCGACCTCATCCTCAGACGCGACGGCAGTGAGGCTCGTGAGCGGCAGCTGCGCGTCGGTGAAGGGAGGCGGGGAAGGTGAAAAGCGAGGCTCGAGGGAGGCTTTCCGGCGAGCGCGTCGCTGTGGCTACAGGCTCCGGCTGCCTTTGGGAATGGCGCTTATCACTGCGCGGTCCCACAAAGGGCGGAGTGACTGCTTCTATGGTGGGCGCGGTAGCTTCCTCGTAACGTAAAGGAAGCTAGCCGCAGTAAGAACAGCAATCCCTTGTGGCGTGTCCCTCAACCTCATCCTCAGACGCGACGGCAGTGAGGCTCGTGAGCGGCAGCTGCGCGTCGGTGAAGAGAGGCGGGGAAGGCGAGAGCGAGGCTCGAGGGAGATTCTCCGGCGAGCGCGTCGCAGTGGCCACAGGTTCCGGCTGTCTCCGGGGCCCTACACGAGCCGCAGGAAATGCGAGGCATCTTTAAAAAGACACTCGCGCTCTTTTAGGAGTAAGCTAGAAGAGAATACAACAGTGTAAAAAGGATACGTCGCCGGATAGCGTAGCTCGCACGGATGGCTGAAGGTGGCGAAGGCGGCCGGCTTCCTCAGCGCTGTCCTAAGCTGGCTGTTCGCTGTTCGACGGCGGCGGTGGCTTCTCTCTGATCCAGCGATGCGGAGAGCTCGCTGAAGAGTCGAAAAATCAGGGAAGTCAGCCTACAGCCCCTTCTTTTATACGCTAAGCCACGCCCATTCTGGCGGGCTGTGACGCTATGAAGGCGCGAGCGCCCTTCATTGGGCGTGACGTCACGCGGGGCTCACTGGTAGGCTGCAGCAGATGCCAGCAGGGCAGCCAATAAGCACGCGAGATGGCCTGCTCTAGGTCTGCTAGCTGCTGCACTGCGTTGACAATGAATACAAAATTAAGGATAATTTTTTGGCTTCAATATCTCGAGAAGATGAATCTTTCCCGTAGCGTAAGCTAAACTTACGCAATACGAGAGAACCTCTCGTAAGAGAACTATATAAATCAATGGCTACCGTCAACTGTCTGGTTACCAACATTCTTCAAAATATCTTTTGGTTTGGAACAACAGAAAATGTTGACAGAATATTTATTTTTGAGTGAACCGTACCATTAAAGAGTATAATATACTAAGTATTTATAAGCAGCGCAGTTCCCTGCACAGACACAAAGTTTGACATATAAATTAGACTTTGTGTTCATTATTGTTATCAGCTTTTATTGTCAGGGAGGAGTGTATTGATGCGCAAGGTATTATATTGTGCATGTTAACACAATGCTGGATGAGTGGTGAATGAATTAATAAACCTGCAATTCTGCATTCAGAACAGGGACACGTCATTGTACTAAACCATCCAAGCATGCAGTATTTACTCTTTATATGTGTGTTCATTGTTCCCGGTGATTTAGTAAAGAAGCGCTCTGCTATCTCTCAACATAGGCCTAATTACCATAATTATGTGGTATCTATGTTTTTAACAGAAGAACAATCCTGTTACTCTTAGTGCCCATGGCAACTGCTAAGTGGTTTGCCCAAGACCAGCTTAAGAGCTAAGAGTGGCAATTTGGGATTTATTTGAACTGTTACAGTATAAACACAATGCTGGCAGGGGACCAGTATTACATTACAGGCACCAGCAGGTTGCTCATAAGATCAGATTCTTAATGGCAGCTACCTAGATGCCAAATTGGAAAAGTTTTAAGGAGCAGATTCATGACTAACCTGTACACCTTTTGGAAGTTTGCCTTGCCCTTGATTGAAAGACAAGATTTATGAATAAATGTTCCGTAAGCTCTTTGAGTGTCTTCAATCATTATTTTGTAAATAACTATAATTGTACTATGATTTTTTTACTATGAGTTTTGTTGAGTTGTGCTGCACTGAACCATTCTAGTGATACAGTACTTGTTTTTTCCGTAATTGCTTTCTATTCTTTATGTCTATATTTTTCCTTAATTTAATTCAGGAATATTGAATTAGTGGTACAGTAAATGAGTACGGAATGTCGAACGCAGCAATGGCGTCATAAACTAATCGGCTTGAGGTCGATCTTGTATGTCAGCCATTCCTGCACCACATTTTAGCTGCTTTTCCTTACAGCACAATTTTAAGTCAGAATTGAAAGTGATGAGATACAAAAAAAAACATTGTGTACCATGAAATAATGTATTGAAATATAATGTATTTTTATTGAGTTTTCATGGGTTGCATGCAAAAACATCGTGACCAGTAAGTCTGATTTAATCAAAAAATTGCAGCACCACCAGTGTAGTCTAATTTATGAACAAGTGACGGTGACACTTTATTTTAAGGTGACGTAGTTACACATTACTGCATGTACTTACTATAGTAATAACAGTAAATTATGCATAATTACAAGTAACTAACCTTAAACCAAACCCTAACCCTAAATGTAACTCTAAGTTCATGTAGTTAATTAATATTGCTCAGTACTTTAAGTACAATGTAACTACGTCACCTTAAAATAACGGTTACACTTTATTTTAAGGTGTCTGAGTAAGTACTGAGTAATATAAATTAACAACATTTACTTACTCTAGGGTTAGGGTAGGATTAGGATTTGGATGAGGTTTAGTTGCATGTAGTTATGCATAATTTACTGTTATTACTATGGTAAGTACATTTAACATGTAACAAGGACACTGTAAAATAATGTTACCAAATAAAGTATAACCCAAGTGTCTCTTCTGAAGCGATTCTTTTTAGTGAATCAAAAACATACAGCAACAATGTATAGTCAGAATCATGAGCTACTCTCTTGAGTACTGAATACAATTGAATACTAAATTATTCAAAAAGAATCACAAACGTTTGGCATCAGTCATCAATCCTTCACTGAAACTCACTGAATCCATCAGAGTGGTGACCAGGGCCTGAAATTAACACCCGACCACCTGCCAAATGCGGGTGAATTTTGCTATTGGCGGGTAACACTGTCAATCTACCTGCCACATTGGCAGGTAGCCAATGAGAATTGAGTGATTCATTAGGTTTTTTTTTTTACGTTTTCATTTTCATTGCGTTGGACCTTAGCTATAATGTGGCGGCACATTACTGGGGTAAAAAGGCCAGCTGAAACAAACAACCAACAAAAAGATGGGGATGAGTCAAAGAAAAGTAAAAGAAGTCATTTTAATACAAAGTGGGCAATTGGCGACAACGGCAAGGTTCGTGAGCGGCTGATTTATGGCAACGACTGTTGTTTTGTAACGTTCATGCGATCAGAAAGAAGATGAGGCCCTTTTCTGACTACGTTTGGATGTGCGAGTATTAAACTGTTGGTGAGATGGGATGAGATAATGTAACGCTGACGTAGGCTCCAGAACAATGACAGTTGCACAGATGTGTGCGTGTGCAACTGTAGTACATGTTGGGAGTTGGGAACCGGTGAGAAAATGTCCGGTACCCGGTAACTTTACCAGTAATAATATTAATTTAGTTCTGCTTAACGGTTCCTGAACGCTGTAACTAAAAGCTGTCAGGACCTAGCTGTCTACGTGACTAAATCAGCCATCAACACAGCCGCGGGTGATTTGTTTACATACGAGCTGCGGTAGGTCTATAGATCTGTTGTGCGTGTGTGTGTCAAAATCAATGAATAAAAATATTTTTTTAAATGTATATTCTAAGAGTTATTATTACTTATATTGATTTCGTTAATAACTTGACAGCACTTAAATGTGTACAAGTTAAAGAACAATATTGTGAAATTCCCGTTTTTTCACCTTTAGGCTATGAGGCAACAAAAAAAAAAAAAGGCTGGTAAAAAGTCTCTGTGGCAGGTGAATTTTGATATCCACCTGCCACAGTGGCTGGTGGCAAAAAAAGTTAACTTCAGGCCCTGGTGGTGACTAAACATCAACAAATCAGAATCGAATCAAAAGCTCGAAAATCGAATATGTAAATGTGTACCCAGGATTAGTAATAAGACATGCAGAATATATTAGGCTACAGTATAACAATCCCTAAGAGAACTACAGAATAATATTAAAGACCAAACTAGGGTTGTGCCGATAGACGATATCATTGTCCATCGTGATGGCTTACAGACATCACGATGTTAAGCCAGCATCACCCCCCCCCCCCCCCCCCCCCCCCCCCCCCATGTTTCCATGGTGACGCGTCATGCTTGGCACGTGGTTCACCACAGCCAAAATAGCGCTGTATGACAGATGTAACGTTAGCGCTTTTATTTATAAATATTAACAAACCTGGTTATCATGTCATCAACTATCTTCTATTCCGATTCTCAAATACGTGTAAGTGAGTTTTTGTCGTTTAAAAAACCTTTATAAGTGATTTTGATTTGTAATGTGAGACGGGCTCCGTCATGTTTGTTTGGGCCACAGTTCAGAGATCCGGTCTGTTGGGTTTATTATACCACGTGAATTAATCAGTTTCTCCCGAAATACATGGCCGGTGAACTGGGAGAAGAATAGAGTTAATTTTATAGTTACTTACACTGTGTGTCTGATATGAATAAAATCCGTCGGCAAATATATTTGAATGGGTTGTTATTGCTGCTTCCATAGACACCATTGTGTATTTTACAAACTATAAATGTATAGTTTTACTATAAATTATATGTATTTAAATGTCTGAAACCTAAAATAAACATTAAGTGGTTAAAAACACTGAATAGTTGTGATATATGACAAGCGCTGAGCGCGTCCGTCTCTGGCTCAGCGCCAGCCACAGCGCGAAAGCACAGTCTGAATCTGGCAGTTCTGTTACGTCACTGTACATTCGCTCCTTAGGTCAGCTGCAGCAGAGCATGCCGAAATCAAAATTGCTGATGAGATGTAGAGGAAAATATCTCCACGTTGTGCCTACGCCCCTTAGCTGTTCTAAATCCACTGTAAAACACGGCTTTGCCCCTCCTCCCGATATCATCGTCCATCGCGATGTTTCACTGTACACATCGTCTGATGCCAAATTGGTAGACATCGCACAACCCTAGACCAAACCAAAATACAGAAAGAGAACCATTTTGGGTGGGCTGGATTTAAAGATAAACTATTAACACCATTTGATACGATCAGTAGATTTAGAGCACTGGTGTGTATAGTGACGCATTAACCCAATTAACTGCACACACAAAAAACTGTTGTATAAAAAAAAAACTCTCTGTAAAGAGTAAATGAAAGGAACTTGCAAATGTCCTTAAACCTTGAGTGAATACAGAAATGCAGCTCTCCATATCTAATGATGATCTGGAGCAATCCCAGAGATGCTAACTTGGTCCAGCTCTAGCTCTCAATACATTTTTTTTTCTCACTTCAGCCTGCTTATGCTTAAAATGTCAACACATGGGTTCTGGTCAGTTTCTCTTCTGTTTCACCACAGTTAGTCTTCTCGTTAAAATTTTCTTTCCATTTTCCAGGATGTACAGTTAGGAGTCCATCTGTGAGGTGTGAATGGAAAAGCTGTCAGCAAGATGTGCTGAACAGCTGAAAGCTGCAAAAATGTTGACGCAAGCCATATTTGTGCCCATGTCCAGAAATAAACCTGCTACCTGTTTTGGAGTGACAACTCGGGTATTTAACTATTAGTCCACCTCAACTCCCTCAGCTGTTACTTCATCACTGAAACATGGCTAGATCCAGATCATCATTAGACATAGAGAGCTGAGTTTCTGTATTCACTCAAGGTTTAAGGACATTTGCAAGTTGTCCCTTTCATTTACTTTTTATGGAGAGGTTTTTTTTTTACACAACAGTTTTTTTTTGTGTGTGCAGTTAATTGGGTTAACTGCACACACACTCTTCGCTTCACAGGAAACAACACAATGTCCCCTCTACTTCTCTCTGAATCACCCAGCCCCCCTGGGCTGGACACCATGAACCATGCGTGGCCAAGACTGCATCTTTATGCATTTCCACCGATCGCTCCGCTCCCAGGTGTTCTGGCCAAGGTCCATCAACAAGGGTCTTGCTTCTTGTTGATAGTGCTTTGTTGGCTGACCAGAATTTGGTTCTCGGAGATAATAACCCTCCTCGATGGCTCGCCCTGGGCAATTCCAGACAGGATGGACCTTTTGTCTCATGCACAGGGGCCAACATTTCATCCCTGGCCCGAGCTCTGGAACCTTCACGTTTGGCCCCCTAAAGGGGAACCAACTGAGGGATGCTGGGTTTCCAGCTGATGTCATACAGACTATTCTGAGTACTAGGGCTCCCTCCACAAGAATGATCTATGCCCTTAAATGGGGTGTCTTTGAAAGGCGGTGTACGGCACGCCATCCAGACCCAATTCACTGCCAGATTGTTTCAATGAGTTTCTGCAGGAAAAATGATCAGCATGCCCCTCTACTCTCAGGGTATTTGTGAACGCCATATTGGGTTGCCACGCCCTGATTTATGGGGCTCCAGTCAGGAAGCACCTTCTGATCGCCCGCCTCATCTGTGGAGCGAGGCAGCTGAGGCCTCCCGCTAGGGCAAAGATCCCTTCATAGGACATGGCCATGGTCCTGAGTCCTTTTTAACCCACTAGAATCAGCGCCTGACAAACTTCTGATTCTAAAGATGTTTTTTTTTCTCATGGCCATTAATTTGCTAAAGAGAATTGAGGTTCCTTTTCAGTTGGTCACGTTTGATGGCACGTCGGAACGTACCAACAAATTGGGATCTTGCCTGAGACCATCATTGGGATCATCATCTTCGAGTGTAACTAAATGAGCCAATGCATATTGACAAGTGAGATTTGCATTGCGAACTGGTATATAAAGAAGCCTGCAAATCTAGCCCATTCACCTTTTCGCTTTGGAGCCGAGCGTTTCTCCTCAGCTCTAATAATGGTTTGAAGTGTCTATGAGTCTGGGTCTACGAGTCTGAAACCTAGTGTTTCATTCTGGGCTCCAGCGGAGGATCAGATGTCGACCGCTTCATCGGAGGGTGGGCTAGAGTCCTCCAGGGATGAAGACTCGGCTTTGCTTTACATTTACATTTACATTTACATTTACATTTATTCATTTTAGCTTTTGGATGCTTTTATCCAAACTAACAATAGGACAACAATATGCAAGTGCTATGACCCCTCCCAGTTTAATCTAACGCAGTACCTGTATTTTTTTTTTTAAAGATATTAGATATAGAATAGAAGATAAAGTGTTAGTATTAATGGATCAAGTGTTGCCGAAAAAGATGCGTCTTCAGCCGTTTCTTGCAAATGGACACAGACTCAGCCGATCTGGTTGAGTTGGGCAGATCATTCCACCAGCATGGAACAGACCAGGAAAATGTCAGAGAAAGAGATTTAGTGCGTCTTTGAGATGACGCCACAAGACGGCGTTCACTTGCAGACCTCAAGTTTATGGATGGCATGTAAGTCTGTAGTAATGAGTTGAGGTAAAAGGGAGCAGAGCCAGTGGTTCTGTCGGCAAAAGTCAGTGACTTGAATTTGATGCGAGCAGCAACTGGCAACCAGTGCAATTTTGCGAGGAGAGGAGTGACGTGTGTTCTCTTCGGCTCATTAAAGACCACTCTAGCTGCAGAATTTTGAATCAGTTGCAGAGGTTTGATAGTGCAAGCTGGAAGACCTGCCAGGAGAGCATTACAACAGTCTGGATAGAACAAGTGCTTAGACAAGGAGTTGTGTAGCATGCTCTGATAGGAAGGGCCTGATCCTCCTGATGTTTTCTAAGGCAAATCTGGAGGACAATTCTAGCAATGTGGTCTGTATAGTTCAATTGATCATCAATCACATCTCCAAGGTTCCTGGCTGACCTTGATTGAGTTTGCTGCCCCCTTTGGGAGAGTAGCATTACCCGAGACTGACCCTGAGCTGACGGCCATGCTTTCCGGGGCCACCGAGAGAGTCTGGCTCCAGTGGACGCCTCCACTGTGTCCCGAACACTCGAGGTTGGAAGGTTTGGTTTCTCGTGCCATGCTTCCCAGAAGCGCATGAAGAGACTTTCAGATAGTGGCAGGCCCTGTTGTCCCATCGCAACTGATCTGGTTTCTCTCCCTCCCTCACTACCCTCGATGGTGGGGTGGCCAAGGGATATGTGGAGATCCCCCTGGTGGAGCGTGCAATAGCGATGCAACTGTGTCCGCAGAGTGCAGCTGCCTGATGGGGAAATATGCGTCTTCCATCCAGGACCAGTAAGTTCTCGCCAGTGCTGGCGGCCAAGGCTTACAGGACCACTGGACAGGCTACCTCCACCATGGCTCTCCTGCAAGTACACCAGGCCAAGGCTCTCAAAAAGTTGCACATGGGTAGTTCAGACCCTGCTGTGTGGAGCTGCACACAGCAAAGGACCTCGCCCTACAGGCCACGAAAGTCACTGTACGCTCCCTGGGTCAGACAATGTCCACTTTGGTGGTCCAAATACGCCACTTGTGGCTGAACCTGGCGGTGTGAGGGAGCCCGACAGAGGTTTTCTCGACTCCATGATCTCCCAGGCCGGCCTCTTCGGCGACGTGGTCGAGAGCTTTGCCCAACTGTTTGTGCCCAACTCGGCTGCACAGAGGCAGACGGAGGCGATTAGACACAACCTGCCCCTGCGACCCCCTGCTGCCTCCACACAATCGCCAAGGGCGCCCCCCTGCGGCTTCCACCTCCACTCCCGCAAGGCCTCAGCAGCAGTCTTCACCTAGGCCTTAGCATGGAGCCGGCAGCAGGAGAGCGGCGCAGCCCGTCTCAACCCCAGCCAGACCCAGGGGCGACCTAGAGATGGAGGGGACAGCTCTTCGGGAGATGGTGACCAGACCACTCCCTACCCTGGAGGAGGGCCGGGCGGAGAATCCTTTATTCAGTTTTATTTCTGTTCAGACCCCACTTCAGACACTCAGACCCCACTTTGGGTCTCTTCCCTCCACCTTGTTTCCCCACTGAGGGAAAGTCTGTGGTCCCTCTGACTTGCACGGTCTCTGTGGGTCTAGCTAGCGCTTCCCAGACCGATGCGCTGACTCATTCGGACCAGGAAAACAGGGACATCTGGGCTTCAGGTCAACTGGGAAAAGAGCAAACTCTCCCCACCGTGCAGAGAATCTCTTTTCTTAGTATAGAGTTGGACTCTGAGTTGGACCTGACAGCTCGTCTCACCAACGAGCGAGCTCAGTCGATGCTGAATTGCCTGAACTCACTGAGAGGCAGAACAGTGGCTCCACTGAAATTATTTCAGAGGCTCCTGGGGCATATGGCAACCACAGCCGCAGCCGCAGTAATGCCACTTGGAATGCTTCATATGAGGCTGCTTCAGCACAGCACAATCACCCCTGCCTGCTGCCAAACCCTCAGCCTGTGGACCGACCTTGCTTTTCTGTGGGCAGGAGTTCCCCTAGACTCTAGAGCAAGTGTCCAGGCATCCTGTTGTCACAACAGATACCTCTGCCACCGGCTGTGGGCCATGTACAATGGGCATGCAGCCTCGAGTGTTTGGACGGGGCCCCGACTGAAGTGGCACATCAACTCCCTTCAGCTGTTAGCAGTACATCTTCCATCAGGCCGCTTCAAACATGCTTTCTCAGAGACTGGGCACCCACGTCCTGACCTCTGGAACCTCCATGTGTGGTCCCTGGACGGGACGCGGAGGACTTAGATGACCAAGTGTCTGTGGTAGACACCATCACTTTAGGAATGCTGATGAGCGCCCTCTACGAGGCATGCTTACGCAGGGCACTGGAAGGGGCAGCAATACTGGCTCTTTATTAGGGATCCCAATTCGTCTGTAAGAATTGTCCTGTCGCCACAATTGCTGTACCACCTCTGAGTGGCTGGGTCATCGGCTCGGCTGCTCAGCGAAAACGTGAATGGGCTAGATTTGTGGGCTTCCTTATATTCCCGCTTCATGGGGTGTGGTTCGCGATGCAAATCTTGCCTGCCAATGTGCATTGGCTTGTTTAGTTACATTTGGAGATGATTGAGCTCTCAGGCGAGATCCCAATTCATCTGTGCGTTCCGACGTGATGTCTCCGTTCCCTCCTTTGGGGAACAGGGGTTACAATAGACGAAAAAACCAAGACAATTTGCAGTCTCTGTCAATTTTGCCATCCTGCTTAGACTCTGGACTGGTCAAGGCTATTTTGCACCCTCACCCAGACTATCTTCCTAAAGTTGCATTCTCGACTGTGCATCCAGTCGTTCTTGAAGACTTCTGTACTCCGCTGTTCACTACACCGGAGCAGGAGAAAATTCACCTACTGTGTCCAGTTCGTGCTCTTCAGACTTACGTCCAACTCACTAGCTAGTGGCATAAGTCAGAGCAACTTTTCATTTGCTAAGGGGCGAGAATGGCCGCCACCAAGCAAACAATGTCATACTGGGTGTGGGATGCTATTGCTCTTGCCTATGAAGTGAGTAGTCAAGCTTCGCCTCTAGAAGTTAGGGCTCATTCCACCAGAGGGGTTGCATCCTCCAGGGATTTGACAAGAGACGTCCCCTTGAAACAAGTATATGATGTGGCAGGCTGGTCCTCTCCGCATATATATATCAGATTTTATAATTTGGATGTTCATGTTACTCAGGGCTCACATGCCCTTGAGTCGACATCCCAAGCTCATGTCTGACGCCTTTCTCGTGTTTGTGCGTACACTCTACACATGACTGGTCCAGACACTTCCAGTGCGGCGGCATTGGTATTCTCGTTCTCATAGCGCTGTCAGCGCAAGCCTTTTAGAGTAGCTTTTGATAGGTAACGTCTCAGGTTACTTGACTGTAACCCTGTTCTCTGAAAAAGTGGGAACGAGGTGCTGCACTGCATTGCCGCACTGTGGGCGTGTTCAGGATATCTCTTCAGACAAAGTGACCTGAAAGCGCACCTATTTATAGCCTCTCATGAAGCTATACTGCCGTGCAAAGGCAAAAGACCGTAACTTCGTTTTTGGTCGAAAATGAGTTATTGATATTTTTGGCACATTCAAGACCTCCTTTATCATGTGGATAAATATCTTGAGTCAATTCCGTTGTTTTTTCGAGAAAATAAGGGTTTGTCTTAACCGTAACTTCCAAAACCCCATGAGAAACCAAGGCAGAACACCGTAACACCAGTTACGGCTCGTTGGCTTAGTTTTGGAACGCTCATATTGAGTTACGGTACTCTGCCTTTGTTTAGCTGCGCGTCAATATGAAGTTACGGTGCTGGCGTTCTATCAAATGATGCTACCTATCAGATTATACGGTGTTCTGCCTTTGTTTTACTCTCCATTAAAATTGAAATTACGATGTAGCCTGTGTACTTTGTACAGCTACCATCCGTCCCTGTAACTTCTGATGTCCTCAGAGCTTTGTCCTGCACTAATGCGGTCAGAACATTTCTTAACCTGCTCCATCGACAAACGTGCGATATCGATTGCGAAGGATGCAGAGTTGACAGAAAAATGTTACACATGCCGTAGCAGGTCAATACAACAAAGAACTAAAGCCCCGCCTCATCCAGTTCGGGTACCGGACCTAGTTGAAACAATCATGCATCTAGCTGGCAGAGTGCCAACACTTCGCCGGTGCCTTCAGCTCCGCCCTGAACGCGGTCCAGCCAACGCGGGTCGCGGGACTAATATCACAGAGTGATAATAATGAAGCAACAAGGGTATATTGGCGCATACAACATACTGAAGCAAGTGCTGGTGCATACAACATCAGAACAGCTGTTAAAAGCATGCACACAAAACACAGCGTCAGGAATAAATCTGCGGGACGAGCGAAGTCCACGCACAATAATAGGGCAGACAGCTGAAACCAACGTATACTGAAAAGACGCAGAACACAGAAGGTTGTGCTATAAATGCATTAGTCGTCTAAGTAGTCCAGAACGCGCTCCCTACTGAGTTCTAAGGGCTAAAGCACTGCATATGCTACTTTTCGTGAACGGAGCGTGACAGATTCGAACACGAATCTCGGTAAACGCCTGTGAAAGTATGCGTCTTTCAGATCCACTGCTATAATCCAGTCTCCGGGTCGAATGTGCGCGAGGATCTGTTTTATCGTGATCATTACATTACATTATAACGCGTGTTTAGCAAGTCTTATGCCACTCGGTACCACTTGAAGATACTCTTTAGTCTTCACCGCTATGGAGGTATTTTGTCATGTCTAATGTATTAATAGGGCCACCAGAATGCAACCAAAGCACAATAACTAGAAGGCTAGGTAATTGTAAATCATACAAAATAATTGCCATGATCACTAGATTTTATACAGGTGTTACTATAATGATTTTGTTAATGTGATCAGCAACC
Source organism: Tiaroga cobitis (assembly GCA_030578255.1). Taxonomy (NCBI): domain Eukaryota; kingdom Metazoa; phylum Chordata; class Actinopteri; order Cypriniformes; family Leuciscidae; genus Tiaroga; species Tiaroga cobitis. The sequence continues at coordinate 18,458,273 of CM060593.1, read as the reverse complement.
AAATATTGATAATGTGGAAGTTACTGCCTTTTGCCTTGGCATGGCTTCTCACTTTTGGCTGACAATACAAAGGCAGAGTACAGTAACTTTAAAATAGTGGTCAAAAGTCAAGTTTGAGATCAAAATTTTGTTATGTAGATAATTTTCATTACTTAAACATCTAACTGCCAGATTTTCAGTGTCCTACCTATAGTTAATTTGGAGGGACAACTAAAAATCTTTAAAGTCATTTTTCTCAGTTCCACACTCTAGCGAGTTAAGGTCTTTTGCCTTTGTAGGGCAGTATATATAGTCTATTTATAGCCTCTCATGAGCACGCATTCCAATGACGTCATTGTCAGATGTCACTTAAAGCCAAGTCCTTGGTGTGTTTGCCACACATACTTCACAACTGGTCAAACAAAGATGTTTTCCCATAGCGCTGTCAGAGTAGCAACTCGTTCCCGCTTTTTCAGGGAACAGGGTTACAGTCAGGTAACCCGAGATGTTTTCACTATAGTTATAATATTATAAACTAATAAACTATTGTGGATAATGATATCTATGACAGAGTTGATAGTTATAGCCCATTCAATTGAGCACTGAACGAGTCTGTAATGATTCTGCCCTTGTGTCTTTAATACTTCTCTTGTCTTAGGGTAGGATCATAACAGACTCGTGTTTAGTGAGTAGCGCGTGGCTCTTCGGGCCATGTGCTTGTGTTGTCTCGTTAACTTTCCCCGCCCCCTTGTAATCCTTGTTTTGTCATTATTGCTTTACCAGTGTCACCTGCTGCCATGATTAGTTTCTCGCTATTTAATCCCCTTGTGTTTGCTGTCCTGTGCCGGTTCATTGTCATATTTTGTGTGAATCAAGCCGTGAGTAACTTGTTGAAAGTCTTGTCTAAAATAAGTGTTTGATCCTGTCTTAGTTGTTAGTTTATTGTCTGAGTCTTAGTCTAGTGTAGTCTATACTGTCTTGTTTTGATTTTTATATTTAGTGCTTGGAAATCGATTTTCTCAAATAAAAGACAATTATGATGGAATACAAATTCCTAGTACAGAAGCACCTTTAATTGAGAATTTGGTCATTAACATCACAGCCCCCTTGATGACTCGTAACTTTATATGAATTGCAAGGCCAGTGCCATGCGCCATGTTGCGGTTAAATAATATTCTTAAGAGGTGTGTATCACTACCTCTCAGCACATGCACGCATACAAACAAACTAATGTTTGTATGCAAAGTTCAAACAAACTAATGATTATGGCAAAGTTCAAATCAATACAAATCAATTTTGAAGCAAAAAAAAATATTTGAGAAACACATCACAGCTGAGACAAATAGATTCAGAGATGCAGTGTGTTTACCAATGGCTGATGATCTGATAAACAAGGTTTACCATGAGATCACAAGAGAAAAGAAAAATCACCAGCACCATAACAACACATGGTGCATGGGTGATCCACATGACTTTAGTACAATATTATGAGTACTCTGAAGTTGTACAATTTCTGAGAAGATATTCATGTTATTTGTGAATTTACATATTCACAATTGAAAATTGTAAAGCACAGGTCATATGGAATTTGTGAGTAAATGATGACAGAAATATCGCAAAAATCACATTAATACATGCAAACACACTCACACACACACACACATATATATATATATATATATATATATATATATATATATATATATATATATATAATAGTATATAGTAAGAGTTCTATAGAACCATATCCTCCTAAAGAACCGTTTTGTGCTATAATGGTTATGTGTTCGAGTATTCACGCCTTTTTGTTTTTTCTAATCTGTGACCGTCAAAAAATCCTCTCAAAGATAACTCATTGGTTTTCTGGAGCTCAGCCATACTACACAGATTGTAATCTCTATACAGGCAGGCCAACTTGATATCCTTCTTAAAATGTGAAAATGTAAATTGTAACTGGCTTGCTCAATCATATATTTTTTTAAGAACATGCAAGTGTGACCAGCTCTCTGCTCTTTTCCACTCAGCAAGTATTGAATTTATGATATTGTTAGAATTTTCAATTATTACTTGGGTTTATGCATTAACATTAAAGCCACCCCATGACTTTTTATCACTTTTTCCTTTTACCATTGTCAAGGGCTCCTTGTTCATTGACAATGGCATCTTTTGGACTTCATAAACTTTTAAAAATGGCTTTTAATTAACAATATAAAAATATATATATTGTTGACAATATATTACAAATAATACTTATAAAAAATGATATAAATAATAATAATAATTAAAATACCTAGGTTCTTCATAATACCATTAAGTAAGGGATAATCCATGGTTAGCTGTGCATTAAATTGCACGACATGGAGACAAATAACTGCCAAACGTGAAGCGTAAAACTATAATAGTTTTATGAACTATAATACTATAGTAAAACAATAATAGTTTTATGAATGTACAGATAAATATTATTTACGTGTGTACAGTTTAAGATGTTATTTACATATGTAAAATTTTGAGATGTTATACAAATGGACAGTTATGATAGTTATGAGATTTTTAACTGTTCAGGCTGAATATAGCCTGAGGGGAAAAAACTGTTCTTGTGCCTGGCTTTTCTGGTGCTCGGTGCTCTGTAGCACCGGCCAGACAGCAACATTTCAAAGAGAAAGTGGGCTTGGTGTGTGGGGTCCAAAGTGATTTGCTTAGCCCTTTTTCTCACTCTGGAGGTGTAAAGATCTTGGAGGTAGGGCAGGAGGGAACCAATAATCATCTCAGCCGTCCTGACTGTACGTTGTAGTCTGCTGATGTCTGATTTGGTAGCTGAACAAAACCAGACAGTTACAGATGAGCACAGGACAGACTGTCGGAGTAGAACTGTTTTAGCAGCTCCTGTGACAGGTTGAACTTCCTCAGTTGACGAAGGAAGTACAAGCTCTGCTGGGCCCTTTTCACAATGGAGCCTGTTTCAGGTCCTGAGTGATCGTAGTGCCCAGCAACCTGAATGACTCCATTGTTGGGTCAGCTGGGTCAGTTTGGCTGTGAGAAGATCAGACATGAAGCTACTGAAGGCCGAACTGAAGTCCACAAATAAGATCCTTGTGTAAGACCCAGGTCTGTCGAGAGGTTTCAGGATGTAGCACAGTCCAATATTGACTTCATCATACACAGACCAATTTGCTCTACAGGCAAACTGCAGGGGGTCCAGCATTGGTCCAGCAAGGGTCCAGTGTAGGCCAACACCAGTCTCTCAAAATTACTTCATGACCACAGACATGAGAGAGACAGGTCTAAAGTTTCTAATGGGTCAAAAACATTTTTCTAATGGCATAGAAGACAGCCTTTTTTTATCTGTATCTCCTGCGCTGCATCAAGCCAATCCAATTGCTGTCACTCTCCAAATGACCACACAGCTTAGACTAACTGTACATCATGTTTGTAAGACTCCAATAAAATTATTATGTAATTATTCCATTACGAATAAATCTCTCATCTGTGCATTTATGATAGACTTCACAACAGCATAATATTGTTTTCAAATTATTTTTTCATTATTATTATTATTATTATCATTTTAAATTATTATTGGGTCTGGTTCAATAGGGTACTCTTGTAACAAGTACACTGTAAAAAATGATCGTGATTTTAACGGTAAAAGATACAGTGCAAAACTGTTAATTGGTTAACAGAAAGTTTCCTTACTAAATACGGTAAATAACTGTGAGAGATCTAACAGTACATTTAATGTAATTTTACTGTAAAATACCGTTAAATTTACAGTTTTTGAAAGTGAAAAGAACAACTTTTGTATACATTGTAACATTGTATAATTTACAGTGAAAACCCGTAAATTGACATTCCCACAATTCCCTGCATGACACTTCACATTTGATTTATTTTTGTTGAAATAACTATGTTTCTTCTTAGTTTTCTTAGTTCTTTTCTAATCAGTTATGTACATTAGGGTTTTATGTTACATTTAATGTTGTTAAATTAATGTTTATTGCATTTTTAAAATTTCATGTGTGTTACCATGATGGTGTTTAATGTTTGTGCGAATAACACTGTGCAGCTTCAATATAATAGTATTAATTTTCTTGTGGAAGATTGGTTGTGATGAGCTTTGATTTATCATATGACTCTCATCACTGCTGTGATGGTTGTTGGTTGTCAGTGTATTACAATGGTACAAAACAGATATTAATACTTCAATAGGATTGGTAAATTATCTTTATATCATATAATGAATATGGTTTATTACTGTAGATTTTAAGTTAAGTCTGTAAAACCAAAAACGTTGATACCGTATTTTTGACGGTAAAGTTCTGGTAACCACAGCTGCCAGTTTTTTTTCCGTAAGAACAACGGGATTTTTTTTACAGTGTAGCAGTGGCTGGGAAAGACTTTAAGGATCATCTTAAGGATCAGGATCACCTGAACTTCGAAGAACCTAACAATTCTGGATCATGTCAAATTGCCAACAGGAAAATCCAGATAACTGAGTAATCCACGTATGAAGAGCCCTCTGCCTCTGCAATACATTTGAGACGGATTTGTATCCGATCATTGCAGATGAAACTGCACAAGTGTAATTGTATCTGGATGTTGAACCCACATAAGTAAATTTGACTCCTCTTAATATGGTGAAAAAATAATCGTGTGAGAACATACCTGCTCCCGGTAGTCACATGGTAAGTGAATGGAAGAGATTTAACAAAGCGGATAGCGATCCGACCAGTAAAAATGCATTAACTAACCAGGTGCTCTTTGGTGAAGTGATATACAGCGAGCTCACAGTATAGAGTGGAGCAGCTATGCCGTAAATTTGTAGGCCAAAATGCGGTTGGCCTACAAATCAAAAGGTGGTCGCTAACAAGTGGCTTAATGGGACTACAGAGGCTGTCGAGGACATTAAACGCCATAACGCTGAACAGATCAGTTCAGTCCAGTCCGCTTTTACAGCCTTGTTATGCTTATAATTGTGCTCTTATAAACTATTCTAACTCAAACTTTCCGATAAAATGTTTTTAGATAAAAACTGAAAGAGTTGTTGGATGCTATAGTGATGGTGACGTTGAAGTCTTGGGACCGTGTAGTGTGTTTAGCCTACCTTTAGCTTTTTACTCCAGGCGACAGCATTTAGGCTTCAAAATTCATTAAAGTTGTGTTCATTAGGGCTCGTTTACACAGAACGCATTTTTGCTTTGAAAGAAATCTCTTGATTTTATCTCACTCAAAAATCATTAATGAATGCTAATATAAATTCAATCATAAACAGCTTTAGAACAAATATACACTAACACCCCACCGAATGACACAAACAGATACTGATTTACACAATCCGATGCAGATGCATGCTCTCAAATCTAGTGGAATGGGGCGCAAGTCCACTCACTGTGACTATACTCATGTTGCAATGAACTGAGGAAATTGGGTTAGAACCTTCCATTTTAAATATATATTTGGTTCCCTTGTGAAATTAAAGTTCAGATATGGTATGATGTTGCCTCTATGCCCCCAGGGATCAAATAAATAGGAAGAGTGATCACAGTCTCTCTGTTTTGACCTCTGGGATCGAATTCATCCAGTCTCTGCTAATAGTGTCCAATATTTTTGACCTGCTGTCTCCCAGGCAATTCTGTCTCCAGAGTCAAAGGATGTGACCCCAATCCAATCATGTGGACATTGTGAATATGTATTTACATGCATTCATGGGGAAAAGCCTCAAAGACCTTTTAGAGCAAGAAGACTAAACTGCCATACTAAATGCATCCTCAGTCTCTTCATCTTATTTCAAGCTTAAATCAGAAAATATATTAAATCATGTATGCACCCTCAAGCAACTACAAATTAAAAGGCTCTACAAATTTGCAGCAATCTAACCCCACTAGAGCAATAAAACCAATGTAATTATAATAAACATCAACCAGTATTTGACACAATATTTAAAAATGCTCCCGGTTTGCATGTGATTTCCCTGTGGACATGATTATATATATATATATATAGATAAGATAAATTGTATGAAATCTTTTGAGAAAGATTTTATCTTACTCAAAAATCATTAACGAATGTTAATAAAAATTCAATCATAATTTCAAATATAAATCATCTAAGAATCCTTCAAGTATCAAAAAAGTGATGAACTGAACTGCATGACTTTTCCCATGTTTATTATTTTGCATAAATAAAACAAAAAAAGATAATTTCATAATGCTAAGTAAAGAGGGGAAAACAAAAAAGAGACGTTTAAGCAAGATAAAACGAGAGAAAACAAGATGGCTTGCATTCTATTTAAAGGGACATCTCATGCCAATAGCACATTGCCTTAATGAACAACAAGGTGTCAAAACAGCTTAGATGCTTCTCAGTGTTTTTCTCTGGTTTTGTTGAGCTACCACCATGAGTTCAACAAGGCCAGTCCCCTCTAACAAAGGAACAGCCTGAAAATTGACCCTGGAGCTTCACTGTCATGCCAAGCAATTTCAGATAGAGATAGATGGTGATAATGAGTAAACATCACATCAATTTTAAAATGCATAATCATAAGGTCAAAGATCAACAAAGTGGAAGCCAGTGTTTGTAAATTTCCCAGTTAAACAAGATATTCATATAGAAACAATGTCGGAAGAGAATTGATTGAATGGTGAAAAGTGACTACACATTCTGGGCTGCATTTCCCAAAAGCATTGTAAGCCTAAGTTGATCGTAGAGACCATTGGTGGCAATTGTTCTACGATCAACTTAAGCTCACGATGCTTTTGGGAAATGCAGCCCAGAATGTGTAGTGATATGGTTAAATAACGCCCCCTGGGAGAATAAATGTGCATTTCATCACGACTGTCTGGCTTGTTTATGCACGAAACATCGACAAATAGCCATTCTAACTCAACATAGTGTCAGACATTTGCACAAGAATGGCATAGGAGGACAGAGATAACCCTTTTGCCATGAGTGGAAGAATTCATGCTATTTGAGGTGAAATTTCACGGACAAGAGGAGAGAGCTGCATAATAAGAGAAAATGGATTGGTTTCAAGTGCCGCCTCTGCAAAAGTTCGACTTCTAGATGAACTACCTCCACATATCCAAAGACTCATGAAATTTACTTACACCATTTCACATGTTCCAGGGAAAAACAGCTAGTGAAGAAGTACTCTCTAGAGGACTGACTGACTAAAAACAGGCTGTTGACTGGTAATTCCAAAATCTCTACAGAGTGAAATCTTGAAAAATTACACTTTGCACACCAAGGTATAACCAAGTGTCAAGAACTTGCAAAGCAATCAGTTTGGCAGCCAGATCTCAGAGCACAGCTTCAGACAAAAGTGAAGAAATGTGATTTTTGTGCAAGCCATCGTAAAACTTCAAAGAGACATTGATTCCCACTAAATTCCCAGAGACCTTGATTCCAGGGGAGTCTGTGTGGATCAGTGACACTAGAGAAAAAGGTGCTGTGATTACAACAGCGGAAACTCCAGGATCTTACCTTGTGGAATAAACTAAGGGCATTCTTATTTGTAACTGAAGTGTCTACACCATATAGCACTGTCAGCAGAAACATCGTATTTGTCCAAATATTTAGTGCTTATTATGCTCCACATCCATATTCCACCAGAGATACGACACTCATCTAAATCCAGTGGCTTTGCAATCTCGCAGGGGATACGATACATACCACGAAGGCACAAAATAAGTAAGAGGGGTAAAAAGTGGGGCTACGAGCATGGCTAAAAGCTAACCCCTTCAAACCTGCTATCCCAAGCCTTTTTCTCTCCAACGTCCGGTCACTAAACAACTAAACAACCTAGTGAGATAAGACTGCATATAACTTTGCAAAACTTGGACTGCTGTGCGATGATAATATCAGAGATGTAATTGGACGCTGTAGCAAGGTATGTTGTTCTGGGAAGATTGGAGGTGGGAACCGGAGGATATTTTACATACTTTCATTTATTCCAAAGTAAACAAACAACAAGATGAAAGTAAAAGCGGCAGCCCCTCACGGACGACTGCCGCACACATAAAAACATAAATAGCCCAGGCTTGGTCCTCTCTCATCCTTCACTGTCATTGCTCCTCCTTTTATGCTTCCGAAGCTCTTCCGTGAGAGATACGGTCAATCACCACCAGCCTCGCTCCGTTCACTCACGGCTCTCGGCCCCGCCCTGCTTGCCACAGACTTAAACACCCCAGACGGCGTGAACGAGCTAGCAGCCCTGCCGACTATAGAGCAGATCGGACTGCCGACTCTGGTAAGAGTAGGGGTGGGGAAGTTTGTATTTACATTAACAATAGTTGGTGTACCAACAGTAGGGTCATTGACACACATTGCTCAACGAACAAATAAAAAGGTCTACAATCCAGCATCAAATACTATGCTGGATTGTAGACCTTTTTATTTGCCAAGGGAGTTCACATTAGTCGCCATTATTGCTGTATATGTTCCACCACAAGCTAACACTAGGATTGCATTAGAGGATGCAAATATGCAGGACACAATCAGTTGTCATCTGTCAGCACATCTGGGCAGTTTTGTTGTAGCAGCAGGGGATTTTAATCATAATTTACGCTCAGTCATGCCCAAAACTTTTTCAATTTTAAACATCCCCACACGCGAGAAGAATACACTCGAAACCAGTGATCTGCAGGCATAAATCAACATTAACAACATTTCAAGTATGGACAGAGGAAGCCATCTCAGGAAGACTGCTTTGACACCACTGGCTGGAATATATTTGCAGAGGATCTAGAGGATCCATCTAGTGGAGCAGTCCTCTCCGATATAAACTTCTGTGCTGCAAGTGTGACAACACAAAGACAGTTAAAGTGTATCCCAACCAGCATGACTAAATAATGATAACATGGGCTTCTTATTGTTAATTTAATGGAAATTTTTTGAGGAGCTACTAATTTTCTTTTTTTTTCTTTTTTTTTTTGACAATGACAATAAAGATCAATCAAACAATCTCAATCAATCAACATTCAAGTCAAGTCAAGTCATCATCATTTATATAGCGCTTTTAACAATGGATTCTTCCAAAGCAGCTTTATAGAGATAAACATATAATTTAAAGGGTTAGTTCACCCAAAAATGAAAATTAAGTCATTAATTACTCACCCCCATGCTGTACCAACCCCGTAAGACCTTCGTTCGTCTTCGGAACACACATGAAGATATTTTTTATTAAATTTGAGAGCTAGATCACTACCACATAGGCTGCCTAAGGGAATGAAACCTGACGGCCCAGAAAGTCAATGAAGAAAATGTTTAAATATTCCATGTCACAACAGTGGCTCAACTATAAGTTTATCAAGCGACGAGAATACTTTTTGTGCGAAAAAACAAACAAAAATAACGACTTTATTCGACTATTCCTTTTCTTCCTTGTAGGCCTGAAACGAGACTTCAAGAGATTTCCACGAGATTTGACTTTCTGGGCCGTCAAGTTTCATTCCCTTAGGCAGCCTATGTAGCAGTGATCCACCTCTCAAATTTTATAAAAAATATCTTCATTTGTGTTCCGAAGACGAACGAAGGTCTTACGGGGTTGGTACAGCATGGGGGTGAGTAATTAATTACTTAATTTTCATTTTTGGGTGAACTAACCCTTTAAGGTAACCAACCCTTTAAGGATCTAACATACAAGTTGTCGATTTAAATGAATTAACGAGTTTGCAGAATTCTTCCTCTCCTATAGCAGCAAATGAATCAAATTTTTCCTCAGGTAGACTACAATGCACTCCCTGGAGCGAGACTGTAGTAGACGGTTGCATAGTTATAATTTTGTCCCTGATATTATCAATCTTAAGTCAAGTCAAGTCACCTTTATTTATATAGCGCTTTTTACAATACAGATTGTATCAAAGCAGCTTCACAGTGATAACATGAAAATAATACAACAAAGTTTGTTTCTAAAAGAAAATTGCGTCAACGTCCACCTTAAGTAAGGCAGATCAATTATATTATTGAATATTAAATGTCCCCAACTAAGCAAGCCAAAAGCCAAGGCAACAGTGGCAAGGAACCAAAACTCCATCAGGTGACAGAATGGAGAAAAAAAACCTTGGGAGAAACCAGACTCAGTCGGAGGGCCAGTTCTCCTCTGGCCAACGAAGGAACAGTGCATGATTCGGGCAGCATTACAAGTCAGATTGGATCGGAACATTTCGAGTATTTATCCATTTCCATCTTTTTGGAAGTCCAAGTAGTCACGCCGGTATTGAGACGAGTTGTTGAGGATCAGTGCCGTCCACCATAGAGGGTCCATATCGCCGGCGTTGAGTCGTCTCTTCACAGGCTTTGTGATTGGGGCATCTGAAGTCTCCGTGAGAGGCTGGATACAAACTGGAGATGACGAACGCCATTTTCCTCGGGACTCGCGTCCCGAGATAACAGCAGAAAAGCAAAAAGGGAAAATAATTAGCATAGCTGCTGTTCATAATGATTTCCATAACACGAGCGTAGATGATAAAAACATGAAGACAGTGACTCTTGCGTCCCAGAGTCGCCCGCCTTCCGTCCCCCACTCAACTCAGCCCAGCTTACTGACCTCTACATCCCTCCTGCTGCAGAGACCTAACCACAATCTCACAATCTCTCCGCAGCCGAACCATACGCGCCAACCCGTTTGACTAAGGCTGTCAAGCCCCACTGGTGCGTTAATATGCAGTTTCAGTGGCAACGGTTCCATATGGCATACCGCCTACCGCAAAACACAATATCTGCCCAACCACCCGTCATTCACGCAATATACACAGGAACGTAATGACTGTAAATACTATGCAACCTAAACAAATATCCTACAGACTCTTCAAGTTTTATAATATTAAATGCATTAGATCTGATTCAGCAGTGGTATAAAAGGTAAGCATTATGTGAATGCTTGGCTAAAGAGATGCGTCTTTAATCTAGTTTTAAACTGGGACAGCGAGTCAGAGCCTCGAACAATATCAGGAAGGCTATTCCAGAGTTTTGGAGCTAAATGTGAGAACGCCCTCCCTCCTTTAGTGGACTTAGATATCCTAGGAATGACCAGAAGCCTCAAATTTAGTGATCTTAAAGAACGCGATGGATTGTAGGCCAATAGAAGGTCCATTAAATACACAGGAGCTAAACCATTTAGGGCTTTATAGGTCAGTAGTACTACTTTGTAATTGATACGGAATTTGATAGGTAACCAGTGTAGAAATGATAAAATTGGTGTTATATGATCATATTTTCTTGACCTAGTAAGAACTCTAGCAGCTGCATTTTGTACTAACTGTAGCTTGTTTATTGAGGATGCAGGACAACCGGCTAATAAAGCATTACAATAATCTAGTCTCGAGGTCATGAATGCATGAACTAACTTATAAGTGAAGTTCATAAAGTCATCACTGCTGTGTTGCTTGGACACTTCTGAGCTTGAAGCTTTCTTTTTTGTTAGTTTAGCCACTGTTTCAAATAAATACCTTGGATTATGTTTATTTTCTTCTAATAGGTTTGAAAAATAAGCAGATCTAGTAGCTTTTAAAGCCTCTCTGTAAGCAATCGAGCTCTCTTTCCATGAAATCCGAAATACCTCTAGTTTAGTTTTCTTCCAGTTGCGCTCCATTTTTCTGGCTGCTCTCTTAAGGGCCCGGGTGTGCTCACTGCACCACGGCGTTGGACTATTTTCTTTAATCTTCTTTAAGCGCAACGGAGCAACTGCGTCTAAAGTGCTGGAAAAGAGAGAGTTAAAAGTTTCTGTTGCAATATCAAGTTCTTCTAAGCTATCCGGGATGCTGAGATGATGAAACTGATTAGGAAGATTATTGATAAAGCAATCTTTAGTGGCAGAAGTTATAGGTCTAACGTATTTATAATACGTTAAAATATAATGGAGCCTCTTATTGGTTATTGAACCGCCAGTCCAAACTGCTGATTACTGACTTTGTCCTGCGGCACAAAGATGTTGAATTATGCATGATGAAAGATGATGCTCAGTAAGATGCTTTTAAAGCATTCTGGTAATTGGAAAACTTTATCAAGTGGAGCTTGTCCGTGTACATGGGTGTTCAAATACTCGTGTGTGTGTGTGTGTGTGTGTGTGTGTGTGTGTTTGTGTGTGTGTGTGCTTACTCAGCTTTTAAAATAATATAAGGGTGTAACTGGGTCTCTGAAACTGAAGTGGATTCAATTGTTCTGTAAAATAACTTTGCAGAGATCTTTGATGCCAGAAATAATTAGACTTTATTTTCGAATGCCGCTCCGTTCCATAGAACGGCGCTCTAGCAAAGCCGAGTGACTCCTGCAGGGTAATCACTCCAGAAGAGTCCTTAGCTCCTCACATATATGCCATTGATCCCTTCCAAAAATGGTCATACACTTATAGATGTTTTGGGTGAAAGTTTTGTACCATGTGACATACTGAAATAGAATTGACGTTTAGGGTCTTTTTACAAAGGCCCTGCAGTTTTTCAAAGTCACCTAGACAGAGTCATATTAGAGAAAATAATTTATACAAGAAATAATTGTGTATTCTCATATAGCTAAATTACTTAGTTTCTAAATAATAAAATCTTCAACAAAACCCAGGTCAGTGCTTCATTTAAGGTTTAACCCAATACTTAAGTCCTCAGTGACAAAAACTGCAGGTGCTGCATTCACAAACAAATTACTGTTATGAGCTTATTTTTAGTGAACCAAAAGCATACAGCGTGACCAGAAACTTGACCTAATGACTCATATAAACAGTTTTTTTAGGTGGTCCAAAAACATACGGGGCCCTATCTTGCACCCAGCGCAAATGACTTTGTACACTGACTCATGTATCATTCCTATTTTGCACCCGCGCAAAGCGGACTTTTCCCTCCACAGACACACGTCGGTTAACTAAGACACTTGCGCTCCAGCGCAAAGAGAAGGCGTGTTCCGGCGCAAACTTTCCCTCATGCTATTTTGCTGTTCTATAAAACAATTCCGCCACTGACCAGAAAAAACCTAGTCTAAAGTCAGTAGCGTGTTGCGCGTAGCCTACATTCAGATGCTATTTTAAGCACGCATGCTTGGCCATAATACAGAGTGTGAACAACGCGCATACACTGTAGATGATTCTCTCATCTGCATTTTACTTTTTGCAAATGATACATTATTATAAGAAAAAAATATTTAACCACGAGGGAAATCATTGTTGTGTCCATGACGATGGGAAAAATAGGCATAAAGCTTAAAATTATGCATGTTTAACCGAAGCTAATTTGGGTGGGTTTGTCCCATTCCCAATGTCACTTCTCTTTCTTTTACGGCCCTGACGAGAACATCGAGCTCCTTGGCTGTGAACCGATTCTGAAGCTGGTCAATGCGCCATTATAATAGTATTGCGCCATGGAACAAGCGCACCTCGTTCATCATGCTCTTAAAGGGAATGTGATATGACGCTCTTATTGGTTTGTTTCCGTTACGCCGACACCTATGAATAATGAAGCTACTTCAGACCAACCCCTTTTAGATTTGCGCCAGGCGCAAGAGGCATTTATCCCGCCGGGAAAATAGCAACAGCGCCGGTGTTACGGGTGTGGTGCAGGTTGAAGGAGAGGCAGCAGTCTCTCAAGAAGGCTCTGAAGGGCTGGACGGGACCAGCGGAGAAGGCTCTGAAGGGCTGAACGGGACCAGCGGAGAAGGCTCTGGCGGGCTGGCTTGGGGCTCAGGCTCTGGCGGGCAGGCTTGGGGCTCAGGCTCTGGCGGGCAGGCTTGGGGCTCAGGCTCTGGCGGGCAGGCGACGGGCTCAGGCTCTGGCGGGCAGGCGACGGGCTCAGGCTCTGGCGGGCAGGCGACGGGCTCAGGCTCTGGCGGGCAGGCGACGGGCTCAGGCTCTGGCGGGCAGGCGACGGGCTCTGGCGGGCAGGCGACGGGCTCAGGCTCTGGCGGGCAGGCGACGGGCTCAGGCTCTGGCGGGCAGGCGACGGGCTCAGGCGGCGTGCAGGCAAGCTCAGGCTCAGGCGGCGTGCAGGCAAGCTCAGGCTCAGGCGGCGTGCAGGCAAGCTCAGGCTCAGGCGGCGTGCAGGCAAGCTCAGGCTCAGGCGGCGTGCAGGCAAGCTCAGGCTCTGCAGGCGTGCAGGCAAGCTCAGGCTCGGCAGGCGTGCAGGCAAGCTCAGGCTCGGCAGGCGTGCAGGCAAGCGCAGGCTCGGCAGGCGTGCAGGCAAGCTCAGGCTCGGCAGGCGTGCAGGCAAGCTCAGGCTCGGCAGGCGTGCAGGCAAGCTCAGGCTCGGCAGGCGTGCAGGCAAGCTCAGGCTCGGCAGGCGTGCAGGCAAGCTCAGGCTCGGCAGGCGTGCAGGCAAGCTCAGGCTCGGCAGGCGTGCAGGCAAGCTCAGGCTCGGCAGGCGTGCAGGCAAGCTCAGGCTCGGCAGGCGTGCAGGCAAGCTCAGGCTCGGCAGGCGTGCAGGCAAGCTCAGGCTCGGCAGGCGTGCAGGCAAGCTCAGGCTCTGCAGGCGTGCAGGCAAGCTCAGGCTCTGCAGGCGTGCAGGCAAGCTCAGGCTCTGCAGGCGTGCAGGCAAGCTCAGGCTCTGCAGGCGTGCAGGCAAGCTCAGGCTCTGCAGGCGTGCAGGCAAGCTCAGGCTCTGCAGGCGTGCAGGCAAGCTCAGGCTCTGCAGGCGTGCAGGCAAGCTCAGGCTCTGCAGGCGTGCAGGCAAGCTCAGGCTCTGCAGGCGTGCAGGCAAGCTCAGGCTCTGCAGGCGTGCAGGCAAGCTCAGGCTCGGCAGGGCTGGACGGAACCAGCTGTGAAGGCTTGGCTGGGCTGGCTGGGATCAGTGGCGGAAGCTCTGTGTCCCAGTCAATAAGCTCCTCCTCTTCCCCTGGACCGATGGTGAAGGGAGAGCCACAGTTCGCCAATACCCACTCCACAAAGGCAGGGAAGTTCCCCCGAGGCCCATCTCCAGGCAGGCATGCTTTGGTCTCAGCGTTGAGGCCTGCCCGGAAGAACACACAGAGGCTGGTGTCATCAAAATGAACAAGAGGAACCAAGTCCAAATACCTCTGTGTGTGGGCCTCGAGGGACTGATCCTCCTGAGACAGGAGAAGGATTTGGACTGCTGCATCCATCGATGTTTACGTCGGTTCTTCTGTTACGGGTGTGGTGCAGGTTGAAGGAGAGGCAGCAGTCAGCAGATCAAATTCAATAATCTTTACTAATATAACTCAAAACAGGAATCCAGGAACATAACCACACCAAATACAAACGTACCATACACAAACGAGAACCGACCAGGAGTGAGGGAGAACACAGGGTTTACATACACCGAGAACAGATTAGGGAAACAAGGCACAGCTGGGGCAAATGAACTAGACACAGGTGAATAAACTAAACACTAACGAGGAGCGGGAAACTGGAAACAGGACTGAACCAAATACACAAAGAACGGGGGAAACACAGGACATACATGTAACAGCCGGGATCCGCCCACAAAGTTACTTGCGCTTTGCGCTTTGACACTTGCGTTTCAGATCGTTAAAATAGGGCCCACGGTGTGACAGGCGTGCAGGCAAGCTCAGGCTCGGCAGGCGTGCAGGTAAGCTCAGGCTCGGCAGGCGTGCAGGCAAGCTCAGGCTCGGCAGGCGTGCAGGCAAGCTCAGGCTCTGCAGGCGTGCAGGCAAGCTCAGGCTCGGCAGGCGTGCAGGCAAGCTCAGGCTCGGCAGGCGTGCAGGCAAGCTCAGGCTCGGCAGGCGTGCAGGCAAGCTCAGGCTCGGCAGGCGTGCAGGCAAGCTCAGGCTCGGCAGGCGTGCAGGGAAGCTCAGGCTCGGCAGGCGTGCAGGGAAGCTCAGGCTCGGCAGGCGTGCAGGGAAGCTCAGGCTCGGCAGGCGTGCAGGGAAGCTCAGGCTCGGCAGGCGTGCAGGGAAGCTCAGGCTCGGCAGGCGTGCAGGGAAGCTCAGGCTCGGCAGGCGTGCAGGGAAGCTCAGGCTCGGCAGGGCTGGACGGAACCAGCTGTGAAGGCTTGGCTGGGCTGGCTGGGATCAGTGGCGGAAGCTCTGTGTCCCAGTCAATAAGCTCCTCCTCTTCCCCTGGACCGATGGTGAAGGGAGAGCCACAGTTCGCCAATACCCACTCCACAAAGGCAGGGAAGTTCCCCCGAGGCCCATCTCCAGGCAGGCATGCTTTGGTCTCAGCGTTGAGGCCTGCCCGGAAGAACACACAGAGGCTGGTGTCATCAAAATGAACAAGAGGAACCAAGTCCAAATACCTCTGTGTGTGGGCCTCGAGGGACTGATCCTCCTGAGACAGGAGAAGGATTTGGACTGCTGCATCCATCGATGTTTACGTCGGTTCTTCTGTTACGGGTGTGGTGCAGGTTGAAGGAGAGGCAGCAGTCAGCAGATCAAATTCAATAATCTTTACTAATATAACTCAAAACAGGAATCCAGGAACATAACCACACCAAATACAAACGTACCATACACAAACGAGAACCGACCAGGAGTGAGGGAGAACACAGGGTTTACATACACCGAGAACAGATTAGGGAAACAAGGCACAGCTGGGGCAAATGAACTAGACACAGGTGAATAAACTAAACACTAACGAGGAGCGGGAAACTGGAAACAGGACTGAACCAAATACACAAAGAACGGGGGAAACACAGGACATACATGTAACAGCCGGGATCCGCCCACAAAGTTACTTGCGCTTTGCGCTTTGACACTTGCGTTTCAGATCGTTAAAATAGGGCCCACGGTGTGACTTCTGTGGCCCGATTCGCAAACAAATGACACTTGTAAACTTATTATTTTTAGTAAAAGAAAAACAGCGTGACCAGTGGACCCCGATTCACAAACAAATAGCTCTTAGCCGATTCTTTAATTAATTGTTCAAAAAAAAATTTACATCTACAAGCGCTAATCTGTCTTGACGCCTATTTAAACAACATTTTTTTTCACTATTTAAAAAAACAGAAGGAAAAAATTATACAAAAAATGAATTTATTACAATTAAAACAATAAACGACAAGATGTCTATTAGATCAGTTACATCTGCTGATTGTTTTTAACAGAGATGTGCTAACTAATAGATTCAGAGCAAGCAGATGCCCTAGAACAGATTATTTTATTCTTTGTATTACAATTGCGCCTTGATTAGTAATCATGAATTGTAAAATTGGATCTAGGAACACATTCTCTTAGGTTGATATACGATTGAATAAGAGCCACTCGTGGTCCCACATACAGGTCATGGTCGGTCGGGTGGCTAAATAACCTAATGAGACCCTTACATAATTAGTAGTCCATCTTAATTAAGCCTAAAGTTGTTAAAAGTTGTTCAACTTTTCCAACCATTCTATAAATAAATAAATAAATTGCTAATCCCAGATTTATAAAAAATAGTAGTAAAATCAGGCATTACTGCAGACTCAGTTGATTCATTCTTTAAAAAGTAACATGTTTAAGACAAGAAGTCTTTTAAGTTCTCTTTGATCATGTAAACTAATTGTTTACATGACCAAAGACAATAATGTCCATGCTCAAATCTATTTTTAGTTCATAATAAGTACATAATAAGATGCCATTTATGCTTTAATCCTTTGCATATAATCCTACTTATTATGTTTTAATATAATTGTACTACTTCTATGGAAGTAAAATAATGTCAAATGTTTTTGAAACAAAAAGCATGTTGAATTGCACCAATTGAAAAAAAAATATGCATTGCGTTAACCATGCTTGTATTTTAATCCATTGTATTTTTAAGGCTTGCATTTTTATGGGCTGAAATTCAACATGGTTGAATATTTAAGCTGTGAATATTTCAATTAAAAACATTTCAAACACATTTTCAATATTAAAAATTCAATAATCCATATTCACCTTTCATATTTCACTTCCAAAATTTTCAAACTGTTTAAAAATACAACCTATAATATTCAACAGGCAAATTTCGGTCCATTTTATTTCGCCTTGAAAATTCGCTTCCACAAATTCAGTGGTTCAAATTCGACAGTAAATTCAACGTCGACATCCAGGAACTGCAGGAAAAGCAGTAGATTACCGATCATAATCTCCATCTGCTGTAGTCAGCTTTACCAGCAGGGGGTGCACGCGCGTGTTGACAAGCACCAAAGCAACAGGAGAGGCCTTCACAAAACGTCATTTGCTGAAATGGACAGAACGGAGTTATAATTTATACGTGTATGGAAAAGGTTGATTAAGACACAAAACACACGAGCGTTTACTCAAGTGTCTTATTTTTACCCCCGTGCAAAGTAAGGTGATTTGTCCACTGCAAAACTAAATTCTCTCGCCGTTGGCATTGATATTAAGTTTTAGTAAAACAACTGTAATACACTGAGACAGAGTGAATTGTTTGTTTTAGTCACTATGACGGAATACTAAATTGATGGCTGGGTTTTGGCAAAGGCAATTTTATTTAAATATAGCATCATTAAATACAACTCAATTACAATTATAAATTAAAATCAGCAATTAAAAATTAGATCCCTACCATGATATCTGGTCATCTCTGTGTTATAACGTGAATTGTCTCCGCCATTATCCAGGGCTGCGTACAGTAGGGGTATTTGTCATCTTATTTTATATCTTTTTGTCCATTTGGAGCGCGCGTCACGTCACCTATTAGCGTCGCGCCTGCCACAAGATCTCTCACTGTTTACATGAACCAGACACTCCAATGAGAGCACATAAAGTGCAATCCATCTCTTATTTACCATTTTTTCATCTTATCGTATATTTTATTCGCTCCTTTGCCCGTATTGGAGCGCGTCTCGTGGCTCTTAATAAGCGTCGGGCCAGCCACACGATCTCTCACTGTTTTAATCTACCAGACACTCCGATTGATGCACATGTGCAAACAGACAGTGCAATCCTGACCTGCTCTTATGTAGCCTATCGATTTGTCATCTTATTTTATTCGCTCTTTTTGTCCATAATGGAGCGCGCGTCGTATTGGAGCCATCTTCGCAGTAGTGAACGCGCCGAGAGAAATGCTCATTTCATACGGATTACATATATAGAGTAGTCTGTTTATTTTCGTTTTGAATTGTTTCGTTTAAAAGTAGGCTAGACATTTCTACCTTGATGTATTTATCATGCCTATGAGAAATGTGCAATGCAAAAAATTCATGATTTTATTGCTATGCCTATGCCTATATGTCTGCTTTGCTTCTTATTTATTAAATTGGTTGATCAAACATTGATTGAAATTAAGATACAATTTATTAAAAACGAAATTCACTTTAAAGAAAGGCTTTATAAAAAACAAAACGTAATGGAGTGGTCAAAATCATTCTCCTTCAGAATGTCAATCGGAGAATCAGGCAACTGTAATAGGAGAGATCTTGTGGCTGGCGCGCCACGAAACGCGCTCTATGGGACAAACGAGCAAATAAAATATAAGATAAGATGGCAGAAGGGTAACTAAGAGCAGGATTACATTGGCTTTGTGTTTTCGTGCATCAATCGGAGTGTCTGGTAGATTAAAACCCACGAGACGCGCTCCAATACGGGCAAAGGAGCGAATAAAATATACGATAAGATGAAAAAATGGTAAATAAGAGATGAATTGCACTTTATGTGCTCTCATCGGAGTGTCTGGTTCATGTAAACAGTGAGACATCTTGTGGCAGGCGCGACGCTAATAGGTGACGTGACGCGCGCTCCAAATGTACAAAAAGATATAAAATAAGATGAGAAATACCCCTACTGTAGCCTACGCAGCCCTGGATAATAGCGGAGACAATTCACGTTATAACACAGAGATTACCAGATATCATGGTAGAGATGTAATTTTTAATTTATAATTGCTGAATTTAATTTATAATTGTAATTTGGTTGTATTTAATGATGCTGTATTTAAATAAAATTGCCTTTGCCAAAACCCAGCCATCAATTTAGTATTCCGTCATAGTGACTAAAACAAACAATTCACTCTGTCTCAGTGTATTACAGTTGTTTTACTAAAACTTAATATCAATGCCAACGGCGAGAGAATTTAGTTTTGCAGTGGACAAATCACCTTACTTTGCACGGGGGTAAAAATAAGTCTCATAAGACACTTGAGTAAACGCTCGTGTGTTTTGTGTCTTAATCAACCTTTTCCACACACATAAGTTATAACTCGTACTCATCGCTCTGTCCATTTCAGCAAATGACGTTTTGTGAAGGCCTCTCCTGTTGCTTTGGTGCTTGTCAACACGCGCGTGCACCCCCTGCTGGTAAAGCTGACTACAGCAGATGGAGATTATGATCGGTAATCTACTGCTTTTCCTGCAGTTCCTGGATGTCGACGTTGAATTTACTGTCGAATTTGAACCACTGAATTTGTGGAAGCGAATTTTCAAGGCGAAATAAAATGGACCGAAAATTGCCTGTTGAATATTATAGGTTGTATTTTTAAACAGTTTGAAAATTTTGGAAGTGAAATATGAAAGGTGAATATGGATTATTGAATTTTTAATATTGAAAATGTGTTTGAAATGTTTTTTAATTGAAATATTCACAGCTTAAATATTCAACCATGTTGAATTTCAGCCCATAAAAATGCAAGCCTTAAAAATACAATGGATTAAAATACAAGCATGGTTAACGCAATGCATCTTTTTTTTTTCAATTGGTGCAATTCAACATGCTTTTTTTTTTCAAAAACATTTGACATTATTTTACTTCCATATACTTCTCAAAACCAAACCAACCCTGAACCTTTTTTTAGAATAAAACAAATATAATTTAATTTATTAACCTCTTTTATTATTATTATTTTCATTTTAGCACATCCCTTAATGTCCCCAAATAAGGGTTTAGTCAGATTTTCTTCTCCAAAAACTACTGTTCTGCTCATAAGTTTATATTCCTCTTGCAGAATATGCAATACGTTAATAATATTAACAAAAGAAGAGGATGGGATCATAGAAATAGTTATTTATATTTATACTTATATTTTAATTATATTTATATTTTGTACTATCCTCAGTAAGCTGTTTCTGCTCAAGAGGCAACACAATGCATTAGGAGCTATAGATTGTAAAATTTGGTTTAAAGATTTCCCCAAAGACAAAATAAGTACAATTAAACCCGAATATCCAATTAAAAAAAGTTTACACACACCTGCGCTTAATGCATATTCTGCAAGAGGTATGCAAACTTATGAGGACAATTTTATAAGTCAACCAACAAACATTATCACATACACAATCTAAATTATCATTGACACAATTTGTGTTATGCATTATAATTATTTTGTGACCCACAATTTGTCAAATATTAGCTACGCATTCTGGGATTAGCAGTTTATTAAAATAATGTATACTTTGGCATCCCACAAATTTTATCTGGCCCAGCTCCATTCCACAGAAGCCCATTTCCCTCGGCCCACATACCGCAAAGACGGCCCTGTAGTGGCTCAGATCCAGACTGAAGACATGGACCACACATGGGCTAACACTAGCCCAAGTCTCAGCCATTTAATAACCATAACAGGGCATGAACTGGGCCAGAACTGGTTTTAATAGTGGCGCCGATTCTCAGCCATTAATAAACCATATCAACACCAGCTTTTAACCAGGCCCTCATCCATTTAATAACCCACAACTGGCCCTGAAAAGAGACAGAATAGTTTTTTTTCTTGGTACCAAAACACAGCCAAACCTGCCATAAAAAAAAAATCTTTTATACTTCTTTATAATTTTTACTGTACTTGCCATTATTTGTTTTGTTAAATATTTTGGAAATATTGTATGTAAACACAATCATTTTAACATAAAAAATGTAATCAAAAATTCTCTCTCTCTCTCTATATAAGACAAATACCAGACAGGCAGTGTAATCACAAATTTTTTTTATTGCAAAAAATGTCAAAAAGCAGTAACAAAGTAGTCCAAATGATGACGTGTAGTATCTGATTTCCTTTGGTGGTACACAGTAGTTTTGTGAGATCCATTCTTTGAAGGCATTTCTCATTCAAACACACATACCTGAAACACAGCATCAATGAGCATTTAATATCAAGTAAAACTTGTCAAAAAGCTTCTTGAGGTTTTCATTGCTGAACATTCCTGCCCTCAAAGAAATCATGACAGAAGTGGTTGAAAGTGAACAAAAGAGACCAGGTGTAAACGGAAATGCATCTACTTGTGATCATATCAACTTAAACGCAACTTAATGCCAGGTGGAAACAGTGCCTGAGAATTAAAGATCGATGTTTGAGTTCAGCAATAAGCAGTACAATCAAACTTCACATGCACAAACAACAGGTTCTTCTTTGCTGCTTTTTAAGATAAGTAGAACTGCATTAGACTGCCCCCTAGGTCTTTAATATTCATATTCAACAGTTCACTTTTAAATCCCACCTGGCAATTTTTTCTGGCCCAGTTCCGGTCCACACAACACCATTTCCCTCGGCCCACATACCACAAAGAATGACGGCCCTGTAGTGGCCCAGATCTGGATTAAAGACTAGGACCACACATGGCCAGGCCTTAACTGGCCTGAGTCTTAGCCATTTAATAACCCTTTAACTGGCCCTGCACTGTTTTCGTATTGGTACATAAAAAAATGATGTAGCCTACTTCATGGTGAACAAAATAAATAAAACACCTCAC
Source organism: Tiaroga cobitis (assembly GCA_030578255.1). NCBI lineage: Eukaryota > Metazoa > Chordata > Actinopteri > Cypriniformes > Leuciscidae > Tiaroga > Tiaroga cobitis. The sequence goes on along the minus strand of CM060593.1, from coordinate 18,435,741 downwards.
GTTAATGGGGAAACTATCATAGAGATTAAATCAGTTAAAAATTTTAAAGTGTAATATTGTTTAAAATTAATCTTTGATTTTACAAGTTATAACAGAATGAAAATAACGGTAATTTCTGTGATAATTTGACCATTATCATGTGGTGTAAAATACACCAAAACAATAAAATTATCATAAAAGTATTAAATTCTTGTGCTTTAATCCAAATCTTCTGGATTCTTCTGGCCATCATTCTTTGTGGTGTGTAGGCCGAGGGAAAAGGCGTTTTGTGGAACAGAGCTGGGCCGGATAAAATTTCCTATGTGGGCAAGTGCATTTGTATGGCCTATGGTCACAAGCCTGATTTGGGGTAGATAATCAATGGACTGATCTGGGCCACACTCCCCCCACCAACATTCGGGCCTCATGTGTTTTGCCGTGATCATGCTGTGCCATCATTGCCACACATGGCCCAGCTCTGGCTGACAGGAGACATGCCATTGCCGACAGGAGGCCAGCAGTGCCAGGCTGAGGACACATTCGGGCCAAGACTGCTTGCTATGTGGGATATGATAAGCTGTATTAAAGTGCACTCACTATATTAACAGAATCTATTGCAGATACACGTCACAGGGCAGCATGGAGCAAACCAGACGGCTTGGGCCTTGATCGTAGAGGGCAGCTGAACGCGGAAGCCCGGCGTGGGAAGAAATGGACCTGCTGGTTTTATTATGCTCTGAAATAGCCCACACTCACAGCATATGGATTTGTGATTACCATCTCTTTCCCATGAATGGATGACAAGCCCATAGAAAACCAAAGAGAGCAAAGTACAACCATATTTACAGAATTTACCACATAACAGCATATTGTACATTCGGTGGGGTGTTTTGTGAAAGTAATTGAGGTCTGCAGTATCTCAATATGATTATATCTGATGCCAAATGTGTCTTTTCTTAGTGCTGGTTTTCTTCGTTAATTGATTTTCTTTTTCTTGATGTCTTGGAGCATAAACAAATGCCAGTGGGACCAAATTCAGGCCATTATTCTCTACATCTAAAAAGGAAAATGTCATCTGCAACATCTTTTTTTTTTTTTTTTAAAGGCTTCTCATGGGGAAGCGCAAGTCGATGGTAATGCAGCATCAAACATCTTTGAACAATAACAATGTTATGATTCTCTCAGTCCATACAGGTCCAAACAGAATCTGCTGACTTTGCGACACTAATTTTGGAGCTCTGCAGAATGAATTTAAACCTGGTAAAATGTGTTTAATGGAGCTGAAAGTACTACAAACATGTTGGCAGCTGAAAGCGTTATCAAATTTGCCAAAATATCTAATAAATGAACAAAAAAGATCAGAAGGATATGAAGCTAGCCCTTAAAGGCACACTATGCAGGAATTCCGTTTTTGTCAAACAGCGACCCCTAGAGTCGCTGTGGAGAACTTGTATTTAACGTTACTGTCGTAAATGCCACTCACGGAGAGCGTCTGCCATAGACTGGTCTCTGCACTCACGGCCTGATACTCCTTTGAAGCTGTTATATTAAGGTACACATCTTGCATAGTGTGCCTTTAAATAAGAGATCTAGCGCTAAAATGTGTTTTTGAACTCAACCTGAGCGCTCGTGTCCGCTGCTATCAGTGTCATAGATACATAACGTTAGTCATTGTGTCTCTTGTGGCGGCGCGCGCGCAGTCTTCACTCGGACGCGCTCTTCAATCTATCGCCGTTGCGGAGACTCTATTTATTCCGGTGAAATCACAAAATAAAATGCACACAAACTTACAAAAATGTACTTACTAGGCCATCAACAAGATCGCCAGGTCAGCACCACTGTTGCATCCAGTGCTGCTTTTTAGCTCGCGCCAACGAGTGAAAGCCCGACCGAGAGGGACTCACTCTTGTCCGGTTGCTCACGCGGTCAGATTCTCTTTTCCTTTTCCTAGTCTCTTCCGACCGCGTTTTCTTTGCTTTTTCCATCGTCAAGTATCACGTCTGAAATGCGCGCAAGTGGCTTCGTGCTTCAAATGTTGTTGTTGATGTGTGTGACATCGTTGCCGTAAAGCATGTCGTCATTCTCGCGAGATTTGTCGGGGGCGCTCCTCTCAAACTTGCATTGGACTATCACTAGGACTATCACGAGCATTTTGCTGTGAATCAGTATCCTGTTGTTGTTTTTTTTAAATGGACTTGGTTAGGATTCTTTTATCATTGAACTATTGTCGCCCACCATATCATTGTAAATTTGGTTAAGAGAATGTAATTGGCTCTAAGAGAAAGAAGATTCAAATAAAAGAATTGTCCTGATGAACTTATCGCAAACCGTAATGAAAATCAGTGAGCCATTCTCCCTCTCTCCCAAAAGTCCATGAGCCCTCAAGGCAGCTATTCTCAAGAACCATGTTTCAGACATAAAGCTGTAATCACTAACATATGCCATTACACTACAAGCAGAATTTCAAAATCAATGACTCATCAAACAGAGCTGAACATGGTTCTGCAGTGCCACCAAGTGAAATGTAGTAACATTTAAATGGATCCTGAAGAGCTGCCACTGTACAAGACCGGAGGAAACAAAGTCTGGATCATCATATTAATAAAAGCTGTTTTATTATTGTATAGATACATATATTACAGTAACTGTTTACAAGTTAGTTGTGTAAATGAAAAACATATACAGGATAGATGGATGGATGGATGGAACTAGTTACTTTTTATGCTAGGTTAATTTAGTTAGATATCATTTTTTTTACATATAGTTCTCAGAATTTTTGTTTGAGAATTATGTCACAAATGTGTTTAAAAAAAACCTATACCATAATAGGAAATGCAGTAAACTACAATACGCATTGAAGGCCAACTTCATTCTGAATCAGACATGGCATATGCCTGGTATAGCCAGCAGCCATATCACCCTGTAGCCCAAGACTGGTTGCCTACTGAAGTTAAGCAGGGCTGAGCCTGGTTAGTACCTGGATGGGAGACCTCCTGAGAACACCAGTGTAGTGACGGGGACACTATACTGTCAAAGAGCACCGTCCTTCGGATGAGACGTTAAACCGAGGTCCTGACTCTCTGTGGTCATTAAAAATCCCATGATGTCCTTCGAAAACGAGTAGGGGTGTAACCCCGGCATCCTGGCCAAATTTGCCCCTTGGTCTCTGTCCATCATGGCCTCCTAATCATCCCTATATACTAATTGGCTTCATCACTCTGTCTCCTCTCCACCAGTAAGCTGGTGTGTGGTGGGCGTTCTGGCGCAATATGGCTACCGTCGCATCATCCAGGTGGATGCTGCACATTGGTGGTGGTTGAGGAGATTCCCCCCTACCATATGTGAAGCGCTTTGAGGTCCCAGAAAAAGCGCTATATAAATGTAACGAATTATTATTTTATTTTTATGGCACAGAATTGGTTCTGCCTCATGTTCACAGTGTGAATACAGGGCCAGACTTACAAGTGTTGTGCTAAATGTTGTAAATGCAGCACCCTGCTGAACGTACCACAGCTAAATTACTTATCGACCCAGTGTCACTTCATCCCAGCTGAGCATGTCACATCATCAGTGCTGGTGTGCCCCAGGTTCTTATCCCAGTATCCTCAATCGCATGCTGGAGTTCATCCCAACTCCCAATCAATTAAGTGTGTCACTTTATCTGAGGATAGTAAATTTAGAGCACAGAATATGAGATACTCATTCAACCTAAGAGGAACTTTCATTAAGCTTTTATTAGTCCCAAGAGGATGTGTCAGCTCTCGAAAAAAGAAAAGAAAAAAAAGCCTGGAGTAGTGGAATTCACAAACAGACAGCAACATTTCAAGGAGATTTGCCAATATACATGCGTGACCTCAAAAAATATATTAAAGTACACTTAAATGTCATTATATTATGTCAAATATATTGTACACTGTACACTGCAATGTACTGCATTATATAACAAACCATGTGTCATGCATTTGACTAATTACTACTTGTTTTACTACGTATTTCTTCGGTTTTATAAATCAATGTGGAGTTTAAACAAGGCTCTCTCTCTCTCTCTCTCTCTCTCTCTCTCTCTCTATATATATATATATATATATATATATATATATATATATATATATATATATATATATTGCATTGACATTTTAAGAATTCATACATATTGCCAAATGCAGAAATCAAAATGTATGTTTTTTTTGTGTTCCACATCATCATGTGGTGTCAGCCAAACAAATAAAATAAAATGCATAAATAAATAAAACACTGCACATGCACAAACATAAATACAAAATGTCTGTATTTTTCATGTTGTCTTTAGGCTATAAGCCAATGTTTTCGGCAAAAGTGATATTGAATATAGCTTTTTGAGCACAGAAGTGTAAGTACAGATGCAGACGAGGAGATGCATTACGAATAACACTAGTGCCATCTAATGGAGATCTGCATCCACTGTAAGGGCAAGTTCACTCCGACAATTTAGGCTATTAATCACACATTGTTTATTTTAGGTTTCAGATATTTAAATGAAGTACTAGGCTATATAAAAAATACATTTATAGTTTTTTTATACACATTCCATACACTGATGGAATCTGCAATGATAATCCTTTCAATTATAATTTGAGTGTTTTATTCATATCAGATTGTGTAGGAAACTAAGTGTAGCCTCTATTCTTCTCCCAGTTCACCGGCAACTTACTTTTATGAATTTTGGAAGAAATTGGTGAATTTACGTGATGCAATTTTGACGATACAATGAATTGAGGTGCAGACATTGCGTCGCCCGTCGCGGGTATAGATCTACGTGAAGGTGTTTAAAAGACAAAACACATGCACTTATACACATATTTGACAATCGGAATATAGGCTAGTTCATGATATGCCTAATTAACAAATGTGTGAATATTTTGAATATATTTGGGGGGGGGGGGGGGGGGGGGGGGGGGGGGGGTCTGCTAGAGCCACTAGAATAATTATAATGTCCCCCACCGTGTGTCCTGGCGCTAGCTCTGCCACTGGGGGTCCTCGGGCTCAGCGGCGGCGCCAGGGGGGGCGGGGGGTCTTGGGGGGTCTCAAGACCCTCCCAAAAAATGCTTTGACCCCCCATTTTTCATAGGATTTCTTAGTAAAGACTGGAAACAGAGGACACCGAGGAATTGGAGGATGAGGAGGATACTATTTTGTAAATATGTTTTCTGTCATGGGTGTGGCTATGGCAATTAAAGTTCGAGCATATTGTTTGCAAACTGCAATTGATTAATTAATTAAAAACAAAGTAGTTGATATGCTGTGTTGTTTTTGTTGTTAAGTAGCAGCAATATGCAGTTATTAGCCGTGTCCACTGTATTTTTTGTTGGTTTTCATGAGACCCCCCTTGAAATAACCAGGACCCCCCATTGCCCCCCCCAATCAAAATTGTCTGGAGCCGCCACTGCTCGGGCCCCAGTTTGAAAACCACTGATCTAAGTCAAACTCTCTACTGCGATCAGCTTTAGACTTTTGTTTAGTTTATTACGTTTCTTTTTTAAGAATTTTTCTTTTTTCATATTAACAGATGTCAATTTCCAAGGTCATGAACTGCTTTCACTACTCCACCAACAAATCATCACACATCCAATTTTTACTTTTTCCAAGACTAAGCCACATAAAAAAGTAACCAAATTGAGTTTTGATTTTCATAATTGTTACTAACTCACAACAACCTATAATTAGTAAAAGCTAGTGCAATTTATTTTTCAGGCTGGTCCAGGCAAGATAAGCATCCAACGGTAAACAAACAGGAGATGTCATAAACACTGTATATCATTTTATTTTTTATGTCTTATTTTTGTGTTTTTTGGTTATGTCACTGTACCTGCTTCGTCCGAAGATTCCGAAAATTGGAGAATTCTTCATCGGCTATTTCCGACAGAATTCGCTCCTTATCGTAAAGTGTGTATTTGAATCGGTTGTGTTCGGGCATTTCCGGATTCACTATAACGGTTGGAATGTTCAAATCTTCGATGCTAGTTTTGCTACTTCTGGCCTGGAGTGGATATTGAGCTAAGAAAGCGACTGAAGAAGCAGCAAAGAAACTAAGAAAAGGAGGTGAAGAGGAGCCTGGCTACGGAATGACGGTGTTGCAGGAACCTGTCCAGGTATTTGAATTAAATCTAAAAGCGCACCATTGCACTCCCAGTTGCGGAAGAAGACTTTTATCCAGCCCGAGAGACCGGATGATTGAGCGCTGCTACACCGCGGCTTCAGTTAGCGGCTAATGCTAAGGGCCTCTGTCCTTTACCTCACACAAAACCTGCCCTTTAACATTTTGCTAAATTTATATTTTGCTTTTATTTGTATTTACAATTTCCGTTTTAATAAATGCAGTGCTTGTCAACTCGGGGCAGGTTTTTTGTTTGTTAGTAGTTTGCAGGCAAGCTCATGTGTTGTTTTGCAGGTTAGCTTGCTGCCTGATTTATTGTTTTTTTTTGTTATTATTGGGGTAACGTTAGTGATGTTTCATTTTGACGCTTGTGTGAAAATATCTGCTGGGGTAAGGATAATTGTAGATTTGCATGTTTACAGAGATTCCTGAAGAGAATGTAGGAAAAGTAACATTAACCAGTGCATTTGAAGTGATTTGATGATTAGCAATTCTGGAGTTGGTTAGTTGTTGATATATGAGCTCATTAGAAATAAAAAACTTCACAAGTGATTGCCTTTTAAATGTGTATTTTCATATTTATTATAAGTTATGCTGTTTTAATAGGCCAACATAAACGTTAAAGGTTGCGGGTTTAATAAGTCTTCGTCAGATATTAGTTAGCCAACGGTTCATCGAGTACAGCTCTTAAATTTGTGTAAGTTATCAATTCAAATGCATATACAATGTGTACACATTGGCGGTCTCAAATCAGAATGAGCTGACTAACGTTACCTAGTCAGTATTTTGGATGCATCACATCTGTCTGTCAATAACAGCTGGCTTCCCTCATTCTCTTCCAACCTTTGTGTATACTGAAATTGTTCACCATTTCTGAAACTGTAATTAAGACATGATTTAATGACAGTTAATAATTTCATATACATTTGAAAATGTCTGCAATCAGTCTCATTGTTTGTGCAGGAGTTCATTTCATCTGCAGTTTTGATGGTCAGTTGTATACTTGCTGCCAGGTGTTAATAAAATCATTAACCTTAATTCATCAAGTGCCATTGTAGAGCATTTTTGTGATGCATCTTTCTCATTGCTAACTGTAAAAGGGATGAAGGTAACAGCAGCTCTGTTTTGATCCATAGGCTGCTGTATGGCATGCTCTGAACCACTACGCCTACCGAGATGCTGTATTCCTGGCAGAGAGGCTCTATGCTGAGGGTAATTGCACAAATCGTGCTCCGTACAGACAGACAACATCCTCCATTTCCCCTCATCTTTCACAGCTGAGCTGAGGCATTGCATTAAAACAACTTTGTGTGACTCAAAATGGAAGCTGACATTTTTATTTATTTTACCCGGCCCGCCAACATTAACTGTTTAAAATAGCTTACACTGCTTGCATTATTTTTTATGTCCATCATATTAAATCCAGACTGATTATATAATTTAGGACAAATCCTGTTCCCTTCTATCATTTGTGTTCTTCTGAATATTCTTTTCTTTTTGCCTATCAGTCCATTCAGAAGAAGCACTTTTCCTGCTGGCCACATGCTACTACCGTTCAGGGAAAGCGTACAAGGCCTACCACCTCCTGAAAGGACACAGCTGCACCACGCCACAATGCAAATATCTCCTTGCCAAGTGCTGTGTGGAACTGAGCAAGTATGGATTATTCCCCAGCTAATCATAACTCATGACTCATGATCATCATATCCCAGTGCCTATTTCTAATATCTCTGATATTCCTTACTAAATACTTAATATCGCACAATCATAGCAATATTCAAAAGCAACTGCTATATGCTACTAATATAATACTATTATGAGATAATAGTCAGCAGCAGGTCTCTGCATTTATACTGCCTTTTGTTCTGTTTACTGTCACTTAAGGCCCGATTCACATATCGCGTCTTTTGCGCGCTCAAGTTCATTATTTCAAATGTAGGCGCGCGGTCTGCGCGCTCATAATGGAAGCGACGCGGTCGCGGTGCGACGCGCTCGTTTTTTCCAAGCGCGTCCGCGCCGCATCGAGATAAAAACATCTCAACTTTTCAGAATGCCGCAAGCGCACCATAAGCGCACAGTGGGTCACGTGACAAGAACCAACCGGAGCGCAACCGCCCTAGCGCTTTGGAAAAAGGAGAATGCGGCGCGCCTAGCGTTTTCTACGCGTTTTTAGGCGCTATATGTGAATCCGGCCTAAAAGGTTAGTTCACCCAAAAATGAAAATTGTCATTAATTACTCACCATCATGTCGTTCCAAACCTATGTCCAAAAGACTTCGTTCATCTTCGAAACAAATGAAGATCTTTTTAATGAAATCTGAGACCTTTCAGTACCTCAATTAAAAGTCTACGCAACTACCACTTTCAAGCCCCAGAAAGGTTGTAAAATATTAATCTCCAATGTGCGTTCACGCAACACGCATGAATCATGGTGCTGTGGTCTAGTGAACGTGCGTTGGAGATTAATATTTTGTAAATAAAGTGGTAAAACTTTTTTTTTTGCACAAACAAAGCACTCATGTTGCTTCATAAAATTGATGTTAAACCACTGGAGAGTCATATGGAGTACTTTTTGATTTTCTTTACTGCCTTTCTGGGGCTTGAAAGCGGTAGTTGTGTAGGCTGTCAGTGGAAGGACAGAAAGCTCCCAGATTTCATTTGATCTTTATTTGTATTCTGAAGATGACGAAAGTCTTACGGGTTTGGAACGACATGACGGTAAATAATGACAGAATTTTAATTTTTGGGTGAACTAACCCTTCGAGCTCTATTTTAACAATCTAAGCGCATGGTCTAAAATGTCTGTATCCACTTTTGCTAGTTTATCGACGGGAAAAATGGTCGGCGTGCCCAGCGCATTGTCTAAAAGGATTATCCTTATTCTCTTAATGAGTAATGGGTGTGTTTTGGGCGTAACATGCCAAAGCCTAAAATAGGAATGCGCCAACAATGCACCTGATCACTCCTTGTTTTCAAATCAATTCTTAATGCGCATGTGAACGCCGTCAGCGTTAATCACAGGTTCGCGTTTAAAGTCTTTTTAGAGAGAACGGGGTCGTCTTAGTGGCCCCTAATTTAATAACAAATGATCATTTCAATGGAGGTGAATCAATCAAAACTAATTTTAGCTGGAAATAACATTATTCAAGAACCGCTATAAAGCCAAAACAATCTCTGTTACCTTAAATTAAATGTTTATCTCTGTAAAGCTGCTTTGGAAGAATCCATTGTTAAAAGCGCTATATAAATGAAGATGACTTGACTTGACTTCAGACCAGCATGCCCATGGGTGCACAAATGGGTGCACAAATGGGTGCAAATGCATTTGCTATTTAAACAACGTGGCGCAGGACTTGAAAATTATAACTGTGTCAGGCTAAAACTAGCAAAAAACACTTGTCGCGCCTGGTGCTGCATTGCGCTGGGTGTATGATAGGGCCCTTCAAGACAAAGTGACCATGTATACATTTGTACCTAACATTTTGAGCAAAACATGCATTGGAAGGCTAAGGCCTGGCTAACGTCAGACTCAAGTCTCATTGAGACTTGGGTCTGGGAACCACATGTTCATTTTCTCATTTTTGAGGCGTGGTTTACGAATGCCCAGAGCCGTTTATTGGGTGCTAAGAATGTCTATCAAATGCGCCTGTAAGTAGCTCATAGCCAATCGTTTCAATTGTACCAGATGACGTATGTAGAATGACAGAAATTAGACGAGGAAGAAGACGATGGGTCAGAGATTTATGTGTACACGATGGCGTGTATCTACGGGCCGTTTCACACCGCATTTTCGGCGTGCATGTTAATCAATGGCTGCATTCACACTGGGAGCAGGAGCGTCGCGTGAGCATCGAGCAGGAGCGTCGCATGAGCAGCAGTGAAGCGGGGGTTCTGGCGTCGAATCTGTTTTTGCTGCTCTGCTCACGCTAAATTAAAGTGAAAGCACACTTTTGATGGACAAAAATAAATATGATTTCACACAAGAAGTGCCCAAAATGCACAGAATAAGCATGTCTAGTGAGTTTTAACAAAAACTTGAGTAGGCAAATAAAAGAAAATAAAGACTCATTTAGGCTACCCGGTAAAAACTTGTTTTTAATTATTCAGTTTGGGTGAAAGTTGTGTATTATATAAAAAAAAACTAAAGTAAACTAGCCAGAAAATATTATATAAACGTTCTTTTAGTTTATGTAACACACAGACAGCTACATAGGCTAGCACAACCCAAATCAAACCCGAGTGTGTGGTTTATTTGTGTTTTTTTTTATCCGCGGAGTTGCAGTCTTGTAAACATATCGAAAGTATGACTGAAACTAATAGATTGGAGCCATTTTCTGGGTTCTTTTGTTTAACATTTATATGCGAATGTTGTACACCTCCCCATTACAAACTTTCAAGACTATCAATGTTATAAATGATCAACTTCTAAAAACAAATGTATAATTGTCTTTGTAAAGAATTGCTCGCTTATATATGTAGCTTTGGAGCCGCTGCTGTGACACTGTACAAACGCTTCCAGTGTGAATACTCTCGCGCGTCTGCAGCTGCAGTTACGATGTAGTTACGCTGACGCGCTGCTCAAGTGCCGCTCACGCTTGCGGTGTGAAATAGCCGTAAGGCTACATTGAAAGATAACTTCGCGTCTGCTGCCATGTTGGATCCATAGGTATAAACAAACTGCGTCGGTGTGTCGCATAGACGTCGTCATCCTCTTGCTGCTCCCTCCCCGTTCTGTGATTGGTTCGCTAGATGAGGTGAAAATTTGGTCCATGGTATCCAGACTACCTAGCAGCGTGAATAAAATTGCGCTGCGGCAAGGTAGTATGGGGAAACCCAGGCTAGCATTGGCTGTGAAAGTCTTGAAATCCTAATAGTTTCAAGTACTATCAATTACTGTAGAATGGCTGGTATATTTACTTTAGTATTGAAGTAGAAATACTTGACATCTCTACCTGAGGGCCATGTAATGAATTAAAGGATGTTAATCAAAAGAATGATTGGGATTGAAAGCTATATATCTCATTAACGATGAATACTGTTTTGAATTGCAAGTTTTGAGTTATTTATATTTTTCTGTCAGGTTGGCAGAGGGAGAACAGATCCTGACCGGAGGAGTCCTGAACAAACAGAAGAGCCAAGACGACATCATTACTGAGTTTGGAGACTCAGCCTGCTTCACTCTGGCACTGCTGGGGCAAATCTACTGGTATGTTGAGATTGTTTGTTTATTTACCTTGACCTACTGAAATCAGTGAACCTCAATGAAAATACAGAGATATCTTCTCTGCAGTTGTTCCTGGGAAAGAGACACTAGTGAGAGTCTTTGTTGTTTAACTTGTGGATACAGCAGGCTGGAACCAAAGCTCTTTATCTGTAATGGATTTAGAGACAGACAGGACTGTTTTGAGTATTTTGTTTTGCGCTCATGGAGATTTAGGGCTGCACAATTAATCGAAATGAATCTAAACTAAATAAAAAGGCTGCGATATTTTATTTTTATTTTTCATTTAAATAAATTTATGTTTGTGAAGAGCGGCTCTGTGATCAGTAGTAAATGCTGCTCCATCTCTAAAAGCACTGCAAGTTTGAGTCACTTATAACGTGCAATCGTGCATTTGAAAAGCAACCTGCACCAAACATCTTCTCAAACTTGTAAACCTGTTGTCCAACAAAAGACAACATTTAATAGCATGTTTTTACTCGCTTCATATCATCAGTCGAGTGTTTGAAATTTAATTTTGTGATCTAATGTGGCTTCTTATCACAGAATTAGGGAGACAATATATAATTTTATATTATTCTATACAGTGATAAAGGCTATGTTGATTTGTATTGCATTATAAATATACTTTATTATTATGAAAATACCAGAGAAGAAGCTTGAAGAATAGAAGAAAGCGTTTCTATCTTCTTTTTATTCATCTACAGGGATTTCCTGGAACGTCATTGTATTACTTCTGCGAGGCATATTTGGAGTTTCTGCACGAGGGCGCCCTTTGGCGTTCAGTAAACAAACGCCTAGTAAAGCTCACTTCATCCTATTTCAGGGGGGAAAAAAATAGGAAAATTAATACTTCTAAAGAAATTTATATGATAATACATTATTATACATACATTTTCTCCAGTGTACAGACGTTTTTTTCCCCACAGTGGATTTATAGAAGGGTCATATTTCATATTAAAAAACATGGACTCGTTTTTGACTTTGCGTACCTCCTGACAAAAATAATAAATGATTGTCACAGAATTTTTGAATTATAATATTTTATAATAAATCCTTAGACCTTTCTAATGATTTATAGTCATAGGCTGCCTGCATGTTAACAGGTAACCCTGCATTTTTTCGTAAATTTTTTTTCTGTAAAATAAAAATATTATATTATGTTTATTCTTAAATACTCTATTTTTCATTTTTAAAAATGTAAATGTTATTGCAATAGTAATATTTCTTATTTTGTTTAATGTTTATTTAGCAATAATAATATTCATTAATTATTATTAGTTATATTAATATATATATATATATATATATATATATATATATATATATATATATATATATATATATATATATTAAGCAGAAGCACAACACACCAGGTGTTCTTATATATACATATATATTTCATTTTGGGGAAGGGGAAATCATTTTAAATCGCAATAAAATGATACGCCCCCCCCCCCCCCCCCCCCACCCCACCCCCAAATCATGCAGCCCTATAGAGATTGCTTGGAGAGTTTTTAATTTCTTCAGGTAAGGTGGCAGGTTGTTTAGTACATCAAGCTTCTCTGTTTTCTCACATAAGAGATACTTCTTATGTATTACGTGAGATATATAGCCTCACAGCTTCTGCACTCTTTGTTAATGTGCTAATAGCACAGACAACAATCACTTTGAAAATGCACACACTAAATCTGTAGTGTTTTAGTTTCGTCTGCAATACACATCTGTAGACGTCAACGAGATTGTGTATCTTGTCAGAAAACCAAAAATGGCATTTTCTGAATTGAAACATTGCAGTTTATGAATTGAAACATTTTCAGTGGCTAAAATTTTGGTGATCATGCACAAAACGAATACACCTTTCTTTGTCCCTGCAGCAAAACAGATCGAATAGCAAAAGGAGCTGAATGTTACCAAAAGAGCATGAGCGAGAACCCTTTCTTATGGTCTCCATTTGAGTCTCTATGTCAGATTGGTGAGTTTTTTTTCCGTTATTAAATAGGGTCATTATCCAAACTACACAGTTACAGGACTCCATGAGGAGATGTTAGATAATGTGGTTTTAAACTGTGCCCTCTGTGCTACAGGGGAACGACCGGATCCAGAGCAGATCTTCAGATTGACCTCCTTGCAGAATTTCAGTGGAGGCAGTGGAGGAGGCATCCCTCTTCCTCCCATCAGCCCTGCACACACACCTAGTAACAATATGGGGCACAGACAAGTCGACACCGTCCTAATGGAGACCCCACAGGATACTTTGGTATGTCCTTCGTCTGGTTTTCCATGCATTTTATGTTTTATAAAGACAGATTTGTTTATGCATTAAGAATATGTGAACTATGATTATCCTCTTCATCATATCTTGGCATTGTCTTTCTTCCCTCTCTAAAGGAGCTAAACCGGCTTAATCTAGAATCTTCAAATTCAAAGTACTCCCTGAATACGGACTCCTCTGTGTCCTACATCGACTCCTCCGTCATCTCGCCAGACTCTGTTCCACTGGGCACCGGTGGCTCACTGTTATCCAAACAGGTGCAAAACAAACCCAAGAGCGGCCGCTGTTTGCTGGGGGGCACAGCCACACTCAGCCCCCTAACACCAAGGTAACGACAACTTTGAGAGACCCAAATTGAACATTAGGGCTGTTATGCCTCACACTTAAACATGCATAAGACTTTTTTTATGTAGTTCCAAGCAAGGTTATTATAGTTTTGCTTTTTTAAATTAGTTTAGTTTTAATATCGTTTTCAATTTTGCATAAAATTTCAGTTTAGTTTTAGTTAGTTTCATTAATGGTTTTGTTCGTTTTAGTTTAGTTTTTATTTTATTTAGTTTTAGTTTTAGTAATTATAGTTTAGCAGAGCAAGCAGTACACTTCCAGTGTAGACCAAAGCAAGAAGTTTAATTTAAGTTTAATGTTTGCACAGATTACAGTTAACTCTTGTGCACACATCTTAATAATAAAAATAAAATAATGGTTTGAGATTGAACAAAGCACCAAATGGAACTTAAAAGTATACAAGAAAATGTTATTTCTTGACCAGAGTGAGGGAGTGTGTGTTTGTTGTGTGACGTGTCCTGGTATTTCATAGCCTACATTGCAGGGAAATGTCTCCACAAGGATAATAATATTATTAGCAGTAAATGTTTTGTACAAATAACAGCACCTTTCAACCTTCATGAAAACATGACATCTCAACATTAAGTTTTTTTGTGCTTGACGAACTTGTTTTAGTGTTGCACACGCGTCTCAAATGAAATGGCATTCTAAAAATGCTGCGCGCAAGTTAAAAGAAGTCCAACTTGCGTCTCATTACCTCGTGTTATTTCCTATTCCACCGCAAAAGATGAATCCTTTATGAACAGCCGCTTAGGACAAGCGACGTGTTCTACGTTACGGTCCTTCATTAACCGCTGTCACAGGACAGCGGTTAATCGCCTCAGCAACTTCACGCGTATGAAGCGTCAAATCAGGCATTTCCCTAAACAGCCACAGGTCAGATTTTTCGCTGAAGTATTAATCACAAAAACGATTATTTATTTTTGCTAATTATTATTTTATTTCAGTTAGTTTTTCAGTAACTGTTGTTAGTTTCGTTTAGTTTTAGTTTTTCATTTATTATGAATTTTTTATTTTATTTCAGTTTACGAAAATGATTTTTGACCAATAGTTTTAGTCTTAGTTTCAGTTTTCGTTTACGAAAATAACCTTGGTTCCAAGTACTTTTTTTCTTCATTGATTCCCATCATGAATGTGATAAATTGACAGAACTTTGGTTATCTTATAATTTCATTCTAGTAATTGTTCTTTCTGTTTAAAACTGAAGTTTTGGAATTTTGCCTCTGGAGCCGAGCCCGGGAGACCCAACGTACCTGCAGAATTACGGTCACGGTGGAACTGGGATGGAACCACCTCCTCCGCCTGGCCCTCCAAAGAAGGTAATCCTTTTTGCTTATAGCAGCTTGCTGTTATAATATTCCCATGGGACTTTTTAAAGGGGCTTTGTTTTACACTTTTGGATGAATGCATTTTTTTTTTTGTTACGTTTTATACCATTATCCAAGGTTTATTCAGGGTTTCCGCGGAGTCATAAAAAGTCATAAAACGTCTTAAATTTAATAATAAGAATTTTAGGCCATAAAAAGTCATAAAAACGTCCGGATTTTCCATACAAGGTCATAAATTACATTTAGCCACGTCTTAAATTGATATCTTCATTCATCATCACGATATAATTTTTTCTCTATAAAACGAAGAGTTCGATAATGTTTATGCGCCAAAAGCGGAACGAAACTCATTTGAACCGCGCGCGCCTCACGGACTGTTTATCCGCTCGGCTCAAAGTGCTAACGGGCAGCGCAGCGCGAGCTCACAGAGCAGAGGCGTTTACTCTGATCGGCCTCGGTCACGAGATCCAGTGAGAAGTGCTTGAGTTCAGCGAAGAACACAAATGTCTCAGTGATTTAAAGCAGTTTAAAGGCAGATGAAACAGCGCTGACGAACAGTAGAAACGCAGTGCGCAACTATACAGTCAGAAGGCTTTTCCTTCTACAAATTCCCATAATTTACCATGGATTTACTGTAACGTTAGCCTAGTATATTAACTGCACCATGAAATGTGGGATATACATATTGAAGTGTATTATATTATTAAATATAGACAATGTATTAAAGGACTAATGGAATATTAAGTATTTCATGTATTTAGGCTATACTGCTTTTCATACATTTCATGAAGAAACGTGCCATCAAAGTCAGGCAACACAAACCTGTTTCAAGACTTGAAACAATATCCCCCATTAGCACATGCAGAAACTAAGAAATTAATTTTCCAATAAAGATATTAATTTTGTTAAGGAAAAATTACACATGTTTGAATGTTCTACCTCAGATTTGTGAAATGTTCACCTGTTTGGCAAGTGTTTGTCATGATATGTTCTGACCAGGGCCTGAAATTAACACCCGACCACCTGCCAAATGCGGGTGAATTTTGCTATTGGCGGGTAACACTGTCAATCTACCTGCCACATTGGCAGGTAGCCAATGAGAATTGAGTGATTCATTAGGTTTTTTTTTTTACGTTTTCATTTTCATTGCGTTGGACCTTAGCTATAATGTGGCGGCACATTACTGGGGTAAAAAGGCCAGCTGAAACAAACAACCAACAAAAAGATGGGGATGAGTCAAAGAAAAGTAAAAGAAGTCATTTTAATACAAAGTGGGCAATTGGCGACAACGGCAAGGTTCGTGAGCGGCTGATTTATGGCAACGACTGTTGTTTTGTAACGTTCATGCGATCAGAAAGAAGATGAGGCCCTTTTCTGACTACGTTTGGATGTGCGAGTATTAAACTGTTGGTGAGATGGGATGAGATAATGTAACGCTGACGTAGGCTCCAGAACAATGACAGTTGCACAGATGTGTGCGTGTGCAACTGTAGTACATGTTGGGAGTTGGGAACCGGTGAGAAAATGTCCGGTACCCGGTAACTTTACCAGTAATAATATTAATTTAGTTCTGCTTAACGGTTCCTGAACGCTGTAACTAAAAGCTGTCAGGACCTAGCTGTCTACGTGACTAAATCAGCCATCAACACAGCCGCGGGTGATTTGTTTACATACGAGCTGCGGTAGGTCTATAGATCTGTTGTGCGTGTGTGTGTCAAAATCAATGAATAAAAATATTTTTTTAAATGTATATTCTAAGAGTTATTATTACTTATATTGATTTCGTTAATAACTTGACAGCACTTAAATGTGTACAAGTTAAAGAACAATATTGTGAAATTCCCGTTTTTTCACCTTTAGGCTATGAGGCAACAAAAAAAAAAAAAGGCTGGTAAAAAGTCTCTGTGGCAGGTGAATTTTGATATCCACCTGCCACAGTGGCTGGTGGCAAAAAAAGTTAACTTCAGGCCCTGGTTCTGACAATAAAGAGTAGTTTAAAACCACAATTAATGCTCTGGTTTCTACAACTTTCAGTTAGGAGCAAAAATCTGCCTTTAAACTTGAAAGAAATAAAGATTTGACATTTATCATGATAATTATTGATATTGACTGCTATATTATCGTGATAATTGTTAAGTGTTGTTCCTGTGTTATTGATACTTAAGAGTAACAAATTGAAGGCTCCCTTTTCCTAAGAAAATGGAACCTTTAAATAATGAAACTTATTACTTTTAATAAAAATCAATTAAAAAAAGACTTTTGAAAGTAAGTTATTTTTCGTAATTCGTGTAGGTCATAAATTTAAATCATAATGGTCATAAAAAGGTCTTAAAAAGTCTTAAATTTGACTGACTAAACCCTGCAGAAACCCTGGTTTATTGCACTGGAAGAGTCATTCAGTTCGTACATTACTATTTTGCACCCTTTTTTGTTATTTATTTGAATTGTTTTGCTGAATGACACGTATAATGTCATGATTCCTATAGAGTGTGAAAAATCCTTCTTTCTGTGTCTCATTTATAATATAGACTATCAAAATAAACTCTTTAAAACATTATTTATGTAAGGCTTTGTAAAAAAATAAATGATCCCCTCCCCCATTTCAGGCCGTCAGTAGAATCAGCCAAGTGGGGACGAAGTCAGTGTTTGCACAGAGTGGCAACAGCAGAGAGGTCATTCCAAACCCTTTCAACCAAACTCAGACCACTGCCCCACAGACCAGGTACATGTCACTACACATTTATACAGGCAACTAATAGCTATGATAATGGCTTCTGATGACATCTCTTTCTGGTTTGTAGTACTACACCACAAGTGCTGAGCCCAACCATTGCTGCTCCCCCAAATGTGCAGCCACGGCGGAGCTCAAGACTCTTCACCAGTGCCAGCTCCACTGCCAAGGTACTGTCTTTTACGCATGCAAGTTTATGGATATACATTTGCGACAAAAAAAAGAGAGGTTTTATTAACACTCTGTTAATGATGGAATTGCACAGGAGAACAGTAAGAAGCTGAAAATGAAGTTCCCCACCAAGATTCCTAACCGAAAGACCAAAACGAAAACGGGTAAGGGAGGAATCACCCCATCTAACCTGAATGAGAGCATTGAGATCCTCAAGCTGGATTCTTCCTTATCGGAGGGCAAAGGCAACATCGGCTCACCACAGTTCCAAGCTTTTAATCTACAAAAGGCTGCTGCAGGTATCTGAGAATGCTCGTCTTTTTAAGATGTATTTGAAGAGCTATAAACAAATCTATCTGTTTTTATTACTATTGCAAATAATTTAATTTCTGCAAAACTGAAGCAGGTTCTTAATTTTTTTTCTTTGTTTTATTCAGATGGGCTGATGACGCTGATGCGGGATATTGGGAGGGGCTATCTAGCTCTCTGCTCTTATAACTGCAGAGAGGCCATTAACATCTTAAGTCAGCTGCCTTCACACCACTACAACACAGGGTGGGTGCTGGGTCAGATCGGACGAGCCCACTTTGAACTGGCTGAATACATGCAGGTGAGTCAGGGCTGCTGAAATCATATGACATCATTTATAATTGAAGGCATTAAAGAAATTATCAGTGGTAAAAATTATTTATTTCTAGTTATTCTTACAGAAAAGGTAATCAAGACTGAATTTTTCGGTCTGTTTAACCAGGCGGAGAGGATTTTCTCAGAAGTCCGGCGTATCGAGAGCTATCGAGTGGAAGGTATGGAGATCTATTCCACAACACTCTGGCATTTACAGAAGGATGTGGCGCTTTCTGCCCTCTCTAAAGATCTCACTGACATGGACAAAAACTCACCAGAGGTAAGTTTCTCATTGCAATATAGCAAATGCACAGGTTTTGTTAGCAATGCTTTATGTCATGGTTTACTTTTTCTTCTCTCTGTGTACAGCCCTGGTGTGTAGCCGGTAACTGTTTCAGCTTACAGCGGGAGCATGACATTTCCATTAAGTTCTTCACACGGGCCATCCAGGTGGACCCCAGCTTTGCATACGCATACACACTATTAGGGCATGAACTAGTTCTCACAGAGGAGCTGGAGAAAGCCTTGGGCTGCTTCCGCAATGCTATACGCCTCAATAAACGTCACTACAATGCCTGGTATGATTCAGACTCTTCTCTTTGGCTTTGGAAACAAGAGACTACTTTTGTTGAAACCTGAAGTGCATAAAAGGAAATAGTTGAATCTCACCAATTAATTTTATGTTGTCTGCTACTTCAGGTACGGCTTGGGAATGATTTACTACAAGCAGGAGAAATTTAACCTAGCTGAGATTCATTTCAAGAAGGCTTTGAGCATCAATCCTCAGAGCTCTGTACTGCTCTGTCATATTGGAGTGGTGAGTAAATCTAATGCAGGGGAAAAAGTGTCCGTCTAAAGTGATTCAGCCTGAATTTGTGGGCCACATGCTCTTATTTCTTAGGTAAACGACAGTGCAAGATTGTTACTTGGAATTTGGAATGTCAGACTAGCTCTATATGTACTTGTTGCATTGCTACATCTTTAGATCCATTCTCATGTGCTCCAAATCAGGTTCAACATGCTTTGAAAAAATCAGACCATGCACTGGAGACCCTGAACAGAGCCATTAGCATCGACCCCAAGAACCCGCTATGCAAATTTCATAGGGCCTCTATTCTCTTTGCCAATGAAAAGTACAAGGTACTTCTCAACTTCTTACAGCAGTCGGCCAAGATGATATACATTTTTAAATGTTAAGTAACTAATTTATTCTTCACAGGCGGCTCTACAGGAGCTTGAAGAGCTAAAGCAAATAGTGCCCAAAGAGTCCCTTGTTTACTTCTTAATAGGAAAGGTACACCTAAAGCTCAGCTGCTTACTTGCATATATTTTACATCAGCTATATGCTGATATCATCATTTTAAAAACGTCCACTAAACAAATGTACATCATCTTTATAGGTCTATAAGAAGCTTGGCCAGACTCATCTGGCACTAATGAACTTCTCTTGGGCCATGGACTTAGACCCCAAAGGGGCCAATAATCAGATCAAAGAGGCCATAGATAAGCGATACCTCCCAGATGATGATGAACCTGTCACTCCTGATGACTATCCCTACTACTCAAGTAAGTATCCTACCCAGTGAGCCATTTTAAGTGGTGCTGTGTGCTCTATCTAATGTTGTTGCTTGGTCTCAGCAGCGGAGGTGGAGGAGTCACAGGAGAGCAGTATGACGGACGCTGATGACACACAGCTCCACACCGCGGAGAGCGATGAGGTTCTGTAGCCCCTGGACACCACTCTGGACTTTGAAAAAAAAATGCCAATTCGGGGGCTACTCGAAGACTCCAGCTCTGAAAAAGGAGGAAGAAGAAATAAAGGAAAACAAACTGCTGCTAATAACAGTACCTCCTCATTTCTGTCATTTTATTTTCATCATTCGTTCTTGCCTTTTCCCACCCCCTCATCATCATGCCTTAGAGGTCTCTCATCAGTCTGATCTTCTGGTCCTGTTTCATCCCTCATCGTCACCTTCATTGCAGACATGATCACTTGAAGAATTCAAGTTATGTCTGAGCTCAAATTGCCCTTATTTGCCAATGACTCCACTGTCTTCTCAACAAGTTAATTGTCAATTTAAGACTCAAAAAAGAGCCACAGACATTCATTGATGTTCCTGTCTTAATGCGTAGGCCTTTTATGTTATTTTATCGGCATTTACTCTGAATAAAGACCTATGTAAGAGTTGGTAGTCCTTTGATTCCTCTCCCTTTTTCTTCATGGAACGTAATTGCTGGGAGAAAAAAAAGCACTTTCTGCCCACATCCAAATAAAAAAAGTGTTTGGCTTAAGAGATTCAATGTAAACTGCATATCTTCTATCAGATTGCCATCTGTTTAGAAGAAAAATCTTTTTGAAAGTTAACCATAGAAAGTACTAGTTCTGGATGATGCATTTTTTTTTCCCACCAGAATTTAAAACTTGTGAGTGATACTCAAAAAGCACTTCTTATGTTTTAATTTATTTGTATATTTTTTTTCAGAACAATTTGCCACTCTCACAATCATCTGTTTTACTCTAACAGTTATGAACCTTCAAAACATCTGCATCCATATTTTTGCCTTGCTGCAAAACATAAAGAATTGTTGATTAAACGATAAGTGTATGGGTGTGGTGGTTTCCTTGGCACACATTAGACTTACTGTGTGTTTAGGAACCCATACCACAATGTCCAAATTTACAACACTATTGTATGGCACAGTGACCAGTGGTCAGACTTCGAGACAATTTTCTGAAATGTTGGTGCTGTTGAGGATAATACTGATGAACATAGAAAATGTGCACAAAGTATCTTTCATGGATTTTATTTTACCAGAACATGTTTATTATTATAAAATGTTTTTGATCTCTGCTAAATGCTTCTTATTGTACATTTTAAGGAATTAAAGGGTGATAGAATAAACAACTTTGACTGAAAGTCCTGATGTGTTTATTGAAGAAAAATACGAAACCGGTTCACTAATCTAAACTTGGCTTTTTCTTAAACACTGTTCAAAAGTGCATATAGGCTCGTAAAATTACCATTGGTTTTCCTAAAAATGCCATGATTCCACTCGAATGCCTACAGTTACTTATACTGCTGTAAAAACCAATTGAAATGTGATGCTCCTTCACTGGACAATGTAACAAGGTTTCGGCATTTTTAACTTAATTATACATGTTTAATAATAATGTATTTCCATAGATATGCGCTCACATCTATAAAATAGCTTGCGACAGTTGCGAGAATGACAACAACAGACAAAGATACTGCGATATTAAGCTATATAAAAGGCCTGAGGTATGTTGAAACGTGACGGTGTGTTGGGTACTTGTATATTTAATACACAATAAGTTCAAACAATTAAACAAAAATCAACTCTTTCGCAAAGTTACATATTTTTTTTACTTTCACTCGTAAGCCCATCTCTCACTAAAAACACATAAACCAGCCAATCAGCGGACTGCTTTCCACCCACTGACCAATCATAGGTTGAAATGAGGCGGTACTTCCGGCTCAAGTCTGGTTGATCTGTGCAGGTAAGTGAACGTGAATTCTGTACTCTGTCATGTAAAATATACTTATTTTGCTGTTTTAGTATGGGAAAAAATACTGTTTTCAACGTAAAATGTTGTATAAGGTCTAAATGAAAACGCTGTTTAATTTTTCATGTCATTCAGTGAGCGGTAGACATAATGACAAAGTAATTTCATCCCGGAGATTGCAGTCAACAGGCCAAAAATTGTTTGGGTTAAAAAAAATCTCTCAGTCCATCAGAATTAACCTCCAAATAAAATCAAACCAACTATACAATTGTATTTTTTCCTGTAGTTGCAAGTGAGAATGTCAGCTAAAATTGTACTCTTTGAATTCGTCTTCAAGATGTGAGTGGTGATGAAAGAAAGGCTGTAATACAGCAGAGACTGCTGTCAGCTGATGATGTTAGCATGCTAAACCTACTGTGAACGGGCATGAGTAAACGCAATTAATACCGAACTGTATTTAAAAAAAAACGTATCTAATTTAATTGCAGTAAATCTGCAATTCTTATTCATATTTTTTTTATACACGTTTTATTTATTATATTGGTATTGATTGTATGTAGTTGTGTTTCAAAACCTAGTGAGCTGCCTACTAAGTCAGCATATTGAACGCACGTATTATGGCAGCTTACGTGCTTTTGAAACACATTCCGAAACTCCATCTGGCTTCAGATGCCGTTTCTAATGCCCTGTTTGTTTTGCATTTTCCTTTGTTAGTCTTGTTTTTTTTTTTGTATCTTATTTTGTTTACATTTCACTGATCTGACTGAACTAACTTTATGAAATAAGTTATCTCCTGTTATTGTCTCCCAAAGATCTGACTGTGATAAGTGAAAGACATGATACATTTGCAGCTTTATATTATGTAATGAATATGTAGGTGTAATATTTTAAAACTTTTAAAATATCAAGTTTAAAATTGTGCAACTTAGATTAAATATTATAAATAAAAAATACAATTAAAATCATGTACGTTATTGTTAGGAATATGGGCTATTAAAATGATAAATGTATATGCTAATGATCTTTTTTTGTTTGTTTTCCAGACTGCAGGTTTGATCGTTGTCTGTTTGTTTTTGAGTTTACAAGTTACATTTGGATTAATAATGGAGGTTCCAGTAAACCATAGACTGAAACCAGTCATCTCTAAGGTCTGACACTCTTAAGTTATTTTCATGTTTATTTACATTTATTTGTAATATATTAGGGGGATGTGCCTGTAGTATTTCTGTAGTATGTATACTGTACATTGTTAGAATAATCAAAAAAGGGTCAGCTAAATAACCAGTGCCACAGAAAAGAAGTTGAAAAAATTTGTGTTCCCATTTTAAACAGTAGATGGTGCTGTCTTTTTATTTATCAGGGCCCCTGTAAACAGGAAGCTCTAAACCCTCCTTATGGTTGCATAATTTCTAACCTCTTATGATAAAAGCCCATTATTGCCACATAGTGAAGTGTATTTTGATTTATATTCACTTTGTTGTTCATTTTTGTCTTTCTGTTTGCAACTACAACTACTAATACAAATCTTGTATTTAAGTTCACACGCAGGGGTCTTGTTTATCTTATTTTATAGTGGTTATTCGGTCATATTCCACTACACTTAGTATTATTTTCTTAAACACTTCATATCCCTTGGTCACTATAGAGCACTTCAGATGCCCTTGAGTTCCCTTTACTGGTACAACATTTGTTTTAGAACTTCTTTCTAGAAACGTGCAACAACAGGCAGTGCTCTAGGCACTACTTCCTGTGCTGTTTTCATCCATATTTTATAGTATGTTATTTTGTTTAAACTTAAACATTTGAATTATGGTAAAAAATTTAGATTCTTGCTGTTTTCGACCAATTATGCGTCTGCTTGAATAGGATTAATTTGGTGTCGATGTAGTAAATGTACGTCTAAATTTGGCGCCCCCTAATGTCAAGACGCATTATGTCAGGAAGCTTGGCGCCTCTAGCGACCAGTCAGAGTAGCGCGTCTCTCTCCCGCCACTGCGCCGCTCCGCTTCTTTCTGTTTGTCAGACTCGCAATCCGAGGGAGAGGAGCGAGCCGCCATTTTCCGAGCTCGTCGCTTCCCCCTCGAACGACAACAATAAAAAACGGACGAAAACGGGGTTTTAACAGCCGAAATCTAATACGAAGACCTTTAGGAGAAGGAGAGAAGGGATTGCGCTCAAAGAACGACCGGAAAAGGGATACATTTCTCTGTTTTTACGTGGCTTTTGTCGGGGGGGATTGAAAAACAGCCGACTGGGCTCCTATAGCTCGACTGCCCCCGTTTCTTTCGCCCATTTCGTGATTCCTAAACGCAGCCTGGAGGAGTGGGAGGAGGAAGAGGAGGGGGGTTACCGAACACCGGAGCGCGCGAGAGGCCGGGGATTTTTCCACCTGAACGTGCAACAGTGGAATCTGCATCTGGATAATTGCTGCTGCCTGTCAGTTATTACTACTATATTTTTTTAAGCGTGGGGATTTATTACATCAATTTCCCCCGGAATCGGCTCCTCATCACGTGGTAGGTTCCTCCTTTTCTCTTTGTTAGTTTATAACTCGGTAGTGTGAGGGAACTTCAGACATTTTTAACGCAATTATGCACTAAATCGACGTGCGGTGAAATAGTGCATGTCGAGGGCGCGTTAACTCTATAAATGCGGCTCAGATCGGACGCCTTTTGCTCTCGGTAGTTATTTTCCACGGTTTGTTCTGGTTAAACTCATAAAGTAGGCGGCGTTGAAAGTCAGACCATCAAGGTTGCAAAATCAGCCCGACTAGCACAGATATAATAATACGTGTCAACTTTACGAAAGCACGTAGTTGGTAATCGCACATGAGACGAGTTCGTTCACTCAGGCTTTTGCATTGAGTAGGTGAAACCCATGCAATATGCGCGTTTGTGATCATGGGTTGGGTGCGCAGTATATGTCTGTCTGCTGCATCTAGATCAGTAGGGTTTCGCCTGTGCTGTACGAATCCTGTGCATTGCATTAAGATATGTTATTGGATGTTGTCTCAGGCCTATGCATCACATGGATTTCCAGTAATACAGATTAATTATACAGTCAACGCGTACTGGCCCTTTAAGACTCACAAACAAATTGAGTTCTTTTTTTATTTTTCTAACATCTTTTAAAGAAAACAAATAACACATACATTTGATTTCCGGGGTCTGTTCAGTACTGAATATACGCATGTATGTGTAAAAATGATGCAATCGTACGGTAAACAGTTACAACTTTTGCATTGAGTCTGGACACGGGGAGTTTTCCATAACTAGCTGTATTACATAATATTTGGTTGTTTTTTCCCTCGTCCTCCTTTGGTTTGCCCTCGCCCCGTTGAACCGGACTGACGTCGCGAGAGAATTTTTTGTAGAATCTTCTCTCTCCTCGTGCCGCACAACCATCGGCTGCGTCTCGAAACGTAAGCGAAATAATGTCCAAAAATGCTGTTTTGGTAGGCAACACGCCAGCTTTCGAAACGCAGCCAGCGATTCTTTATGGCCTTCAGCTCGCCCTAGCCCCTATTTTCCGTATAATTCGGGGGTTTATTTAGCTCAGTATTTTGCCTGGTTGTGGACAGCAGATGGCTTTAGGTGTAACAGAACATTAACCTGCTCAACCTGTGGTTAGTTTAACGCGCTGTACTTTTCCATTATATAACGTGTTACGTTGCATATTTTTCGCAGCACACCACTGATATCAGGTCTCAAATATAACAGGGTTCCGCATGTGTACGTGATGTTTATGGTTTGAAGAGACATTCGTGATGTATTGTCCCTCATTAATGACGTCTTTTCATTGTTATGCCTTTTGTACCTTAACATGTTTAGCCCTTTTTTAAGACATTCAGATACATTATATACTGTCTCTCCCACAAGACATTGACTGTAATTTATTAAATGGGGGCCTGCTTGTCGTTCTGAAACCTTGTGGTTCCTAGATGGGGTTAAAACATGGTTGAGACAAAGACTTTCCTAGACCCAAACCTCCCCCTCGTCTGATAGATGGATACTGTATTGATCCTTAATGGTAAATGCCATGTCTCTCTCTTGTGCTGTTTGTGCCGTTCTGTACTGGAAAAGTCTGTTGAAAAGTCCCCCCCCCCCCCCCCCCCCCCCCCCCCCCCCCAAACTAGAACTCTATTACATTGACTGCACAGCAAATGTATTGCATTGTTAAAGTCTGTCTGTGGGATATTTTAAGAGTCTCCAGGGGTCGACATATGATTATGAGCTGTTGTGTACTTTTCGTTCCATCCAGATTTATCATTGTCCTACGTCCCCTCCTTACAAGAAGAGCTGTTACGCAACACATCAATACCATTGACTAAGTGCTTTAATTTTTTTCAAGGCGGTGCAGTCATTTGGAAATCTCATCAACACTTTTTTCCTTTGCTTTGTGTTTTTGGTGCATAAATAAGTACTTAATATGCTTTAGGTAGCCTAACTTGTTTGACCTTAAGTCATTTAGACACTGTAGTGTTTTTTAAGGTATTCATAAAAATCCCAAAAGTTGTCGATTTCTCTCTAGACATACTTGATATACCTTTTGTGTGGGCACCACATTTCTCAGCTGTTGAGCTGCATGAAATTAGTTTTGTCTCCCACACTGTTGAAGGCTGTCCAAGTGAATTTAAAGAGAATTGAATTATTGCTTACAATCTTACAATCTTCCTGTAATTCTTTTATGATCCATTTGAGTATTGATACCCTTGCAAGTCTGTGCAACTCACAGTCAATGTCAGTTTGAAGTATAAGCCTGTGTCACAAAAAGCACCTGTTTTTGTCTGACTCAAAAACCCCAAGGCCTGGCTTTATTTTCAACTTAAAAGGCTTAGCTTCTACCTTGTATCTGTTAAGTGTAATTTGAACTCCGTTTTCCTTGGCAGTGCATTAGATTGGCAGGACTTTGGTAGGTTAAAAATTAAAAGTGAAAGAAAGTGCAAGCTACTTACAAACAGTGTCTGGAAACATCAAGGTTGTTCTTCTCTCTGGAAAGTTCAAGGCCGGGACGGAAGACATCCACCGGGCCATTTGGCTGGGAGCAGAGAGAGAGGAGTCAGTCAGATTGTGAGACGGGACCACCTGTTTAATGTGTTTGGGAAAAAGAACCTGACACGGTGGCCTGTATCCAGAGAAAACCTTTGTAGTTTTAGTCCAATTAACATGAATTCTCTGTTACAAGGGCAAGTGTGTCTGTTTTACAAACAACAGCACTTTTTTGTGTGCAAAGCTATTCACTTTAAGTCTTTTTAAATTAAATACTTTTTTTTTATTTCAGTCTTAAAGGGCTTCTGTAAGTAAATTCCCTCTACTGGGAATACTTGAACCATATGGAAGAAATCAAAGCTTTCCAGACTCCATGAGAATGCCGAGTTGACCCTCTGCCTCTGAAGTCGAAATTTCCTCCTGTTTTTGTAGATTGATCTTTTGAAGAGAATGATAAACCACCACTGTTTATTAAACGAGCTGTGGCAGTTGTTGAAAGTTGTTAGGTTAGGCCAAACCTAGAGTTTAAAGTTCATTTACCTCCACAAGGGTAGTTGTCATGAAAAACTTTAGGGAAATTGACATGTCCAAGTGGTGTGACATGCTGCAATCCATCTAAAGCTATCTTAAACAGCATTTTTCTCAATTTATAATTATTAAATTTGTAGCTTTGATGAATTCATATTAATTCACGTTATATGGAATATTTGAACTTTTACGACTTGGATATCACACCACAGGACAAATACTGCAAAAATTAAGGCAAAATATGCATTTTCCCATTATAAATTCATCAATTTTAACCTAAGATTCTCATGTGTATTTTAAAATAGTTCAAGGACATGTGATGCGTCAACTTTCCACAAATAAAGGCCTTTTCATAAAGGCTTTCTCTCTTTCACACACACACACACACACACACACACACACACACACACACACACACACACACACACACACACCTACATTTACACACTCAAAAGATAAGCTCTCATTCACACACTTCCTCCTCAGGCCAAACAGTGTGAGAACCATGATCTGGACGTATTACAACCACTTGAAATCAGTTTTGTTTAATTGATGTATTGATTATGAGTAGAGGTTGTATTTTAATCAGTAGAATGTGATCGATCAATACCTACATTTTAATCATTTTGTGATGGATTTTTAAAAATTGATTTATGTATAGATACTAGATTTATATAATCTTTAGATGCCCTGCAAGAGTAGTTGTCCAAAAAAGTACAA
The DNA here is from genome assembly GCA_030578255.1 of Tiaroga cobitis. NCBI lineage: Eukaryota > Metazoa > Chordata > Actinopteri > Cypriniformes > Leuciscidae > Tiaroga > Tiaroga cobitis. The sequence continues at coordinate 18,407,173 of CM060593.1, read as the reverse complement.
ATTGTTACAGGATTTTTCTTTTGAAAGAATCTTGTGTTTTCTCATAAGTCAGCACGGTGTGTGTCATAGGTTACACAAAAACATGACTGTTCTGATATCTGTGTTGGTAGTGATGTTGTGGCTTTAGGTAATTGTAATTATTCAACTGCATTGTGCTCAATATCCCCTGAGAAAATAAGAATTGCTAGCTAGCGATGACATGCTCGACCTGTCTAAGAATAGTAGTCTTTGGTCTGTAAATAAGTGTCCAAACTTCAAATTTTGTGATTGTTTTAGAGGACCCAGGGAACTACTACTTTCTCTCCACCACTCGGGAGTCATTGAAATAGCCTACATGTTTTTGACCTTCACACATTTCAGGCAGTGAGAGAAAGGAGGTTGTCACAGTCCACTGAAGGGGGTGGATTGGAATCCACTGCTGCTTTAATGTATATGTAAAGAGGGATTATAATCAAGGTATTAATCAATATTTTTCCTTCTAAATATGAGTTGAATGACTTCTCTGGAGATTTGACTTTGTTATATAAGTTTTATCACCAGTGTGATTACTGAAATGTTCTTTTCATGTATTCTCTAATGTCTGTATTTGATATCTGGATGCAGTAACAGTGCTTACTCATTTAGCCCGGCTTCCAGAAATAAAATATGGAAAGATGTTTTGTTTTGTTAAGAAAGGTCTTGAACGTGTCATCATCATATCTGGTTCTGGGTCTTTGACTGTAAAACCCCTTACACCACAAAGCAGATTGTTTGAAAACTTCCCTTGTTGATAGGTTGTTGTTTGAGGGCCCAGATTAGAGCCACACAGATTAAAAAGGCAAAAAAATGTCCATTTATTCCAACATTTTTGTTGTTTTATTGAAAGGGGCTAAAGTAAGGGACAACATAGATATATGTGTATTCATTGGCACATCAACCCTCTACAATGCAAGTAAATCACCCCCATTTGCGACAATTTTCACGCTAGGCGACTAAATGTCTTTCATTAGTAAGTAGTAGGGCTGTAACGATACACCAAACCCACGATTCGATTCGTATCACGATTTTTGACCCACGATTCGATTCGTATCGCGATTCTATCACGGGGGCGGGGCTTGAGGGGGCGGGGCTTGTGGTGAAAAAAAGAGATTTTGAGAGAAAAAAAAAAAATACCGGTATTTTTATTAAATAACATTAGGAAAAACCTGTATAATCTAAACACCAAAGAGTTTTTTCCAAACAAAATTATTACATTTATCTTGCCTAAATGTTTACGCTCATTGCATTTTTACAATGGGGTAATATTGTTGTTAAGAATTTACACATCACAAGGAAGCTTGATTTAAATTGTTTAATTAAATTGAAAAAAGTAGCACAAATAAATACAATAGAATAAAGATACCATTAAAGACAATTAAAGAGAAAACTTTTTGAATAGGTCTAACACTAGTATTCACATACAGAAACTGAATAAAGTAATCAAATGGAAAATAACACTGGGTAGTATTTTAGTCCGGAATAAATTAAATACATAGGCTATTAATCCTGATTCCTTTAACTTAAAGCCGTCTTTTGTTGTTTTGACAACAAAATTAATGACAGACACATATGGCTTCCGTCACTTTAAGAGCTAGTGCACGGATCCTGTGTTCATTATACTGGCATGCGTTATATGCCTATTAAAGACAAAACCGACTATGTTTAGAGTATAGCCTACTCACAAAGACCGAAATTGACAATTTTGCGTGTTAAAGCAATATAATCCGCGAAAAATAGTTACTGGCCAGCTGTTTGAGGCGGATTTTCTATGAATGTGCGCATAGAAAATAATCTCTCAGAGAGCGCGCGAGCACTGATTAGTTTAAAATTGCTTGAATGTTTAAACTGGTAAGACTTAAAAAGACTTTTACAGTCTATGGTCCCGACTCCAAAACGCGAGTGTGTATTATCGCCGCATGCAGCGCCTGCCTTGCACAACACATTATGAGAGAAGAGATAGAAGACGCGCGCGGCACCGCTGAACACTCACGCTGTTTGTGAAATTGCGTCTGGAAGATAGTTGTTAAAAGAATGATTTGATTTTATTATCTGTGTGGATTACGATTGCGGGTATTTCCCGCATTAGAAATGGGAGACCTGCGGGAATGATTAGAATTATGCGCAATACCCGCAATCCCGCGCCGAAATTCGAGCCCTGTTGGAAGGGGTGTGATCGCGATTCTGCCTTCTCACATCGCGATACAGGATCGTGGACCTGAGTATCGCGATTTCGATTTTATATCGCGTATCGTTACAGCCCTAGTAAGTAGCCTATATCACATAGTATGAGTTAAGCACATAGGCTATATATTTTCACTCGTCTTGAACACTCGGAGCGCTTGACTTTTGCTCTCTGTCTTTAAAATGCGCTACTACAATTCATCTCAATGGATGCGCAGCGTATTTGACGCACTGTAAACTGTAGTGTGAAGGTGCCTGACTAACCGTCGTTTAGCTGAGAGCCCTCGGTTTCTCTCACAAGCAAAGAGAGAGATAAAGCGAGAATTGACGGTCTACATGTAAATTATGTTCTTGGTTGTATTTTCCTGTCAAAACAGTTCATTTGGAATTATTCCGTTTTTAAGAACAAGCAGTAGCCTCTGCTGGTTTAATCAGTTGTGGGCGGAACTGATAACGCATTAAAACGTAAACTTTAGATTAGTTCTGGGCGGTATATCGAGTGGGTTCGATATATTTTTTTAGAAACCATATGGAATGAGGCAATTCCGATTAGTGCTGCACGATTAATTATATCGCTATGTCAAGCCTATGTGATTATATGACGCAAAATGCTGCGATTTTATTTGAAATAAACAAATTAGCACAATTAACGCAGAATCTCTTATTTTTTTACATCCTTTGGCTAGTGTTATGATCCTGCTCTTATTTGTGCGAATGCTTTTAAACCATTCATGACCGACAAGTCAAAAGAGAGCACGCTGCATGTGAATGTCCTGACAGTGACTCACAGAAAGACGCACGCCAGTATCATGCCCATGCACAGACCGCGAGCCAGAATACAGTTCTTTTTCGTGCTTGAACGAACAATAACACACACAATTATGCCAAAATGTCGTTTTGTCGAGTATCTTCATTAGGGCTGTACTGTCCCAGTCGATTAGTCGGTTAATTGGTCGATACGTTCTGATTCGACCAAAATTCTGATTGGTTGATTTTTTTGGCGCGTTCATAAGTAGGCTGTAGAAGGCTTGATGCTGAATATTATTTATTTAATTGTGAGAGCGTTTAATAGTCAGTGCTTTTCTAACATGTCAACAACAAAGACATCGACAGTGTGGCAGCATTTTATTAAAATTGATAACGGGAAAAAGGTCGAATGCAAAGTAGTAATGGGCGATAGAAACGATATGCAATATAAACGATACAAAATTGGCCTACGATAGAGATTTTAATTCTATTGCACTATCGCGATAATGAGCTGCAACCGGCTGCAACGCATCATCGTATTCGTCATCTTGAGTAAACATTGCTGAAAGCGAAATAGAGAGCTGGTGAAAAAGGCCGGTGTAACATCTGTTATCTGGACTTGGTTCGGATTTAAGGCGTCCGACGAGCAGCAGCACACTATACTCTGTAGGGGCAACAGTTCTGTCTAACGCCTGTTTCACACATACTCCGTTTGCAGTGCAAATGCGGTGCGTATTTTTTCCGTACCCATGTTAACAGGCCTGCACGCGGAGCGGGGGGACAATGCGTTCCAGGTGCGGTGCGTATACAGCAGTGCAGCGATCGTTTCCGCACAGTCTATTTTTGCTTTGCTCCACGTGCTGAATTAAATTTACAGCGCATGGTTCATGTTCAAAATGAACACGGATTGAAATGAAAATATAGTAATCCCTCCTTAAATGCATTTAATTAAATTATACTACTATTTTTTCACAGTCATTTTCTGTTTAACTTTAAGCTCGGGTAATTAAAGCACGGAAAACTACACAGTAACGTTACCTCAACAACGCGACATAATGGATGCACTTGTCTCTTCGTGGAGGTGGAAAAACAAGTTCTTCGTGACCAAATTATTTCTTGTAAAAAAGATTTAAATGCAAAAGAAAAGGTATGAGAGAGCTGTTTTTGTCAATTGTGTATGTTTTCATTTTTAAAATGTTTGCGATGTTAACAAAAATGTATAAATGTTTTGTCACTTGCTTGAGCAACTTAATATATAAATCTATATAGAAGTAATAATACATTTTGAAGTATATTAATAATAAAAATAGTGATTTGAAATAAAAATAGAGGATAAATGTTATGTTAGTCGTACAGCCGTAGATCAGTTGTGCACTGCAAACGCACCATATGTGAAAGCACAATAGTGCATGCTGCTCCTGCGCCGCATACCACCGCAACACGCACTGCATAGACAGAGTATGTGTGAAACAGGCGTGGACTAAAGGAAAGAAATCAAATACTTTAAGCTTTTTCTTTGTTAAAGTCTCTGCAGCTAGTACTTGAATTTTATTTATCTGCAACATTGTTGTATAATTTCAGTTTTGCATAATATATGTTCTCAAAACTACATACGTTTTCTTTAAAAAATATATATTTAGCAGTTTGGCTTTCCTTATGGTCTATCTAACCTGTTCTGAAATGGTTCTATTATAATTTATATATCGTGATATATATCGTTATCGCAAGAGGCTGCAATGTATATCGCAATATGGATTTTAGGCCATATCGCCCATCCCTAATGCAAAGTGTGAAAGCAACAGTTTGCCTTCCACAGCTCGACGACAAACATGACATATCATCTAAAAGCGGTAATCTAACTCTAGTCTCTGTGCGAGGACATGCACAGAGCGGCTGAAATGATAGTGTCTGGCAGTTATAACTTAATATTATAACATATGACAAAAAGAATTGTCTAAATTATGTTGCATAATCCTCATCAGTTCTTGTGATGATATCACTAGTTGACAACATATTAGCCTACTATTTTCGGATATCATAGGCTATGATTTTGCGCAGGTGCACGTGATGCAACGCCGACAGACTCGTGTGTCAGACTCATTTCAGTGCAAAATAATTAGGTCAAAAACGATTTAATATACTGCAAATAGCCTACTAGTTTTTTATGTTGATTTATAATTCATTTAGGCGGACAACAAGGCTACCAAGTACTGTGCACAGTATTCAGCTAATTCATTTAACGTTTTTTTTTTACGTCATTTTTAGTCGAAAATTTCAGGACTTCAGTCGACCAAGATTTTCTTTGGTTGAGTATAACCCTAATCTTCATAACATAAGAGCAGTCTTATGATGGACATAAAGAGGCCAGCAGCCAATAAAGCTTTCTGTCTGTAAAGTTAATCAAAGAACAAAGGGAACAGAGAAAATTACTCAGTGCTCTTGACTAAAGAACTTTTGTAGCTTTAATAAGGATTAGTCTATATATCATTTATAATTTATGCAGAGCAAACTGGCAGAATGTTTGATAACTTTATTCAATTTCTGTATATGTCCTACCTGTTAGACAGGAAGGGCACAGGTATTTCTGACATTTATTATGGGTTTATGTCAGGATTGTTTGAAGTTCACTTAAATTAAAAGCTGTTATATATTTTTTAAGCCTAATAAATGTTGGAAAAAAAAATTCAATTGTGATGACTGAATCACTGTAATGTTGGATGGCTATAATTAATGTTTAAAATGGAGGGGGTCGGGGTCATGTTTATCCAGACATCAATGGCTTATTGATCATTATGGATTGTTATCAATCATTTAGTTGTTGTTGCTAGTTTGAGTTGAGAAATACACATTTCAGAATTATCATTAATCTGTGTGCATTTTACTTTAGAACCAAGCAAGTTGACTCATGAAACCATTTGTTTATTATATCGCTATCACAATATTGACATCAATACTCGCAATATGACATTTTCCCCAAATCGTGCAGCCCTAATTCTGATACAGTAGTTTAATACGAGCACATCTGAAAAATAGCGGAGGACGCAATGTGAGCTTCTACAGTGAAAGTACATGGTACAATTTGTCCTAAACATGACACAAGCTTATATTAATGGCTTCAAAATAACTGGTAAGATATAGTTAACAAGTTTAAAGCAGCTTGCCCTGTCAGATGCTCTGACAGATACTGTTGGTGACTGACAGATAAATACTTGCGCTGTTTAATGCGTTTGAGATGTGGCTCCGCTAGGGCTGGGCGATAAAACTATAACAATAGTTATCGCGATATAATTTTTCTCGATAAAACGATATGTGCTTTTCTTGATAAACAAATGTCTCAGTGATTTAAGCCAGTTTAAAGGCAGATGAAACAGAGCTGACGAACAGTAGAAACACTGTGCGCAACGATACAGTCAGAAGGCTTTTCTCTCTACAAATTCCCTTCATTTACCACGGATTTACTGTAACGTTAGCCTACTAATATTAACTGCACTATGAAATGTGGGATATACATATTGAATTGTATTATATTATTGATGTAGACAATGTAAGGACTAATGGAATAATAACATCATTTAATAATGTAGCCTATTTACGCTGCAGTTTTTCATACAAATAGCATAGAAACCATAAAGTAACATATTGCCATGATGTTTAGGTGCTATAGGCTATGGCCGGTTTTATCTGTGGTTATCATGATCTAAATGCACATGCAGAAACTAAGAAATATTTTTTTCTATTAAGATATTTATTTTGTTAAGGAAAAATGACATGTTTGAATGTTCTAACTCATCTATCGTGGCAAATGTTCTTGTGTTTGGCAAGTGTTTGTCATGATATGTTCTGACAATAAAGAGTAGTTTAAAACCACAATTAACGCTCTGGTTTCTACAACTTTCACTTAGGAGCAAAAATCTGCCTTTAAACTTGAAAGAAATTAAGATTTGACATTTATCGTGATAATTATCGATATTGACTGATATAAAAAAAAAAAATTATCGTGATAATTTTTGATAACTTAGACAGGAAGGGCACAGCCTTAATTGACTTTGTATGTAATCCACTCGCACAAATAATTAAATTTGCGTTCGGTGTGAATACACCATTATACCTGGAGTACTTGAAGGTTTTACACAAAACTGTGACACACTTGTGTTTTCTAAAGGTTTTGTAAGTTCAAATTTTATTTTGGTCTGTTTACTGTGAAGCCAGTAACCAACGATCTGTTTACATTTGCACTGGCTTAGAACAAATGTGTTCTAAATGTTGATTAGGCTTGGGCGATATCCAAATCTTTATACCGTCAAACCTCCTCCCTATTTTACCGGGGTATACGGTATTATCGTGACTAATTAAAAATTATGACATAAGGCTCAGACAGCATTACCAAACTGTTGGCTTGTGCCTACACCGTTCAGAAACTGATCGGGCAAAAAAAAAAAATCAAGGCCAACCCGTGCACTTTGTGTCTGATCCCGGCTGACGGCATTAAATGTAATTATGAGCCGGAGCCCTATTTAGACTCGACTATTTTTAATACGTGGGCCGTTATAATATGGTGGCGCCAAATAATTTTTTAACCCAGGTGCTGAGGGGGTGGTAGATATAAATACTATTTATAAATGAGCAAAAATGGGACACTTAATAATATTTCATTATTTTAATTATGACAATTAAAGTATTCATTTTAGTAATTAATTTAAATTAAATTAACAAGCAACCAGTGCATTTGTAAATCTGGTGACACGCGTCCATTGATTTTTATTACAACTTTTCTGTCCGTGTCTGCTGCAAAGATTAAGTTGACGATCGCCATCTCCTAGTGAACGCGCATATATAGAGAGAAATGTAAATCATGGATTACATAATCAGAAGGTATAGGCTAGCCTTTTTCTTTTCGTTTTGAATTGTTTCGTTTAAAGAAATTGACGATTGGTATCTCTGTAGTGAACGCGCCTACAGAGACAAATGCACATCATGGATTAATCAGAGAGTATGCTGCCTATATTTCTTTTCCTTTTGAATTGTTTAGTTTAAAGAAATTGACGAATCGCCATCTCCATAGTGAACGATAGAGAGAAATGCACATCATGGATTACATAATCAGAGAGTAGGCTAGCCTATTTATTTTCGTTTTGAATAGTTTCGTTTAATGAATTTGATGATCGCCATCTCCGTATGAACGCGCATAGAGAGAAATGCACATCATGGATTAAATAATCAGCGAGTGGCCTATTTCTTTTCGTTTTGAATTGTTTCGTTTAATGAAATTTCAAGCTTTATTTAGATATAGGCCTATCTGTCATGTCTGTGGGGCATACACGGAGTTTCGGTTCATTTATGATGAGATTTCAATGCAAGTGACCGCGGCGCGCCAGCGCACGATCATGTCATGATTATGTTGTCTGCTATATTTGATTCTTATTTATTAAATCCAGGCAATTGGTTGATAAAAAAAATTATTAAAATTAAGATACAATTTATACAAAACGAAATTCACTTTAAAGAAAGGTCTTTTACAAAATGAAACTTAATTAAGTGGTCAATGTCTGACTCCCGATGGATCCCATCTACTCGTGCTGTTCACTTTTCATTATCAATAACATTAAAATATTTTAACAAATATAAACTAATGCGCTTATTTAATGAACTCGGGGCAAAATGCATCCTCGCAGCAGTGAGTGGGTGGTTGTTTCGGAGATGCGACATTAGGTTAGAGGTGTTTCCATCTCTCGCGTCAACCTTTTTTATTGCAACATTTACAAATTGCCTCGTCAGTATTTACCACCTCTCCCCTCTCTCTCTCTCTTTCTCCACACTGTCACTTGATGACAACTACATAAGCATTTTTAGGCATTGAATAAATTCTATTTATATATAAGTGCCGGTAATGACGTTATTGAAACTGATACCGTTGCTATTTTAAGACCCCGCGGTATACGATATTACCGTAATACCGCCCAACCCTAATGTTGATCATTAAAATAAAAAATAAAGGTGCATTTGCATCTGAACTGTAGGAGCTTTTTGGAAAATTCTTAATGTCATTTTTAATAATACATCAGGTTCGCGTCTAAATAATCGGTCTACTGCTGCTGATATGTCCCTGCGTCCTCTGTCATCTACACCAGTGCAAGTTTGTGAAAGCAGTTTTATCAACACTCTGGAAGGGGGATTGTTCTTCTTTACAACCATCAATACTCCATTAATGTTTTGTATCAGTTCCAGAATCGACCGACAGCCTTTTCAATCCATACTGCACACATTTTCCTTATGAAGTCAACAAGTTTGTGTACCCCACATTGTGTACCCCACATCAACAACATTTCCCGGTCTGCTTACTTCCACCTACGTAACATCAATCGTCTCCGCCCCTCCCTTACCCCCCACCCTGCTGCCATCCTCGTCCACAGTCTCGTCACTTCCCGACTGGACTACTGCAACTCCTTTTAGGCCTCTCGCGCAAATCCCTCCATAAAATTTAACTGGTCCAGAATTCAGCTGACCGCTTCATAACTCGAACCCCCTCCATCCACCACATCACTGCCGTCCTCCAGCAGCTTCACTGGCTCCCGGTCCAGTTCCGCATCCAATTCAAAGTCCTCCTGTTTACATTCAAGGCCATCCACAACCTTGCCCCCCCATATCTGACTGCTCTTCTTCAGGGTTCCACTCCCTCCCTCTCCCTCAGATCCTCTTCCTCTATACACCTGTCTGGCCCCTCCGCCCGTCTCATCACCATGGGGAGCAGAGCATTCAGACGCTCTGCTCCCCGTCTCTGGAATTCATTACCACCCCAACTCAGAAATATTGATTCATTCACCCATTTCAAATCGCAACTCAAAACACATCGGTTTAAAACTTCCTATTCTACTTGATGTCAATTGAATGCAACCGTTGAGTTGATTAACCTTCTAGCAAGCGATTCAGTTGAACTTTCGTTCTCTTCAGCTTCAGCGCGCGCAGTTCAAACAGCAATAATGTTTTTTTTTAAAACAGTAAGCCTAATAGTAAAGATGTTTACCATTACTGTAATTTTAAAAATCTAAAAAAAAAATCTAAAACATTGATGCGTTATTGTAAATAACTCGTATCATTTTCATCAACAATATGGTTTGATTAAAATAATTTCCTTATTGTCCGTGCAGAGCCGATTCCATTTTATTTATCTATGGCACATTAGGGCTGTAACGATACACCAAACCCACGATTCGATTCGTATCACGATTTTTGACCCACGATTCGATTCGTATCGCGATTCTATCACGGGGGCGGGGCTTGAGGGGGCGGGGCTTGTGGTGAAAAAAAGAGATTTTGAGAGAAGGAAAAAAATACCGGTATTTTTATTAAATAACATTAGGGAAAACCTGTATAATATAAACACCAAAGAACAATAATAACTATGCAAATTATTAAACTATACTAGGCAGTGTAGGCTGCTGCTTTTGGGTTGTGTTCTGTGTTCCAATTAAATTGATTTCGGGATGGTGCCGTAGGATATGCATCTGCATGTTGGACGTGTTGCCGGTCAATTGAGGATTAATTTAATGCACTTTCTGAGAATTTATATTTCAAGTTTTGGCTGCAAATTTCACGTCCATAATGCTGAATATTGTTGTTAAGAATTTACACATCACAAGGAAGCTTGATTTAAATTGTTTAATTACATTGAAAAAAGTAGCACAAATAAATACAATAGAATAAAGATACAAATAAGACAAATAAAGAGAAAAGTTTTTGAATAGGTCTAACACTAGTATTCACATACAGAAACTGAATAAAGTAATCAAATGGAAAATAACACTGGGTAGTATTTTAGTCCTGAATAAATTAAATACATAGGCTATTAATCCTGATTCCTTTAACTTAAAGCCGTCTTTTGTTTTTTTGACAACAAAATTAATGACAGACACATATGGCTTCCGTCACTTTAAGAGCTAGTGCACGGATCCTGTGTTCATTATACTGGCATGCGTTTTATGCCTATTAAAGACAAAACCGACTATGTTTAGAGTATAGCCTACTCACAAAGACCGAAATTGACAATTTTGCGTGTTAAAGCAATATAATCCGCGAAAAATAGTTACTGGCCAGCTATTTTTGAGGCGGATTTTCTATGAATGTGCGCATAGAAAATAATCTCTCAGAGAGCGCGCGAGCACTGATTAGTTTAAAATTGCTTGAATGTTTAAACTGGTAAGACTTAAAAAGACTTTTACAGTCTATGGTCCCGACTCCAAAACGCGAGTGTGTATTATCGCCGCATGCAGCGCCTGCCTTGCACAACACATTATGAGAGAAGAGATAGAAGCCGCGCGCGCACCGCTGAACACACGCTGTTTGTGAAATTGCGTCTGGAAGGTAGTTGTTAAAAGAATGATTTTATTTTATTATCTGTGTTGATTACGATTGCGGGAATTTCCCGCATTATAAATGGGAGACCTGCGGGAATGATTAGAATTATGCGCAATACCCGCAATCCCGCGCCGAAATTCGAGCCCTGGTTCTGGACAGAAAGGATAACTCTGGGAGTTGGAAGGGGTGTGATCGCGATTCTGCCTTCTCACATCGCGATACAGGATCGTGGACCTGAGTATCGCGATTTCGATTTTATATCGCATATCGTTACAGCCCTATGGCACATGCATTTTGTTTCTTTATGCAGCCCAATGTTATCCAATGACTTGTTTGCATTATTTTGGTATTTTATTTTAATTCTTTGTTAGGCAATATATTTGTTGGTAACATTTTACAATAAGGTATCATTTGTTAATGCATCAACTAACATGAACTAACAGAAGCAATAGCCTTTGTTAATGTTAAGGCCTGTTCACACCGGGATGAATTTCGCGCGATATTCGCCGAAGTTTAACACCTCGTGACTAAACAGAGCGCCAATGTGAGTGTGCACACCGACGCGAAAAACGGCATGCGTAAAAGCTTAATTTTTTAAAAAAAAACACCTCGGGTTCGTTTTTTTTTGGTTTGACGCGCCGCGTCAACTATCCGACCAATGAGATTGGCGCTTTTGCTCACGTGTCTAGAGCTTCTGAAGTTACAGTAAAACATAACTTGAGGGCGCTCAAACAGAAAACGGTCTTGCTGAGCACACATACATAACGGCGAAGATGATATCCGCCAAGTAGCCTAGTGTCTACACTGCCAGGAAGAAATAAGACGAGGAAGATGCAAGTCAAGATGAATGTAGAGCTGCTGGTCTCGTTGGTGTCGGAACATAAAGAACTATATGACAAACGCGACAGCGACTACAAAATAGGACTATTTCTGTTTTACATTAAGCGCCATCTAATGTCAGGGAATGAATTTGCATCGTCAGCGAAAATCGCTTGGGTGTGAACACAAAATACGCGTTGAAAAACGCTGGCGAATAACTCACGCCGATATTCGTCCCGGTGTGTACGGCCCTTCAGTTAATAAAATACTTGTTCATGTTAGTTCACAGTGCATTAACTAAGGTTAACAGATACAACTTTGGATCTTAAAAAATTCGTATAAAATGTTGAGCTTAACAGTAAGATTAATTAATGCTGTAGAAGTATTTTTCATTCATTTTTGGTTCACGCTAACTAAAACTAACAAAATGAAACCTTATTATAAAGTGTTACCATATTTTAATAAAGAAAGTTGGACATAGGAGTGTACAATTAATTTGAAAAGTTAAGGAATCTTACACTGGTTCAATCTAGGCTACTGTATGTTTGATTTATTTTGACGTGTTTGGGACATTGGCTTTTAATGGTGAGCCTTTTGTTTATGTATTCAGGCTATCAAAGTATATCAAAATTTGAATTTAGATCCATTGGCCAATTTGTCGGTCATCGGCTTTCAAATGTAAAGAATTATTGGTATCTGCCAAAAAATTTATATCGGTGCATCCCTAATTGTTATTGTATATGTATTTTTAAGTAATTTTAAAGGCTTAGGTCTTTGCATAGGCCTATTTTTATTACCACAAAAGTAATCGTCAAAATACTCAACTGATTACTCGATTGCAAAAATAATTGGTAGTGACAGCCCTAATATCCACCATATTGCATTATAGTTATTTGTCGACATATGCCATTTTAATAAACTGTTGAACCACTTTTTTTTGTAGGATTTCTCTGCTCTTGTCGATGTGGTTCCATTTGGTTTAATGGGACACTGGTCTTAAGAAAAATGTAAATAAGGTCAGGTTTGTTTGCACTAGTAGACCACAAATAGATTTTCCAAAAGGGTTTGTCATCGTTGCATAAACATGAGCACTGCACGTTTCAAAGTCAAAACGCAGCGCGAGTGTTTTCAAATGAATGCATCTTTGAAGGGAACTGACTGTCTTTAGAAAATTTTAAATGTTATTTTAATTTAATCTTTCTTTATCTTTCCTCTGCTTTGTCTACAGCCGTTACCGGGGAAACCGCTATTTCTACCGCTCCTAAAGCGCCTCCTGCGGGCTCCTCTCTGTAAACGGCATCATTTTGTGGGGCCTTGCAAACCTGTATTAATGCTAGTGTGGAATGTTTCTACAATATTCACTCATGACAGTAAAATAGTGCATTCTAAGTCAATCTACTGCAGTATTTCCTCTCTCAATCAGTAGAAAATGTGGTTAACACCCAGTCATGCTTGAAAAAAATGAAATACCACCAGATACCATGAAACCGGTATAATTTTTAAAAATACCGTGATGTACATTTTTGGTCATACCGCCCAGTACTAACTAGTAGTTCCTTAATGGAGATAGTGGTTAAAAGCTCTGTTACAAGATTCCACCCCACACAGGGAGGTTTGGATGCACCCCCAGAGCTCACAAAGACAATTTAATATATATATATATATTAAAATATCCTTGGTTATCTTGTATGGGTAAAGGTCACACATGAACCGCAGTACCACCACATTGATTGATATGTCAGTGGAGGAACATGGCATTCAATACCAGATTTAATTGTTCAGTTCCACACTACAGGAAGCCCTTTTGTGATTTGTATTGTTGAACATGCGTTGTAAAATGATGATTGAAAACTTAGGGAAGCGTATCTCCTAATCACTCATCGCACTGCTAGAAAAGCACTAATATGTTCATAATGTTTTGGCATGGAACATGACTGCTGTCATTGCTAAAGGGGTTTGCTTTTGTTTCCTTTACCTTTTCCCATACGCTTTAAGTGTACACCGTACCTGTGCTGTGAATAATAACAGTATTATTTGAGAAGTCTCATTGTTGAAGTGGAATGCTAGAAATTGCCTTTTCAATTGTTCAGTTACCAACCTAAATCTGTCTTTTATCCATCTCTTTCCATACACTAGATGTAAACATTAAGTTTTTATTATGTGGTTTTCCCACTATTATGTACAAGCCAGGCTGTGTGAGGAAGTGTTGTACAGAAAGCCGTGAAGTTAGAAATATTAGTACTCAATGTCTTCTGTCATCTTCATTATTGTAAAAACTGATTTTCTTTAAAAAAATTCCACAGGATTATAATCCTTCCACAATAGCCAGGTTCACATACACATCCAGTTTCTCTACTTTAGATTAGGGGTGTGCACGAATATTCAAATTTTCAAATATTCAATCTGTAATTATTATTCGAAAAATTAAATACTATTCGAATTTTACTACGTTGCTTTGCTGGCTGTAAATGCAGTGAATCTATTAAAGTCCCAAGCACTAACTCGCAGTTATAATTAAATGCACTGGGTGGCGCTGTGGAGTGTGTTAACAAGTTTTGTGTATTCGCGAAGTTTGGAATTACTTGAAAATGATCTTACTAAATGGAATTACTTTTGATCAAATTAATTAATTAATCTGAGTTATAATATCATCATCACCACAATGAGAAATCACATGAAATCCAAACAGTCGAATGAGGAAAGGCAGCTGTCCATCACTGCATCACGACTGCAGGTAAGCACAGCTGGACCCCGCGTGATCATAACTTATCTAATAGCAAAATGATTTTGAGACGTATACTTCCTTTAAGTTTCGTTGAGGGAGACCGGTTTAAGAACAGAAAACGCAAAGTGCTGTTAGAAACTTAGAACACCGTTATCTTTGTGTCTCTGAAGCGTCTGTCAGCGCAGCACCTTTTCTCACTCGAGCATAAACTGCTGGCGGCGCCCCTGCATGTGGATATTATTGTTTTTCTCAACATAAACGTCAAACAGTATAAACACGGTAATCATATTTTGACTCGTGTGTACGTTCTGTACGATATCTGGCGCAATCTGCTTTATTAGCCGTTTTATTTCCGTTCGCGCTGCTTGAGCATGCTTTTATTAATGCTTTTAATGCTATTAATGCTTTTTTATATTTTTTGTTTACACATAGGCCTACTGTTTAATGTTTTCAATTAAAAGAAAACTTTAACATATATTGTAAGCTTGTTGTGTATATTGCCTAATTGTAAGCTTGTTCAGAAATGGTGACAAAAACGTAAAAAAAAATTTAACTTAAAAAATAACGTCTTTTTCGTTAAACGTCATTTAAATAAACGAATATTTGATTTTTTATGAGCCTGAATATTCTAATGCAATATTTTTGAAAAATGCCCATCCCTACTTTAGACGTTACAGGGCTCAACGCTAAGGATTGTTTCTACTGGCCCGGCCAACAAAAAAATAATAAAGTAAAAGAAAAGACAATGGGCCTATAAAATAAGCCTAGTTTTGTTTTTGTTATTTTTGATGCATGTAACCATAATAAATAAGGTTATGACTCCAAAAGCTACTAGTTTAAACAGTAAGTAATAAAATAGGAACAGATAATCAAATTACGAGCAATAGCACAGAACAATCCTATAAATGAAATAAACAGTGCTTTTCAGATTTTTCATGTAGGTTTAAAAAGGAGATTTTCAGGTACAGAAATTGTAATCCTACTGTATAAATAACTAGATCAACCTTTATTAAAGTTAATCAGTGAAGTGCAGTTAAAGATGCATAAAAATGTTTGAAATATTAAAAATACAAAACGTTAAATACTGTTATTTGAAATAATTAAAAAAATGAAAAGATAATTAAAATGTTAAATTAAAACCACTAGGAGGTGGCAGCAAGTCACTGTTAATGAGTGAGTCATTGAGATTTAACCAATTCATTCAAACGGCTGATCAGGAACGAAGCATTTTTCTGTCTTAGTGGCTGCATCCGAAAACCTGCCAGTGACTTGTTGCCTTGCTGCCCTATCAGGCAATGACTTTGCAGGCAGCGTTTGTGCACTAACGTTCCAAAATAGAGCGAGCTTTGGTGAAAAATAAGTGCATATTTAATGACTACAATAGTAACTTGCTAGAAATGACATCAAAAGTGATAGACGTTGGTTCAAAATGTACATTTACACACAAACAGATGACCAGCCGCAACTTTCAGACGCCATCTTTATTTTCCTAGCTCAACTGTCACAGAATGGAAAGTACAGGATTGTGGGATATCAAAGGCAGCAAAGGATACATCTATGCTGCCTTCAAAAACCTTATCTCAGGTATCTCCGGAGGAATTGAAACTAACATTGCATTCGGACGTGCCTTGATGCCTTCCAAATTCGTTCAAAAAGCTGTGAGTCACTTAATATTAACTTGTTTTTTAATGTTAACAATTAATTCAATCAATGTCATATTTGTAATCATTAGGGTTGGTTATCGAAGCCCGGTACTAATATGGAACTAGTCATGGGCACGAGTATTCGTACGTGACAGCGTCGATCGATCATGAAAACGATGATCGCCAAAAAAAAAAAAAACATTTCTTTCTTTTTCTGATTGGTTATTGCGGCATTTGGGGTGGTTCCTGAGGTCTGATTTGTTAGCGTTAGACAGTACGCCTTCCAGACCGGCGAAATAAAGTGAAACTGTATTTGAAAACGTGCACTGCAGTGAATCGCTTTGATCATGAAATGCAGTTAAGTGCAAGATGTGCAGCGCCAATCTATCATAGTCTAACATTATAATGACAAAACGATTGTAATAGAATGTTGTAAATTCTTTGTGCTTTAGTTTTTCAGCGCGCTGAGAGCGCGTCCACAACATCAGACTAGCACAGTCAAGTTCATGTGCACATTTGCGTCTTTTTGTGCAGATGTAAGTTGTAAGATTACTTGTATGTTGTCTATATCTGATTAATCTCAAATAAGAAGCGTTTGGTTGAGTTTAATTTACCGTGACTTCAAAATACCGTGAAAAATAAAAGATCCGAATATAGATTTTTAGAACGTGCATTAGCTTATTTTCCATCAACCGCTTAAAAAACACTGCGTTTATATGCTGCGCAAAACACCTGCGCACTCTGGTGTAAACAATCCCCACATGTAGAAGCACTGTTCATACAGCGCAGTGAGCACTCTAGTCAGTCCTTCCAGAAAAACGCGGAGTTTTTTTGTGATTGTTGCGGGCAAAAATCCTTGATTACGCGGCCCGTTTTCTTAAAAAATGCGATGGAATATGCGGGATATTTATGCAATTTTTTGCGATGAAATTGCGGGAACTTGCAAAAATTGCGGGAACTTGCAAAAACTGTGGTTTGATGAAAAAGAGAAAAAAAAGTGATTGCCCCAACACCCTGTTCTCACTAGGCTACTACCTTAATGTAAAGAGTCCTTTCTTATTACTTCCTATGATAAGCAAGCGTACTACATCACAGAAAGTGCTGGAAATATTTAATTTCTCATCTTGTTTTTATTTCAGACTGTAACGAGTGGAAATAAGGTGTGGCCCCTTTAAGAGCTGTGCGCTCCCTGTTGAACTGTCTGCAGTAACGTTATTATATTGTATGTGCCATGCGCCTCGAACACCCCATGTGTGCGGGTAATTTCTGTTTGGTGCTACTTCTTTTATCTTATTTTGTTTATTAAGTAACGATGTGGACGGTAGTACGTGTGACAGACAGTTACGAGTTCGTTTTGGGAATAAAGTGCTAGTTGTGAGATGCCAATCGCCTCCGTGAGTCTGTCTGGCCTCTGCAATAACTTCATCTGTGAGCTATCCCTATTTTCTTCCCGACACAACGTGTTACAAGACCTTAATAAACACATCAAACTTACAAAACATTGATGAATCAAACAAGTTCTGTAGCTTTACTAGAGGAATATGCTACAACTTCAGTAAAAATTAATTAATGAAATATTTAAAAATAAAGTGTGCTCCTGTTTTACAGCTTTTCGATGATGTTCGCGTCGTGTAATTACGTCACTTCATAACGTTCCCATGGCAACAGGGGGAAATGGCTGCTCTTGTGTGAAGCAAACGCAACATTTTCCAACTTTCTGCTAAGATATATGTGACTTTTTTGCGACGAAAAATGCGGGGATTATGAAATCATGCAAGCCCCGCATATTTTGCGCGGAAATCAGCAATTTATGCGGCGAAATTGCGGAGTATTTGAAAAAATGCGACCCCCGCATAAATATGCGGACTTTGGCTGATTATGCATTGAATTCAGCGAGCGCATAATCGCGTTTTTCTAGAGAGTGTCTAGTCTAATGTAAACAATCCTCACATGGAGAAGAAGCATGGCGGAAGGAGGACCGCTGCCGACTAGTGTTGTCACGGTACCAAAATATCAGTATTCGGTACCAATACCAGTGAAAATCCACGGTTCTCGGTACCAATTTCGGTACTAAAGCTTAATTTAGATTAAATTTACACATATTAAAGTGTATATCACGGTTACAAAGATGGAAACTAGTATTAAAAACAATTTACAATAAGATTCTATTTGTTAGATAACATTAGATAAAATTACCTAACAATAAACAACAGTTATATACTGTAGCAATTATTCTCCATGGGGTTAACTTAAAAATGTACTAATATATTTTTAAAATCAAAAGTTTTATCTGTTAACATTATTTAATGCACAATGAATGAAGTGAACAAACATGAACAATCAAGTGTTTGTATTAAATAACATTCACAAACATTAATTAATGTTGTAAAAATATATTGTTCACTCAATGTGTTGATGTTGCATTAAGTAATATTAATGAATGGTGTCTTATTGTAGTGTTACCAAACTATACAGGAGATAAAACATGTTTTATTTGACTTAACTGTACTTTTATTTAATCCAAAAATATCACTCTTGCCTGTCTTCAAAGCTTGAGAACCCTGTAGCTGATTTCTAATGCAAGGGCTAGAAATCAATTAATTCTGATACTTCCTCGTCATCATGGAGAGCGCATCGCACCGCTTTCTCCTTTCCACAAGCGCTTGCTTTCCCGTGTCTCCGCTATGCAACCATGAACAGCGGTGAGCCTGGAAAGACGAGCTCGCACGTCTCTTCTATTATGAGCGCGCTTGCCGCGCGCCTACATTTGAAATTTGCACGCGCAAAAAAACGCGCTATATAAACGTGTGAACGGCCCTTTATGGCAACGTGACATTAGCCTAATTCAAAATATTTCCATATGTGGCTCTTTCCTCCTTTCTTGTCAACAAGTGGATTCAGAGCCACCGCATTAGCAGCGCCGGTCGCCGTGTCTCAGTGTTTTTATGAAGAGTAGGCACCTCTGCATCTTTCCGACAGCGCATCAAGAACCGGATTAACCCGGTACTCGGTACCTAGAAAAGCTGGGACCGTAACCGTTTAATTTTTTTTAGTACCGACTTGGTACCGAAGTACCGAGTTTTTTGACAACACTACTGCCGACGATTTATCCCACTTCTAAAAGCAGGGCTGCAAACTCTCACTCATTCAGCTTGAGATTCACGCAATTGACACCTTTCACACACTCTCGCGGCACACATCCATTTTCTCACGCAGAGAAAAATCGCGGAGCAAAGAGGACAAGGAGACCGACAGACAAGACAGAGTAGATTACTTGTGAAAAAAATATCAGCTCTCAGGTTCTGTCCATTTTATTACGAAATTCAGACAATAAATACCGTTTTGGCGCTTGTAAATGTGACGTGACAAATCGCTGCGCCTCAGTTCAAGTAAACCGATCATCTGTTACTTTTTATTTAAAGATACAGTACAACTTGCCGAAAGGTATACATAATATCGATCAATCAGTGTTTTTCAACCACAGAGAGAGGTCAATAAAACTGCACGAGAACAATTGTCACAGAACGTTAAATTTACCTCAGGAAATCTATTTAATGACCAGCACGTTAGTTGACTAGAAAAAATACATATAGAGAGAGGTTTTTTGCTAAATACACTCACCTAAAGGATTATTAGGAACACCATACTAATACTGTGTTTGACCCCCTTTCGCCTTCAGAACTGCCTTAATTCTACGTGGCATTGATTCAACAAGGTGCTGAAAGCATTCTTTAGAAATGTTGGGCCATATTGATAGGATAGCATCTTGCAGTTGATGGAGATTTGTGGGATGCACATCCAGGGCACGAAGCTCCCGTTCCACCACATCCCAAAGATGCTCTATTGGGTTGAGATCTGGTGACTGTGGGGGCCATTTTAGTACAGTGAACTCATTGACATGTTCAAGAAACCAATTTGAAATGATTTAAGCTTTGTGACATGGTGCATTATCCTGCTGGAATTAGCCATCAGAGGATGGGTACATGGTGGCCATAAAGGGATGGACATGGTCAGAAACAATGCTCAGGTAGGCCGTGGCATTTAAACGATGCCCAATTTCCACTAAGGGGCCTAAAGTGTGCCAAGAAAACATCCCCCACACCATTACACCACCACCAGGCATGCACAGTGGTAACAAGGCATGATGGATCCATGTTCTCATTCTGTTTACGCCAAATTCTGACTCTACCATCTGAATGTCTCAACAGAAATCGAGACTCATCAGACCAGGCAACATTTTTCCAGTCTTCAACTGTTAAATTTTGGTGAGCTCTTGCAAATTGTAGCCTCTTTTTCCTATTTGTAGTGGAGATGAGTGGTACCCGGTGGGGTCTTCTGCTGTTGTAGCCCATCCGCCTCAAGGTTGTGCGTGTTTTGGCTTCACAATTGCTTTGCTGCATGCCTCGGTTGTAACGAGTGGTTATTTCAGTCAAAGTTGCTCTTCTATCAGCTTAAATCAGTCGGCCCATTCTCCTCTGACCTCTAGCATCAACAAGGCATTTTCGCCCACAGGACTGCCGCATACTGGATGTTTTTCCCTTTTCACACCATTCTTTGTAAACCCTAGAAATGGTTGTGCGTGAAAATCCCAGTAACTGAGCAGATTGTGAAATACTCAGACCGCCCCGTCTGGCACCAACAACCATGCCACGCTCAAAATTGCTTAAATCACCTTTCTATCCCATTCTGACATTCAGTTTGGAGTTCAGGAGATTGTCTTGACCAGGACCACACCCCTAAATGCATTGAAGCAACTGCCATGTGATTGGTTGATTTGATAATTGCATTAATGAGAAATTGAACAGGTGTTCCTAATAATCCTTTAGGTAAGTGTATGTGCACTATATTATATATTTTAATATGTTTACTTGTCATTACATAATTGTTATTATAATGAAAACCACATTATATTTAATTTCTCTCTGTATATTTACAGCATTATGTGAGATTTAATTTTTCTCAAGAAAAAATATAATGCAGGCTATCTACTGTAGCCTACCTAATATTTATCCAAAATGAAGCAATAATACAAACCGTAGCCTACCAGTCACTGTACTATGTAAACATTGTAACATGTTGTCACTAAACTTAATAAAATTCTGTTTAGTTACCAAATGTTTTGACAATCCCAATTACACATTCTGATCCAAGTTGTTGTTGTTTTTTTAGATACCCACAATCCGTTTCTCTTGTGCAATAAAAATATCGTGATTATACCGTGATAAAAGCTCAATCAATTAATCGCAGCATGAAAATTTGATACCGGCACATGCCTATTATGCATCTAGGATATCTGATTATTAATCTAGGATGTGTCATCATATCATCTTCATTTATATAGCGCTTTTAACAATGGATTGTTTCAAAGCAGCTTTACAGAAATAAACATATAATTTAACCTAACAGAGATTGTTTTGGCTTTATAGCGGTTCTTGAATAATGTTATTTCCAGCTAAAGTTAATTTTGATTGATTCACCTCCGTCGAACTTTAAACGCGAACCTGTGATTAACGCTGACGGTGTTCACATGCTCATTCAAAATTGGTTAGTTATGTGCTTTGAAATATGTGCGCAGGTTTGTAATTCCATACAACCCATGCCTAAACAAAATACTTGTCTTGCCTATAAATTTTGATACAGAATTTTGTTTTATTTTATCACTTCGGGGTATGCTAACCGAAATTCACAACGCTTTCCCTATGGAGGATCCCTTTCCTTCTCTACAGATAGAGGATAGTTGACACTTCAGCACTGCATTGTCATCGGGTCCAGGCGGATCTCCTTCATCAGATCTGGATACGGCCTAGATCCGGCAGACTGCGGGAAAACCTCGGGATAAACAAAGACACTAATATTAGCGTAGATGCCATTCTTCTTATGATGTAACGAGTACATTAAGATTTAAGGGAAGCGTTCCCAGTTCCGGCTGACCTAATCTATGCAGCCTAACATTGAATTATAGAAGTCTATAATGTATTATGTGTATGCTAGGTCAAAGAGATGTGTTTTTAGTCTAGCTTTGAACTGACAGAGTGTGTCTGCTTCCCGGACAATGGTAGGAAGACTGTTCCAAAGTTTTGGTGCTAAATAGGAAAAGGATCTACCGCCAGCAGTTGATTTAGATAGTCTAGGTATTATCAACTGGCCGGAATTTTGAGATCGCAATAGACGTGAATAATGCGTTAAGAGCTCGCTCAAGAACTGCGGAGCAAAACCATCTAGTGCTTTGTAAGTAATCAACAATATTCTAAAATTTATACAATGGACCGGGCTAATATGGTCATATTTCCTGGTTCTGGTAAGAACTCGAGCTGCGGCGTTTTGAACTAGCTGTAGTTTATTTATTAAGCGTGCAGGGCAACCACCCAGTAGAGCATTACAATAATCTAGCCTTGAGGTCATGAACGGATGAACTAATTGTTCCGCATTTCCTAATGAGAGCATATGGCGTATTTTAGATACATTTTTAAGATGGAAAAATGCAGTTTTACAGATACTAGACAGGTGGCTTTCAAAAGAAAAGTTGGTATCAAAGAGCACACCCAGGTTCCTAACCGACGACGAAGACTTGACAGAGCAGCCATCAAGTGTTAGACAGTATTCTAGGTTATTACGTGTGGACGTTTTTTGTCCAATAATTAGAATCTCTGTCTTTTCAGAATTTAGTAGTAGGAAATTAAGGGTGATCCGATTGATCGGTCGATAATTGCTTTGGGATGTGTGATCGGCGGTCTCTATAAAGGCCGATCCAGAAAAGCCAATCAGATGACGCAAAACTCGCGAGACAATTTTTTATGCCCTGGTAAAAATGGCTTCAGCAGTCTGGCAATTCTACAAGGTGTGTGAAAAAGCAATTCACTAGCAATCCATCTGCAATGTGTGTACCACGCCGCTGTCTGCTTGTCAAACAGTGCAGCCTCTCTGATCAATCCGTAAAATTACCGGAAAGAATAGAGTCCGTCCGCAACGGCGATAGATTGAAGCGCGCGTCCGAGTAAAGACTGCGCGAGCTACAGAGAACACTGTATCCACTGATCGCCGCGGCAACGAGCTCTCAGGTTGAGTTCAAAAACTCATAATATATATATTAAGCCATACTATAGTATAATGTAAGATAGAAATTAATATTTAAGTCATTAAATTCAAGTTCACGTAAACTTTTCCCTCCGCTGTCAGTCATTCTCCATTCAGCGTTCAAACAGCGCGTCGTCAGTCATTCTCCATTCAGCATTCAAACAGCATAGCGCGTCGCGTTCGGCAACGATGCAACTCTCTCCAAGATGATTAAATGTTAATATTATTATACTTGATCTGTAGATAAAGCTCTATAGTTTCGCATAAATTGACTATCTTGCTGTAGTACCTTAATCATGATTCATGTTCCTTTCTACCGTGTCTAGATCACAACACTGGAGAGCACTGTCATTGTTGTTCACGCGTACAGTAACTGAAATTTAAAACTGTTAAAAGAAAAGGCTGAATAAACTATTGCATAGATACTGTATAATACACTATGCATCGATATGTATTTCCTTTGTGCTTAGAACTTTTCAATGCGGACTCGAAGAGCAGCGTGCTTTGACTCATGTTGCCTCAAGCGCATCATTCAGCGCTCGGGATGCGCATAAGCGCTGTGTGCAGCACTCTATTGGAGTCTTTCATAATCATATCATAATACTTTTGCGCAATGAAAGATTATTAATAGCATTTTTTGTTCTGTTCTGTCCTATCTATCATATGTTGCTGCTTCATTAAACAGCTGTGCTATACATTTGTGCTATATTTATTTTCTTAATTTTATAGTAGACTATAAAATAATTGGGCCCCGGGGGGAGCATGCCCCCGGACCCCCCTAGAGGGGTAATATCCTTCTCACCTTTTTCCACCCCTGACCCGTTTTCATGTCTGATAAATACACAGGTGTAAATTCATGATACATTGTCTTCTCTTAAATGTAATACTTAATGTACATTGTTGTTAAATATAGTTTAATAATAATGCTACATGATACAGCCTCCAGTAATCGGTGATCGGCCCCAAAAATCCTGATCGGAGCACCCCTATAGGAAATTACTAGTCATCCAATTTTTTATATCAGCTATGCATTCCGTTAATTTTGTGAATTGTAAGTTTCGTTGGGTTTTGAAGAAATATACAGCTGAGTATCATCGGCATAACAGTGAAAGCTAACTCCATGTTTCCTAATGATATCTCCTAATGAAAAATAGCCTTTGGCTAATTCTGGCTTTTTTAACCATGTTTGTTCATGCGTTTTATGAAATTGCACTGTCCCATTTTAAATAAACCAATAAATCAAATCAAATCAATGGTAGCATGTACAGAGTGAACAGCAGCGGTCCTAGTACTGAGCCTTGTGGTACGCCATACTGAACTTGTGATCGATAAGACATCTCTTCATTTACTGCTACAAACTGATAACGGTCAGTTAAGTATGAATTAAACTTAAACATGCTAGTGCAATTCCACTAATCCCAACATAGTTTTCTAGTCTATTTAAAAGAATGTTGTGGTCAATGGTGTCAAATGCAGCACTAAGATCAAGTAACACTAATAGAGAGATACAACCACGATCGGATGATAAGACCAAATCATTTGTGACTCTAATGAGAGCGGTCTCAGTACTATGGTACGGTCTAAATCCGGACTGAAAATCCTAGCAGATATCATTTCTTTCTAGAAAGGAACACAGTTGTGAAGATACTGCTTTTTCTAATATCTTTGACAGAAAAGGCAGATTCGAGATGGGCCTGTAATTGACTAATTCTGTAGGATCAAGTTGTGGTTTTTTAACAAGCGGTTTTATCATAGCCAGTTTAAAGGTTTTTGTTATGTATCCTAGAGACAAAGATGAATTAATGATATTAAGAAGAGGATATATGACCTTTGGAAACATCTCTTTCAGTAGCTTAGTCGGTATAGGATCTAACATACAAGTTGTCGATTTAGATGAATTAACGAGTTTGCAGAATTCTTCCTCTCCTATAGCAACAAATGAATCAAATTTTTCCTCAGGGAGACTACAATGCACTCCCTGATGCGATACTGTGGTAGACGGTTGCATAGTTATAATTTTGTCCCTGATATTATCAATCTTATAAGTGAAGAAGTTCATAAAGTCATCACTGCTGTGTTGCTTGGACACTTCTGAGCTTGAAGCTTCCTTTTTCGTTAGTTTAGCCACTGTTTCAAATAAATAACCTGGATTATGTTTATTTTCTTCTAATAGGGTTGAAAAATAAGCAGATCTAGTAGCTTTTAAAGCCTCTCTGTAAGCAATCGAGCTCTCTTTCCACGAAATCCGAAATACCTCTAGTTTAGTTTTCTTACAGTTGCGCTCCATTTTTCTGGCTGCTCTCTTAAGGGCCCGGGTGTGCTCGCTGTACCACGGCGTTGGACTATTTTGTCATAGAACGGGCTTCAGTTTACTGGAGATCATTTACTTTTCAGCTTTACTTCAAGCAGCTATTCCTTTTAGATGTTTCTTTTTCGATAACATTGATGTTCATAATCTAGCACTTCTTCTTTTTTCTATTCATACATTCATGTTTTCATGTCATATTTTTATTTGTCAACATTAATTTTCGTAACAGTCTTAAAATATTTTCATTTTGATGATGGACACACCCTGCCCCCTGCACATGCCCTGTCCCCCGAATACTCGTTTTTTGAGACCTGTCAATGATCGAAATGAGAAATTAACAAAATTGCCCACCCCTATATGGAACCGGTACCCAAGTAATCGGTATACCGGACCGAAACAAAACGCAGATTTCGGTGCCATTTCAATGCCTCAGCTGTCAGTTGAAATATTTGCCCTCTGGTTCTCCGAAACAGACGTAAGAAGCATCATCACTGCACGTGATCGCTGGTTAACCCTTTGACGCATACGATCATTCAAACTGGTGTGATTAGAACGTTCAGATCGTGTGATCATCAACTTTTAAATTGGCTGGCGCTGAGCCAAGAGACAGACGCACTCAGCGCTGTCATATATCACAACTATTCAGTGTTTTTTTTAACCACATAAGGTTTATTTTAGGTTTCAGACATTTAAATACACAAGTACTAGGCTAGCAAACCAATGCATTTATATTTTGTAAAATACACACTGATGTTTATGGAAGCTTTAGATGCACATTGTGTAGGTAACTATAAAATTTACTCTATTCTTCTCACATTTCACTGGCCACTTACTTGCATGTATTTCGGGAGAAGTGGATGAACTGACGTGTTGTAGCCTTATTCTCTCATAATTCTCTGCGGTGCATACTAACATGGAGCCGCCCATCGTGCGTTATCAGATCAACTAACATGAATCATGATCATTATAAAGGTTTCTTAAATGACAAAACACATTCACTTATGTATTTAAGAATAAAAAATATCAGCCAAGGACTGACTGACATGTAACGCAACCAATCATAGTTCGTTTTGTTCCGCGTCATGTTTTAGTATGAAAATGTAAAGTTGATGTCCCTAAAATAACCGACAGGCATACATCTAATAAATTATTCATTGAAGAACGTTGTGCAAGTTTAATAGAGCCGCAAACGTCACATACTTTTGAAAATCCAGCATTCAGTTGATTCTGATAAGCGCTCATTATCACAGTTGTAAACATGACGGCGTTCTTCTTCCACGAGGGGTTTCACGTCACTGCATTTAAGGTGATACGTTCTAAAATAACGCTCAGCTTGTGCAGGACATGCAATAAGTCAGAAGAGGTGTCGTATTTTGCCAGAGAAGGCAAAAAATGTCATATTTCTGCAAAATAATTTTCTGAAATTTAAAACTGGTTTGTAGTTATCAGTACTGTAACTGTTATTTGGTGTTCAATTATTGTAGTTGGGTTTGGTGGCTTAGGTTTTATTGTGAATTTGGTATCGAAATAAATTCAAACGATACCAAACCCCAGTAATCATGCTGATATTTGGAGAAAAATGGCGCTCTTCGTGTAATATTGGTTAACTATATCAAATGATATATAAATGTATAAATACAAAAAGGCATAAAGGGGCATTTTGCCCCTTACCTTAAATCTGGGGGCATTATAAATGCATTTTAATAGACTAAAGCAGACCACTCACTCTGTGTGCAGGTTGCGGGAGAATAAAACAATTCGCGGGACTCCCGCAAACTAAAAATGTGTATGAATAAAACATATAAAAACTAATAGATTTTTATTCATCTGTTGCAGAAAAGCAACAAGAACAACTAAAACAAAATAGAAACGATTTACAGGCCAGAGTTTCTGTTCATAACATGTTTGCAGCATTGAGCGATGTAGCCAATCACAGATATGTGTGTTGATTTCTTGAACGCAATGAACGCTATGTATCTTGGTATTTGTTCAAAGGTTATCAAAACCGTTTAGATGTAAACCATTCTTATTAAATCTAACAAGCTGATGTGTCATGCCTTAACGGATTTGATGAATATTTTGAGACCAGAGACAGTTAATTCGCAAAGAGACTTAGGTTCTTAAGTATGGAGCGAATTATGTGCCAATATTAAACAAACAAATCCAGCATTTTGCAAACAAAACTCGATCTGCTTTGCAAAGGAAAACTCGACTCGCAAACAAACAGAAACCAATTTGCAAAAACAAAGGCCGATTTGAGCGAAAATGCAGTGGAATAACCAATATTGTGTTTTACAAATATAAATAAATGAGCTAATAGGCTATTTCACAAATAAATACAAACCGTCCAACAAATTGCAGAATGAATTGGGTTGTTACAGATTTAGTTTTTGGTTCTGTCAACTTCAACCTGCATTCAAAGTCACTCAGAATAGGCCTAAATATTGTCTGATGTCTCTGTCTGAAGGCTGTAGTTTCACAGTTACTTGATGTAGAAATATGCTCATATCCATTTAGTTGGCCTACATTTAAAACTGTCTCTGTCCTTGTGTCTGGTTTAGGGATGAGTCACGATCTTCGAATAGTCGAACTGCGTTCGAAATTCGATCATAAAATTGCTTATTCGAATATCATTATATTTTCGCGCAATTCCAATGTGACATAATTGACGGCGCGCCTACTGTCACAGATCGCGCAGCAGAGTATTTTCCTGTCGGGGACACAAGGTGTCACTAACATGAATGAAACCCCCTCCTGCGCGATCTAGGATACCAGCGTTTTATACATAGTGTAAACAAACATCAGAAGAAGAGCATTGTCGTGACCGTTAACTCTGCGCCCAACAGAGGTGGGTATAACCTTAGCTGTCTATGGTAGAATCGTCTATGGTAGTAACAAAGTAGGCTACATTTACTTCACTACGTTGGGTGAGGTTCCTCTCGTTACTTTATTTTAATGCAATATGTTGTTAAATGCGTAGTTTATTCCAAGCGCGCTGTATCTTTTTTATGGACATGAGCGATGCTCCATTCACAAGTGAATCACTCTTTTGAGTCGATTCTGTTCAAAGACTTCATCAAACAAGTTGGCAGATCTGTCTAAATCGGTTCGCGAATCAGTTTGAATGATCTGTTCAGTTCCTCGCGCATTGAATCGTCTGAAGCGCTTTCAATTCACACTCGACACGGAGTCGCAACAGGAAGATTTAAGAACATCAAGAGCGTTGGATGAAGTGTCCGTGGATCTGCTAGCTACAGTTTAGTCTAGTGAAAGCAAATCTGCACATGCATCATATTTTTGCCAGCGATGAAGATCTAGTTGAACATCTTCGTATAGGACGATACATTCGAGTTCATTTCAGTCAGGTAATACATTTTACAACCAAACAGATTATTACTCGACGATAGCACTACAAGTATGATGACATTATCCGTTTTTTGGACATATACATTCATTTATAGGCTACATTAAATAAGCTACCATTGTACACAGTTTATGAAATGAACACCCGCCATCCCGCGGTATGTGTGTGGATTGCTCAGTGGCACACGAATAGTTTTGGTAATTTGTTTAAAAAGTAGGCTTTTGCAGTAACAAGGCAGGTTTGCATAAAATCATTATGATATTCTTTTTTTATCTAAAGAGCATCTGGTTTGGCGATGCAAGAACGGACTGTCGTGCTTATTGTTTTTTTCTTCTATGTTAACTAGAAGAAGAAAAATGTAAAAAAAAACGACGAAAACATGTTCGAATAATAAACAGTTTGTTTGATGACACATCACTAAAGATGAAATCGGCCTCCCTTTCTGTCATTGTGAGTGTGCGTTTTTTTTTTTTTTTTTTTTTTTTGATTTTCGAACGATAATCGGCTTTTGCTCCTCGATTTTCGAATGGCATTTTTGGCAGAAATTCACATCCCTAGTCTGGTTCTTTGTTTTTTTTTACTCTTAAGTTTTGACCTACATTGATACTGTTTACCATTAAGCAGTGGTCCTCAACTGGTAGTTCATGAGTCATGAGTAATTGGATAGTACGTCTGTTAAAATGCATATTAAAATGTAGCTTATCATATAATCGCACATTACCTGGGCTATATATCAAGTTTGTAGGATCAATATATTTTTTTATAAATGACATATGATGAGGCAATTCCATTTATATTGATATCAAGGCTTGAAATTGCGACCATTTTGGTTGCATATACTCCCGAAATTTAATCTGTGTGAATTTATTTGGCAGCATTTGTGCAAGTGCAAATAATTGTTGTGGTGCGACCTTTTTTTCTAGAGATGCACCAGCCGACAGGCCACGGCAACCGGAAACGGTTTTTAGTTTAATTTTAGCTGATCTCTATTCTGGACCTGCACGCAAACTTCATTGCAATCATTTCCTGAAATGTAATTTGTGTGGAAATATAACACGGGCCAGAGATGCGACACGCTGAAGACGGGCGCAAAGAGGAGAGCGCAGACACGCGGCAGAGAAAATACCAGACACAGCAAGATTACTGTTCGAGATGCTCGATATATAGGAAGAACAATATAAATATTGAATTGGGGGTGGGGGTTTATATGAATGTCTCTCTGAAAGAAACTGATTGTCTTCAGAATAGTTAAGATGGAATTTTTTTTCCCTCTTACCTCCGTATAAAGTAATATTTATAAATGCAGCGCTGCTTTGTTTATAGTGGTACCCAAAGAAATGCTTCTTTTCCATTAGTGCCACCTGCTGTGAGAGAGTGAATTTGCATTTTCATTCAGTCTGTCCGTTTTGTGCAGGTGTCTTATGTAACAAAACCAACTGCTCATGCTACATGTGTGTAGCATATTTGTTTGGATTGTGATTAAAATGCAGTGGTTGCCTCTAATTTCAAATGGCTACTAGGGCTGGTCCGAATACCATTTTTTTTGAGCTTCGAAGCTTCGGTAATAATGAACATCGAATATTCGAAGCTTCGGAATCTCTATAGCCCATGTCTGTCTGTCCGTTTGCATTTTGATTATTTCGAGAACCGTTCATTCAAACGACTTCACAAGGGAGTGCAGTGTCGTAGTTGGTGCAATATAGATAGACAGGCGAGACACTACACGTTCGGAATGAATACACTTTTAATAAACTACAGAACAGCGCGAGCGGGAAGCGGCGCGCCTCACACGAGCAGAGCTTATATGCTCCGAGAACGGACACTGCACTAGTGATATAAAACACACACACACACACACACACACACAGGTCTGTTAACTTAAGCAATATTTTTAATAAGGTAGTCTAATATTTTTCTCACTAACAAATAACTGACAAAGTAGGGTAGATTTAAATAAAGAAGCGGCGTGCCTCACGCGAGCAGGGCTTATGCTCCGATAATGGACACACTAGTGATGTAAAACACACTCACAGGTCTTTTAACTTAAGCAATATTTTTAATAAGGTGTAGTCTTATAATATTTTTCTCACTGTAGGGTGAGAATTGGTGAGAAAAAAGTAGGGTAGATTTAAATAAATAAAAACAAAATTTAAATAAATAAAAACGAAATTTAAATAAAAAAGAAAAAAAAACGAAATTTAAGTAAATAAAAATGAAATTTAAATAAAAGAAAAACGAAATTGTGACGTGACGTCCCAGGAAAATCTCAAAGTCTCCTATATTTCGCATTAGATTATTTTAGATTGATAATAACGGGTAAAAAGGATAATACATTTTGTTTCTATTTTTCTATTTTCCACAATGTCAAAGCAACGCAGCTTAACCCAAAATACAAGCTCTGGCATGCACTTCTGTCCATACAAACTCCGCTGTTCTGCGCTCTAGCCAGAATACTCCCGTTGCAGGAACACTTTTAGTAGTCCAAGAAGAAGCAAATATATTTATTAAGTAGCTATAATGAAGTTATATGTTAAGTATTATATTTCACCAGATTTTATAGTGTAAAACATATTCAAGCGCTAATGAGAACCGTTTGAGGGGGATGCCAGGTGTGCCAAAAAAAAAGAAGAAAAAAAGAGACGAATATTCGAATGTCACAATTTCAAATCGAATACCAACCCACCGAACAAATATTCGAATATTCGGATATTCGGGTCCAGCCCTAATGGCTACAGATGTTTTTTTTATGGCCTGTTAACAAATAACAGGCCTGTTACAGGCCTGTTACAAATAAACCGCTAAATTTGACTTGTGATGTTTCTTTGTCTTGTGTTATTTTCAGGCTGCCCCCTGGAACAGTGGTGGGTGGGTGGTGTGGAGCTGGCCTCGGCACCGGGAGAGGCCCCCTCGCCCGCCCCCTCCCAGCGCTGCATGGCTGCAATGGCGCCCGCTTTAACCGATGCGCCGGCCGAAACTCACCGCATACGCTTCAAACTGGCTCCGCCCTCCTCCACCCTCTCCCCGAGTGGCGTGGAGGAAAGTGGTACCACCAACCATATCCTCGTGTCTAGTAACGGCGTAGTCAAGCGCAAGGCCTCGGAGGAGCGCCCCTCTCGCGGGGCCGGCCCCTGCAAGCCCCTCGTTACCTCATATCACTGTTCAGATGTGACCTCTGTGTCCTCAGCAAAAGAATCTCTCAAGCTGCAAGGTGTTTTACTGAAGACGCACAGCATCCTGCCAAACCTCATACCACGCAAGCACCAGGCTTTAGAGCTCTCTGAAGAGCAGCTAAAGAGCATCATGAGTGCTGGTGGAGGAGGTGGGCCATGTGGGCCGCCCACCGTCCAAGGCACCACTGTCAATGGCGTGACAAAGAAAGTGACTAAACCGACTGAACGAGACAATGCAGTGACCTTTAATGGTGGTCAACATTCTGTCGAGCAGGATTTGTCAAATCCGACTCAAATTGTCATTGCTACCAGGGGATTGACAACGAATGGTCCTCTTCGAGACGGTGCGGAGCAGCACCAGCTGTCAACGGGTGAGTCCCAGAATTGTCCCAGCAATGGAGAACCTCCTGCAACATCCCCAACCTCGATTACACCTTTCACAGTGGACAAAATCTCAGACTGTATCCCGCTAAGCAGTGTAGATCCATTGGCGCTCTCGCTCGCTACCCAGCAAGACCCCTTAGGTGACCTTGGATTGGAGCTAAGCGACCATACCCAGCACAGCCAGAGCAGACAAGGGGAGATCGAGGCACGGCTACGGCGACTACGCAAACGGCTGCAGGTGGTGCAGGCCAAGCAGGTGGAGCGCCACGTGCAGCAACAGTTGGGCGGGCTACTCAAGAGCACGCTGGGTGCTCTGGATGCCAGACGGCCAAGAGGCCGTTATGGTGACGACGCCCTCACCCCTCAGGAGAGGGACGGACTGGGACGTTTCCTGAAGGGTGGATCTATGCCGGCCGAATTAGAACGACTGTCCCTGAGTTGTACCACCAACCTGCAATCTGCCGAATGTGCTTTCGATTCCGATGCCACGGAAAGCAGCTCAGGAGGAGAAACTGATGTGGAGGAAGATGAATTGGCTCGGGTCGACATTGAGCAACGCCACATTCCTCTGTGAGTACCGACCTTCATTATTCCTCTGATAATGTGAATCTAGATGGTTTAATGATGTAGGATAAGTGCTGATGCAGGCTGGCTGTTTCATGAAACCATTGCGTTCTCACATGTTAATGAATCATGATGTGCAGATGTTGTTGACTGATTTTGTAAGTGTAGATTTGTTCTTTCAGTTCAAGATCACATTGATTGCTTTTGTTACAGAGGAATTTTCTTGATAATGAAGGTGTGTTCATCTCTTGAATATCATTACTATCCTGGTTACACATGGACACTCGCCCCGCACTCTCTCTTACATGCAGCAAGCCAGTCGTTCCCTTCCAAAGGGCTGAGCCTTGTTTAAATACACTGAAATGGCAAAGGATTTTTCTTGAAAGGCAGTGTGTCACTTCCTTAAATCCATTCACACACTTTCTCATTCAGTCATTGGGCCTGTTTTCACCCATCCCAACGTCTGGTTAAGAACACGCTGGACAACTGGAAGGCAAAGATAAGGCACTGTTTAACTTCTACTTCCTGTTGATGTTTGTAATATATATTTTTTTGTTTTAGCTTGGGTTATTTTTTTTCCTATTTTCCCAATGCTCAAACCAATGCTCAAAATATTCCAGACACAAGGAAAGTAATCCTCTTTATGAGGCAGATCTAGATCATTGATAAAAGCATTGGCACATAAAACGTGTATAGCTTTGATAAATACCAATTTTGCTTTACTTGTTGTACATTAAAACATCGGCTCCTCCATCGCGACAGGTCTTCAAGTGGGCTCTTTTGCTGCATCATTGTAGTTGTCTGGTGTCTCAATAGCCCAGTGAGTCAGAAATGTTTCCTGGTTTTTCTTTTTTCTTTAAACACAGACTAAGACTGCTCCATGAGGGGATAACCTACATTCAGTGGAGTCAGTCACATGACTATTGCGCAAGGACAAATAGGCTTACTTGCAGATTATGCGACGAGCAGAGTGAAGCGCGTTGACAAAGGACTGTTTAACTTTTTCTTTTTCTTTTTTTTTTTCTTTTTTTTTTTTTTTACCTTCCACACATCCATAGGTGGTACTTTAAAATGGGATTTTAGTCCTTTATTGATAATGCAACAGATTCCTTTGTGGGATTTAGTACTACATGTTGTAACTTCATGTAAGGTCTTTTTGTTAGGTAGTTGATTTGTCTTCCTGCTTAATCAGCCATTAAAGCCAGTGTCTTGATGAGCGAGGGGGTCACTTGAGTGCAATACAAATCAAATCTGCAGTACCCAGTGGGTCATTTGTGTTAGTTTTTGGTTTATTGGTGGTAAACGGTTGCTTTCCTCAAAAGTCACTGGAAGGAAAATGTATCCCATATGATTTCTCATTACTGCTGTTTTGGATTCAGCTAGATAGTTATTGAGATTTTATGTTATTGATGGTGCTTTCTTTTGTAGATATTATTTTGTACCATTCCCCTATCTCAGATAGATTAAGAGTGCTCAAACACTGTGGACCACCTTTGGCAATTCAGGTTAATTATTTGCATGCATCCATGTTCCTCCTGGGACGAAACTCCACTAAATAACCATGTTTCCATGAAGACCAGCTCCAACATCCATTATGAACACACAAGCGCAACCACATTTCTCAGTCTTGCTAGTGTCCTTCTGGTACCATGGGCTAAAAATTAGCTTTCATGTACTTTCACGCACCAGCTGGTGGCTTCATTGTTTCTGGGCTGTAATCCTGTTATCTAGAACCGGTTTGAATGAAAAGGAGCCATTGAACTGGTCGAACATCAAATCATACCTGTCATGCCGCTTTCCGCTGTAGACTCCTCACAATCCGGGAAAAAACGGAATTTACTGTATAACACGGAATTTGTAATTTTTGAAAAATAAAAAGCAGGTCAGTACACTTAAATCAAAACACGATATAAACTAGTGTCTGTGAAATATTAAATTGCAAGTAAGAATTCTGCATGGTTCTGCCTGTCTGTGTGTGAATGGATGGCGCAGGCGTGCGGTTTCATTTATCGCACACACTGAATCACTCGTGACACTCGCGCCATTTTCAGCCACTGCCGCCTCACTATCTGAGGACATGAATGCATGAATCTCCAGAGCCACTCTAAGAGTCACTTCATCAGCATTTTACAGTTTCATTTGAAAAAAAAAAATATATATTGTCATATCATAAACACACAGAAACTCAAAGGTCTTCACAGCAACCCGTCAAAATAAAAGTTCAAAAAAGATTTCAAACTGCTGCGCTATATCCTGTTGTCCACTGTCATACTTGTTGTTTTCACTATAGCCTGTTGTCCACTGTCATACTTGTTATTTTCACTGTGTGCTGTATGTCAAAATATTTAAATGTTCAAATAAAGGCAAGGTAACACTATTTATAATTCCCAGTGCGCACAAACAGATTTGAGTGCCGTTTGTCAGTTTTTTCTTCCTTTTATATATTCATATATTTTTAACAATTTCTTTGTGTGAAAAATGCTTATAGGATTATAGAATCAAGTTACCACTTAAAGAAAAGAAAAGTATTTAAGTTCAAATCATTTCCCCATGTGATTAATTTTCTAATTATTTCTAATTTAGTCAAATATTAAAGGAATAGCCTAGTTCTAGGGATGCACGATATAGGATTTTGGCCGATATTCAATATGCCGATATTTTCAAACTAATTTTGCCCGATGCCGATACCGATATATTTGTTGTTGTTTTTAAGTGCAAAAAAAGCGTATTAAAGCTTCTATAAAAGTTCTCAGTCAAGAGCAGTGAGTGATTTCCTCTGTGTTTTGTTGTTTTATTAACATTAACGAGATGGTTCTCCCAAAAATTTAAATTGTCATCATTTACTCTCTCAAGTTTCTTTCTTCTGTTGAAATGATAAAAGTTATTTGGAAGAATGTGGCTAACCAAACAGTTGCTGTACTCCAGTGACTTCCATAGTATATTTAAGCACAAGAAAGAAATGAATACAGGTTTGGAACAACATTAGAGTGAGTAAATAATGACAGAATTTTTATTTCTGGGTGCAGTATCTCTTTAAGGACAAGCGGCAGCATATTATTACTGTCTCTTTAAGAACTGCACGCGACACGTCTAATATACACACATTTGACAAGCAGATTTTCTCTGTTTGCTTTCACTTTTAGACATAACCAACTTTGTTTATGTAAACCTTGTGTGTATTTGACAGTATCAGCGCAATAAGACTCGAAAGATTAGTCCAGTATGCAGGCGCTGTGACAGGCTTTTAGTTCCTGTGAGCGTCGGGTGTAACGCGCTCAGAAAAGCGGATGTTAGAACAGCGCATCAGCACGTGAATGATATGTTTACCTAGCAAGACTTTGACGCACATGCAAATAATGAACTTTTGTGAATTGCGGTGTCCTGTGAGTGTAACTCTACCTCTGCGTTTACATGTGATGTGATGTGAATGTACGTCGCGTTGTACAGTATGTTGAGATGAAGGCGCCAGAATTGAACTGATAGAATGCACGATACTATGATTTTTCTTCAAAAGCAGATCGTGGAGACATTTTAATCGTCCACGATCAAAAACCGTGAGACGCACACCCCTAGTTGGAAGTTTAAGTTGCTGGCACTCATGCTTCGTTCACGGTCGCCACGTGCGCATAGGAAACACGCCACCCTATCGGCAAGGCTCATCGGCAGAAATATTCATATCGGCCGATGATGCTCATTTTAAGCTTTTATCGGCTGAGACCGATGTTGTCCCGATATCATCGTGCATCCCTACCTAGTTCACTTAAAAATAAAAATTCTGTCATGTGCTCTCAAGTTGTTTCAAACCTGTATGAATTTCTTTATTCTGCTAAACTCAAAAGAAGATATTTTGTGAAGTATTTTAAGTAAAATAAATAGTATAGTTTAATTTCAGAATATTTAAATGAGCATGATCGGCTATAGAACACTCTTCTCTCTAAGATATCAGCATCGGCCATCAAAAAAAATCAATATCGACCACTAAAACCAATTATATAGCCTAGTGTTTTACACTTTTCTCCTTTGTCTTTCCTGCGGTGTGCGTCTGTCCAAGGCAATGTTAAAAACGTACCTGCTTTGTCTAGACTTTGCTACCTTTATAAAAAATAAAATATATAAAAAAAATAAAAACTTTCTTCCAAAGTATTTCAGAAAATAGACTATACCCATTACTTGATAACCTAACACTCTTTATTCACCTAATGCCTTCAAACTGTTATTGTTGTTTTTTCTTCTTTTTCCTGTTATTAAGGCCTCCCCATCGGCATGGTTTCTGGTTTTACCAGTCAACCTTCTAGGTCACACAGCCGGTTGACAAGTTTGACAAGATTCTTTTTTTTGGTCCCCTCTCTAATAGTTTTTCACTTTTTTGACATATTCGCTTCCATGTTTTGTTTTTGTTTTTCATCAGAGTTGTCTTGTCTTACTAAATCAAGTGTTCTGACAGACTTGACATTTTGATGTAGGGCTGCTCGATTATGGCAAAAATCATAAACACGATTATTTTGGCCAATGTTGAAATCCCGATTATTAAACACGATTATTGGTGGCCGATATGATAGGAGTGGGCGCTATACCGGTATAAACGTGACTACCGGTATTATGTTGTACCATGATATGGATTTTGCGATACCGGGGATGCACGTGCACAAACGTGAAGTACTGGTGTTTAACAGTTAATAGACATAGTTTTCATTCAAATCATGTTGATCTATTAATCAATTTATCCACTGTCTTTTTGTTACAAGGCCAATAGCCATTTGCATTACAGCCTTGAATTTGATTTGCTTTTTGTTATTACTAGTCAGGCAGATAGTACTAGAGGAAGACAACTTTCTCCTTCTAAAGAGCATTTTATTGCACACAAATATTTCAATATTTGGCGTTATATCAGTATTTTTGCTCTGGTAGAGAAAGAAATATTATATCTGACCTCGAAGCATATGGGCCACTGATCTATATAGAATGACTGGATAGCTCATGACGTCATAAACAGTGAAGCCACCGCGCCGCCATATTGTGATTCCCTAGTGAGCTCACGTGTTCTATTGAATCAATAGGAAATTGTATGATTTGACTAAGAAAACATTGCATAACGAGACACCGTTTTTAAATCTAAAGTCTCCCTGAACAGTCTTACACCGCAAACATCCTAAGCATTTAAATGGGTATTTGGTTAAAGTTGGAAATTATTCCTGCTTATTAAAAATTAAGTATATGTGTATTGTGTTCTTAAA
The DNA here is from genome assembly GCA_030578255.1 of Tiaroga cobitis. Classification (NCBI taxonomy): domain Eukaryota; kingdom Metazoa; phylum Chordata; class Actinopteri; order Cypriniformes; family Leuciscidae; genus Tiaroga; species Tiaroga cobitis. The sequence continues at coordinate 18,368,590 of CM060593.1, read as the reverse complement.
AATATAGCTCTTTCTGATTGTGTTTTACAGATAGATCAGTAGTCTGTTCAAGTGTTTGATTAGTTAGCAAGAACATGTTCAGGAAATGTACAAATTGTCTGTTTCACCTCTTATTTACCCCTTATTTACGCTGCACACGTCTGCGGCGCGTTGCGGCTACCGGAGCTGATCGCACCCACTCTAGTCAATGCATGTGTGAACCAGCCGCGACGCGGCGCGTTGCTAAAGATAGGCGCCGAGTCTATTTTCGGCGGACGCCGCGTTCAAGCCGCACTGTCAATACAAAATAAAAGTAAAAAAACTGTCAAATTCAAAATAAACACCCTGTGCAGACTAGGGCTGTGTATCACCAACAATGTCACGATACGATACGCATCACGATACTAAAGCCACGATACGATACGTATCACGATGTGGATCAATTTGGAATTTAAATTTATTTTGAGCTGAGTTTAGTAACAGTGTTATAACAGTTGTGATAACTGAAAAACAATTTAGTTTTTGTCATAAAAAAGAGTTAAATAAAAAAAAAATGCTTAGAATGGCTCTTCCTTCTGCTTTTAAAGTCTGCCTCAATAACTGAAATGACAATGAAGCATGTCTACACTTCTCAATGACTAAACAAAACTTAAAACATTCCATAAAAGCAAAAACGGTAACAACTTAAATATAACTTAGTTTTCTCAAACTCTTTTAAACACCTAGTATTTAACAATTTGGTCGTGTTGAAATGTGCACCAAACAAAATCATTTCTTCTATGTTGAAATCATTTTAAATGATTATATTTTCAGATTTTTATGCATAAACAACAATTGATTGACATGCTCAGGGTTAAGAGAGTGACAGCAGAATATCTCGCTTAACTTCATCATACAACCGCGAATCATTTCGTTTCTGTTATAAACGTTTATGCTTATTTAAGACATAACCAACTGTGTTTAGAGGATACTTTCCAAGACCGAAATTTTTTTGCATCATTTCGCGTGTTTTAAATTTAGTCTGTTAACCTGTTAAAGGTGAACTAAGTAACTTTTTTACCTTAACCGAACAGCTTTAGAGTCATTGTAATGTTTATATTACTGATTTCGTGTTGAATGGTGGTCGTCTCGCACCCCCCTGGTGCCTGTGAGCCGCCGGCCTCAGTGGTGCCTGGTGCCGCCGGCCTCAGTGTTAGGAAGTATCGTGTGATATCAGGTCTCGCGAGGTAACGAATTGCTTTACGCCAAAAAACGGATCTGATAAAATGAGCATCAAACAGAAATAACCCGGCGCCGTATACATGTGGTGTTGGGCGCGCGCAGCTCTTAAAGGGGCCATACCTTATTTCCACTCGTTACAGCGTCCATCCTACTGAACAGGTACCGGTGTACAGGGGGAGGGGATCCGGCCGTGAGTGCGAGCCATCTCTGCGTGAGTGCTATTCACGACAGTACAAGTACTCCACAGCGACTCTAGGGGTCGCCGTTTGACAAAAACAGAATTCCTACTGAGTGCTGCTTTAAGCTTCACCAGAGCGCGGGCGCACTGAAGCGTTTTTTTTTTTTAAATAGTTCAAAGTTACTATCAGATTTAATGTTATTACCTTGACAAACTATACATCATTAAAAAGATATAAGACTCAAGTTTCAGTATTTGACCACTATTGTATTCTGAGAAACTTATAGTGACAGTTATGTCTTAATTTGTGTCAGGAGTTATGTAATTAAAAAATGAGTCGTTACCTTTAATATGAATTATGAGCGTCAGCCGCTTCCATTCAGAAAAAAACTCCTGTGCGATCGTCATGACAGAGCTTGACAAAACAACGTCCCTCAGGGCTTTTAGCTCAAACATGTGCAGATTTGGAGAAATATTGATATATTCTCATAGGTTTACATCAGATATCTATAGACAGGAATAATATTTATTGAATTTATACCCAAATGCGTCGATGTAATCATGAGCGCTGGATACTCTGATGTACTGTGTTTTCAATCCATACTGGCCGCCTGAGAACGCCGGCGCTCTATGCACAGTAATAGTCCATATATGGAACACACGAAGAAGTGGCATACCCATGTGACATTCCAGGAAGTCCCTGACACAAACAAAGCTTCCAGAGATCGCTGTAACATGCAGATAAAGATGTTTTGAAGACAATAAACATGATTGCAATGATATTCGATTTACCTGTGTTCTTCGAGCCATGTCAGGTATTTTCATAATAATAGATTATATTTATAATGTAATGCTAATCGATATAGAGTTTATCATTGCAGAATACTATAAATTAATATATTTTCTGTCTTATTTTTTCATCTGAAGCCAAATCAGATCACAGAAGGTTATTTAAAACACTCGACTTGCGTTATAAAGTAAGTTTGGAGCACAAACATGGTTTTAATCACATAAATTGTCGTGTATTGATGGTGTGCTAAGCTAACATGCTAGCTAACTCTGTGCACCTGCCAGCACATTAGCTGTTATTTTTATGAATTTTTCTAAATAGGAATGCTTACTGAAATTTTTCTTTTTTCAAAAAGGGCATTTGATACAGTTTCAAATGTGAAGTGAGAACTTTGATAAAAGAAAAAAGGGATTGAAACAGTGTGAATAGCCAGTCGTTAGTGATTATAATGCAGACAAAAGAAAAGCATATTTAGACCCATAACCAGGCTGGAGAGGTGTGAATGTGTGCAGGGGAGACTGACACTGAATGGGGCTCGTTTGCACCACAAAACAATAGAGAAAATAGTCTAAATAGATGCTAGAAGATGACAATAAACACCAGTTTGCATTTTAGAGTCTAATCAAAATAAATTCATATGACATGATCTTGAAAAACATTTAAATAAATGCAGAGTTTTAAACTTATCTTCTTCAAATTTTAAATATAACATGGTCAGACATGTGGCTTTAGCTGCAGTGCATTTCTAGATTGATACAATGCCAACTTCAATTTTATTTTCATGAAGATGTTTCATAAAAATACATTTCTAATAACTTTACAAAACTTTGAAGACATTTTTCATAATTTTTTTTCATTATCACTAATTAATTCCACATTTACAATAAACTGCCAGGTGTCAGCTTTCAAATGAGATCTTACTTGTGCTTTTAGTACAAAGGGTTCATGAACTGTATCTGTTTCAGTTTGGGTATGCCATTTCTGGGGATTTTTCAAAAGTGGGGTTGAAGCTTAACAGGTTAAAGCGATATAATCTCGCAAGCTGTATGTGAGGCGGCTTTACTCTAGTCTATGTATGCACGCAGAGAAAACCAACTCTCAGAGAGCGCGCAAGAACTGAATAGTTTAAAATCGTTTGAATGTTTAAACGTGAGTGTAGTTTCACCGGCTCCAGCGCTTGACGCTTGCCTTGAGCAGCCCGTTTTGAGAGACGAGAGAGAACTCACCATTGAACTCACGCTGTTTGTGAAATTGCGTCTCGCAGAACGTTTTAAAACTACTGATTTGATTTTATAATCTGTGTGGATTCATTTACTAATACAACCTACATGCTAAAGTGAATCAATGTTTGTGGGAATTTCCCGCATTATAAGTGGGAGAGCGGCGGGAACGATTAAAATTATGCGCAATACACGCGCTGAAATTCGAGCCCTGAATTGGCTACATTCAAAAGCACAACAGTATCGATACGGCAGCTGCTGTATCGATACGCGCATCGCCAGGAGTTCGTGACGATGTATCGTTGTATCGATATTCTGAGCACAGCCCTAGTGCAGACTCAGTTGTATTGCACACCAATATAGGCTATCCTTGATAGAAACCATTGACTAAGATAGAAACCCAAAAATCAAGAAAAAACAAGTCGGACTGGCAAATCACGTGGAAATGCTCCTGTTGTTAGTTGACACCGCGTGAAGAACGGAATAAAACATTGTCGGGGCCGTAATGCGCCGCAGATGTGTGCAGTGTTAATAGGGGTTACACATGGGCCTACTCCGTTTCCAGTGCATATTTTTTCCCGTACCCATGTTAACAGGTTAGAGCTTTCACTGCACGCGGATGCCCGTCAATACGTTCCAGGTGCTGTGCGAATACAGCAGTGCAGAGATCCTTCCCGCACCGAGTCTATTTCTGCTGTGCTGCAGGCGCTGAAATAAAGTGACAGCACATGATTCGTGGTCAAACTGAACATGGATTGACATGAAAATATAGTAAATAAATGTATTTAATTAAATTAATAATAAGTAATGCATTGAATAAAGCGTTTTTTTACGTTTATTGGGTTTAAACGTGATACGTCTGTGAAAGAGTGCATTTTATATATATTATTGTATAAAAGACGTTGATAATAAAAAGTTATTTGAAATAAAAAATAGAGAATAAATTTTGTGTTTGTGGTACAGACGTAGATCACTGATCAGTTGCGCACTGCAAACGCAGCATATGTGGAAGCACAATAGTGCGTGCTACTCCTGCGCCGCATACGCACCGCAGGCGTTAGTAAGGGTAAATGGACTCTGCACGAAGCTCTTTTGAAGCCGTCAAAGGGGGTCGCTATTGGACACTTAATTGTGATTATTGCTGTTTGTTTTATCGTTTGTTTGTTTTTTTGAAGAAGCATTAGGCTACTCTTGCCTCGGAGAAAACAGCACGGAAATAGCGACAATTGTGCATATAAATGACTACTTATGACCTTCAATTACAACCTGTGGGCAGTTTTTCTAGATCCTTTTGTGAACTTCGTTTTACACTTGTAGCAGCGGGTCATCTTAAAAGTGCCGTCGGATCTACCAATCTCTGCATAACGGCCGTTGGAGCCCTCTGCTGGTAGGGAATCATAAGATGGCCGCTCGAACACTTACGGTGGCTTCACTGCCTGGTGGCAGTTTAGAACGTCATGAACTATCCAGTCATTATAGATCAGTGATATGGGCATGGACTAAAATTCATAGTATAGTTTATTTTTGTTATAGTTTGTGCAGAGCGGCCCACGTTAGTGAGTACAGGAAACGAGAGATCTTATATTGTGGCACTGTGGTTTCCGGTACACGCACACAATATGAGAGAACAACAAACTCTCAGATAGCAAAACAGGCTTGTCCTGTATCGTGCACCCCAAACTGCAGGGCAAATTTGTGTCTTTTGTCCACAGATATTCCCTATAGACACCAACTGGATGCACCCATGATACGTTGAGGATCTCATCAGGTCTTGAGTGATTGAAACTGCATTTGTGTTTGTAGTAGCCCGAAGCCAACAGCAGAGAAAGATTGACTGATTTTTAAAGGGCAGACCCAGCTGTGCACTGTTCCCTCTACTCTCTGGGCTGTCCTTTATCTGCATTTTTATTTAATTTTTTTATTATTAAATGCAGAGGTCTTGTTTATACACAGACTTGAATCTGTAGATCTGTAACGTAGGATTAGTTCACCCAAAAATTCTGTCATCGTTTACACACCCTCATTATTGTTCCAAACCTTTATTACTTGCTTTGGTGGAACACAAAAGGAGAAATGAATGGGGGCCAGAGCTGTCACATAAAAAAAAAAAGTATGCTAAAGTACCATGAAACCTGTCTTCCATGTCTTTTGAAGCTACGATAGCTTTGTGTGATGAACAGGCCATAATATTTATGATTTTAAGCCGTTATGCACTGAATACTTTCCCCTCTAATGACTGTCAATTGTGACCTGATTTATGAGTCAGTCAGTTGAACTTGAGAATCAGATCCGTCCAATCTGTGAAAGAATTATTGAGGTTTTGAGAACTGTCAAATGATTAATTGAAAGAAATCAACTCAAATTAATGATTCGTTCACAAATTAGACATTGCTACTTCTCTCAAAGGAAAACCAGGGCGGATGTCAGGATGTTTAGTAGGATGTTTTGAACTTGATGAACACAGGCCTCATTTAGTGTCATTTATATGTGAAGGAATGGCAAATATATACTTAAAGGTCCCGTATTATGCCCCTTTTCACAAGATGTAAAATAAGTCTCTGATGTCCCCAGAATGTGTATGTGAAGTTTCCGCTCAATATACCCAACAGATCATTTTTTACAGCATGTTTAAATTGTAATCTTTTGGGGCTCAGAAAAACGAGCTGTTTTAGTGTGTGCCCTTTAAATGCAAATAAGCTACTGCTGCCGGCACAGGGGGCGGAGCTACATGAGCTCGCACTCAGTCTCTCAGGACAATTTCATCTCACGGAATGATGATAATATCAGAAACTCTCAGTAACGGTGTTCATTTCGAGTCGGACAATAATGCCTACAGAGTCAGAGTGCTGTATAGAGATGGAACAGGTATAGTTTAGTAGTTTAATTACGGTTAATATAACGTATTTGTCATCTGCTTGTATGTATCCATTATTTATTAATATCCTACAAGTCTGCTGTATCGGACCAGGTCCGAATGATAATCAAACATATACTGATGAGTTTAATAAAGTTTATTTTACATCACACAAAAGATGAAGCGTCAGTTTTACTTCAGAAAATCACTGTAAGAGCTGCGTAAACACTAAGTTATAAGTGCGCGAGTTGAGGGAGCATTCCTGTGGGCGGACGTTAGTCAAAAAACTGTTCTATTGACGTCATTAAAGAAGGAAGTAGAGGGATGTAGTCCAAACGGGCTGTTCGATGTAGGCTACTTCTGTTAAATAAAATATCTCGCTTGGCATTGAACTTTGAGCTTTATAATTTTACAGATATTATTTATACTCTAACAACAACATTACACACTAACTAAAGTTTAAAACATGGGATCACGAAGAACGGGACCTTTAATTTCGTATTTTTTGTTTTACTCTGAGGGACATGAGGCTGAGTTAAAAAATTGAAATACCCATACTCCTTAGTTTCTGCTGCTTTTCTACCGTCTATTGCACTCCATTGCATGTTTATTCTGTGATCTCTCCTCCATCCATCCTAACTTCTACCCCAAAGCTAATTGCAAAATGATTTAATTTGCTCTTACCCACTGCTCAAGCACCGGTTTTCTCTGTTTGAGTATGCATCTTAACCATTAGTGTAGAAACGGTAAATCAGCTCTCAGATGAATATTTCAGCGCATCCTTTTAAACATCAGCACTGCTTTGAAACTGGCAGTAGCTTTTTCCATCCTCCCTGTTGCCCTTTGGACTGCGGGATACAACAGCCCACCATCTCTTGTGTCTTATTGGTGATGGCAGAGTATCTCCCTGGAAACCATGTAAAGGTGTGTGTTTTTGTTTTTTTCTTTTCACCTTTAGATGTCTACCATGCTCTGGCTGTCTGGCGCTCATTCTGAGCTTCATGTCCACGACCTTTCAGAGCTGCAGTTTTTATGTTGCAGTCAGAAGTGTGTTAGTACTACCTGCACTTAGTATGAAAGACTACTGCACTGAAAGATTGATGCTTGGTAGTTTGTGGAGTGCAGGTATGGTTAAATTGAGCCTGTGCTGCTTTTTGAACCATTTTTAAAGATCCCATGAAACCGCTTCATTTAAGAGGTTAAGGTTAATGATTAATTGACCGTTCATTTGAACAACTATTGATTATGGGCATTTGTTAATTGACATCCCTAATTATTATTATTATATATTATTAAATAATAATAAACAAACAATAGTGAATAATTATTAGTATTATTATTACTGACAAATGTGATCCTGGATCACAAAACCAGTCACAAGTAGCAAGGGTATATTTGTGGCAATAGCCAACAATACATTGTATGGGTCAAAATTATTGATTTTTCTTTTATGCCAAAAATCATTAGGCTATTTAGTAAAGATTATGTAACATGAAGATATTTTGTATATGTCCTACCGTAAATATATAAAACTTATTTTTGTGAGTGAATGCAGCACAATTGCGAACATAAATGGACAACTTTAAACAACTCTTTTTTCTTTTTTCTTTTTTTTCTTTTTTTTTTGCACCCTCAGTTTCCAGATTTCCAAATAGTTGTATCTTGGACACATATTGTCCTATCCTAACAAACCATACATTAATGGAAAGCTTATTTATTTAACTTTTAGATGATGTATACTTCCCAATTTAAAAGAAATAGACCCATGAGACTGGTCTTGTGGTCCAAGGTCACAAATAAGATAACGCCATAGCAGGTGTACATTTTAAAGTATGCCCATTTTCTCACCTTATTTGTAGGCTAAATGAAATTCATTCTTCGATCCGAAATAACCATTATACAAAAATAATGTTTATTTGAACTACTAATTATCTAGCCATGTTGCCTGATAATGTAGCCTATACCGTGCATGTAAAAAATGTGGTAGAATGCCAACTATTTATTTCATGAGATCTTTATTTTTTGCCTGATAAGGTAGTTAAACCTACAGCGGAGGTTTCTTTCTCTGTATGGCTCACTATCATCTGTACCTGGCAGCGCCCGCCGTGCCTGGCCCATAATGAAAAGGCTCTTCTGTGAAGGGTGTGTGTGTGTGTTTGTGGGCCTCTGTGAATGTGTGTGGCCCAGTGATTGAATAAAACCGTTCAATGTGTTGCGTCTTTCTGAGGCCTGTTTTTGTTCTGTAATGAAATATGCAAGTCATCATAGCTGTGGTTCAGGTCACATACCCTTCCCCGAGGGTTTGTCTGTATTTTTGTGCTGGTGTGGATCAAGGCTAATGAATGTTATGTTGCACACACTTGCCGATTTATTAGTGTGACTCATCACTATTGTGACATCATAGAACCGCCATATCAATTTCCCCACACCAATTCGATAAAGTTTTACTTCACATTGTTTGGCAGTGAAGAGATTATTGCTAGAGCCAAAGTCCATGTTGCTCTATCACTTATTCCCAGGTGGCCAAATTGCAGTGCCAGAACCTTCTAGAAGCAACGGCACAAATAATGGTACTCATTTACTGCTTGTAGGGCCAATATATGCATGGAGCCAAGCAAGCAGTTTATAGATGTGGCAGTACATCAGCAATCAGCTTTTTACAATTTGGCCTTGCTTATTTTTCTTCAGTGTCAGAGCTATAAAAAATAGGATCTTATGTTAACATGTCAGGCTGCTGTTAGACCGATACAGTCACTAATGCCCAGAGAGCAAGCAGATCTCTGAAATTACTTGTTTTATTTATTTTATTTTATATTTTTAGAAGGGATTCAAAAGAGAAAATAATTGAGACTAACTCTAAATTTAGTGTTGTCACGGTACCAAAATATCAGTATTCGGTACCAATACCAGTGAAAATCCACGGTTCTCGGTACCAATTTCGGTACCAAAGCTTAATTTAGATTAAATTTACACATATTAAAGTGTATATCACGGTTACAAAGATGGAAACTAGTATTAAAAACAATTTACAATAAGATTCTATTTGTTAGATAACATTAGATAAAATTACCTAACAATAAACAACAGTTATATACTGTAGCAATTATTCTCCATGGGGTTAACTTAAAAATGTACTAATATATTTTTAAAATCAAAAGTTTTATCTGTTAACATTATTTAATGCACAATGAATGAAGTGAACAAACATGAACAATCAAGTGTTTGTATTAAATAACATTCACAAACATTAATTAATGTTGTAAAAATATATTGTTCACTCAATGTGTTGATGTTGCATTAAGTAATATTAATGAATGGTGTCTTATTGTAGTGTTACCAAACTATACAGGAGATAAAACATGTTTTATTTGACTTAACTGTACTTTTATTTAATCCAAAAATATCACTCTTGCCTGTCTTCAAAGCTTGAGAACCCTGTAGCTGATTTCTAATGCAAGGGCTAGAAATCAATTAATTCTGATACTTCCTCGTCATCATGGAGAGCGCATCGCACCGCTTTCTCCTTTCCACAAGCGCTTGCTCTCCCGTGTCTCCGCTATGCAACCATGAACAGCGGCGAGCCTGGAAAGACGAGCTCGCACGTCTCTTCTATTATGAGCGCGCTTGCCGCGCGCCTACATTTGAAATTTGCACGCGCAAAAAAACGCGCTATATAAACGTGTGAACGGCCCTTTATGGCAACGTGACATTAGCCTAATTCAAAATATTTCCATATGTGGCTCTTTCCTCCTTTCTTGTCAACAAGTGGATTCAGAGCCACCGCATTAGCAGCGCCGGTCGCCGTGTCTCAGAGTGTTTTTATGAAGAGTAGGCACCTCTGCATCTTTCCGACAGCGCATCAAGAACCGGATTAACCCGGTACTCGGTACCTAGAAAAGCTGGGACCGTAACGTTTAATTTTTTTAGTACCGACTTGGTACCGAAGTACCGAGTTTTTTGACAACACTATCTAAATTAAGCTGTTTTTTCTCAAGAACTTTGCCAGAATAATCAAGTCAGGATTCAAAATTTCTTTTCTCACCTACTAGTAGTAGGCAGTTGAATGGCCATTCATTTTTGAATGACCATTGAATGACGCAGAGCTTCGCATTGAAAAATTCAGAAAACGTGATTTAGAAACAGAAATAAACTCCAGCGAGATAAAGTACTTTAATACAAAACCATAGACCTTTTTCTACAAATAAAGTATATTAATATAATATAATAATGGAGTGAGTTTCCTCGTGTTACTGTTGTAACCGAACCTGACGTACTATTTGAATGCTGAATGGAGATGATTGAGTACAGTGAGGAGAGATACGTTTCCATTCACTTTAACGACTTAATATTCATTTGTACCTCACATTAGTGCACGAAAACGGAATGGTGCTTTACAATATTTTTTATATCTTTAGTGGGGCTTCACAATAATAGAGAATAGTACGTACAATATCGGACGTCACTGAGAAGCTGCAGCTACGCGGGGAGGATTTTTGGGTGAGATGAATCTCCCGAGCGCTGTCACTGCCTTCCGCCATGTCTTCTCGTACAAAAGAACAACGTTGTATGCTGCGGCAGCGCCAAACTGATTTTGCCTGGACAGGATTTAACGTGAGTTTTCAAAATCGCGATAATCGAAGTTTTCAAGATAATAAAATTTTAAAGGATAATACTAACCGTCAGGATATTTTATCATGGTTTATCATGAAACCGGTAATTGTTCCATCCCTAGCCAGTGTTATTGTCAAGGGGGAAATCCATCAGCCGGAAACTGAAGTCTCCCCGGGGGCCGCCATTGGCTAGCAAGCCTGCTGTTAGCATTTCATTGACTCCCGTTCATTTTGGCGTCACTTTGACAGCGAATAACTTTACATCTGAGGCGTTTAAAGACTCCATTTGTCCATTGTTTATTTCTTAAGAAACACGACAATGTATAAAAGGCTCCATTACCTTGTATCTTATGTTATAGCCCCGTAGAGGCAGTTTTTGTAAAAATAGGCTAACGATTGCGTCATAACACACGACTCTCTGTCGCACAGTAGAGAAATTACCGTATAGACAGGAGAAGAAGCTTGCGCGCAATCGGGGGGACGTGGAGGCATAAAGTCAAGAGAGAAGCCCATAGAGAGTCATAAAGTTGCTCCTGCTGCTGCTCATGGACAGCTAATACTCACGCTCTCCAGTTCTGCAAGATTCGGAAGAGAATGATTCAGATTCCTCTTGGCGCAGCTACTAGAAGACTTACAACTGTGAGACAGGTTGCTCACGTCACATCTACGTCGTCAAGCTCAGTGTGAGCCTGCGCAGTGCGCTTGGCAATCAGGAAGTGAGTGCTTCTAATTGACTTCACTCTTCTCCGTTGAAGTCTATGGGGTCGCTGAGTCCATTTCTTTCACTGTCTATGATCCCTAGCAGGTTATTGTCACTCATAGCATCACATATGACGCAAGCTAGTTTTAGTACCTCGGTGGCACATTGTGATTGTTTCCGTTTTCTATTTTTATATATTTTAAAATGTGATTTATTCCTGTGATCGCAAAGCAACATTTTCAGCATCATTATTTAAGTCTTCATTGTCACATGGTCCTTTTAATATGTTGATTTGATGCTCAAGAAACAATACTTATTAATGTTGAAAACTTCTTAATATTTTTGTAGAAACCGTAATACATTTTTCAAGATTCTTTGAAGAGAATGTTTGTTTAAAAGAATAGCATTTATATGAAATAGAATTTGTTTGAAACATTAGACATTTTTACTTAGTTTACTGTTGCTTTTGATCAATTTAATGAATTCTTGCTGAATAAGTTCTTTAATAAAAAAAAAACCCAAATCATACTGACTGTGTATACCGATGGTGTATATTTCTATAATATACATTTTGCTTAGCTCTAAAATATTCAGATGCACTTTAATCTTTTAAATCTGTAATCTTGTGTGTAATCTTTTTAAAGTTTGTTTTTATCCTTATCCAGTGTCATGAACAACTGGAATAGTATGTAAATTTATTGGTCAAAATTGCTCATAATTAACCAGTTAACCATTAACTAACAGTAAGCATTTTAAATTATTAATACAATCGGTTGAGCTTTAAAAAAAAAAAAAAAAAAACATAAGTCGCATACAACGTCACATTTTATTGCATTAATGTAAAATACCGGTAGGCCTAAATAAAGCAAAATGTTTGCAAACATTATAAACATAGCTATAGGCTATTTTAGTTCCCCTCACTCTAAAATAAATACTTTAACGGTATTCAGAAAAGAACAAGAATGAAAAATAAAAGCAGCTATATAAACTTCAGGCCAAAACGAATTCGTTTAAAGCAAAACTGAAACCGTCAGCCTATAAGACTTTTCTAAACCTGTAAGACTTTCTTCTGCAGAGCATAAGAATATAGAAAAATAAGAATGTTGTTGTTTTGGACCCCTTTGACTTTAATTTTATGGAGCAGTTCTTTGAGCTTTTGACCTTTTGTGCTGAAGGCGATTTTTCGGTTACTCTGCTTAGTCTCTCCTTAGTTAATAATATCTAATGTCAGCAGTTTGTGCTGTGTTGGTCTTGCAGTTGACTTGTAATCCTAAACATGTTTAAAGCACTTAATCCTAAACCTGCGAAAAGACTTGAGTCCCAGGATGAGTTCTGTGTGTGCGTGTTTGATCGGGAAGCAGCAGTAATGCACTGCAGATAATCTTATTGTTTTTGAACATTATCTAGAGACCACAATACAAATTCCTGAGTTGCTGAACTGTGCTGAGGAGGAAACACTGAGTCTCTGCTCTCGTCCAGCTTTGGCTTTTGATCACTACGCTGGCTCTGATTCAGCTCAGAGCTTAGAGGCTGATTGGACCCAACTGCATTAGGAACTGTTTTCAAGAGGAGATCCTCTTGCTGTGTCTGTAACACTGGATGTACATCATATCACTCCGCTGAAATGTGTCCTTGTGCTTTTTGTGTACTGTGAACTGTGTACTGATTTGTAGTCTTGAACATATTGACGAACATTAGCATGGTTCTTGAAACTGCTAAAACACATGTGCGCTCCTCACGCACTACCTCGAGTCATATTCTTCCATGCAACTTTTTTTTTTTGCCAGTGTTCCCTAAGCTGTTGGAAGCTCACAGCCACATGTGTTTTTTTTGCTGGCTGCTTGAGTAACTTAACAGAGAAATTGAGTTTGTTTTTCAAAATAATGAAATGTGCGTGTCTATATAAAACTCATAAGAGTTCAATGCCTTTAAACCAAATTAACTGTTTATTGGCCCTTTTGTTAAATACATATTCTTTTGAAAGATAATCTAGCCTTTTTATTAAACTGTAGTGTAAAGATGTTATAATTTGGCTATATCAGCGTTCGGCAACCTTATGGCACGCAAAGAGATGATTCAGCTGTTATAGTTGAGTTCAAGGGACATTTATTTAAATTGTTAAATTAAATCTTTAGCTAATGTCACATGCCTGGTTATCCCACGCCTGCCATAGGTTGCTGACCCCCTGGACTATATCAACAAACTGACGTTATCGATTCTCAACTTCTATAAGGTATTATATTTTGATGCTTTAGGCTACAACATATTGAATGGGGCTGCAATAAATAATTATTTTGATAATCGATTAATCAGTGGGCTTTGATTGATTATTCCGCTTTTGCAATCAGTTTAAATGTTGAGTTATACCTATTCTGACTAATAAAGAAAACAAGGAAATCACTGCAGATAAAAACAAAAATGTTTATGTAATTTTAATGAACTTAAAACACGCCACTCCAACTGTTAAAATGACTTTTTATTAGGCCTATGCATTGACACAAATTTGACGATTCGATTTCTATTCATAAGCTTGCAATCATATTTCTTACTGTGAGGTTGAATATGCCCACCTGGGAGACTCCAGAATCTCTACATAAAGCAGTAAACTATACAGGGAATCCAGTCAGCTGGTGCATTACTATAACATTGAAGGTTAAAATGAACAAGTATTACAAGTAAAATTAACAATGCAGATTTATTTTTTACAACCATCTTTGATCATATTTACCAAGGGAGCAAATAATTCTGACCAGGACTGTATGTGTTAGTTTTCAGCACCAAACGATACTGAAATTTTAAAATTGTGACGTTTTTGAGCGCTGTTGAAGTGGAATCGTAAACACCTCTGATTGGTTATTGTGTATGCACTCATCGGATATGGCTGCGATTGGCTGCAAGTGATCAGAGTATTAAAGTGTTTGAAAGTGTTTTAAAAAAATAGAACCGGGAGCGATTTAAAGCACAAGTAGGCGTCTATCAGCGGACCGGTCCACTGATAGACGTCTGCTTTCAAATGCTCCTGTCTGTATCTGTGCAAGCGCTCGGTAAAGAGCGTCATTGATGTATATAATGTTTTTGAAGCGCTGATCATTGTAGCCAATCACAGACAAATCCGATGAGTGTGAGTACAATGGGCAATCAGAGGTCTTTACAATCCCGCTCAACAGCTCTCAAAGCGTCACATTTTTAAAATTTCAGTACCGTTTGGTACCGAAGTCAGTACTTTTTGACAACTGTTTATATATAGTTGTCTGGCTTGCGCATGAGATATTATATAAAATAAATGCTTTATCATTATATTTAATTTATAATTAATATTATTGAAATGTATGTATTTACAAACACATTTATCTGGTGGTTCTGCTTGTGTGTCCGTGACTGAAACATTACTCTGTGCTTAGCTCATCGTTGGTGGTTCAAGGTTTCTCTTTCTCATAGGCTGTGAGTGATTGCTTTTCAGATCAGAGCGTGTTTGATGTCACACCAGCAGGTGTTTGGTGCATCACAGACATGCACATTTCTAAATGGAGCGTCTGATTCCTCCTTTAGGGGTTTGATCAAGCTGGTTCAAATCTGATCACCAGAGTGTGTCTGGTCTAAATGCTTCCTTGATCAGCACACACATCTTGTGGTGTGAAATGAAATCCTCTCTCTGTCCCTCACATTGTAACATTTGTAACATCCAGGCTCACATGAAGACCTTGTAACTTGGTGGGCTTTATTGTGGAGTCTGATTATTTTGTTTTAATAGCTACATACATTGTGTGTATAAGCTAATTAACCGTGTGTGTGTGTTGCCTGGTAACAGTGGAACTTTATTGTAGCTTTTATTTTATGTACATCATTACTAGGGATGTGCAAAACTACAAATGTTCATACTTGACTAGTCAGTATTCAGGTAGCCTGTAAAATTAAGCTGTTTATGTCCACCAGACACATTTCTTTATATGGATGCTAAATTCAGTCCTTTATGGCATTTAGGCAAAACCTGAATGCTGAATGATAGGCTTCAGATGTATCCCCAGTTCATAAATGTAACGTTATTGTGGGTGAGCAACCTTGTTCATAGCAACCTACATTTTCTGTTGTAAAGCATTTAGTATTTAGTAAAGTGTTTCTTTAACAGGAACATTGTTCACACTTCACAGCAGACGATTTGACATCTGTCAGTGATGGTCTGTTGTCTGAATTTGTACGAAAGGGCTGCTTTGGCTGTAGTAGCGGTGCTTTTTTTTCTCAAAGAGGGGTTTACCTCTTTAACACACTATAGCATGGCAAGAGAATGCAACATCTGAGAGGGTGCATCTTTGTCATTTGAGAATTGCGTCTCGGTTGTTGAATGTCTAGTTAACCCTGCCGACTCACCTGTAACTGCCGCCGTACACACCGCCGCCGACTTGAGCTTCCAAAGCGGCCGGAAGTAATTAATTTTTAATGGAAGCTGGCTTTTCTCAGCTGCAAAGAGTGTCAAATCCATTGGCGTTGCGTTTTGAGCGTCAATCAGAAATTTGAAAGAAGCTCAACTTTATGGTAATGAGCTATGACGCGGTTCAGCGGCAAGCAAAACGCCAGCAACCAATCGGAATATAGACGTCCTTCGCGCTGGCTGATTCCGGAGAAACATACGATGTAAACTTTCGTTCCTACCAAAACATTAGTTCTGATAAAATGGAAGAGAAGCTAATACTCGCCGTTGCTGGGTTTCCTACAGGTTTCCTAGCATTTATGACTTGACGTTGTTTGCTTATAGGGACCGCATGAGCGCAACTTTTATTTGAAATATTTACGAACGCTCGTTTTAAAGCGGGAATGCATTCATTTGCTCACGATGACACCGATTTGACCAATTGCAGTTATAGCCTAATGCAAATAATAATAATAGCTAACTATTCTTTTTTTCCCGACCAAATGTAACCAAAACCGTTATAAAAATGCTGTCATTATAAAAGTTTTTTTCAATGTATTGCTTGTTTTTTTCTGTTTATTACATTTCATTTTGTGACGCTTCTATTCTCCCTGCAACGTCAAAGCGTCAGCAAGCTTCCCCGTACTTTTTGACAAGCGTCCTTGACAGGGCGGCCAGAGCTTATTTGACGCTCAAGTCGGCGGCGGTGTGAACGAACGTACAGTAAGGCTTGTTAGCTCTAGTCTTTATTTAGCCATTTTGTTTGAGTCATAGTCAACAAGTCCTACCACATGTACTTTCCACTTTTCCTTAAAACACTCACACATTACCAGTGTACTGATTAAACTGCACTTAGTACCTTGAGCTTGAACCTGCTGTTCTTTCTTTAACCCAGCATGAGTAAGTGGTGGTTACTTAAGCATAGTGCTGCTGACTGAGGACAAGTGAAAGTCTGATTAAAACAGCTGTAACACAGATATATGACACAGACAATAGTTATAACATAGTATAGTAATAATATTGCTGCAGTATTAGGGCTGCACGATATTGGAAAAAATGTGACACTGCGATATTTTGTGATAATTAACGTATATACCTGAATATAAGATGAGGTTTTTGTCCTAAAAATAAGCTGAAAAATGGGGGGTCGTCTTATATTCAGGGTCGTCTTATATTCAGGTATACACACACACACACACACACACACACACACACACTTGGGGTGGGAATTGTAAGGCACCTCACGTTCCAATTCCGATTCCAAAACAATTCTTGATCTACTTTTTTTTTTAATTATTATTATTAATTTGTTTCTTAATCTTAAAATCTTTTTTTATTTAATTGCATGTGTAATTCTAAGTACTTTTTAAATAATTGCAAGTTAAACAATTTAATGAATACAATTTTGTTTAGATTTTGAAATATATAATCTAATATAGCTTCAAAACAGAAAAGCAATTAGCCTTGTAAATAATAGAGGAATAGCAAAACATTACAAGCAATAAACAAAGAGTGCTTTCAGTATTTAAGAGTATCTGAACGTTTTTCATTCAAGAGCTGTGAGTGATTTTTCTTTCTCAGCTTTACTGTTGTTTGATTATTACTGATGACATTATAGACAGCGGGAGATCTAATAAGCTGCGTTCACACTAATGCACAGATCTCTTTTGAAAAAAAATATGTTTTTGTCCTGTCTGTTTGATCCCTTAAGACATCACTAACTGTTTAGATCAGTTTCGCTTCATACGAGCATTTTGAGATTCAAGTACATTTAACTAGAGATGCACCGATTACAATTTTCTAGACCGATCCCGATTAAAATTTTTCCTTGAGTTTGACCTGCCGATGCCGATTTTAGCCAATTCCGATTTCATTTTTTCAAACCACTTTACAGCACACACAAATATTTATTTTCCATCTTCTCTTTAATAGAACATTTTGCATAGAACTTTTTTGAACAGATATTTGCTATAAAGTAGGACTGTATATAAATTACTCCTGGCGTGGGAAATTCACACACATCTAAAGTGCAGTGTTATGGAAGAACCATTTCCTTTTCACATCCAATATCCAACAAAAAAAATTGATATATTTAGCAAACTAAACTTCTGTATAAAAACATGTAATGGCAATAAAATAATATTGTAAAAAAAATATAAAGATATTTCTCTCTCTCTCTCTCTCTCTCTCTCTCTCTCTCTCTCTCACACACACACACACACAGGCCTATTGCAATCACTTGTACATCAATGGCAAGTTATATTTCTCAAACAGTTCTTCTCTCATCTGACACATGTCCAGCCAAGCTAAACAGGACAAGCGGAGCATGTGCAGGGAAACGATTGGGAAATAATAAAAACAAGTTTAAATGGGTACATTTTCTATAAATATTTTTGAGTCTTCATTTTCTTTCTGACATAGCCTAGCCTACTTCAGTTCTTGTTAAAACACACCAGGCACAAATTCTGTGCATTTGGGACACTTTTTGGATGAAATCATATTTATTTTGTCCATCAAAAGTGTGCTTTCACTTAAATTGAGCGCAGCAAAAATAGACTCGGCGCCGAAACCCGCACTTCACTGTTGCTCACGCGCGGCTCCTGCTCGACGCTCACGCGCTGCTCCGGCTCCCGGTGTGAATGCACTCATTGATTAACATGCAGTTCCCGCTTGCGGTGTGAAACGGCCGTAATTCACGAGGTTTCCTACATGTGCGCGTTCCGTGTGCACGTGTGATGCTGATGTTGCGCGATGTTAATCATGAGTGCATTTGGCCGGCATAAATTGAATGCAGCCTTCTGTCAGTGAGTTTCATGTTTCAATAAGTCCACTGCATTCCAAACAACACATTATGCCTTCATAGAGCATTTGTAAGGAATCTACCGTACCGGCGGGCGAGACCGGACACTGCAAGCGTAACATCAAGCAAAGTACGTGTTTTTCACAGCGCATATCCTGTGCAATGAAGACCGCGAATGTCCTTGTAATTTGCTTCAACCTTTCTGAACGTTATAAAAGATTCTTATGGAAGGTTCAAGTGGTGTGTGTGTGAGGAGTTGGAAGCAAGCAGAATATGGGTGTTTCTAAATCACACTCCGTGTCATCGTGCATCTGCGGTTAAAACCTTAGCTCAGAATCGATTCTGAAATTCTCAGAATCGATACAGAAACATTGGAGAGGGAATCGTGATACAATTTTTTTTTTTTTTTTTTTACCCCTAATATATACAAAATATAGCAATATCAGTTTTTTCCCCCATTATCATGCAGTCCTAATTGGTAGGTTCATTTGGTTCAGTCTTCACAGATGCACAACTGTTTAGAGATCAGATACCCCTGTTTATAATGGGTGAAAATGTTTGGCTTTACCCTCGCTGTGTGTTTAGTGCTCCGTGTTGCAGTACCGAACCCACGCATGTTTTTTGTCAATTTTTATCCTTTTTATGCGTCACTAATGAGTCTCTTTTTAATAATTGGTGCAGACGTGCTTTTAAACAAACATTGTAGATAATCAGCTGCCCATGTTTTGGCTCAAATTCACAAAAATCAAACAAGACGCTTCCTGTAATACTGAGAAATAATTTTGGCTAATTGATGTTTGATGTCAGAATGATAGTAAAGAAGAATGTTTACTGATGTTCAGTAGAGCTGTGTATCGGCAAGAGTGTCACGATACACTACGTATCCCGATACGGAGGCCACATTACAATATATATCATGATATGGGTCTGCCCTAAATTTCACCACAGCAGAATTTAGTATAACAGCTGTTTATTAAACAACTGCATACTATAGGGCCATTGCTAACCAAAGGTTGAGCTGGCAGTTGCCTTCTGCATGATAAAGGGCCTCTGTATAACAATATAGGTAATGGTATAGGTTTCATGTTAAAGGGTTAGTTCACCCAAAAATGAAAATTAAGTCATTAATTACTCACCCCCATGCTGTACCAACCCCGTAAGACCTTCGTTCGTCTTCGAAACACAAATGAAGATATTTATGATAAATCTGAGAGGTTGATCACTCCTCCATAGGCTGCCTAAGGGAATGAATCCTGACGGCCCAGAGAGTCATTAAAGAAAATGCCCTTAGGGAGTCTATGGAGGAGTGATCCAGCTGTCACATTTAATCAAAAATATCTTCATTTGTGTTCCGAAGACGAACAAAGGTCTTACGGGGTTGGTACAGCATGGGGGTGAGTAATTAATGACTTAATTTTCATTTTTGGGTGAACTAACCCTTTAACATTGGGCACTCCCCAACAGGTACAATATTCTGATACAATATTCTGATTGTTTTCTTTAAGCACATAAATAATAATGTACTTATTCTAATAAATTTATATTGTAATGTACTCAATGTTGCTCACAAATGCACATTCAGATGGTCACTTGCACACAGAAACATTCAGCAACACATAAATGTTTCAACGCTGCCCTGCAATTTTTATCAACGAGATATCTTCACCACTGAAGAACTAAATTTTTCTCAGCAAGGAGTTTAACATCACTGTTTTTGAAGCAATTAAATTCACTGTTAATAGTGAAACGTGGTACAGACTGAGGTAATTCATACATGCACAGTTTCTCTCTCTAAGGCCCGTAAATGAACAGACTTGATGTATCACACTTTTCTGTGAAATAGAATATCGAACTATAGATCGCCAAACTGCAATCTTACCAGTGTTTTCAAAAAGCCAGCGCTTTTATTCACATTGGAGACTGAGCGCGTGCATTGGGGGATTACGTCTCTTGGCATCAGGCAACCCCAGTTATGTTCTTCTGCAGGCCAGAATAAACCTTGTTCTAGCCGATATATTCAAATCATTAATTTCAGCACATTTCCACTCTGTTTTTTAATGCTGTTCTTGTATTCAAATTAAGCGTGGTCCACTGCTGCGCGCGTGCCACGGAATAAAGAAGCAGCTGTATTCGATACTTGTATCGACAAGTAGTATGTGACGATACATATTCACATCGATGTATCGAACACAGCCTTAATGTTCAGCACATTTTATATCACTTGCATATTATTTTAGGATGTTTTTCACATTGAAGCATTGACACAACAACTTGGTTGCTTCTCTTTTTTTGTTTTGTTTTTCTGTCATATGCTCCAAGATTGAATTTGAATTTGAATTTATTGAAAGGATAGCCCCTTGAGATGTAACATCTCATTTTCAAGGGGGTCCTAAAAACATAAGCAATATACAACACAGACAACATAAAACAAAACAACAATACAAACAAAACTACAAAAACAAAAGCTCAACCTGCTTCCCACAATCTTGAGGGCTTCCCACAGCAGCAGCTCAGTTTCAGTACAAAATCTCAGCATCATACAGCATCCACATAGAGCCACATAATAAAAGCAAAAGATCCTCAAATGAATCTCAAGTACAGAGAGAAAACAAAATAAAATCAGAAACAGACAAGTTATTTTAAGATAGGAGAATAGGCATGACCTAAAGCGATTAAGAGAGGTAATAGATCTCAGAGAAACAGGAAGATTATTCCAGTCAAAAGGGGCTTTATACAGAAATGACCTACGTCCAACTATGTATCTATGTATCTATATCATATGTATCTGCTTTTTTCTCCATTAGCTCTTCACGATGACTCGCTTGGTTTAGTCCTCAATTGTAAGTCGCTTTGGATAAAAGCGTCTGCTAAATGACTAAATGTAAATGTAAATGTAACTACACTAACAGTTTTTGGAACAAAGAAAAAAGGATATTGCGAATGTCTAAGAGAGTAGGGAGATCTATATGGAATCAACAGTTCATTCAAATGAGGAGGACAAACAAAGTAAACATATTTAAAGATAAACAAAAACCAATGAAATTGTCTTCTGGATTGAAGGTGAAGTATGTCAAAAGTATTTCAAATATGAAAAAAAGCAGTAGATTATGTATGAAATGTCCTCAATTTCATGCTAAGAGCTGTGAACAGATGTATGCACTGTGCAGTATATGCTCTGCATGTATCCCATAATACTTAGAATCTGTCAGTTTATCTCCCAAGTTGTCTTCTCTTTAGAAACACCTCACAGATCTCTTATGTTGGTGTGATGTAAGGCCGTTCCTGCTCTGGTAGTGCATTCAGTCAGGAGTTGAAGCATGCCAAGCAGCTGTGTCACTTTCCCACCCTGAACTCCAAACATCTGGAGCTGCTTACAGCACAACTGATGGCCCTGGAAGTCTGCACCCACACTCTCTCTCTCGCTCTCTCTCTCTCTCTCTCTGTCTCTCTCACACTCACACACAAACACACATATATACACTACTCACGTGTTCCTACATACTTTGCTTTTTTAACCAGTTTGTTCTCTTCTCTCTTTCCCTTTTCTCTTCTCACTCTTATGTACAAACTCCATAATTCCACATGGGTTTCACCTCTCGTTTCATTGGCTCCTCCCTGCCTGGCATCAGTTCCTGTTTACATTTCTGTTCCGTTCACCTTCAAATGCAGTCATAGCTCCACAACAATATTCAAAGGCCAAACACTCATCGTTTCTGTAAACTAAATTTCAGGATTCCAGAAGTTTTAAAAACTGAATGGTTAAAGTTTCCACTCTTTTTAACTGATGAATGTACATGACTTTTCCAGTCATTTGGGATTTACTGGATAAGGGTTAAGGATAAGGATACAGATTTTTAAAATAATTTTTTACTTTTAATTTCTACCTAATAAAAAAATATTTAACTAGAAAATGTACATTTGATTATTTCTGTTACAAATGCCAATGGAGTTTTATTAAAACGCATAACATTCCCAGATGTTGAATTGTGGCTAATTTTGCTTTCTCATATACTTGAGGGTGTGAAAATAAGAAACCTCTTTTAAAGTCATCTTGAGGCCCCTGTGTAAGTTTTCAGATCTATTCAGGTTGGAAGCTTAAAGTGAATAATTCAGCTGTGGTAACTTGAAAGCTTTTAATCCACTGCAGCTCTCACTAGAAGAATAATGACATGCATCAATTAGTGCTATCAAAATTAGTGCTGCGATTTATTTTTGACTTTAACACATTAAAAAATTTTAGCGCAGCATTTTTTTAGCGCTTTTTCTCGTCATCCTTTGGCTGACATTACAATATATGATCACACTCTTATTAATTTAAATCCTTTTAAACCATTCAAGCGCGATAAGACACAAAAGAGAACGCAGTGCGGTACTGGGGCACGTCTGTGAATGTCTGTGACACACTCTCGTGCACACAAAAAGCCGCTTCAGATTATTAGACAATTATGCCAAAATGCCTGCTTTGTCGAGTATCCTCACAGGCACAGTTAAATAAGTTAAATAAAGTCTTAAATGAACGTAAAGAGTTGTGAGAAAAAAAATTGCTGCAGGTTTTAAAGTGGCAGCAGCCTAATAAAGCCTGCTGCTGTCTGTCATTAAGGATAATCAAAGAACAAAATTAAAAAATAAAATCAGTCACTGCTCTTGACTGTATAACATTTGTAGCTTTAATAAGGATGAATCTATATTTAATTTATAATTTATGCAGTGAGGACTGTTAAGTGTTTGATATCTTGATTCAATTTCATATTACCTGTTAGATCTACCTGAAAATCTTATAGCACTGTTTACAAGGTTACATGTGTCAAAAACAATGAAACAATATCTTTAACAATAACATTTTGACAGAGTAAAAATCTGAACTGGTCTGACTGGGCGAAAAGAAAAAAATTAGCCCTGATATATTGAAGGGCAAGTAAATGTAACATTTATCGTGATGTGTTTATGTGAAGTTTGTTTTAAGTTCACTTAAATTTAAGTTATGTTTTGTAATGCCTAATTAATTTAAAAAAATGGATAGCTCTCAATAATACTGTAATGCTGAATGCTTATAGTTAATTGCTAAAATTGAGAAAAAATCTACTTCATAGAGACCTCAGTAGCAGTATTGGTAATGGTGATACTGGCCTTCTTTCAAAAAATAGATGCCGTTAAACAAATATTTAAAATAGGGATGCACCGATCCACATTTTTTCACTTCCGATCCGATCCCGATACCTGAATTTGGATATCGGCCGATACCGATACTTTTCCGATACCAGAGCTGTGTTTGCTTTAATATTATTATTATCATTATTGTTGATTTTATATGATGCTGAAATAAACTCCTCTCTACAGGCAAGTATGATATGTACGCATGTATGCATGTATGTCTATATATATATATATATATATATATATATTAAACAATAGATAAACAAAAGATAGACAATTAAACAAAGATACACATTATACAGGCCTACACAGTGCTTTAATTTCAGGAAGGTCTACTAACATTATTCAGGTATGGTCTAAAAATAATTATAATAAAGTAATCAAAAGTAAAATAGCACTGCAAAGTTTATAATAGATAGATTTATGTTTATTAAAGCTAAAGTTATTCATTCAAGAGCTGTGAGTGATTTTCTCTTTGCCTTTTGTTGTTTGATTCGCAGTAATGGAGCAATCGTCAGCATGTTTATTAGACTGCTTCCCCTTTAAGAACGAGTGCACCATATTTTCTCCCAACTATTTCCATAACTACGTCCATTTTAGACAAACTGTTTAAGTGAATCTCCAAGCCGGTCATTTTGACATTTTTGTGTAGGCTACATTTGATCGTTTAGACGTGCATATGAAGCCCAAAGTATAATGTGCTTGTCTCGTTGCGGTCTGTTTCGGAGCGCGCGACGCGGGAACAGCTTCTCTTGCGCAGATTTTTGTGCTTTTAATAGCTTTTTTTATTATTAAAAGCGTCCCGCAATTTAGCAACAGTAGAGACTGCATTTTACAACAATCACCGTTCATGCTGATGGGCTGTCATGTTGTGCGCGCTGTGGCACCGCGTGAGAGATCTCTCTCTTTCTCTTCTGGACTGCGAATAGCAAACATGCATCACAGACAAATGGTTTAATTAATACGGCTTTGCAAACATTGCATTTTGCTGTCTTGCTCTGCTGTGGTGTTTCCAGTGTGAAGTATTTCCACCATAGGATTTCCACACAGCGAACATGTTGGCAGCTCAAAGCTATCCTGCTAGCTGGCTGCAAACTGCGGAATGGATTTCCTGAGGGGGGGTCTCTGTGTCTCATTGAGCCGCACCTCCGTTCAGGATATCCATTCCACAGTTTGCAGCCAGCTAGCAGACTAGCCGGCGGGCCGCGGGAATCACTTTTGGAGTCGTTTCAGCAGACTACGTTAAAGCGCAGACATGGCTCATGGATATCGGGTATCTCCGCAGGTTGGATCGGGAAAATCCGATACGTAAATTACGCTGGTATCGGTCCCGATACCGATACTGGATCGGATCGGCCCCATCCCTAATTTAAAATATGGGCTAATGTATTTGTTGTTTCTACATTAATTTGGATGTTTGGAAGTAAATTGTGAAATTATTACAATATAAAAATATATTTAAAGGGCCCCTATTGTGCTATTTAAAAGTTTCCTAATGTTGTTGTGGAGTCTCCCACTACAGGTTTACATGCATCAAAGGTAAAAAAAAACCTGTTTAATTTCCTTATAATATACATTTGCACATCATCACATTTTCAATGATTCTCAAACGACTCGTCAAATGAATCAATCTCTCTAAATCCCTCCTTTCCGCAAGCTACTCTGCTCTGATTGGCCAGACAGCTCAGTCTGTTGTGATTGGCCTTCCGTGTACAGCGCGTCGAAACCAAAAACGCCCACTGCCATAACAACGTCAGCTCTGCTTGTCCTGAGGCTTCCTACACTATAAACAGTAACGAACAATGACATCGATTTGACCATATTAATGCGAGCGCGAGTCCGATGATGAAACACTGGAAGAGCTCATTATTCAACCCGAACCTCCATCGCAAGGACGACTCGAGCAGGACGTTTCTCAGTGATACACTACTGGTACTCAGTTTTAGGCACATTATAAGATGTTGCAACTGTAATTCCTCACCGTCAGCATTAACAAGTGCATGTCCATCGACAAACCGATTATTTTACTTGTAAGTTACTAATTTATTTACAGAATCCTGCATTGAACTCCGAGATTTGAGAAGCAGTCGTCAGTAAAATAAAGGGAACACAGCAAAAGTTTAGGATTATACTGCTGTGATATCGTGGTAAAGATGAATTTTAACCACTGATTCTTCACATGCTCGTCCTTGGGCAGTGAAAATAAACTGGCTTTACCTCTACATTATAGAGCACAGCGCCGTCTTCACGACATGATGCTGTCCAGTGTCCACAGGAATCAGCTGCCGTATCTGCGTGCGCAATACATGGGCGGGCAATATCCTAATGTTTCGTCTTGACGTCACAACGAAACGGCTTATGACTCGTTTGAAAAACGATTCATTTAATTGACTCAGAGTCGACTCTTACTTTTGAAAGACAATAACTTAATATACGGTGTACTTTCAGATTTAAAACTTTGCAGAATGTTTTCATTCACTTAGAGTTATGTTACACACTACATGAAAGGTCATTTTCAAAAATCCATAATAGGGGCCGTTTAAAAAAAACTTTAGTGTTAGGTACGATTAATTGCGATTAATCACAGAAAAAATTGTGATTAATTAAATATTTTTTAATCAATTTACAGCACTAACAGCAATACATAGTAAACTATATATGGATTGACCATCATTATACAAATAATTCTCAATTATATAACTGGTTATAGGTGTCGTGTTTGTTCAAGTGGCTGCGTGTTTAACGTCAACCTGTTTATGCAAAACAAATCTCAACATGCAAGAGTTTACATGTAAGCTGTATCAGTTACTGAAACTCCAGATGGCTCAGTTTTTTCTCTTTAAATTCACTAGAAATATTACGTGTTTAGGGTATGTTATATATGTTGCAGTCATCATATCTGTACTTGTGCAGCTGTGATCACTGATCAGCTGATCATGACCTACTCCGACCTGTAGTTTTACCTGTGGAGATTATATTCTTGTAGGAACCTGTGATGTTATTTTGAGTTTTATTTGTTTATATAATCCAACAATCCGACGAGTATGAAGTTAAAAGTTAAAAGTGCTTAGACAAAGGGCAATTGAATGTTTATTGTTAATCAGGAATGTTCAAACGCTAATCCGAGACTGTTTTGATGTTCCATATTTACTGTAGTTAAACATCAGCACAGCAAACTGACCTCAGTTCTTTTGTTTGCATCAGCATGTGTGTTATGGTCAACAAGGAAACATGGTTATTATCGGACCCTCCAGATTCTCCTCTATCAGTACTAACGCCCCCCATGCATGACTTGTGTTATTTACGAGTTCACAGCGCTATCTAGCAAACCACAGCCTCCCTCACACACTGAGAGCGGTGGGGGGATATATGTGAGAGGGTTTGGGCATCTGGTCAGTACTTTGGAAATCTGCTGATTTACAGTAATACACTGGGAGCCCGGATGATATGGGCACAGGCTTCCTGTGTGAGAGACCAGGCCCACCATCACACATGCCACACATTCTCGTGTGTAAAGCCGACCCGCTCTGAGTTAATGTATGGACTTATGAATTCTGAAATATGGTAAAACATGTTAGAATACTATCCTGTTGTTGGTTGCTGAAAGCATAGTCAAATTAGCCAAAATCATTAACTAACACGCAAAAACATTCTTTAGAATTTGACGTGGAGCTGATTATAGATTTATTTTTTGCAAATCGGTACAGTGGAGTCAGTTCCTTCAGTTCATTGATTGGGAATGCTATTCATGCTGTACTTCATACATTTTTAGTCATTGGACGTAATACCGTAATACCAGTTTATTTCATCCCCATACAACTCCCAAACAATACAATAAAAGCTATTTTAAGCATGCACAAACACTATATTCATGCTTTAAACTTGGAGTTGGCATGCCTTTTTTTTCCCTCTTTTTTTTCCATTCTCTCTCTCCTCTTATTTTGCTCCCTGTCTGCCTCCTCCCAGTCATGTGACCCTGAAGGGGGCGGGACTCACTCTCTCGTTTTCTCAACTCTTTGTTCACCAGACGACGCCCAAATCATGTCTGCAGTAGAGTGGCTCTTTCCCTGGCCTTGAAGTCAGCTTTCATTCTGCCCTTCATACACATTCACACTTTCTCACAATGATTACACATGTAGGCTGCACTAAAAATGAGTTACATTTTGACCGTGCCCAACTGTTTTGCCAGTTCTTTCTTTGTTTTTCATCTTCTCTGAGCCACCATAACTAAATTATTGTGCTTGGCTTCTCAAGGTTGTTGATGTTTGCATGCATGCAGGTGTGTGCATTCAGTCTTCTCGTCTCAGCTGTCTTCGTGTTACCCACGTAATGATCACCGCAGGCTTGATTTCCTGTGTTTTCATTTAGTTCCTCCACCTCGTTCTGTCATTTCCTGAAAAAGCAGGGTGTGCTTGCATGCGCACGCTTGTGTGTATGTGTCAGAGCTCAGAGGCAAAGGAGTTCATCATAAAGGCAATGATGTTGATAAGAGTCCAGCCTGAAAATGCACTAGGTTTGTTATGGTACCAATATTTCAGTAGCAAAATCAGTATCAAATAATAAATCTGCTTTGTATTTTGGTTATAGCTATTAACAAATTAAAGCAGTGCCACATAGCCTTCAATTTTCTAAATTAAGTCTTCAAGTTTGTCCATGTAATCATTATTTAAATAGTGCAACTAAAAGGGCTATATGTAATAATTTTCATGTATTATGTTTTTCGTATTGCCAATACGTGAACAGCTTGCAAGTAAACTTAAAAACAAGACCTTGCCTGACTTCCTATGAAAGCCTGTAGACATATTTTTATGTGAAGGACTTGGGCCAGTTTTTCCTGAGAGCCTCTCTTCAATGACACGTGGAATGAATGCTTATACAACGTTCATGATAATGTCGAAAGAGCTGTTCTGTACTATAATGTTCAATGTGTCATCCAAAGAAAAGGGATCATAAGTGTAATTTTAATTACCTCATCTGTATACACAATGCCGATGAATTGCAGAGCTTGTGCATATCCACATCGCTATGATCAGATTCTTTCTTAACTGCTTTTTTCTCACCGCTGTCATTTTTGTTGTGTTAATATTTCGCTGCAAAGTTGTTGGCAACTTATTTTTAATTATATGCAAAGAACGAAGACTAACTTCGCCGCAAGTAGCTATATCGGGGCCTTGAATCACGTTCAGTCTTTTGTGCGTTAAATGTACGCACATGAACTAAGTTGCTGGCTGCAGGTCACTTAACGGCAACTAGTGCTGGGCGGTATACCGGTTCATACCGGTGTTTATTTTTGTTATGATATGAATTTAATACCGGTGTTTGTCGCCTAAACAACGTGCGACACGACACTGTTTGAGAGGGTCCTTTTCACTGTTGCACTGTGGTGATGCACAGCTGTGTGTGTTACTAAGCTTGACGGTGAAGATGGATAGGTTAAACCATATTACAGTGTTTCCCATACATTGGTTCACAATATCAACAACACTGCTCGCCACAAATAGATTTTCCAAAAGGGTTTGTCATCGTTGAATAAACATGAGCACTGCACGTTTCAAACTCAAAACGCGTGTGTGCTCAAAAAGTGAACTGACTGTCTTTAGAAAAGTTTTGATGTACTTTTATTTAATCTTTCCTGATAAAGCAGCATTTATGAGCGCTGTCTGCTTTGTTTACAGCCGTTACCAGGGAAACCGCTATAGAGGGTATGCGAGTGACGTCACCGTTAGGCGGAGTGCCTGCAGTTACGCACAGAGTGGCAAAAAGACTGAGTGGCTGCATTTGTTATCAGCGTGAATGCCGCGAAAAACAAACACAACACATATAAAGCGTGAAAGAGCTTTGCGATTGACTGTACAACTAGATTTGACAAAAAATCTGAGGTATATTTTTACAGACTGCCGAAAGCTACAGAACAGAGGAGCAAATGGATCGCTGCAGTTCACAGAAACAACTGGACTCCAGGCAGCGAAAGGTGGATTTGCAGTTATCATTTTGGGTCAATATGCTGAATTTAGGTGTAAAATCATACCCTACATATTGTATTGTTATATATTTTAACAACTCATCAATTAAATGTTTATCATTGCATATTCTGCTTTATTGGATGTTTTTAAATAAACACTGGCAAAAAAAACTATACAAGTTTTAGGGCAGGACGATATGATGATATAGGCTCTATATAAGGAGGTGGTGATGGCGCAGTGGATAAGACACATGCCTTTGGTGTGAGAGACCCGGGTTCGAATCCACTGTGAGACACCAATGTGTCCCTGAGCAATTGTAAGTCGCTTTGGATAAAAGCGTCAGCTAAATGAATAAAAATATAACACTAATATAAGTGATCACCCGGATTTAGACCTACCTATATTGTATTTATATAAAGCGTTCACAGGCAAATTTGCTTTGTTTAGGTCTATATTGCATTTTATTTCCCCGCTGTCGAAATCAGGCACACATAAATGTCAGGCAACACGATTCCTGGCTGCATGTCAATATCCATGGATCACTGGATCTTTAGTAAGTTTTAAGGAACAATATATCGAGTCCAACATTTAGTTTAAATTGATAATTGTTCGTTTTACTCGCATTTTCGCAGTTTCCCCTATTAACTCCAGTCACGCAGCAGCTCTTTTGCCACTCAGTCCGGCTGAGGGGGGCGTGTTCCGGCGGGAAAGTGACGTCAATGCATTCCCTCTATTTCTACCGCTCCTAAAGCGCCTCCTGCGGGCTCCTCTCTGTAAACGGCATCATTTTGTGGGGCCTTGCAAACCTGTATTAATGCTAGTGTGGAATGTTTCTACAATATTCACTCATGACAGTAAAATAGTTCATTCTAAGTCAATCTACTGCAGTATTTCCTCTCTCAGTAGAAAATGTGGTTAACACCTAGTCATTCTTGGAAAAAAATATGAATCCGGTATAATTTTTAAAAATACCGTGATATAAATATTTGGTCATACCGCCCAGCCCTAACGGCCACCAGTGTCTCTAATAACAAGGGTTTCTGAATTCTATTGCCCTTTTAAATAATCTCTTCAGTTATATGATAATGAGCAAAAAGACATTGCAAAGCAGCATATAAAAAAACTTGAAAATGCTTGAAATGTTCTTTTGTCAACATTGGTATGTGTATTTATTTATTTATTTATTTATTTTTTTTAAACGTTTATCTATCTATTAGTAGTATTGTAGAGCATGACACTAGCAAATGCCTAGGTTAATGGGTTCGATTCCCAGGGAATGCATGAACTGATCAAATGTATACCTTGATTGCAATATAGCCTAAGTAGATTTAGATGAGCAATTTTACATCAATTCTATAAAACGTTTTTAAAACTATTTATACTGTATAAAATATATATTTTTAGTGATGAATAATTGTAGCAATAATGATTGCTTTTTTTATAATTATGTCAACAATATATTTTTTTATAATTAGAAACATATATATATAGTGTTGTTTTTTACTAAAATACGCTGTGGTGATCACAGTCTTTTCCCACATTTCTGTACTGCTTGAGTTGACAAAATCCCCAAGGACTGTGTGTGTTACAGAGAGATACTCCGTAGTGTTTTCTGACCTTGAGGTGGGATGCCCCTGTCCTTCCACGTTTGTGCTTGGGTTGGCCTGTGATTGTGTCTTAGCTGAAGTGCTAATGCTATCATGATTTGGTTTATACAGGTCAGGGATCACATATCATGGTTTGTTCTATACAGGGCTCACAGTTTCTAAGAACCAGCAGAGAAAGGATCTTT
Organism: Tiaroga cobitis; assembly: GCA_030578255.1. Lineage (NCBI taxonomy): Eukaryota > Metazoa > Chordata > Actinopteri > Cypriniformes > Leuciscidae > Tiaroga > Tiaroga cobitis. Next base: position 18,336,924 of record CM060593.1, on the reverse strand, counting down.
AGGTATATGTCTCCTTTCATTTCTGTTGATCATCAGCTCTGTCTCGCTACATTTAAATGGTTGCTCTCTGCTCGCAAGCTATGATTTTAAGCCCTCCACCGAATAAGATTGTCAGTTAGAGGTTAGTCATGGTTTTGTCCCAAGGATCAGTACAGCTTGAACATTGTTTGTGTACTGGTTTTATTGACAGCTGAAAGATTGGAATGTGGTATAAATTCTAGGGCTGTCAAACAATTAATCACGATTAATCGCATCCAAAATAAAAGTTTGTTTACATAATATATGTGTGTGTATTGTGTATAATTATTTTGTATATAAATGCACACGTATATATTTAAGAAAAATGTTATTTATATATAAAATGTTTATATTTATATAAAATATACATTATATATAGGCTACATTCAGTCTATATACAGTATATACACATGCAAATATTTCTTAAATACACATGCATGTGTGGGTATTTATGTATTAAATATAATTATAAACAGTACACACATAATTATAAACAGTACACACATAATTATAAACAGTACACACACATATATTATGTAAACACAAACTTTTATTTTGGATGCGATTAATCGCGATTAATCGTTTGACAGCCCTAATAAATTCTCACTTTAAGGTGTTGTAATTTTTTTTTTTTTTCAATTTATGACTGTTTTCAAACAGATATTCCTGCCCCAAAGTCACAACATTTGTGTAGGGATGCTTAAACAACAATGACTACGTTTACATGCAGCCAATTTTCGGGTTATAGTCGGGTTAAGGTCACTATTTGGGCTTCTGAAACAGGAATAACCCGTTTACATGCGTGAGCAGAGAGACTTTCTCCTGTATACATGGAATTGCAATATCCCGATGTAAACGGCGACGCGCGGTTAGCGTCTAGGCGTATGGACAACCTTAAGACGCAATATGCGTCATTTCCGATTCTTCTTCCTGTATCCAAAAACAACAACAACAGCAGCAGCATGCGGATAATGAATAGTTCGGGGCAGATAGCAATCGCCTTTGTTTGCGCTTTGATGCTGGTAACGTTACTGACCTCGCTCCAAAATTATGCAGTGCTGCATCTCGCCATGTTTACTTCCAGTATACTGCACGCGGGGTTTTGTATGCGCCGAGAAGTTTCTCTACTCAAAAGACCAAGATTCCTTGCGAATAGAACATGCCCAGAACACAAATCACTATGGGGATATGCCGATGCACATTGACATGACCAAAAATTCGGGTTAGAAAAGGGGTACCCCAGGTATAATATCCCGGTTTTTAAAATCCGGGATATGAGCATATTCGGGTTTTTGCCGGTGTTTACATGGCCGTGCGCGACCGGGTTATTGCTAATATCCCGGTTTTGAACGGGTTATTGGCTGCATGTAAACGTAGTCAGTATTTGAATAGCTCCACAAATGGGGGAATTAACCTGCAAATCGCTTATTCATAATTGTCTCTGCATTTTAAACTCGGATAGGAAAAAATATTTTATTATAAAAAAAAATACTTTATGTAGAAAACCGGTAACAATTCGAGGAATCTTCACAAAATATCCACTGCATCTTGAAATATGGTCACTTTTCTGTTAATTTATCATTTTTGTAAGTATTTGAAGTGTTTGTTGTTCTTCCTTTGTGTTCACTCATGTGAATGTGAATCGTTTCTAATAATGACCCACTTGACGTCCAGCTGAAGGTTTCTAGATTGTTTGGCCTGTAAATGTTTGGCTGTATGTAATGGCATTTCAGTTTGTGTGTGTGACTTTGTCTCTGTAGATAGTAGGGTCCACGAATAGTCGAATATTTAATCTGTAATTATTATTCAAAAAATAAAAATACTATTTGTATCCATTTACAGTCTAACTATAGTAAAACTATAATTAAATGCACTGGGTGGCGCTGTGGAGCGTTTAACAAGTTTATTGTATTTGATCACATAATGTCGTTGTCTGCTTCGCAAAGTTTGGAATTACTTAGATGAAAATGATCTTATAAAATTTAATTACTTTTGATCAAATAAATGAATGAAACAGAGTTATAATATCACCACCACATCACATGAAATCCAAGCAGCAGTCGAATGAGTAAAGACAGCTGTCCATCACTGCATTTACGACAGGTAAGCGCAGCTATACCCCGAGTGAGCCGAGATGATACCTTATCTGATAGCAAAATGATTTTGAGACATGTTTCCTTTAAGTTTCGTTGAGGGAGACATGTTTAAGAACAGAAAACGCAAAGTGCTGTTAGAAGCATTTTCTTACTGGAGCATTTATTTGGAAAATGGGTTGTTTTTAAATGCTAATTGGTTGGTTTTTTTATCACCGACAGTAGGGGTGGGCGATATGAGACAATTTTTATTTCATGATATTAGAATCACAATATATGTATGTTACAATATAGTTATTTTACCTAATTCCTGTTATTAAAAATAAGGGGAAAATAAGCAGATTACAAACAATAGGACAAATACAATATAACAAAAATATGAATTGAACAAATTAAGTTTTTCAGGTACAATAGGTTTATTTAACATGTGGTTAGAATTAGTATAGAAGTGTAGTAATCAAATGTGTAAAAAAATTATGATATATATATATATATATATATATATATATATTAGGGCTGCACGATTAATCGAATTTTAATCACGATCACGATTTTGGCTTCCCACGATCAAATTCGCGCGATCGAGCGATATTTAAAATGCGTCATTCCGTTCACAGAATGCTCCGTATCAAAGTTTTTTTTTGCAAAGCCAATCTAGCGCTCCGTAAACCACTGTCTGATTACGTGTCTCCATGAGCCCCAGTGCGCGACAGAAACTGTGTCTGCGCACGAGCGACAGTGCACGAGAGAGACCAAGTGTCCAAAAGCACGCTCGAAAGTGCCCGAGAAATACAGTGTGCATGCGTGCGAGCGACAGCGCGCGACAGATACCGATTGTGTCTGCGCGAGAGAGAGAGTGAGAGACCGAGTGTGAGCATTAGTAAATTGGTACATACATACTACATAATTACTATATAAGAGGCATAAAAGTTTGATTAATGGACTCCAATAATCAGTAGGCTACTACAAACGTCTTGTTTTGAAACTATATTGTTTAATAAATAGAAATAATTTGAGGCGAGCACATAAACTTTCATATGGAGGATTAAATACATTAAATTTATGCAGTAAGACTTGTCCCACAACATTTTACATTTCTTAAGCGTCAAATAACAATAACTCTGAATTTCATCCATGAATCGAACCATAGTGCACAGTTCTGCCTTGAAATGTTCTCATTTGGTTACATTCTGTTATGAATGGATAGAAAATTTTATATTTTGCGTGTTTTATTCACATCCATTATAACTTTACAATGCAAGTTTAAAATATATTTACACAATGTAAAATGTAAAATAGTGCCCTGTTGAAGTTTTGCAACATTTTCTTTTTTGTTTTATTTATTTTTATTTATTCTTTAAGGAGATGCACTGAACTTTGGTGAATAAGAGGACCTGTTTTATTTTGATGCACATAGTTGTACATTAGCAGGAATGTAGCACAATATGGACGTTACAGCAGATATAATCAGCCTATGTGATAACATTTGTTTTGGTTAAAATCAACAAATAATCGTGATAATTAATCGTGATCTCAATATTGATCAAAATAATCGTGATTACCATTTTGGCCCAAATCGTGCAGCCCTAATATATATATATATATATATATATATGTCTTCACTGTATGAATTAAATATAAATGTATTATTAAAGCTAAAAAAATAAACTAGTAAGCAGTAAGAAAAAACCGCAGTAAAAAAAAAAAGTTATTTTCTCTTTTGTTTGATTCACATTAATGTATAGGGTGCAGGTAGGTATATTAGGCTGCTGTCACTTTAAGACCAAACACAAGGATCCATTGTACTGATACACATCCGGTGTACACCCAACTGTTTACTTTCACTTGAGACATAACCGGCTGTGTTTACATGAATACTCTAGACGATGTGCATTTTGACATAATTGCACGTGTAATTCGACCATTCAAGTGCAATGAGACGTGAAAGAGAACTGAATTTGCATTCACATGCTGAGAGACCGCATTGAGTTCTTTTTCACTGCTTATTGTTTATGCTTAACACTTTATATTCTCATTAATGCATTTCATCACTCTGGTGTGTCAGTAGTGCTATATATTTACATATCATGATATAGCAAAATCTCTAAAGAGACCGTAGGGACCATATATATATATATTGTCATTCCGGCCCTAACTGACAGCATATTTGATAGTTTAGAAATGCAGTAGTCCTGTAGGTTTATTGATTTGAATTGTTTATTTTTATTGTTTAGATTCCCTTGACTAATGCGGTTTTTGTTTCTGTGTTGACAAATTTCCTTGTGAACAGGATGTTTGGATGGGACAAATTGAAGGTCTTGTCCTCTGATATTTTTTGAACATTTGAGTAAAGTTGCATTTAATTAATACTACTTAGTTGTTTTGCTTTTTTATTTATTCTACATGGGCATGATGTCAAAGCGGCCATCTATCGGTCATTGACACTTGACTGATTTGAAGGATTGTAGGCCATTGAGATATATTGTAGATCATATTGGCCTATTGAAATTATCCTCACTCACACCCAACCTAATAGCTTGTGTTGTAATGACATCACACAGAATGTTTACAGGAGCCTCAATCTTGTTTTTGTCGGTCTCTTTAGAATAGATTGTAGTTAGTTCAAATTAATATGCATGTCCTGCAAAACCATTTTCTGATTACATTTGAATGCCTGTATGTAGCTTTCCGCCTTTGATCTTCACATAGTGTCTGTTCATCATTTTGTGGCCATGTCCTGTTTGTTTCCTGCTTCCTCTAAGGACAACAGGTCGGGAAATATCTCATCTGCGAACATTAAATCTTTTTGCACCACAAACGCTCACTCAGATCAGACTTGTCACTCAGTTTGTTCTCTTACGATTTCAAAAGCTTTGTGTACCTAGACAGAAAATCTTGTCATATTTCTCTTTACTAGCAAACATGCTCCATAATCATTCATGTTGACAAGCTGCCTCTTGTGGCCAACTGTGTGTATTACAGAATGTGTCTGTCCCTCCCCACCCTGAACCCATGTGGAAACATTTTGAATGCCCCAAAATACAAAACACTCAACTGAACTGGCTAGAGTGGAAACATGGCATTCCGGTAAAGAAGACGATGACTGGTCACGGTGTTTGTTAAGCTTGTTCCAGGGAGTCATAGCATGTTTACAGGAGCCTCATACTTGTCTTTGTCTCCCTCTTTGGAATAGATTGTGATTTATTTCCACATTTCCTGCAAAATCTGAAAGTTTGATTACATTTTAATGCCCCTATGTGGTAGGGGTGTAACGGTACATGTATTCGTATTGAACCGTTTCGGTTCGAGGCTTCCGGTTCGGTACGCATACAAACCGAACGATTCCTTGGACCATTTTTCCTGCCGACAAAATTCGCGCTGGCGCGATCACCACAACGTTGCGCAACATCAAATGGCAAGCGTAATGAAAGCGGAACGAAATTGCGCTACTCATTATGTGCTTCACGGATCGTTTATCAGCTCGGACCAGCAACATCTGTGCATCGCGAGCCGATCTCAATCAAGGCACACTGTTACAACACAGCGCTAAGAGATCCAGTGAAGAAAACATTTGAATTCGCCACTGAAGTAATGACATCGCTGCGAGATCTAGTGAGAAGCATTCACATTTCTCCGTTATTAACCGTAGATCTCTATTAGATCAAACAGCGCTGACGTGGAAACCAGGAGAAACTTTGTGCCGTGAATGAACTTAATACTTTACGTCCACAGACCAGCAACATTCACCATGGATTTAATATAGTAACACTCACTGTAACCAGTTTGGCTGGAATAGTGAAATGCTTTCAAGTACTTCACACATCTTTTTCCAGCACTTCAAAACTCAAATAATAAATAAATATTTATTTAAATGCTATTTTTAATGTGATGACCAAAACATTATTTGTTCATCCTTCAAAGATAACCCCCATTTATAAACCTGAAAGTTTCAAGATGTAGGAAAACTCAGTTTTTAAAAAAAAAAATTCTTTTAACAAATAGGACATTTCTCTGGCATTTCTTTCTTTTTGCTGTATCGAAAACGTACCGAACCGTGACTTTAAAACCGAGGTACGTACCGAACCGTGATTTTTGTGTACCGTTACACCCCTACTATGTGGTGTTCTGATCATTTTTATAACATTAATATATTATTGTTGTAATTATGAACAATAATTATAGTTGATATGAATTCTATTAATTATAATTTTTTCTTAATATTAACAAAATTGCATTATTAAAGAATGAAACTGAAATGTACATTGTCCTTTCTTCTTTTTTTTGAAGTATGGCAGAGCATGAATTTTTTTGGCTTTAGCACGGACACATTGCCCGATCTCCTCACGATCACAGATTGTGGGCTCTTATCTGGGCCGGTTATCTTTCCAGCCTCTAATGTACAATTGGGCATTGTAATTGTCAAAAGTACTGATACTTTAAGAACAAGCCATGCTAAATAAAATAATGCTTAGTAAAATATGGTCTTTCTTTAGGTGTTGGTAGTGATAGCTCAAGTCAGGACCCATGCACTGCCTGACTGACAAAACAAGCATTCAAAACATTCACAAACACTTCGTGCATGCTATTTGTCGATAACTTGTGCCTTGCTGCAGTGTGGTTCTTTGACTACATAAAAAGAAAATGTCATTTGATTGGTTGTCAATAATGTCACACATGATTGCTCAATGACATGCGGTGGACACAAACAAATGTTTTTGTCCTGCCCGGTGTGTGTGCTAGCAGTCGTGCTTGAAATGGCCGGATTGTTGTACGTGAGCTTGATGAGCATTGATAACCTTCTGCCTTTCTCCCATTGAAAAAGAACTGCAAACTTGTGATTTCTTAAAAAGTTGGCCCCGTGTACATCTAAGACTGAAGGATAAAAACACAAAAAAAATACTAAGGGTAGTTGGTTGAGTTCATTGATTTGCGATTCTCTAGTGTAGTTCTTTTGTTGTTGTCAGGCTCCTCTGAAGCAGAACTGAGTGTAATTCCAGCCTGTAAAGAGCGTTCTTATTGGATTGTTAAAAGAAAACACAAAAAGTAGTGCTGTGTGCATGTTTCTGTCTTGTTTCAGCAAAGATTGTATTTCTCTTCTCATCATTCTCCGCTGTGGTTTCAGTGATGCTTTTTCTTTTTCCTTCACTTTCATCTCTTACGTCTCTCTCTCTCTCTCTCTGATTCAGGGAAATCTTGACTCATGTTATTGTGCTTCAGATGAAAAGGTGCTGTTTATTTCTCCCCATGTTTTGCAATCTTTTTATTTTGTTATGTGCACTGGCTTTACTCTGTTATGTTGCCTCACTGCATGAGCTTAGAGACCAGAGGTTATGCAAGATTGTACTGGGGCTAATGTAAAGAGGTCAGAGGTCAATTCAATGCATTTTCAAAATGGTGCTTGACCCTATGTTATTATTTGTATTATTTGTGTGGACTAAATTACGGTTTAATGGGAACAAATCAAGTGAATTTTCGAATGGTCTGTGACAAATGGCTTGCTAAATTCTCACACACACACACTACAAACAGTTAGAGGAAGTTTTGGATTGAACTGATGTTCTTGGTTAACTTCCTGTCAGATTTTGTTTCTCGGTTTTGTTTTCTCACTTCCATGTCACCATGTGCCGTGGAGAGGCGATAACTATCAGACAAAGGTTACTTGATGGTTTTCACTCTGTCATTACACCTTACTTTTTTAAATTATTTAAGTGACTGTTTAATTGACAGTGAAAAATGGATTGGAAATTGGATTGGAATTGGATTGGAAATTGTGAGGAAAATAATCTGTAAATGACTCAAACCAAATTAGCTTATCTTATTTGGAATGTACATGCTAACTGCTTAGCTGGATTTTAGAAGCAAAGTCAATGGGATGCATTTGTGCATTTAGTTAAAAACACTGTGTGAACGCTATATACTGACAGATAGTACCTAAAACGTGAATGAAAAATGTTTGTTAAACTGTTGTCCTAAATTGTAACCAGTTTATTTGTGTGTTTTCCAGATGTAGGAGAGCAGAAGGTCGTTATGCTGTGGACAGAGCCGCCATCATCAGTCACTGGAACTGGCTACAGGCTCAAGTCTCAGACCTGGAGTACCGTATACGTCAACAGACCGACATTTACAGACAAATACGCTCCAGCAAGGTGTGCACAGATACACAAAACATGTACATTCACACATGCTTTTTTAAATTTTGAATCATGGAAGTTCACTTCATGCTGTTAATCCCAGAATCACTAATGTAGTTTAAGTTTTAATCCAGCGGAGGTGCCGTCTCCGCTGGTAACTTGGCAACGCAGGTTGTCTCTCGTGTTCCCGTGGTGAATTGTACTCTTGTGGGATCGTTGTTTCATGTTTCTTCAGCTCACTGTTTTTGTTTCAAAGCGCTTCTCCAGCTTGTTGTCCCTGTGTGATTCAAATATAATTTGGAGAATATCATCAAGTCTTTTATCTGACATGTGAAGTGATTGATGCATTTAAAAATCATTCTGTGACTTAATGTGAAACTTCAGAAATGTATAGAAAAATTAGAAAACAGTTCTTTCAAACTGGACTAATATTTAGCAAATTGCCGTTTTAGATCAAATGAATGTGATTGGCCAATGCAGATTTCAAAAAGTTGTTTATTTAAATTTAAAGGAAGTGCATGACATTAACAGTACCATCAGATTGCCAATCTTATTTTGTGAGTTACTACAGATAAACATTTGATCTGCTGTGTGCTTTTAGACTTAGCAAATCTAAAAGAAAAAGATTTGAGGATTTTGACAGGGGAGGAAAAGCAATGTCTCCCAGCTTTGGTCTATAATTTGTGTGTGGTTGTTTGTTTTCTAGGGCTCTGTTGTACTTGGGGTGAGCTCAGTGTGTGAGTCAGCACCAGAGGACAGCAGTGACTCAAGGACAGAGAACATTACCTGCCCTGTCGCACGGGTAAGGCCAGGAGCACAGACACATGACCATATTAAATAAACTACCAACAGAGCCAGTCTAGTCCTGAACTTAGTTTAAACTATAATTCAAGACCAATGCATTTATTTACTGTTATTGTTAGATTACAGGTAATCATTTATCAATCCATAAAACAGTCCAAGACCCATTAGTGTGTTTATTCCCATACAAACAGATGAGATGCCCATGATACGGGCCTATGCACAGCCTAGGAGAATGCTGGGATTGTTGAGCTAGGGGATTGAGAATAGTGGCTGCAAACACTCTATCTCTTTGTCTGTTGTATGCAAAGCGCTGCTGACCTTTTCATTCAAGCAGAGTAGTGAAGAAATGCAGCAAGATACCATTCAACTCATCCAGACCAACTCAGGGGGATAATTGGTGGGATCTCCTTTCCAACATCACATTTGTTTTTATTATTTTGTCTTTTTAGGAGCATGATACTGTTGGAGTGGAAGTGTCTGTATCATCCAATGGCATCGTCACAGAAACTGGCTTGAAGAAAAGCTGTGGACCTGTGAGACAGGTCAATGGTGTTATCAACAGGTATGATAGATATTATTTAAAGGTGCATTCATTAATTTTTTTTCTCTTCATTAAAAAGTTTACCCCAAAAAGAGAGTTTCTGTCATGTTCATTCATGCTTATTTCCTCTCTTCGTCCAGCTTACGACCCGGTTCCCCTGTCACCTCAAGCCCAGATGAGCAGAGCTGCTCTGAGTCTCAGCAGAAGTTGGAGCTGGGCCCTCTGGCTTCCTCTGTGCATGACAACACATGTGTGTCGTCCCGCACGCGCCCACTGCTCTCATGCAGGAAACGCAGGGTCCTCCGGCCCGGTTCGCTCACCAGTCTCAATCGTAAGGTAAGGAGATATGTGCATCTTCTCAAGATCTAGTGGCTGGTGTAGTTTTGAGCAAAAAGGGCTGTTCACACTTGATATGAATACTTGACACATAACTAATATAGTTTCACTAAAAATATTCACTAATGACGGACTTTTAACTTATTTTAACCCCCTTTAGTCTGACTAAAAACAGACAGATGTTTGCAGTAAGATGTCAGATTCTAAATGAAGAAGGTCACTTGGTGTGAATGAGCCTTGAAAGCTGTAGTGAGAGATGTGTGAGACAGAACAAACCAGCTCTTTCAGTGTCACCTGTGGATGTGTTTTACTGAAGATGCACTGAGCTCCTTAAGGTCCCTGCGGGCTTCTTGCAAAGGTTACAGATTAAATAGAGGTGACACAGAAACTGCAGTGTTACAGAGATCACAGTGCTGCTCCAGAACTGACACTTTTATTGTTTAAATATATAGGATCAGGATTTTGGTTCAGTGGTTTTTCTGTGACGTAGAAGCCAAGTGGATGTAGTTTGAAAACTAGTTTGGCTGGTTAGGATAGAAACTTGGATTATAGAAACCATAACTTTTATCATTGATCGCCTCACACCTGGTTATGGTGTTAACAGTCCCTGTCCAACAGGCAGCTGTCCTCTGAAAGATGGGACAATATCTGCCCTATTCACACTTGCATTTTGCTGCATTCATAAGACAGCTTCAAAGTCTTAGCACTGCTTTTATAGATCTGTTTGCTTTCTGAACAGCCTTTAAAACTCGATTCCTCCCATAACACAGGCCCACTGTGAGCGAGAACGCGCAGGCATGTGCTAAAACAATAAGCGCAACCTCAGTCGATCTCAGCTCCATTACAAATAACAGCGCTTGGATGTCATTCAGAGACTGCGCTCTTGAAATGTTATGAGAAATGCTGCCAGTGTCATCAATGTACTAACAGTCAAATTCACTCACCCTGCCAGTTATAAACTACCTGCTAACTGATGTACAGTCCAATCCTAACATTGTAACAAGCACTCTAGATAAATGCTACCCCAGTTAGAGGCAGACACTCAGTGGCTTTTAAAATGTACACCATTATGTTTGAACACTGACAAAGACCGAAACATACTGTTTAGCTTAATCTCATTGTAAAGTAGGTTCAACATATAAACAGTTGATGTTGAAATGTTCAAAATGGATCGTGAAATACTAATTTGCATTTCATTACAACCAAGAAAGAAGATCTGGGGCCGTATTCACAAAGCATTTTATCTTACCACTAGGAGTACTCCTAAATCGCACTAAAAGATTTTAGCCAGGAGTTTTCTCTTAAAAGTTATTCACAACGCCTTTCAGACCTACTCTTAGTAAAGAAAAATGACAACTCCTAAACTAAGAGTGAGTCTTCATTGCTATGGATGACGTCATTACTCATGCACAAGCTGGACTGAAGTGACCACCTTGATTGGCTGATGATTGTAACGCGGGAATGATTGCAAACACCTCCCCCTACGATGATGAGTGACAGGTGACAGGTCTGAGAATGCGGGCGCTACACAAGTAGTGCGAAGGACGGAAGATGATGAATAACTGGATAAATAGCCAAAATGAATAAAGAGTAAGGAAAAACAAATAGCCTAGTAGCCTAATGAAACATATGGATTGATGCAATATCTTTGCAACATTATTGAATTAATCTGTCACTATATTCCTCTGCCTACATTTGCAAAGAGAAGAACATTTTAATTTGATTCACAATGAAACGTTACAATTAGTTTACATGCAGTGAGTAGCCTAGTTTTGGTTGTTGTTGGTGGCGTTATTGCATCCCTAGTTATGCCTACAATGCAAAATTGTTCCCTCGCGATTGGAAGCTCCTAGCCGCCGCATTCGCATTTCAAAACATCGCTACGTGAAATGCCACAAAAAGCGGTTTGTGAAGAGGTCTCAGTGAGTTAGGAGTCCTCTCGACTTCTTTTAAGCTGTCCCAGACTTAGGTGCTACTTTTAGGGCTAAAATGCTTCGTGAATTACTCTTAGTCAAAAAAATCAGGTGTCCTAAAGTTAGGAGTGACATGCCCATTATTTTTAGGAGTTGCTCCTAAATTCGCCAGTTAGGAGCTACTTTTAGCCTTAAAATTCTTTGTGAATACGGCCCCAGTTCTGTAATTCCTGGTGTTTTCTGTGTGATTGCAGAGAGTATGGTCCCTGTACAAACTGTCCTGCTCTAATGTGAAGCACTCTTGTTTGAATAGGTTCGGAAAAACCGGGCACAGTTGCCAATAGCAACCCTTTCTACCCAGTGCTGTGCTCTGGGTTAATGACACGAGCACATGAGTGCTAGAGAACCTGCCACATGCAAAACTGGGTGAGCAGCTCATGATCCATGTGTGGTCATCTGCTGCAGAGATTTGTATGAGAGCATCAGGTTGACAAAGGGAAAGGCTGATCCCTGGCTAAACTAAATTTTGGTCGCTGATGCTCCTGAGATTTTATTAACAAAAGCAAGATCATAGTGGAAGGCACTTGAAAGACTGGATTTGAGATTAATAAAAAGCATAATTGATGACAGTCTATAGATGCTTTGATATAAAGGGTCTTTCTGCAAAACTCATGAAATTCACATTTGAGCCTATCAAGGCTGGAGCTGGGATTACTGCCAGACACACAAAAAGTGTAGTGTTCACGGATCCTTAAAGGGATACTCCACCCTAAAATGAAAATTCTGTCATCATTTACTCACCCTCAAGTTGTTGCAAACCTGTATGAGTTTCTATCTTCTGCTGAACATAAAAGAAGATATTTTGAAGAACGATTGGAACTTTGGCACCCATTGACTTAGTATTTTAGTATCATAGTATTTTTTTTTTCTACTATGGAAGTCAATGGTGCCAAACAACTGTTTGGTTTCAATCGTTCTTCAAAATATCTTCCTTTGTGTTCAGAGGATGAGTTCAGAGCTAAATTATGACAGAATTTTCATTTTTGGGTGGAGTATCCCTTTAATGTCTTACATCTACCAGTTTAGCAAAACAGACAACAAACAGTTTAGTCTTGCCTTATTCGTTGATGTCCTAAATCTGTTCCCAAAACTGATCATCATTTTCATCCCTCAAAGGTCATTTTACATGATTTGCAAAGTTTTAGTGTAGATAAACATTTCTGTCTGTTAGTAATTGTTAAAGGTTTAGTTCACCCCAAAATTTTAAAAATCTTGTCATTAAGCCTAAATTCAATGTTTTTATCATACTGTATAAAGCAATCGTTTCTCTTCAGAAAATGTGGACGAAACTACTCAATTCATATGGATTAGTTTTACGATCTCTTTATGAACTTCTTGAAGTGTCAAAGTGGTAGTTGCGTAGCTGTGAATGAAGCGTACTGAACTGGCTCAGATTTTATAAAAAATAATTGGCTATTATTATTATTATTATTATTTGCATTTAGTGCAATTGGTCAAATCGGTGTTACCGTGAGCAAATTAATTGCATTCCCGCTTAAAACGAGCGTTCGTAAATATTTCTAATGCCTCGTTCTTTTGTAATTTGTCCCTATATGCAAACAACTTCATATCATAAATGATAGGAAACCCAGCAACGGCAAATATTAGCTTCTCTTCCTTTTTCTCGGAACTAATGTTTTGGTAGGAACGAAAGTTTACATCGTATGTTTCTCAGGAATCAGCCAGCGCGAAGGACGTCTATATTCCGATTGGTTGCTGGCATTTTGCCGCTGAACCGCGTCATAGCTCATTACCATAAAGTTGAGCTACTTTCAACTTTCTGATTGACTCCCTGGTCGCTCAAAACGCGACACCGATGGGTTTGACGCTCCTTGCAGCTGAGAGAAGCCAGCTTCCATTGAAAATGAATGACTTCCGATAACTTTGGAAGCTCAAGTCGGTGGCGGTGTGTACGTACAATTATGCTTACCAAGGCTTCATTTGTTTGTTCAAAATTACAGTAAATAAATTAATATCGTGAAATAATATTTGTTTAATTTATTTTACAATTCAATTTTTTCCTTTGAGGTCAAAGCTTAAATTTCACCATTACATGATCCTTCAGAAATCATGCTAATAGGATGATTTGGAGCCCAATAAACATTTCTTATTATTATCAATGTTAAAAGCAGTTGTGCTGCTTAATATATTTGTGAAAATCGTGATACATGTTTTCTGGATTCTTTGGTCCATAGAAAATTTCCAATGGAAAACATTTGTAATATTATTAATGCCTTTACTGTCACAGTTGGTCAATTTAATACATCCTTGCTGAATAAAATTATAAATTTTTGAACCATAGCATACATAAGAATTGATTATAGTTCTATGATATAATTTACTGAATTCTGAATATTATATATTTGAATTCAAGGCTTATGTTTTTTTTTTGTTTTTGTTTTTTCAGTTGGGTTTTGTTTGTTTTTTACGGACTGGTCGCCATAATTACTGTTCATACACACACTAACTTTTCTCCTTGTTGTTCTCTCTGTCACGCTCAGAGGTCAGTGGCTCCTCGCTGTGGCTGTGAGCTGAACACTCTGTGTGTGATGTGCAGTGGATGTGCTTTCCCTCCTGCAGACACCCAGCATCAGCTCCCCCTACTGGACAGACTGGCACAGTTCGACCCCTGCATTCACCCCATCCTCTCCTTTCCAGATGGTGAGGACGCACCCTGGCTCTTTATGTTTCTTTCATTCTTTCCAAAATGCAAACATGTACGTAGACACGGACAAAAACAGTGACGGCATCGCACATGACTAGCGCAGCTCTATCTATCCTCCATCTATTGTTTCCCAGTTTGCCTCAAGGATGAATTTTAATAAGGATTTTTTTTTTTACTGCATAACAATTAGGTGCTAATTTAAGTGTTAATTATTCTGGACACTTCTTAAAATAACCTGCAGGCTGCTCTGGGTTTGGAGCAGGTCATTAGTGCTGAGATCTCAGAACTGTTTTTGCTTTTCATGTCTGAGAATTCAGTAACATTTTGATTTGAAGAGCTGATCTTAGATCAGCAATCCTTCCCTGTCCTGGTCAGATTAGCTGATCATGCATTCATCTGCCTGACCTTAGCGGTGATAACCATTTTAAAGAGCAGTGCAACCTGACTCTGGTTAACTGTGCCAGTAGCGGCTAGCTTTATCAGACTAACTGAGACAGACGTATTTTCCCTCATTAATACGAGCCTGCTGTCCTCTCTAATCTTGCGTCTATTGTGCAAATGAATAATGGGCGTAGAAGAGGCAGGTGACACCACTGGTGAAACCCGAGTAGATGGAGGGAAATAGGAAGTGGAACCAAAGTATGATGAATTCTAGAATCAAGCTCTGATTCCCGCTTCTGGAGAATTACACGCATGATTGGTACACTTTGTGTCACTGATTTAGATGTTTACAGACCATTAGGTCCGTCACTATTCACATTATTACAGTAGCCAAAGGATGAAAAGGCTTCTGAATGAGCTATGACAAAGTTAACAACTCCGGGTTTTGGGTTTGATTTCTATGGAATGCACATAATTGTCCTTTGTCTCTCATATTCATTTTAATGTATACCTTTTTCTATTTAACTTTTCTTTATATCTTTATATTTTATCATTTTAAAAAAATAATTTATTATGTTTATGTGAAGCAATTTGAATTACCACTGTTTAAGAAATGTTCTATATAAATAAACTTGCCTAATGATAAAACGTATTCCTTAAATTCATTGAAAATCTGGAAAATCCATTTGAATGTGTGATGGATAAATGCAAATGTTTATGTACGTGTAACACAATCGGCACAAGTTTGTGTCTGACTCATAGCCTTTCCTGATACCAATCCACCCTCTTTTTCCCATAATTTCAATTTCTGGCCCATCTATAAAATTGGCATCAATGTTTAAAAAAAGAAGAAAAAGTCAGCATGAGTCTGTCACATCCCATTTTTTTTACACAATCTGATATATTTAAAGTAAAACAGGATATTTAACAAGAAAAAGGTTGCGAGAATTGAAAATTAGAGAGCTTGAGGTCGGCCAGGAATTTCAGGGGTGTAGAAAGTTATTACATTTAGGTCTAAGATTGAGGTCTCTGATAATGCAAAACCAACATCAATGCAAAAATTATGAACTTCTTTTTTTCACAGATGTGATGATGAATCTCCATATGCAGCGTGTGCTGAAGGGACATTGGCAGAATCGTCCTCTGGAGAAGATCAAGCCCATCAAGAAGATCTCGCTCAAGCACAAATTGTGTTTGGGTAGCCGCATCTCAGACCCTTCCTCCAAAGACAAACACAGGCTCGCCAACTCTCTGCTCTCCTCCACAGTCCGTAAGTGTGAAGAGAAAAAAAAGACACTGAAATATCTTATTAGCCTTAAAGGGCATTTTCTCCACTTTCATGGACATGAAAATACAAAGGATATAGGAAATGCAGGTGGCTGCACATGAACCAAGGCTCTAGGCGCCTAAGCCACTGCTCTTACGGTCTACTAAATTATGAGAGAAAATTCCCTGCATCCTCAGTGTCTGAAATGTCAAGAGCCGAGTTTTCTCCAATGGAGGCAAATTCTTACACCTTTAGGAGAGTCTAAATTTGGTCTAAACGTGACAGCCCCTATGGGCAGTTAAAGTGACCGGTGAGTGTCTGGTCATCATTAGCTGCTCTCTGCAGTGACTCAGCAGTTATGTCTGGCATCATACAACTCCAGCCACGGTTGCCTACAAACACACACACACTGACACACACCCCCTCCCATATTATGGGTATGAATTATTAAAGATTTAGTGATCTGTAGCGTATAGTTGAATAAGTCACATGTAATATAAAGAAATTACTGTTATTGGTTATTGTGTATTATTTAATGCAATTAATTGTTTGAGATTTTGACATGACAATTAATTATTTACATTAGTTACGTAAAATAAAGATGACATATACTGACAAAGAAAGGATAACATTAAAGATTAGAAATAAGAGATTTAAAAAAAAAACAGGTAACAGTACAGTTTAAATGAGAAGTTAAAAGTTAAAAAAGCAAATCAACAGCAAAAATGATATAAGCAAAGACAAAATATGCAGACTCTAGAGTAACCAAAGAGTATAGAAGAACAAGAGTTGAAACTCTGATGCTTTTTTGGTAACAGTCACTAGGTGGCGCTTCGGTAGCGCGGCCACCATTTTGGGGTGAAAATTCCAACAGGAGTTACTGGACAACAGCACAGATAACAGGTTTTTTAGGTAGTTTTTTCTTGCATTAGTGAGTATTTCCATTGTATGCAACTTTACACATTTGCTACTATTATTAGTTACCAACTCCACTAGGTCTGAAATATATTTAGTACGTTTTAATCCCCTGGATCATGCTACAAACATTGATGATCTTATAGAACATGATGCATTGCTGTGTCTGTTATCCTATAACTTTAACCCTCTGAGGTCTAAGGGTTTTTGGGGTCCTTGAGGTGTTCTGACATGCTCTGACATTTGTGCTTTTTTTTTTCAGTTATTTATAAACATGTTAATGGCAAAGGTGTAAATTCACTCAATATAGCACAAACTGGGCTACCGTAATTTCTGAGCAACAATTATGAAACATGTTTGTATTTTTGAGAGAATATTGCTTATGCATGGTTATTGAAAACTAAAACTTAAAGTGTCTGAAATAAGGCCACAAAACACATACTAAATATGTGTCCACAAGACTTTTGACTAATGAGTGTTGTTGCCTAGAATTTTTGCTTCAAAATGATCTGAAAATCATCCTGCCTAATCATTTACACAAATACATACACTGATTTACATTTTATTAGACACCTTTTGTTTGGAAAGGCAATATGCGTGGAGGCGTGTTCACACCTGAGAAGACAAAGGCCGGATAATGTGCCGCATAATGAGCTGCATATTAATTAGCCCTTTCACACAGGTGTGTTACAGGATCCCAAAGAATGCAAGGACAAAAGAAATGATCTATATAGCCTATACATATTTTACAATTAGAAATTGTAACCAATTACAAATGGGTTACAATTACAACAACAATTACAATTTTAACAATATTTCAAGTGTATTTCTTTGTAAAAAGTATATATTTTATCATACGTATTAAAAAAAGGTAAGGATTCATTAGTTTGAATATTGGAAAAAACACTATAATAACATCTTAGTTGATAATTCAATATACCTACTTTATTTTTGACAAAACATCATACTATAATATATTTAACTATGAGCAGAAATTGGTGAACAAAAGCGTACCTATTTAATGTGACAGTAGTCTTTTTTTACAGTCAAAACTTTATAATCTATCCAAAACTAATCACAAAATCGTGTCTAAACATTCATATTTAGTCTGTAATATATTGTGTATGATATATTAGTATATACATGTGAATTTGCAGCTTGTTGCTTATACAGACATTTTATTTCAACATATTTCAGTCTATTTTTACTCATCTTAGTAGGCTTTAGCAATATAGTTTGTATGTGTTCATGTAAGCATAACGTTTACTAATGTAGGTGCGATAGTGAATGAACGGCACAGACACGCGCTGTATAACTGTAGTAAACAAAGCGTGCGCGCCTATGCCGTTCACTCATCATTTAGCCTACACACAGACACGCAATTCATATAAACAGTCTTTTTGCGGTTTACAGTCCGACACTATTCAATATCACGATTAGAACAAAGCACTAGAATAAATGACTTACTACATCAGCTGGATCCGTTGCTCCTCGAAATGAAACTACAAGCACTTCTGGTACATTTTCCAGGGTTAGATAGTATTATTCCTCACAGCGAAAGGATACGCTGTGTACACAGCTGTACAAGATACTTACTAAACACGATGTGTTTTATAATCCAGCTGGTGGGCGTTGGCATGTTTGAATGGCTTGCCTTGGATCATTTGCGTTTGAATAGCGCGCGCTCTCCGTGGGCGTGGCACATTAACGCGTAATTAGGTATAATGAGCTGGAAAGAAAAATACTGACATCTCTCTCTTTTCATACAGATTACATAAGCTGAGAATATTTGTTTTTTTATATAAATTAATTCATTTAAAAGAAGAGAGTTCAAGCTTGTGCTTGAAATACACTCGTGCCTGTATGACAAGTATTCGCGGAATTAAAGTTAATCTTAGGACGCGTTTCAGAATGGACTTCACTGACAGAGAGAAGGCAGAACGCGCATCATGTTTGTTTTTCTTTATTTGGCGAAAAGCACAACACTGCTTTTATTGTGAGTATCCACAAAAAAAAATAGACACTTATCAGGATCTAATGATGTACAACACTTAATATGTAAGATCAAAATCAACAGTATTTTGAGTTTCTTTTGCACTGATAAGAAAAAAGCGAGACTATCGCGCCGGCGCGATAGCCGACCTCAGAGGGTTAATTGCCACTTTGGACAGTGGCTGGGTTTTTTGGTTTACATAGTCTTGCTTTAACGGTCATTAATATAAGATAGTACTGCAAAAAAAAAACAGTTTACTGTAAAGCTATTCTATTGCTGTGATATATTTATTGTCCAACATTTACATTTTAGTACAATTACATTTATTTGCTGAATTCATTTAGTTCATTGATAATTATTTTTGTATGTAACGTTATGTGTACCTCCTGGGAAACGGTCTAAGGTTATTATAACTTTATGAACTGATATCACTTTATTATTACCTGTCACACTTAATGTGGAGAGTAATATAATTAATTAAATCCTCGAACTTCCCTGTCTCAAGTTATGTGGGGGGAAAGTCTGGTTAAGTAGCAGCTTCTTTTTAACTGCTATAACGTTAACTGTTGTGAGTTAAAATAATCACCTAATTATTTCAACCTAAAAATGACCTCTGCACTGGACTAAATATATGTATAATATAAGACTGCCGAGTCGCTTTCACCCCAAAATGGCGGACGCGTAGGGCTTCTGCGTGGCGCTGGTGTTGCAATGGAACGTTCTATTGGCTTTCACTTGTCAATATACGTTCTTTGGAGTAACTGAAAAGGGAATGTTAAACAGATAACCGTAACAATCAAAAAAATATATATGTTAGAAATTAATGTAGTAATATAATGGGGTGGGAAATAAATATGTAAATAATAGTGCTGAACAAAAACAGTGTATCTCACACTTAAATTATGTAAAATAACCCGAAAATACAGATAAAGATTAAAAAGTTATAAAAACAAATGTAATGTATATATGTGTAAAAATGAGAATTATAAAAAAAAAAATATTTGACAAGTAATAAAATGTACCCCTTATTTCATTCTCTTCCTTTCATACTTCACTGTTTTTCTCTAATTTTCTCTTCCTGTTTGCTTTCTCTCAGGTTTGTCGCATCATAAGGTCCGCTCAGAGAAGGTGTCCCGGCAGCAGTTAGACATCCCGATGAGTGCCAGTAAACTTGACTCTCGCCAGCATTTCCGGCAGAGCAGTTCTTTTGACAGGAGCCACAGCCGCAAGAGACCTCGTGAACCCTCGCTGGACCACACAGAAAGTACGTTCTTCATTACATTTTCCCTGTCATTCATTCTCTTTTATTCATGGCAGTCTTGTTTGCTTTCGTCTCTCTCTTAATCAACATTGAGTTCAGTCCTTTAACACACTTTGATTTTCTATAGATGCTACGAAGTTATATATGGATATGGGGAGTCCATGCCCATCTCTGTCCGCTTTCAACACACCCACCCACAGTCCCTTGATGAGACAGCCATCGATCTCCGAGACCTCCACACCCCTCCACCTCAACAGCAGCGCCTCTGTAAGATGCTCTTGAAAGCTTTCCATCTCTGATTGTGTGAACACATGAGATTCAAGTTACTTATGCCTGTGTGTGACTCTTACAGACTATTCGAAGACGGAGAGGAGAGAGCCCTTTTGACATCAATAACATCGTTATCCCCATGTCTGTGGCCGCCACCACCCGAGTGGAGAAACTACAGTATAAAGAGATCCTTACCCCAAGGTCAGAGACACAAACTGAGTTTCCCGACCTGTTTATTAGCCACATGAATGTTCAAAGATTTAATTGCTGATTATTTTGCCTTTTGCTTTTTAATTGTAGTTGGCGAGAAGTGGACGTTTTTGCAAAACCAATAGCTGAAGAGGACGATGCAATGGAGGTACGGCCATGCTGTTGGTCACCCAGCAGTTATTTTAGGCTGTCAAGACCGTAAGCCGCCTACCTAGAAATTTAGGGTGTTATAGGTTTGTTTCACTAAGTATGCAGGGTTCGAATGTGACGATAATGCCTCAGAAAGCTTTCTTGACAGGCAGCTCAATAGTTTTTGAACTAAAATGGTTGCAGATGTAACAACAAATGTGCAACACTAATTTAAAATCTAGACAGTCAGGAAAAATTGTGTCCATATGCAGTTTCGGCATATATATTCTAACTAAAATAATAGAGAACCGATTAATGTTGTTAAGGAAATGAAGTACTTAGGTCTTCTATTTGACAACAAAATGACTTTCATTCCTCATTTGAAATCACTAAAAACCAAGTGTCTTAAAGCTATGAATATAATGAAAGTATTGGCAAAAACAAAATGGGGAGCAGATCACATTGTGCTTTTGAGACTCTACTGAACACTAATCTGTTCCCGTCTGGACTATGGAACCCTAATATATGACTCTGAGTCAAGCATCTGCTTAAATCATTTTCTGGCAGTGCATCATCAGGGCTTACGACTTGCCTTGGGAGCATTTAGAACTTCGCCAGTGCAAAGTTTGTATATTGAAGCCAATGAACCTTCACTTCACAATAGATGATTGAAGCTCTCACTCAATATGCTGTCAAGATAAAGGCAAATAAAACCAATCCGTATTCCAAAACAGTGCTCAAATTTCTCTGCTGAAGCACGTGCTTTACTTTTTCGCTTTGGAACATATTGAAAATACTCAACAAAAGGATTCTATAATTTTTACAGACTCTAAATCTTGCTTAAAAGCAATGGACACTTTAAAAATGTATCATCCTTTGCTGGACTGTATCTTAACCACAAGTTTGACCCATGCTTTTTTGCTTAAAGGTGAAGACCCAACTATATGCATGTTTTGTAAGATTCCCCTAACTGTTAAACATATTTTATTAGATTGTCCTGGACTTGATACAAATAGAATGCTTTTTTTATGAAGTTACCTCACTTGAGGACTTATTTAGTAAGATTATGCCTGAAAAGGTTTTTTATCATATGTTAATTTAAAGGTGCCCTAGAATGTGTTGAAATAATATTTAATTTTGCCTCTGATATCTACATAGAGGGTATTTGGCTTATTTAAGGGCATTTAAAATATGGCATTTAATATATGTCCTGATATGGTTTTACAGGTCCATTTTCAACTCTAGAAATTGGCCCTAGAATGAAATGGTCTGTTTTTACCTTATTTGGAAGGGTCATGAATAGTAATGAGGAGTTCTGCTCTGATTGGCTGTTTCACTGCGGGCTCAGTGAAACAAACTAACGTTAGATGCCTTGTCAAATAAATATAGCTTCAACTTATGTGGTGGAGAATGTGACGTTAGCTAGAAGGATCGAGTGAGCTAACATTATCTGTGAGCAACTAAACTAACGTAGTTAGCCCCTGACGTGTTGTTGATGAAATAGACGAAAGTAAAATTATTTGACAAAAGGGAATTTACATATGTATCTACAGTATTATTTTGTAGATTTATATGACAACACAGGCAAGAAATATTAACCTCAGCGTAAATACTTTGTCATACTATTTAGTTATGTATGCTCGTTACTTGGAGTTTGCTATTTGTTACTGTACTAGGATCTTGCGCTGGATCTAGAAAACACGTGTAAATTATCGTTAATAAAATCACTACCTATCGCTTGCGGGAATATAGTTGGAATTCCCCCTTCTTCAGTATGAGACGCTGAGAGAAGCCTGCTTGATATTGTCCCAGGTTAGAAAACAAGTCTGGTGAAATGGGCAGAGCAAACAAACAACTTCGAATTAAACTATTGCGGTAACGTTATCCGATTATAGATAAACATCAACCACGCCTGTTGACATTTCTTTTCCGTGTGGGAAGGGTATGAAAAGTCCTCACATCCCCTGCACAGCCTGGAACATAACATTTGTTTCCATGATCTGCCATTTTCCCTATGATCCTCGCTTGTTTCTTCACCTGCAGAACTTCCGATGCTTCGGCTGTGCAGTTTCGCCTGGCATTGAACATGGGGTGGCATATGCAAAATTTTGGAGGCTTACATACTAATGATCCCGACTGTTGCGTCACAGTCGGTGTTATGTGGAGATTCGCCAATTTTTCAAGTGTGTTTTTCAAAAATGAGATTTAAATAAGAAGGGGAAAACAATGGTGTTTGAGACTCACTGTATGTCATGTCCATGTACTGAACTCTTGTTATTTAACACCTTTCTAGGGCACCTTTAAAAAATCTTATATTATATGACTTGCTGTTTTTGTTTGTTTGGCTTTTATTTTATTTATATGATATTTGTATTTTTGTAATAGATTTTTTGCCATGAAAATACCCTTGGATGCTGACATGGCACTAAATAAAACAATCTGAATCTAACTAAACTATGTGTGTGTTGTGACGGGAAGGGGAAACTGCCACACAATGTCTGATTACTGATAAAAAATAACTCATTCATTTTGAGTCACACCTGAGCAAAATTCAGATTCAAAATGTTTTGTTGTAATAAATTTATAATGGTAAAATAAACATTTAAAATATTTGCATTCAATGAACTGAAGTGCTTCTGACCAACCTTCTTTATTAAGCAATTCTGTAATTTGTCATTTAGCTCGTAAAATGTTTCATTTGAGGACTACCTTTAATTTTTTATAGCCTGAAGCCCTAAATACTATGTTGCCTGGTGTATGTATTTAATAATCTTCTCTCATTCTCTCAGGTTGAGGATCTCTCTGACGTAACATTCTCTGAGCTTCACCTTCCGTATCAGGATCAGGAGCGCTCTCGCTGGAGTTGGACCGCCAGCAACGTCGCAATGAGAAGAGGCAGCAGGTGAGGGAACGCCACTTGCACTGCTTTGCTCAGCCCTTTTAAGGGATAAGTGCGATTTCTCCTGGTTAACAACTTTGCCGCTGTCTACATGTGGCTGATCGTTGAGTTTTGCAGTTCATGATGGCAGATGAGGTGCAAAAAAGAAAACCGACAGTTTTAAATGTGAGAGATAATAAATGTAGTGAATAATGACACCAGGCTGTTCACTTACATCAACATGTTATAATGAGAAGTCATTGAAGCAATAAGCATTACACTGATTTCACCACTGCCGCACTGTTAGTTACATGATAATCAGCGACAGTCTTTTTCTCCACAGGTCATACAAGTCTGTGGACGGACGGACAACCCCCTTGCTGTGTGGCACCAACCCCTCCACGCCGCAGCCCTCATCTCCAGACACGGCCCCTTTCCACCTGCTGCACGAGTACAGCTCAGTGGCGTCTCCCTCCAGCCCCGTCAGCCCAGAGATGCTGATGCTGTCCGGCCTGTACACGCCTGGCTCCAGAGACTCCCACCGGATGCTGTCCAATGAGGACACGCGCTGCTCCACCCCAGATACCTGCGAGGAAATGGTAGGCCCCCAAAGTAGAAGCGCCATCATGGTTATTAAAATAATCAGTTATTAAATATGGTAAATAGACTGCATTTATATAGCGCTTTCACAGACCCAATGGCCACCAAAGCGCTTTACAATTTGCCTCACATTCACTCATTCACTCACTCATACACCGATGGCGGTGTCAGCCGTGCAAGGCGCCATCCAGCTCGTCGGGAGCAGCTGGGGTTAGGTGTCTTGCTCATGGACACCTCGACACTTGGTCAGGTGGAACCGGGGATTGAACCACCAACCTTCCGGTTTTCCAAATATGTAAATTTAGTTTTATTTAATTAAAAATGTATGCACATGGATTACACCATACCACCTCTGTATTAAACTTTTTTTTTTTTTTAAGTTATCACGGCTACATGAATGTTTCTGATTCAATGGCTAATGCCAAATTTGAACAATCTCGCAAAGTTTTTTTTAAAGTTATAGAAACTTTATTGTGTGTTTGTTTGTTTTTCAAATATGAATGCAAAAATATATATATTTGTCGTAGTTTCCATTCACCACTATTGAGGTTTACCCAACTATGACAACTTCCACTTCTGAGAACCCTGGAAATGTGAAAAGGGTCCATTGTTGAATTTGGCTAGTGCTCCAATATAAACTAGAGGCTTTGTTGTACGTTCAATTTCACACATGCTCCGTTGTACACCACTGTAAGTCAGTTACAAAAAAAGGTCCTTTTTTTTTTTTTTTTTTTTACCTTTTTGTGCAATTGTCTTCAATTGTGTGCGCAGATATTAACTTAGTCTGTTTCTGTTTGTCCCTACGGGCTCCCCAACCGGTACAGCCATGGGAACTCCGGACCTTTCCGCTGGACGTGGACCCGCAACAGGAGTGCGAAATCCATGTCAGTCCGGCTGGCGAGAGGCCCTGTAGGACTGTTCGACGTGTGTCCGGCAGCAGGACTTCCAAGTCGGAGTCCGACGCAGGGCCTTCGTCACCTCTGGGCGACGACTGCGCCAAGCAGCAACAAACCAACCCACCCAAACCTACTCACCGATGAAGCCTAGACTCTGCCCACCCACCAGCTTTCAGAAACTCCTGAAACAGCAGCAACGTAGACGGAAAGAAAACCAACAAAACGAATGAAAGTCCCTGTTGTTTGATATTCAAACATCAGTAAATTCTTTCACAGTTTTTAGTGAATTGTATGGTGATATATATATATATATATATATATATATATATATAGACCTGTTTTAATTCAGTCTTTCTTTTGGGTCACTGGAGGACAAAAATGTTTAGGAAGACAAATACAATTCAAAGAAAAAGAGATTAGCTTAAGTGCTAAACCAAAATAAGCAGCTCCGAAACGTATCGTATATCGCAGTAGAGCACTTCCCCCTTAGCATGCTGTCGTACTGAGGGGCTCAGCTTGCGTTGTGTGTGGTTCTCTTCCAGAAGTTTTCCAAAATCCCACCTAAAATGACTTGTTCGGCCTTACAGTTTATACTGGAGTGATAAAACGCAAAAATAAAGCCAATAATAATGATTACAAGAGACTTGCACGAAGGCGCCAATGCTTGTCTTGGTTCTCTCTGTGAAAGCACTTCATTTTAAAATCTTTCCACATTCCCTTTTTTATTTTGAACAGACAAACTTTTACATATTTAATGCCTGGGAATTGCATAAATCCCAATTTCTGGTTTCATTTTTGTCCCTTGTTCTCTTGTATACCATGGTCCGTATGTGCCCCATTTCTGTCAAAGTGACGGAGATAGCAGGTGCCTTCATCGCAGCCAGGAAATGAAACAGCCATGTTGCTCTCATGCGCTTTTTAAACACCACCAAGTCTGATTAGAGCACTTAATTGGTCTCTCTTGCATGACACTCTTTCCAGGAACCCTACAATCAGCACCCGAATAAACGTGCACAGGCCGCTGATATTGGAGACTCGATTGCACTCGCTGCTTTCAGCATCGGGGAATGGCCCTTCTCGTGTGGGCTTGCGTTAGTGTGAGTTTTAAAGCACTTGGCGGTACTATGCATGACCAGGTTAGTCCAAAGAACATGCAGTCACTCCAATATAAACTGAAATTTCCTGCCTTGTTTCACTTTTAACATGGTTCCTTCTTTTATGTCCCAACCCCGTGGAAAAGAGCTCTTCCATTGATTGGTCAGGTCTAAACTCTGTCTTCGTTTAACTCAACAATCTGCAATACTTAAGCCATCATCAAATCCCGTAACTTTGATTTATGATGAGTTATAGCATTAGCTGGAGTACTTGACGAGAGGATTTGGCAAAATTTAATTCGTTGGCTCCTCGGTTGTTGTCGGTCACAGCCCCGTTTTTTTTTTTGTTTTTTTCTTTCTTTTTTTTCTTCATTGTGTAACAACAAGGAACGATTTCTGTTAGTTTCCCGTCAGCGAGTCACTGCTTGCAGCTCCTTCCTGTTATTTTAACTAATACGAATGTAATAGTCTAATAGCGGACACCAGTTACTTACAAATTTTATAAGTAGCTTCTCTGTATCTGTTGTCACACGAATCTAGCTATTGTAGCCATTTGTTCTTGTTTAAGGGATGTCATGTAAACCAGAAATCCTTAATATATTCCTTTATCTCACTGGAGCATAACAGCATTCATAGTGTCAGAGAAATCTCTTCTTTTGAGGTTGTGTGGCAAATTGTAAGGGGACCATCAACGACTGTCCCATTTCCTGCTGAGAAACCCGCCGCCCCTTTCATTCTTAATATCATTAATTATGGTTTAATGTCTCTCTCTGTGGGGGTCTGTGTACTTATCAGGCAAATGTACCATAAGGTTTGACTAGCTTTCAAAAGCCAATATTGTATCGTGTGAGTTATTTTCATACTTTGAATTTCCAATGTGGTGAATGAGGGTTGGGTGAGTCTGGTATATCCTTTAGCATGTAATAGTTTGTACAAAACAACAACAAAAAAAAAGTTTATTTTGTACATACCTTGTTTGATTCTTTACTGTGTTTGATGTTCAGGCTGTAGCTGTCCTGATTGTCTATGGAGAAGACACATGAGAATATTTAACACTTTCTTTATGCTGAGGCAACGAGAAAAAAAAAGTTTATGGATAATTGGCCGATCGGACAGACAGGCAACGTTTGTGCTTCTCAAATTAAAAGTGAATTATATTGTACTCAAATGTCTTCTGTCTTTCTGTTGTACTAGTGAAATGTTTTCATCAGGGTAATAAGAAGCAAGATTATTCATTACAGGAATCTGCCTGGATCACTAAGGATTTGGATGGGACTTTCCATAATTTTTTTAACGTATTTATATAAGGTTAAACTTAGAAACCCAGATCTCGTTACAAATTTTTTTTTTTTTTTTATAATGTCCAAGGACTATGGAGAAAGTTAGGTTACTCATATGTACACTGGACTTTATTATGTATTCCACAGATTGCTGGATAAAGGGCCACTCTAATAATAATAAATAAATGCGTTTTTGATGTTTCACAAAAATGTAACGGCCCCTAGAATATGTTGTTGTATGAATATCTAAACATGCAATATATTAAAAAGAACAGTCTTTTTATTCTAGCTTCATGCATGAATGTGGGTAAGTTGTTTCATTAAAACAAAGAGCTGAAAACAAAATCACGTTTTTTCAAAGACTACAGCGTGCATAACCAATGCGTTTATCGCCTGTTTCTGCTCCTTTTCCCTGTTTTGATCATGGTTTTGATCCATAAACTGTGTACTCTTCCAGAAGATCCGTATTACGCGCCCCCTACAGTATAACAGTAAAAACACGGAAGCCGGATAAGTCTGTGGCAGGGAGGCAAGAGTTAGGCTATGTTAATCTTTTTAATGAAGAAAAATTACATTTCCTCCAGATAAACCCGCCAAACCTTTAATTCCTAATATAATTATTATATATCCCTGTGGGGGTCTATGTACTTCAGGCAAGTGTACAATAGTTTGACCAGCTTTCAAAAGCCAGTATTGTATCGTGCGAGTTGGCAAGACTAAAAAGAAAAACGACACTATACCTATAGCTATCTCTATTGTTCATAGCGCCACGTCCATTCAAAAATTGAGGAAAAAAGTAATACAACCTTATTTTAAAAAAGAAAGGGCACATAAAGCAGTTTAATACGGACCTTTATTTCCAAATTCACGTTTACAGCAAGGAGTATCAGTGTAAACCAATTAATAAAACACATTACGATAAGGACAATCACAACTGTCAAGCTAGAATGCGATGAGATAAGAGCAGAGGCGGGAAATGAAACGGAGGAGAGAGAGAGACCTCAGAACTGGTTAACAGATTACAGAACCGTTTGAAACACATCTAAAGGTTTGAATTACCAAGAAGGCCTTATCCTGTGACATTTTTAAACATTTCATCTGATAAGTCTGTTCTTCAGCGTAACCCACACGTATAAATGCTCAGGTTTATGTTAGCAGCATGCTGTAACGAGTATGCAGTGTTGGGTTTACAGCAAACAGTCTAAAGCTTCTCACAGGGTCATGTGACACTAGGCAAGACTTTTACTTATATTGTGGATTCTGAATGCAAATTTTACCCCTATTTGTTTTTTTTTTATGCAAGATATACATCTTAATGAGTAATGTAGTTTGAGGCAGCTCAATGTCTTGTCAAATCAGTGCATTCACTTTCAAATGAGCATAAAGCTGCAATGCACTGCAGATATTAAATAAAAAGCTCAGTGACAGATCTGAACACATTCGTACATTTCCACACAATACTATTAGCAAAAAAAGAGTGCAACATAAACCTGGATTTTAGCAGGTAGCTTTGTTCCTTTCATCTTCCTCCAGTTTTTTTTTTCTTTCTTTTTTTGTTTTAAGACTAGTTAAACGCTCTTAAAGTCTAGTAAAGGTAGTTATCTATGTGGTGACTGTGGCTACTATATTCAAGACCATGGATGAAGTCTATTGCATGCTGGGAATGTGCAGCGTGTGAGCATTGTGGTTTGTTTTGAAGGCTTTAATACTGAGGGAAGCTTGGCTATGTTTTAAATGTCCTGCATCGTATTTCAGACCAAATGAATCAGCTCTGTGCTGCTGTACATGACTGAATCTGTCTTTAACCAAAGAGAATCTTTAAAACACAGCCAGTTTTCTGAAATGTAGCTGATGCACACTAGGGAGGCACTGTCAGCTGTCTGTTCTCAATGCCAGATTTCCTGGAATGAATGTTGTCGCAGATATTTTGAGTGATTTGAGATCCTCTTGGTCCATTCACACATTCTTTGGAACAGCATTTTACACACAGAAGCTGAAGTCCATCAATACAAGAGGATCTTTACCATACAGGGAGGATTAGGTCATGAAAAAACGAGTGATTCCAGTTAGATGGTGCTTGTGCATGGCAAAACTACTTCAGAGCTCAACTGTAAGGATGACATGGTCGTCTGTGGCTGGAATTTCAGGAATTGTCACATCTTATATTTAGTGTCATATCTTTTTTTATCATAATCAGTAATTTTTTTGCCTTTGTAAGAATAATGCAATAGTAGATAGCATCAGTTTTGCATTATAATACCATTGTTTTCCAACAAAAGTTGCATGTTAATAATCAATTATTTGCATTAAATAGTTTAAAAAAAGATCTCAAATTATCCTTATTGTTGAGCCCTGTACAACAGCTTTAGTTCAACGTTTTGTATGAGTTTGTATGTTGACATTTGCTTTCTTTTCTGTCAAAAGAGTCACTAGAGGCCAAGCAAGACGATTTCCTTCAGCGATGCAACTTCCTGTGCATTCATCATCAGGACAGATAGGCCTGGAAAATATGCTGTGGTGAAGTATAGATGTAGTTTTGAAGAATAAGCAAAGTCTGGTACCAATATTTTCAATTCATGATATAAGACTGATCTGAATAATTATATAATAAATGAATTTAACCGCTTTGAATGACTGTAACATGCACTATAGTGGCCTCTGACCAATTTTATTTAAATAATTATATAGCAGGCCTCTATTGTTCTTAAATTTGTGTCCTTTACAGCCAGATTGCCTCAAGTTTTACCTAAGAGCGTTTGAAATGTTCGCTTCCTGTCAAATTCATAGCCATTATCATTAACCGCACCCTCCAAACCATGTAGCATGTTTGCCTTCCTTACTGCTGCATGTCAAAACAGGAGTGCATAAGTTATGGTAAAGAAAAACATTCACAATAAGGCAACGAAGCAAATACAACTTTGAAAGCAAATGTCATTGTTGTTTCTTTCAAAAAACGGGGCATTAAACGAAACAAATCAGGCTACTCGGTGCTGTAAATGACCATTTGGATCAATACACCACCAGCTTTTTTTAAATTGTATTTTTTTTCTTTTGATGACACTAAGCCAATAAGATTAATACCCGTCCCTCTGTGCCAAGAGGCAAAAATTATTTCACAAGCAGACAAGTCGCTGGGACAACCTTTAGTTGGGGGAAATCCGACAAGCACCTTATTTGAAAGGACTGAAGGAGGTATTTTTTCAAAATGAGTTGATTTGTCAATCGCCGCTCACAGGCCTTGTTTAGCGAGGGAGGCCGACACTTGATCAGCTAGCGTGGACAGTTGTGGGGAGTCGGTCATGTTGATGCTGCCGGAGGAAGACACATTGCTGAGGCGGCGGGGCGATCCGTCCGCGGAAATGTTGGGGGACTGATACACGATCTCAGCGCCGTGGTCGGTGCGCGCTTTGGCTTGCTCTCGGAAATTTAGCTTGTGGCTCTCAATCTGATGGGAGGAAGGGTAGAATTTGGATTAAGTAGGATGGATATGAACAATTGACAGTTTTTTTTAAGATGATGAATGCATAAAATAAAGCTAAAGGTTATGTGTATTGTTTGGGGTTGGTAAAAAATTAATTTATATTTGAATGTATTTATTTGATCAAAAATACAGTAAACACATTACAATTTAAGATAAGTGTTTTCTATTTTATTCATTTTAAAATGTAATTTATTCCTGTGATGGCAAAGCTGTCATTACTCCTGTCTTCAGTCACATGATCTGGTGATTTAGTGCTTAAAATACATGTATTATTATTATAATCAATGTCAGGATTCTTTGATCTTTAAAAAAAAAAGAGCATTTATGTGAAATAGAAATCTTTTGTAACATGACAAATATCTTTGTCACATTTGATCAATTTAATGTGTCCTTCCTGAATAAAGGTATTACTTTCTATAAAAGAAAAAAACAACTCTTAATGAAAGGTAGTGTGTCTGTTAATTCATTTGCAGAGACAGCTGAAACTGTAAGGCTGCCCTCTAGTGGACCTACTGTACATGGACAACTTGATGCAATACGGTAAGATGGGTCTTGTATAATTATTATATTTGATACAAACCTGCAGCACTAGTCTTCTTATAGGGATTTGTATATATAGGGTATCAGAAATGTACCAAAATATGGTGATTAAAAAGTAAATGCACAATTGAACTGAAATAATACAGTGCTCAAGAAATTATAACTAGCACAGAAGGACATAAAAACCATGTAATGGTGACATGTCAGTTAAATTGACACTTCATAATTCTAGTAATGTACTTACTGAGGCTCTCTGACTTAAACCAGACTGTTCCCTTCAGTGGAGGGAAGGTCAAAGGTCATGTCCACATCATTAGAGTGAACAGCGTCCCCATTAGAGGACGCTTTTGCGGCCTGCGGCTCTGCTTCCTTCCCCTTCTCACTCTACAGTTCACAGAGTTATGGGTAAACAAAACAAATTATTGAGGGGTTGGGATGCAAATTATGAAATGAGGTTATGAAGGCATAAAAAACACTCACACTAAAAAAACAGGGAATGCCAGGAGAAGGGATGAAGCTGTCTTAATATTTATTATTATTACTTAAATATTTCCAAGTAAGAGTGCTGATCTGTCTTCCGTACAGTATATGACATTGTTACATTTTAGGGGATTTGGTGAATCTCTTTGAGTCATGAAAAAGTTTAATCTGAGACCAGTTCCATGATTGTATAAAGGCTTATTAACTTGGTACTTTATTTTGATGGTCCACTTTAAACATTCTACTAACTATAATTAGAGAAAGTTGACATGTACTTGCAAAGTTACTTATATTCAGTAGAATGTCTGTTGGAGGAGCATCACAATAAAGAGTTAGCAGATATAAAGCAGTCCGTCTACTAATACTCTAACGAGAGTAAGTTGGCACGGAGTTGCAAAGTTACTTAGAGTATTAGACTGTCTGCTTTATATCTGCTAACTCTTTATTGTGATGCTCCTCCAACAGACATTCTACTGAATATAAGTAACTTTGCAAGTACATGTCAACTTATTCTTAACCTGAACCCTGACCTAACAGTGAGTCTACTAATACTCTAATGAGAGGTAGTTGCAAAGTTACTTATAGTTAGTAGAATGTCTAAAGTGGACCATCGAAATAAAGTGTAACCATTCACTTTTTTCTGCTGGAAATAGTTCTTAGATCAGCACTCCTAAACGATTCCTGAATGTGAACACATGAAAGCAGCACTCAGCCAGCAGTTTTAGGTTATGTGTGATAAAAACAGACACCGAAGCAGAAAATTACTGCATGGAAAAATAGTTAGCACTAAGAAAGGGAGCACTAGAAAGTGTAGTGATCTTGAAAATTACTGAAAATATGTTCAGTAGAGAGAGAAGATGAAGGAGAGCAAGATGCCCAGATGCTTTTTTTATCACCCAGTAGATCCTGTGCTGTACTTTTATTTCATTTTTTACATATATCAAATCATCTTTATTCATTGATTATGTAAATTTCTATGTAATTCGTTAGCACTTATATTAATGCAAGCGATACCTTTTATAGGCTTCATTTTGTGTTGTGATGACTGAATTAATTCAGATTTAATGAGGTAAGTTTTCATAAAGCTGCAAATATCTTTTAATTAAGGAGTAGTTCATCATTTCCTCACTGTTATATCATATGATTTTCTTTCTTTGGAACACACAAGGAGTAATTCTGCGTGTGTTTGGCTGCTTTTGAAGCCCAACAGGCCCCATTCATTTTCATTAAATGGAGTAGAGCAGCCAGAACATTCGGATAAATGTCTCCTTTTGTGTTCCACAGAAGACAGAAAGTCATGCAGGTTTGGAAAAACGTGAGGTAAGTAAATGATGACAGAATGTTACATTTTGGATGAAATAAACATTTAAATAGATAATGGACCATTGGGATAATAAATAACAGTTGCTCTGGATTAGGTGCTTTTGCAACCTTGCATTCTGTATTTAAACAAATAGTCCAATTAAAAACAGTAGATCTAAAGGGCAACTCAAAGAAGTTGGCAAAAATCTGTGCAAAAGAAGTACATTGAAGTCTGCCAAACAGGAGGAAGCATGCTGGTCATAGCAAGATTTAACATGAAGGAGATTTTCAACTGAGTAGTGCAGATAAAAGTCAAACTGCATCATGAAACATTGTCTTATGCATTGTAATATTTTTGTGAATTAATTCTACATCTATATTACAAATAATTCAACACATTATTGCACATTTGTGACTCCTTTGAGACTTGTGGTGTTTTGCTTAATAAAGTCAAGAACATACCCTTCTCTGTCCACCCCGAGGAACATGTCCAATGTTCTCCAGAGATCCAACCTTTGACTGGGCTTTGAAATCCAACTTCTCAGATTTGATCTCCACATTTCCACCACCTAAAATACAGATAAAAGTGTAAAACATCTGTAGAAATGTTGAAAAAAAAAAAATAATGCTATCAGTCAAATTGAAATTAAAAAGAAATTATATTATTTTATAGTATTCTATACAGTGATAAAAGTTATGTCGATTGGCATTGCATTATAAATATACATTATCCTTATGAAAATACCCAAGATGGTGTGTAAATTCTCTTTGTTTAATAAGTCAAAATGTCTCTATCTGCATTTTATTCTGCTACGATATCTTTGTCCACATTATGGATTGCCTGGATCGTCCTATATTTTATTCCTCTTATGGGTCTCACTTGTGGACTTTCTGCGCGAGGGCACCCTCCAATGTCGAGTATGATTGACACATAATTACATGTGAGAGTTTAGCGCTCCATAATGCTCACATCGTCCTATTTTGGGTAAAAATAGAAAAAAATACTGCTCTCTAAAGATATTTGAAGAAAACATACAATAATCCATACGTCTTTATCTAAATGAGCAGTTTTGGACTAAAAGCCCAGAGGGATGTAAAACACAGAAAGGCATCAGCAGTTTACAGCTGAAATATGTTTAATTTGAAATATTGTGACACCCGTAATTAACACTATCATGATAGTATTTTTTAAATATCACAGTTATCGTCAATATCGCGACACCCCTAATCTGACTGAAATCTTACCCGGTTTGTGACGAATGTTGTCCTTGGAGCCGCACTTTGCTTGGACGTTGCTTAGGTCAATCTTTTTGTGCACTATCTGAACCTGAAGCATGAGGAACAGATAAGAGTCAGTCATCAACCAGAGCAATTTAGGAGGGAATGAACCGCATGCTCAGGCACCTGAGGAGCTGATGATATGGAGGAGGAAAATAGCCATTAATCACAACAGCAGGGTTCATGGGACAGAGAAGAAACCTTGCTTCCGCTGATAGGCCACCACAAAATGTGGTGATTACTATCTATCTGAATACGTCATATAGGGCATTTACACTTGGTCTTTTCATGATCAGATGTAAAAATTTGTAAATACCTTCTCAAATAAGAATCAAGACATAAAAAAATTCCCCTCTGTCCCAGATGCTGAGTCAGAAAAGAGATTCACTCTATGTATGCATTACTCATACAGTTACAGAGGGAAGAGAACGTAATGCAAAAACATGTTATATCTGATTGAAGACAAAATTCAGAAATCTGAAGGCAATACCAGTGCTTGTAAGGCAAGAAAACAACATTTTTGGTAAAATGATCCTGAGAGGGAAAAAAAGAAAAAGTAGCACACCCAAGGATGAACTGATTTAGTCTGAATAGTCGTTAAGTCAAAAAGAATTGCAAAAAAGTGTGAGTAGAAATGAGGGATTTGAATATGCTTTGCAAGCACTGTAATAAAGCACATGCTCAGATTCAAGCAGTCAAGTGAAGATCCATATCCCTTGGACTACCTGAGACCCCTAACAATCTTAACCATGCATGCAAACTGCAAACAACGTCTGCAATGCAGCAACACTAGTCAGCAATCCAGGTGCATCACATGAAGGAACTAAATGCATTGCCTGTGAAGGAATGCTGCAGGCCCTGAACTGGCTAAACCTTCATGAAACTCTGGCTTCTAAAAGCACAGCTCATAGCTAAAGCCATCAGAGTCTCTTCACATTGTAATGGTTTATTTTAGTAGTGACCTTTTACAGACATGATCAAAACAAGGGCTTAAGATATATATATATATATGTATGTATACATATATGTCTAGGCTTGGTAGTACATTTTTCAAATAGTCTTTTGTATAATCTATTAATCTAATTTATTCTAACAGTTTAAAAATAGAAACAATTAACACTGTCTTTTTGACTGTGTGAGTGTTTGGAAGATAATACTTGACTTGTTGATGGAGAGCTACTTAAAAGCTTTGACTGGGTAATGGGTATTTGTGTCAGGGTTTCATTAGTTACAAGAGGTGAATATTGACATTGAGTGTGCAGAACTGTCTTTGAGAGATTAGCATACTTTAAACTGTTAGAAATATTCAGCAGTCATTGTCAAAGCTTGAGGTGTTTAAATCGCTAATTTTTGATCATTTCAAAACAGATCAAGTAGAATAATGGAATAATGGAGCGATACCCTGAGGGAGCTGTTCAAATTTACAAATCATTTTACAGGATATATATGCCAATATAATGCCATATTTGTTTTTTCTTCTCTTTAACATTTTCTACATTATTTTACAACTATATCTAGTGTTACCGGCTTCTAACTACACTATTTGTCTGAGCGAGTTCTAACCCTACCAGTTTCCTCACATTACCACCTCCAGGAATATGCTTGATATTGTCTTTGGATCCGCATCTAGACTGAACATTAGACAAGTCGATCTTCTTATGAACAATATCCACCTGGAAAAGTCAAGTCAACCTTTATTTTTATAGTACATTTAAAAACAACAGAAGTTGACCCAAAGTGCTTTACAGATCAAGCAAGAATAAATAAACACATTTAAATACAACATCATACATTCTATCAGCTTCAAAAACCCATTTCATGATCTATTCAAAAGCCAAAGAAAACAGATATGGTTTTAAAGAAGACTTTAAAATGGCTAACGATGAAGATGACTTCACATGGAAAGGAAGACTATTCCATAATTCCGGACCCTTCACCGAAAAGGCCCGGTCACCCTTAGATTTATAACGGCAACAAGGAACCGTCAATAGCAGTTGGTCAGAAGACCCGAGTGCTCTAGTTGGGGAGTTATGAAGTAAAAGGTCACTAATATATTTGGGTGCGAGGCCAAATAGTGCCTTGTAAACAAAAGTCAAAATTTTAAAATCCACCCTGAATTTCACCGGGAGCCAGTGTAGAGATACCAAAACTGGGGAAATATGATCCCTTTTTCTTAATCCTGACGGGATAATGCAGTTTGGGGCAGACCACTATACAATGAATTGCAATAGTCTAACCTAGATTAAATAAATGAGTGGATCACAATTTCCAAAGTCAGTATGGGAAAGGAAAATTTTTATTTTAGCAATTGATCTCAGATGGTAAAAACTACTCTTTACAACAGCACTGATCTGGGGCCGTATTCACAAAGAATTTTATCTTACCACTAGGAGTACTCTTAAATCGCACTAAAATATTTTAGCTAGGAGTTTTCTCTTAAAAGTTATTCACAACGCCTTTCAGACCTACTCTTAGTAAAGAAAAATGACAACTCCTAAACTAAGAGTGAGTCTTCATTGCTATGGATGACGTCAATTCTCATGCACGAGCTTCCTCGCAATGATCACGGTGATTGGTTGTTAGATGACAGGGCCATCATGCGGAACATAACACAGACGCAACAAATCATGGAATTACGACATCTAAATATGTCTGTGTCCTACACAAAATAATAATAGTAATGTCATCGAAATGCATATATAATGACATGTTTGTGCAGGCCCCAGTGAAGTGTAATTCTAAAAAGGCAGAGAGAGAGAAAAGTTGTGAATTCAATTAAATTAAATTAAGGTAGCCTAATACCCTAATGAAAACCGCCACTAGCCTAATAATGAAAAACGACACTTGCATTAACACTTGCTTGGTTAATTGACATAGTATGGAAGCTTGTTTCCGCCACTGAATAAAAAAATTAAAAAATAATTGCGACTTTTTATCTCACAATTGCGAGATATGAAGTCAGAATTGTGAGAAATAAAGTCGCAATTGTGAGATAAAAAGTCGCAATTACCTTTTTTTATTTTTCATTCTGTGGCGGAAACAAGCTTCCATAGCCTAAATAGACTACTTAAAGCAAGGAAATGTTGCTCCTATTGAAGTAATGTAATAGTTGAAAGATGGTGGATTATGAACTCGCCAAAACGGAAAAGAAAGCCCAACTGGACGCAGGACCAGCCCAGTTGGTGTTAGAAAAAAAAAAACATAATAAAAGGGAAATTCGGCACTGGGATATCAAGCAAAACTAAGCGTGAGATGGGAGAGGATTTGTTTGCAGATCAATGCAGCATTCCCGCTTGTGTCGTGGACCCCGAACGACTGCGAGAGCCGGTGGTATGCGCTACAATCCTTTGTGAATAGGTCTTAGTGAGTTAGGAGTCCTCTCGACTTCTTTTAAGCTGTCCCAGACTTAGGTGCTACTTTTAGCGCTAAAATGCTTCGTGAATTACTCTTAGTGAAAAAAATCAGGAGTCCTAAAGTTAGGAGTGACACGCCCATTATTTTGAGGAGTTGCTCCTAAATTCGCCAGTTAGGAGCTACTTTTAGCCTTAAAATTCTTTGTGAATACGGCCCCTGCTTATTGAAAAGTAGAGATGAGTCAAAAATCACCTCAAGGTTCCTCACATGATCTTGTACATTCAACGATAACGGGCCTAGCTGTCCAGGTAAATGGGACGAGGAGGAACCTAAGATCAAGACTTCAGTTTTGCTCTCATTAAATTGTAAAAAATTATTAGCCAGCCAATGTTTGATATCTTTAAAACAATGTAAGGCATTCTCAGATGAGCAATTTTTGTCTACCGTAAAACTTCAAATAATAGCCGAGTCCCAAATAGACGCCTGTCTCTTTTACACGCCTGGTGTGGCTGCAGGTTTGGGTAAATAAAGGCCGGTCTCAAATAGAGGCCGGGTCTGTTTTTTAGTTTCGGGTTGTATTTAATCCTCTAAAACCGTCAGATCGTCCGCTTTTTCGCGGCCGCCAAAGCAATTTTTTGTCCCTCCAAAGCTTTTTTTGATCGATGAGTGATGTAGAATAGAATGACTGCTGCGCTTGACAGGGCGCGTTACGAGCAGAGAGAGAGAGAGAGAGAGAGAGAGAGAGAGAGAGAGAGAGCGCGCCCCGGCCGCGCGCGCGCACTCTCACATCTTCAAACAACACGAGCGCTGTCTTGCTCTCTCTCCCTCGCGCATATTAATCAAAATCAATTGACGACGCGACAGTAAAAGGTTGGAAGACCGCAGTTTAACGTGGAGCATTTGGAGATTTTTATAGATTAGAGACATACACTCAATGACCAACATCTCAACACTAAATTATAAAGGCCTGACTCATATAGACGCCTGTCTCAAATACAAGCCGGTGCAATTCGACGGTTTGGGAAAATAAAAGCCCGGGCTACTATTTGAAGTTTTACGGTATACTCACTGGGAAATAAAATTGGGAATCATCGGCATAACAGTGATAAAATATGCTGTATTTCTGAAAGATAAGGCTCAGGGGAAGCATATACAATGAAAGAAACAGGGGTCCTAAAATTGTGACCCTTGAGGGACACCACATAGTAGCTGAGCCGATGTAGAAGTAAAGTTGCCTAAATTTACAGAGAATGTCCTTTCTTTTAGATAGGATGAAAACTACTGGAGGGTTGTCCCCTGGTTGCCCACCATACATTCTAAACGATTTAAAAGAATATTATGGTCGATTGTAACGAACGCGGAACTGAGATCTAATAAAACTAGGAAAACAGGCGAACCTGAGTCCATGGAGAGTAAAATATCATTTGTGAACTTCAATAATGCAGATTCAGTGCTGTGCAAACATCTAAAACCAGACTGAAATGTATCCAAAATGTTAAATCTATTTAGATAGGACAGTTTTCTTCTCTGTTGATGTTCTTTCAATTTACAACCAACTTTCCCCAACATGGATAAGCCTTATTATTGGATTTTCTGTCAAGTATCTTCCAGAATCCAAATATACATTAAACATCTCCACTCAAATATCTATGATGATTGGCCTACTTCCACTTGTCTTTTAATTCCACACTAAATGCGTCCCAACCAGCTGGTTTTGTTTTACCTTCCAGACGTTTGATTTTAACAGTTGAAAAACATGTCAAACATGCATGACAGAATTACCTTCCCGCCTCCAGGTTGGTGTTTGATGTTCTCAGTGGAGCCGATCTTGGACTTGATGTTCTTCAGGTCAGGCATAGGTGCAACAGGAGCGATCGGGGCGCGAGATCTCAATGAACCAGGTGATTTGGGAGGGGTGCGTACCACCGCTACTTTCTTCACCTGCTGTCCGGGGGTGGAGGACCGACTGGCCGGGCTGCTGCAACCACTACGGTCTGGGGTTTTAGGTGAGTCAGCTGACGGTGAAAAACAACAAGACCAAAATATTTTCTTCTGTTTTTGCTCTTCTGATTTTTTTTTACTCTGTAGTTAAAGCTGCAGTCCGGCGGTTTTCCTCTTTGTCGCCATCTCTGTTCGAAATCTGCAATTGCAGTCATTCGCGGAATTATCAACTTTACGTGAGTTGTACTTCAACACCCTCGAGCGCCACAGTGCGGATGAACACAGTGTTTGAGGAGACTGCGAGGCTGTCACCGCGCCGGTGTGGATACTGTCATTCAGAATCACAGATTATTCTTTTTGGAAGTATGACCAACATAAGAATTTTCACCGGAAAATGTCATCTGAACTAGTAAGAAACATCCACTTTTGTTCTGGTTCTGACATTGCAGTAAATCGCGCTGATTAAATCTAACAATCGCTTATCATATCACGCAAAACCGTGAAAATTATACTTTGTTCTCGAATTGTTAATGTTAACAACGTCATTATTGCGTGACTACATGTAATGCCCTTCCGATATTATCCTTGTTTTCGCATGGGTCCAGTTGCAGTCTCTTTTTTTCTGTAGCCACTCCGAAGTCCGAACAAAGTCTTTTGCATTTTACAACGGGTGAATCTCTAGTTGTCACTGGTGATTGTCGTTTGAACCTTTCTGGATCCGCCATCAAATTGATAAGTTTAATTTTATCAAGTGCTGTGAGAAAAGGCTATAAATCTCCACCTCCAGCATCCTCACTCGCAATATAGCTTATACTAGTCGAGACTCCTTCTTTATGTGTACAGATGTGACGTAATGACACAAAGACATGCTCGAATCTCCCGCGGAAATCCACCAGTACCACTGGAATTAAAAACATAATTACAAGCTTACCGCTTTAATCGAGCTCAGGCAAGCAGAGAGTTTTGAACACTGGCTGGTTATGTATTTTCTCAAATATGTATTTTGGATCATTTTAACCCCAAAAAAGCTACGGACTGCAGCTTTAATTAACCTAAAGGAAAAGTTTTCACCTTTCAGCTTTTCTTTGGCATGTTAATATGTAACAGCTTTCATTAAGTTTAGTGGAGTTTTATTATTTCAGCAGTGCAGATTTTTGGCAGGACCAACAGTATTTTACAGTAAAACTTTTGATTGGCTTTTTTACCTCTTTCAATGGACCCTGGTCCTGTCCTTCGCTGCTCCATCCGTGAAGCAGCTGTATTTCACAAACCAAAGTGGTACAAATCAGTCACATGAATGCTCTATAAATAGCGAATCATTCTAGTAGGAAAATATTCTGTACTTACTGAACACTAGTTAAAGGGTTAGTTCTGTGATCATTTACTCTCACTTACATTTTTCCAAATATTTTGAAGAATGTTGGTAACCAGACAGTTGATGTAGCAGTTGAATTCCATAGTAGGAAAAAAAATACTATGGAAATGGCTACCGTCAACTGTCTGGTTACCAACATTCTTTTAAATATATATTTTTTGTGTTCAACAGAAGAAAGAAACTCATACAGGTTTGAAAAAACATAAGGGTGAGTAAATGATGACATAATTTCCCTTAAGTGGTGCACAGTGAAATGACAGGAAGGTGAGCTGACTTTTGCAGTTTGCCATGCAGTGAATACACTGAACCACATATACTTGCTTATGAATTTATAATTAGTGCAATTTTGTTTGCATACAGCGATACTGAATGTGGATTGGGCTTATGCCATGGGAGAATGCATTAAAAAAGCTAAATTTGTTATAAATTGTGAAGACTACATTGCCTGAAATTGCTTGGCTCACATAATAATTTTTTTTTGTTTCCCTCTCAAACTGTCAGAAAGGGGAATTAAATGTTGAGTCACCAAGTATCCTTCCTTTTCATGGTACTAAATAAAGATTATTGTGGGGACCTTGAAAAATGCATCTAAATATCACTTACCAGGCATTTTGATGCCAACTCCTTGGGGTTTGGCACCCACTGTCTTCATCTTGGCATCTCCAGCCTAAATATGGACAATTAAAGCAAGAATCGGCTAATAGTAAATCTCTTACTTTTTATATCACAATTCAAATGCAATACACCAAAACATGACAGTAAAATACATTTATTAACTTCTCCTACTG
The DNA here is from genome assembly GCA_030578255.1 of Tiaroga cobitis. Taxonomy (NCBI): domain Eukaryota; kingdom Metazoa; phylum Chordata; class Actinopteri; order Cypriniformes; family Leuciscidae; genus Tiaroga; species Tiaroga cobitis. Next base: position 18,294,650 of record CM060593.1, on the reverse strand, counting down.
CTCTGGTAATAAGGATGTTGACGTTGTGAAAGTGTCTCAGGTGCTGTAAATTGAACCGGCTTGTGTTCTTGGACCTTAATGTTGTAAAATGTACATGAACAACCCTACTGACATAGGCTTTTTCTTGCAGAATAAAAGCTCTTGGCCGATGGTTAGGGATGGGCGGAAGTACTCACCGTGGCCCTGAACTCTCTTGCTCCTGAACTGTTGGGTGTTTTTACAGAGTTTGCGGAGCCTTGACTGCTAAAGCGACATGGTGGAGTTGAGGAGGCTGAGGGCTTTTTGCTAGGGATGCCGGAGACTGAAGACCCTCTTTGGGGGGAAGAAGTGGGTCTAGCTTTTGCATGCAGGGTTGTGGTGGGTATCTTATGTTTTTTGTTTGAGAGTGTGATGGAGATAAAAGTAAAACAAGGGTAAAAAGCATTCAGTAAATTAACTTTAAAAAAAAATCTAAAATGCATTTAAAAATAAAACAAAAATACCAAATAAAATGATCAACTAAAATTGAAGATGATTTAGTTTTTTAGAAATTTAAAGGAAATTAAGTGTAAATACAAATTAACTTATGAAATATTGACTCCTCTCAGTAGTGGTGTATTTTAACTAATCTGGCTACAGACTTTGAGCTGTTTTTCCGAAGAACCATAATATCACCCGTGATAACTGTACCTTTTTTTCAAGAGTTGCCCCAACTCCAGCCTTGGCTGTAAGAAAGGAAGGAACAGTAAGAGCAAGCTCATACATTTATGGTTTTAGTTGCCTGAAATCAAGACTTACATTTATCAAGATGTCGTTCTACTTGATTCAAAGAAGGAAAGTTGTTGTTGATGTGTTTTTACATCAGTACTCAATGTGATATATCAGACGTGATGTTGAGAGTCCTGTTCCCAGAAGCACAGATTCCTGTGTTTCAGTTTTTATGTTTGTTTATGATAAACATTCAGAAACAAACATGTATTACAAAATAAAAATTATGCCATTGTTTATTCACCCTCATGTTGGTTCCCAACCTGAAAAAGTTTAGTTCTTCTGTAAAACACGGAAGTATATTCCAAGTTTTCTGAAGCCATTCTAGAGCTTTCTAGGAACAGACCAAACTATAATTCAAATCTCCCATTATTGGTGGATTTTTTTTATCAGAGGTCATGGGGGAATTTTTTTAGTGATCTCTGATTCATATTTTAAATTAACTGATGAATCCAGGTCACACAAAAAAAAATTTAATGATTCGTTCATAATGTGAATTTGTCTGGTTCTTTATTTCAGCTCTCATAATTATCTGTTTGCTATGCTAAATAGTCCATTGGAGATGTGAAGACATTCCTTGACACAGTCACATGGGTTTGGTATAACAGGAGGGTGAGGAAAATTATGACAAAATTACAAGGACCTTTTTGGGCATATATTGATTTGTACAGGACCTTGTTTTATTATTACAAAATGCAAATAATTAAGAATGTTTTAACCTCGTACAGGGAAACAAACAGTAGATTTTCTTTTCCTGGAGTAAATTGCGGTGCTTGCAAGGCAGCCAAAACAGTAGTGTTAAAGTTTTAGCTTAGGATTTAAGCTATGAAGCTGTCTAAATAAAATGCACAATCAGAGCTGTCATTGTTGTTGACATGATAATGAATGCACATCTCATTTTCTTTTGCATTTGCACAACAAAAATCAACACATAAATTGACACCTTCTCCACAGTTGCTCAAGCTGATTAAATAACCATAGGTAAAAGAAATCCCATTATAATTCAGTATATACGTTTATGCACGACAGAAGATCAGTTGCAATTCAGAATGCAAATATTACAATGTCATAATAATATATATTTTTTTAATTATTATTATTTTGTCCATTTTGTATTTCTTTATTAAAGGGTTAGTTCACCCAAAAATGAAAATTAAGTCATTAATTACTCACCCCCATGCTGTACCAACCCCGTAAGACCTTCGTTCGTCTTCGAAACACAAATGAAGATATTTATGATTAAATGTGACAGCTGGATCACTCCTCCATAGGCTCCCTAAGGGAATGAATCCTGATGGCCCAGAAAGTCAATGAAGAAAATGTTTAAATATTCCATGTCACAACAGTGGCTCAACTATAAGTTTATCAAGCGACGAGAATACTTTTTGTGCGGAAATAAAACAAAAATAACGACTTTATTCGACTATTCCTTTTCTTCCTTGTAGGCCTGAAACGAGACTTCAAGAGATTTCCACGACGCATGCGCGAGAATTGCGATCTCCTTCAACTACTTCAGTTAAGTTCTCGCGCGTGCGTGTAAATGCGTGCGTGGAAATCTCTTGAAGTCTCGTTTCAGGCCGACAAGGAAGAAAAGGAATAGTGGAATAAAGTCGTTATTTTTGTTTGTTTTTCCGCACAAAAAGTATTCTCGTCGCTTGATAAACTTATAGTTGAGCCACTGTTGTGACATGGAATATTTAAACATTTTCTTCATTGACTTTCTGGGCCGTCAGGATTCATTCCCTTAGGCAGCCTATGGAGGAGTGATCCAGCTGTCACATTTAATCAAAAATATCTTCATTTGTGTTCCGAAGACAAACAAAGGTCTTACGGGGTTGGTACAGCATGGGGGTGAGTAATTAATGACTTAATTTTCATTTTTGGGTGAACTAACCCTTTAATCTCTTACATTTTATTTAAGCATTTACTTGTTTATTTATTGGTTTAGTTCTAAATTTACAACGTTTTTAAAAAAGGTAGATGGCTAAAATAAAGACAGAAATTGTGGAGAAGAAGTGCAGAATGATTCATGAATATCAAAATAGTGTTGCCTTGCATGCACCAAACTTAGATTGCTGAGCGCCAAAAGATTGCCTTAAGATGGTTTGCAACAATAAATGTTTCACATTTTTGAGCTTGTCTGATCTTTTTCTAGGAGATATCCACACAGCTGTGGGAGACATTTAGAGGACGTTTGTCTTGAACCCAGCAGCAAATGCTGACCTTCTCCTTTCAGTATGTGTCATAGTCAACCCCATCAGCATGGGCCTCTGGGTCCAATTGGTTGTTTAATAAAATGGACATCTTGGAAAGGAGTAGGCCCACAAAGGTAATGCACAGTTCTGTGAGTGATACATTCAACACACACCATGCACAGGTGACATGCAATACAGAGGGACAGGTGAAACCTATGCCAGCAATAACAGTCAATCAATGCAGTTAGTCACAGACAAAAGCGGAATAACACTGACCATACACAGAGAGGGAATGAGAAGAGATAGACACAGGGCACAAAGGATCAAGAGAGAGAGAGAGAGATTTTGTGGCTACAAGCAGCCCATTTCTACAACCGAACACGTTCTTTTTGTTGTGTGCGCTTATAAGAAAGGGTGCTGCGTAGTACTAATCTACTATAAAAAGAAAAGGAAAGGAGAAATAAAAAGATTTGTGTGGGGTTTTGAGGAACAGAACGGAAAACAGACCTTTGGATGGGACACTTGCTTTTCTGGCCGGAGCAGCATCTTTAGAGGGGGTTTTCTGAAGTTTAGGAGCAGATTTGGGGGAAGGAGTGGCAGTGGCTGTAGTGACGGGTTTCTTCGTTTTTTTGGCAGGAGCTTCTTTGACAGGATCTGCTTTGCTTGGTGCTTTTGTGGGCAATACTTGGGCACTGGGCTTAACAGCATCTTCAGTTTTGGCAGCATCAGGTTTAGGTTTGGCAATAGATTCTGGTGAGGCAACAGACTGGACCATATCAATGCGATCATTATTGCTCGTCTCCAAGTATTTCTCCTGCTTGATCTCTTTTACTTCTTTAGGTTCTCTATGTTCCTCTGCCTTAGGCTCCATCTTGGGTACAGCATCTTCTTGGGAAACAGGAGGAACAGTGGTCTCATCTTCTTCATGTTCTGGTTCTGGCAACTCTACTTCCTCTTCTTCTTCCCGAGGATCCGTTTGGAAGTCTGTAAGAGATGATTCCTCTTGGGTAGGGTCGGCGGCAGCACTGGGAGAAAGAGGTGAGCCTGGATCCGCCCTGCATGAGTCTGGGCTCTTGCTTTCCGGTGGCGTTTTGTCAGAGCTGCACTCCCAGCCCACAGGACCACTCTGATGATTGGGATCCTGAGGTTCTGTGTAGTCAAACGATAGGCCACGTTTTTTAGCTTCCTCTGGGGTCATGGGGAGATGAGAAGGGATTTCATGTTCACTGTAGTCTTTCTGGGTTGTCAAGTCTGGGGTCACAGAACTGTGCACCAAGGAAACTCCTGTTTCTTCCTCTTCTTTGTCACTAACTTCCTCTTTGTCCTCTTCTTTATCCTCTTTCATGTTGATAGCACTTATAGGTGCTTCTTCCACACCAGAAGAACCAGAAAATCTCTCAGACTTTTCTTTTTCATTCTCTTCTTTCTCCTCCTCCTCAGATCCACTGGGACTATGATGGTCGGAGATCTTATCCGATGGACTCCTTATCACCTGACTGTCAAAGCCTGTGATTCCTGAACCCAAACCATCAGCAAGGGTTGTTGGCAATGGATGTGGGGACATTGGTGATTCCCATGGACTGACAGAGCTCTCTCTTTCCCCATTCTCCTGCTCTCCATCCCCATCCACTGAGGCCGCACTGCTCCGGCCACTCTCTGGCGGACTTCCGGGTGTTAACTCTTCTGATGACATGAGGGCAGAATGATAGGAACAGCCACAGACAACACTGCAGAATTAGCAACACTCAACCACCCTCTCTCTTACAGTCAACATTAGAAGCAGAAAAAAGAAAAGGAATCAAAGAACTGAAAGGAACTAAAAGCACAGAACCACGTAAGGAGCCCGAACACAACACAAAAGACAAGTTTCTGTTTTCATGACAAAAGTTAAACAGTCCAAAAATCTGTTTTTACACACTAAGCTTTGAGTTAAAGGCACTTTTACACAATGCTTGCTAATCTAAATTAACAAGCAGTAGGGTGCAACATGGATTGTACCAAAAAAATGGGTAACTATATAGTTGGCAAAATGAGGGGTCAATTAGGTTGAAGGGGTTATGGGATCAGTTCCTATAAAAGTGCCTCTTCACTCACTCAATCACAACAAAAACAATCAAAACCAAAAGCATAAATATCGCCTGGCCAATCAGACCACAATATTCACAATGACCCACAACATCTCTGTGAGCTTCAGTGTGTAAAGCATTGATGACTGGTAGCAAAATGGCCAATGAAGCAATGAATTAGTGAATTGTCGAGTATCATTTAATACACTGATGGAATGGAAACTTTTGCATCTGATCTGAGCAGTAGAAAGCATTGTGCTGTGAATGCATTTAAATAACTTTTAATGCATTCAATTATAGCTGTATTTGAAAGCCTCGTTATTTTCAGACTTTTCATTTTCTCAGATACAGTGTTGCAATATAGGGCCAATATAAACAGATTTATTTAGAAAGAATATAGAAGTGGTTCCCATTTAGATCTCATATGCAGTGAAAGAATGAATCTGTGGTGGTCATGAGCACATTGTTTGCATGTAAATCCACTGAACTCTTTTACACAGCAGGTGGATAAGGGGGTGGAGAGCCCACCATACCTTCTCCAGCTCTTGCTGTCCCTCCTGAACAGTCAAAATTGTGAAATCACATGGAAGCAAGTTAAAAGAACAGATGAGATATGAAGAACATTAACAGCGAAACTGGGATTTTTTTTCCCAGTTTGGTAGGTTTCCTATTACAAGAAATTCGACAAATATATTGTCTTTTAAACATGCTGAATGGTGAATTGAAGTGGCTGGCAGACAAGCACAATGCTTATCAACCTATAAATCACAGGAAACAAACCAAAATGTTTTCATTCATTTAACCCTTCCCCTATAACTTTAAGTAAAATTAGTCTATCATATAAAATAAATAAATGGGGAAGAGTCTACATTATGTATGACTTGATAGACATTTGATCTCTCTGGCAGTTCATATGAAGCATGTTAAGTGAACTTTGTAGCAATTAAAGTTGCAGACCCATTTCAGCAGTACTGCAAACATCAGCAACATGTTCTCTAGCATGACATATTCAGCTGATGGCTAATGGTAGTCTAATCCATTTACATCACTCCCAATTTCATAGAACCATAGCATACAACATACGTGACGCTATCTTAATGCCTTTGTCTCAACTAGACAGCTATTTCTCTGACAAGATTGATGTGTTTGTGGCCTTGGGAGATAAATGATAAAAGAAGTCCATTTACTCAGACCTTGAACTTTTGTGAGGTAATAATGCCCTATGTAATGGCAGAAGAAGGCCTTATTGTTTTTCTTGAGACCATTTGGCCAAATGGTATTTTTCTGTAATTTTAACTTTAAAGTCAAATATTGCAATTAAGGAAATTTAAAGCAAATATAGTGTTCTATGAAATGCACATATTATGTCTCTCTTTTGTGAGAAGTACTGTTATGTGAGTCTTCCAAATAAACTCAGATGTGTGAAGAACATGTGAACACATCTGTATCGTGAAGTACAGTGCTCTGATTTCACTTCTTCTTTTTTTTTTATATTCACAATTTTAAATATGTTTGGCTGTTACAAGTTTGGTGCCTTAAAACAGCAAACGACAGTGAAGTGTTTACGACAGAAATATATTAGCACTTCCAAATGTATATTAACAACAATAATTAGAGCTAAAATTACTTGTGGTTTAATAATTATTATTATTATTATTATTATTGTGATCATTACATCCTATATCATGCCCAGGTCATGTCATCAGACAGGTACATGCATCTAAGCCATTAGCGGCTTGAGCGCTTTTCTTATTTACTCATTTAACAAATGGATGTTCTGGGCACTACTATTTAGTGTAGTACTCGCCCTGCCCAGAACTGACATTATTCTCTTATGCAAAAAGGAAGGGTGAAGTAGACCTGCCTAATTGCTCTTTGACAAATATTATGGGCTTTTACTGGCCTTGAATCCTTTAAAGAGTTAGCTGTTGCTTGGGAACATTACTTCCTGTTGCAGCTGCATTTTACAGCCTTGAAGGCATGCAATTAGCTTTCAGTGATTTTTTTCTTTTCAGTGCTGCTTTACATCAGCAAAAAATCAACTCAACTAAGTTTCCAAAAAGCTTCTAAAAGCATGGCAAGGTCATTCCTGAGAGGATCCAGATTTATTGCTGGTCCAAAAAGTCAATGGAATTGTCACTGTTCTGTTGGCAATGTTAATAAGCACTGGTTCTTGGAAAAGCAAAAGCAAGGCATGAATTCTTATGTTAGTGTCAAGGTTCCCACTGTTTTTCCATTACTTTTCCTGTTGTTCATTATGATTACATATGATGTTCGTCAGACGCATGTCAGTCTTTAAAAAGACAACAAAAAAATGGCCTGAGATTTGAATGTGGCTCAACGGAGGATTTAGCTCTCTGTATTTTTACTATATCTAATTTCTATGACGTTTGAAGTTTTATTACATTTCCATACCACTTTCAAGCATAGAAATAACTTTCAAATTCTCAGATTTTTCCCAGGGTTTCCATGACTGTGAGAACCTTATGATGTGCAATTGGGAGAATTGTAAGAGAGAGAAAAAACTTTCATGTTATGCATTAAAAATAAGAACTGCATAACTGCCTGTATATCATCCCTGGCCCTCCATCAGAAATAAAAGCATAGTGAATGGGGAAAAGCAGTAGGTGTGGATGATAAAATGGCTACATTTGTATCTAGCACTCTCATTTGTCAACTGTTGATGGGGAAATATGAGAGGCTGGCTTTCATCACCAAAAAAAAAAACCCATTTATGTGCCAGTTATTAATTTAATTTAATAATTTCAATAACAATTATGCAGAATTTTTATTTTTTGATTAGTACAATATAGTAGTATTTTCTTGGGAAATCAAAAGTGAATGGTTAAATCAGTAGTGGCATAGCGAGTTATGGGATCAAATGAACCGGCCTTATAAAGGTGAGCAACAGGCAGTATAGTACAGCGACGTAGACCAGCACAATTGTAGTTTAAATTGGAAGGTCATACTCAAAGTCACATCTTTATCAAACGAGGACTTGAGTTCGGAGTCTTCTAAAACAGGCTTTTGGGCTCTCACTTCAGGCGTTGGTTCATGTGTCTCCTCTATGAGACAGAGACAGCTGTGAACTTTTAGATTGGACAGCAGAGAACTGAGGTGGTTGAGATGGCAAACAAAGCAAAAATTATATTTAGGGCAGTCAATCTCCTTACGCTCTTCTAGTCATCTAGGGAAAGGATGAAACAGGACCTTGATGCATCTGTTAGTACGCTCTTCAGACGAGAGCTATAACTGCCAAAACATAATTTTGTAAGGGGAAAACTAACTCTCTAAAAGTCAGTGTTATATTGTTTGCCAAACTTTATTTTACCGAATTTATCATTTTAGAGACATTCTGCCTCACTGACTTCTGCCAGCACAATTGAGCTGGAATTTTAGGTTTCTGGTTGATAAGGTTTCGTTTGTGTTCTGTGAGGGAGCCTGGGGCTTGCTGAAAGCTTGTCAGTTGTGCCAGAACTATCCAAAGCAGGTAAGACAGTTATAAACTATGACCTATTTCCTCACATCTGAGCCTCATCCAACTATACATCATAAACTATACATCATAAGAAACATAGAAAGAACTAATCTACAATCAATGTTATATGCACAAATTTATTTTTTTTAAACTATTGTGAACAGACAATTCAGGCAGGACACGTGTCGTATAGAAGATATTTGTAGATTAACTTTGTTTTCCAACATTTGAAGACATCTCATCATTTATCCATGCATCTTCCAGTTATCTGATGATGCCATGGTTTTCAAAACTTTTTAACAAATACATGTCCATGATTTTTCATTCATTCATGATTACAGGATTTAAATTTTTTTTTTTTTTAATCATAGCAAATGCATACACAGAGCAATTTTTGCCAACAAAATACTTGAGCTTAGCTAGATTATATAGATATTTCCACAATTTTTCCATGTATTTGTAAGATTTTATTCATTTCTCTGACTTTTCCCAGGTCTAGAAATCCCATAATTTTTTGTCAGGTTTTCAATTGACAGACTCTGGTTGGGATTCCTTAAAATTGAACACAATCACCGTGTAAACTGTCTCTCTAAAGTTGTGATTGTGATCTTTATTATCATTCAACAAATGGAAAATAAAGTCCAACAAATAAATTCTACATGACATTTTGCAATTGACCTGAATGAATGGATATCTTCACAGACATTTGAAACCAACACATTGCTGAGTGGGTGTCACTTGTCAGCATGTGTGTCGGGTTTCTTAATATGAGACGAGACATAAGTGAGAAACACACTGCCATGAGTATCACTCAGCTCTTCTGTGCTTTGTGGGGAAAAAGGGGATTTTCAGTTTTTTCCTTCTATATAGTACAGTAACTACAGTATTTCTTCCCTCTTTATACAGACCTTTCACTGGACCGTCACCTGGTCCCATATGTGCTGCTGTCCCGTTCTTCATGTCTCCTTGATGTCCGTCATTGATGGTCATGTTGGCTACACCAGATGCTATGTTGTTCCCAGGAGAGTGCTGAGAGTCACCCACCTGTCCAGAATTCATGTGGTCCTGATGGTCCATTTTGAGATGATTTCAGTCTGTAGAGTTAAAACAGAAAAATAAGCATCAGGACGTTAATGTGTCAAAGTGACAAATGTGCTGCATTGCCTTGCCCCAAAATATTATTAGTAGTATGAATGTACATAGACTTGCACAGACATATATACAGGGGTTGGACAATGAAACTGAAACACTGGCCAATAAAGTGTTGGAGGTTTCACGCCCATATATGCGCAGCCGGGTGGTTTCACATTCCATAAGAGCAGTGTTTGAAGGTTGAATTAGCAGAGCAATAGCACAGGACTGTTGTGTTCCCAAAGCATCGAGGTGGAACTTGATGGGCATGCCATTGTGCACCTAATGGTTTAAACATTGCACCCTGAAGGGGTAATGATAATGCACACAGCAAGTTGAACATCTTCCATGGCCTGCACAGTCACCAGATCTAAATATATTTGAGCCTCTTATTTTGGATTTTGGCGGAGCAAGTCAGAAAACCTTTTCCTCCACCAGCATCACATAGTGACATGGCCAATGTTCTGGAAGAGGAATGGCTTAAAATCCTTCTGGCCACTGTGCAGGACTTGTATCTGTCATTCCCTATGACAAATTGATGCTGTTCGGCAGCAAAAGGAGGCCCTACAACATACTAATACATTATTGTGGTTAGGGTTGCACAGTATACCGATACAGGGAAAATAACGGTATATATTTTATTTAAAACCATATTATGATATGAATTTGCTCATTTCGGTACTTGATACACTGCTGTTCCGAAGTTCACCGCTAGGTTGCAGTGTGCTACCCAAACTGCCACGAAACCATCAAATGTGGCAACATAGAGGAACAAAATGGATAAAGCAGGTGAATCTCCCTCAACACGCCCAAAACTAATTAATAATAAGGGCAGTAGAAGTGAAATTTGGAATTACTTTGCGTACGAAACGGTTGAAAAGGTGAAACCAGTCTGCAAGCTTGCCTCGGGAGGCAACACATCAAACATTGCCAAACATCTATCGCTTACTCAGCCTGAATTGTACAAAGAGTTAGGAGATCAAAAGGTGAGTGTAGGGCTGCTAAATTAATCGAATTTTAATCACGATTTTGGCTTCCCACGATCAAATTTGCGTTATCGAGCGATATTTAAAATGCCTCATTCCATTCACAGAATGCTCCGTATCAATTTTTTTACTTTTTTTTTTTTTTTTGCAAAGCTAATCTAGCGGTCCGTAAATCACTGTTTGATCACGTGCCTCCATGAGCCAATCAGAGTTGTTCCCTGCACCGCGCAGCTTAGTTTCTAGATGTAGATTATGACCCCTGTCGCCAGACTGGACAAAAGCGAAGCGAACTGCACGAGCGAGCAACACTGCGCGAGAGAGACCGAGTGTGTCCGAGAGCGCGCTCGACAGTGCACGAGAGATACCGAGTGTGTCCGATCATTAGTAAATTGCATTAGTAAATTGGTACATGCTACATACTAATATATAATTACTATATAAGAGGCATGGAAGTTCGATTAATGGACTTCAATAATCAGTACTACAAACGTTTTGAACTATTGTTTAATAAATAGAAATAATTCGAGCACATAAACTTTCATATGGAGGATTAAATGAGATTCAATTTATGCAGTAAGATTTCACAACTAATCACTGACAATGTACCACAACCAGGTTTTACGTTTCTTAAGCGTCAAATAACAATGACTCTGAATTTTATCCATTAATCGAACTTCCATAGTGCACAGTTCTGCCTTGAAATGTTCTTATTTGGTTACATTCTGTTATGGAATATTAGTTTTTTATTGATTGTATATTTTGAGTTTTATTCACATCCAATATGCAGGTACAATGCAAGTTTATATTTTGCTTCCTAAAATATATTAACACAATGGAAAATGGAAAATAGTGCCCTGTTGACGTTTTGCAACATTTTCTTTATTGTTTTCTTTATTTTTATTTATTCTTCAAGGAGATGCACTGAATTTTGGTGAATAAGAGAACCTATTTTATTTTGATGCACATATTTGTACATCAGCAGGAATGTAGCACAATATGGATGTGAAAGCAGTTATAATTAGCCAATGTGACAATAAAATTAGTTTTGGTTAAAATCAACAAATAATTGTGATAATTAATCATGATCTCAATATTGATCAAAATAATCGTGATTATCATTTTGGCCATAATCGTGCAGCCCTAGGTGAGTGCATTCTTGAAACTATCAAATTTAGACATTTATTTACTTTTAACACTAATCAACGCACATACATAAGAGCGTATCGTTTGAATAACATGAAAGCTCCAGCTCATGCATTTTATTTCTCAACTGTTTATGTTCACTTAAGACATAACCGACTTGGTTTATCTGAATACTCACCAAGATAGACATTTTGACAAATTTGTGTGTATTTTAGGGCTGCGACAACTAATCGATAAAATCGATTATAATCGATTATGAAAATCGTTGTCAACGAATGTCATTATCGATTAGTTGGTCTGCTTACGTCACGGGGAGCGTTTACTGGTACGCACACACACGCAAGGTCTCTCTCTGCCGAGCGCGCGCGCTACACGGTTTGGAGCAGTCTCTTCTGTCTCGCATGCGCGCTCTTGCTTGCGCGCTCTAGATTTCGGGAGTTTGAACTAATTCGCGGGCATCAGGGAGCCGCAATCAATATGAGGGAGACTCCCGGGACTTCCGGGATCTTGGGATGTCTGTATTTTGTCTCGAGCATCAGGTTGCGCAATCAGTTCGCTCGCAACGTAAGTGATGGATTAAAATAGCGCTACCGCAGAAATAGGTTAAATTAAAATGGTGTTTACAAAGTGAAGCACTAAATACAAAGGCAGTTAATAACAGCAGCAGTAAAATATTGTTTTTTAGTCACTGTACTCAGTGGTTTTCAGCGAATGCTTGTGCACTAATGCATAATTTCTCCTGTCCTTTACTCAAGCCTGTTAGCTTGCTGGGTAACGTTACCTCCATTCCGTTCTCTTTTTATAGCATTTGTCTACTAAGTTTTAATTGTTTGTCAAACGCGATCTACTGCGGCTCTACGTTTACACAATTGTTTTCAGTCTTTCTATATTTATTTAATCAATTTATCCTTATATTATATTCTTTTATATATTATATATAATATATATTATATTCTTTATCCTTATATTCCTTATATATAATTAATTTTAAATAAAATTAAATGAATTATATATTTTAGATGTTTTTAGTTTGTTTTTAGTTCAGATATTCACATCTGAACAACATGTCTGTGTAAATTTGTTTTAACAAAAATTGTGTTAAAACATAATATGTTGGATATCATTTTTTTACCAATAATCATGTTTGTCAACTTGCCATCAGCAATTATCATTAAAAACAATGCAAATATTGATATTAGTAAAACTCAATGTGTGGCTTTTGCACTTTTTAAAGTACACTTTTACACATAAATACCCTGATTTACGTTTTTATTTAGTTATAAAAAAAAAATCGAATTTAACTTCTATCCGATTAATCGAAAAAATAATCGTCCGATTAATCGATTATCAAAATAATCGTTAGTTGCAGCCCTAGTGTATTTGACCTTTTAAGCGCAAGCGGAACTCAATTTGAAATGTAGAAGCTCTTTGGCCTCGTTTACACTGTCAGTGAAATGTGACCCAATTCCGATTTTTTACTCATATGCGACACAGATCGGATGTGTAAACAGAAAAAAAACGCATGCATTCGGATATTTCGAGATCGGTTTCAGGCCTCGTTCATATGTGGAAATAAATCAGATATAAATCAGATGTGTGCTGATGCGACTGTCATGTAAACAGGCAGATCGGATTTTCTGAGGCATTAGGCTGCGTCTCCGCGGTTTAATGACGAGAGAAACCCAGACACGCATCTGCAAAGGGAGGGATGGCCCGACGAAACATTGTGTTGTCATAGGAGAGGAATGTGGACACACGTTGACACAACATATTGGCTTGCAACAAGGTTGGCTTGCTCATCCTAAAATTTCAGACACACTGCGCCTCGTTAAAGCCCGCCACAATCTCATGAAAGTGCGTATATTGCACAATTTTTTTTTCACGTGCCATTTACGCCAAAAATAGTTTTTCCGTGCATGATACGCACTTTATGGCGTTCAATACGCACGTTTACAGTGCGTATCATATGCAAGCAAAAACTATTTTTGCCGTAGCCTATAAATGGCACGAGAAATAAAATTCGTGCTATATTTCAGTCAAGTGTAAACACATGACTCGGATATGGGTCACAATTTAAAGAACGTGTAAACGGATGGTCCAAAAAATCGGATATAGGCAACAAATCAGAATTGGGCATCAAGACCTGCAGTGTAAACGAGGCCTTTGAGAGGTGGCTTTATTTGTGCGCACTGTGGTTATGAGGGCAAAGAAAACCATCTCTCAAAGAGCCATCTCTAAATGAAACCTGCGGAAATAGTAAAATTATGCACAATACTTGCAATCCCGCGCAGAAATTCAGACCCTGTATGGTATCGATTTAATATCGATACTATGGTATTTTATTGTGGTACCGTACCGAAGCGAAAACTGTGGTATCGAGCCCACACTAATGTGGTCTAAAATCTCAGGTATTTCAGTTTCATTGTCCAACCCCTGTAGTTGTTAGTTAGTTCATTCATTGATAGATGGTAACCTTCATTTAACTACAATAAACTAATGTTTTAGTTAGTTAGCTGGATAGTAGCCTTTATTTAACTACAATAAACTATGATGTTTTAGTTAGTTGCTCAGGTAGGAGCAAAGAAAACAACTTAATACAGTATATGATACAAAAGCTTACATAGATTTACTGAATGAGTTAGCTAGTAGGTTGGTTTGTTGTTAGTAACCTTTATTTAACTATGATACAACTATTATGTTTGTTTGTTAGTTAGTTAGTTAGTTAGTTAGTTAGTTAGTTAGTTAGTCAGTCAGTCAGTCAGTCAGTCAGTCAGGCAGGCAGTTAGTTTGTTAGTTAGGCGGGGAAATGTTCACAGATGTGACAGATGGTTGAGGGATTGATGGCACTGGGATTTCCTTTCCTCTTAAAGCATACCCAGAGAAAAGAGTATCCTGTTATTTTACTTATGGTCACTGATGTGCTGTGTCGTGTGTGTCTGAGTGTGTGCTTCCTGTTACAACTAATGTGGTTTTCATTTTAGCAGTTCTGCTTTATACTTTGAACAAAGTAGATTAAACTTATGTAGTCCCAGCAGAGCTATTTGTAAATCCACACTCGAGACAGTAAAGTGAACACTCATCCATCTCCTTCACACAGGACGCCTATGAACATGAATTGCATTATTGTCGAAATGGAATAGATGGCTTATTCTACAGATACTCTACAGATAAAGCGTTGTGAATTTCGGTTCGCGTACCCCGAAGTGATAAAATAAAACAAAATTCTGTATCAAAATGTATAGGCAAGACAAGTAGTTTGTTTAGGCATGGGTTGTATGGAATTACAAATCTGCGCACATATTTTCAAAAGCACAGAACTATAGAATCAATTCTGAATGAGCATGTGAACGCCGTCAGCGTTAATCACAGGTTCGCGTTTAAAGTCTGATCATTTCGACGGAGGTGAATCAATCAAAGTTAACTTTAGCTGGAAATAACATTATTCAAGAACCGCTATAATGCCAAAACAATCTGTTACCTTAAATTATATGTTTATCTCTGTAAAGCTGCTTTGAAACAATCCATTGTTAAAAGCGAAAATAAATGAAGATGACTTGACTGACTTGACTTACATGCAACATTGCCACATCCCATAAATCCTTTTTGTCAATGACCCACGTGTACGTAATCAGACACCAGAATTAGGGCTGGGATAAACGATTATTTTTTAAACGATTAATCTAGCGATTATTTTTTCGATGCATCCATTAATCTAACGATTCAATTTTTCTGTCCGATTCGATTTTGATTCGATTCTGTTATCGATTATCTCCCCATTAATCGACTAATACCAATTTATACATGTTGATTTATATATCTGAATGAAAAAAACATGAATTCCTTAACATTGCTTCCTTAACAATTCCTTAACATCCAACTACTATGTTTATTGCTCTTAAAATTCCAAAATAAAAAAATATACAAGTGCAAAGTAATGCATTCTTAGTCAGAGGTAGCATTCAATAAAACTTTGAAGCCTTGAAAACACATAGGCCTAGCTTACTAAAAAATAGAGCATCTTGTAATTCTTCTTTCAGATGAAAATAACAACTTGATGTCTAGCATTCAATAAAATAAAAAATATTCTATAAATATTTTTGAGTCTTCATTTTCTTTTCTGCCATAGCCTACTCCAGTTCTTGTTAAAACACACCAGACATGCAAATTCTGTGCATTTTGGGCACTTTTTGAGTGAAATCATATTTATTTTGTCCATCAAAAGTGTGCTTTCACTTTAATTGAGAGCAGTGCTGCAAAAAAAAACTCTGCTCACGCACTGCTCCGGCTCCCGGTGTGAATGCACTCATTGATTAACATGCACGTCGGAAAAAAACCCCCGCACTGCTCATGCTTGCGGTGTGAAACAGCCTAATTCACGAGGTCCCCTACATGTGCGTTCCGTGTGCACGTGTGATGCTAATGTTGCGCGATGTTAATCATGCGGCGTGATGTTAATCATGTGGCGTCCGAGTGCATTTGACCGGCATAAAATCGGAATGTGTCAGACTGACCGGCCGGTCATGGCCGATCACATGAAAATCGGCCAATTCCGGTCACCAGCCGATCAATCGGTGCATCTCTACTTTAGAGGAACGAGTGCACTTTGCACCTTGCACTTTGAAAGTCTGAGGAGCCACTCGTGTTGCTTCTACTCTCCGGCGCCGCCATCTTTGTTTTGGGTCTGACGAATCGACGCGCATATTTTGCGTCGACTTATTTTTTGCGTCGACTTAATCGATGACGTCGACGCGTTGTCCCAGCCCTAACCAGAATGATTTGCTTGTGCTCTGAGATCACACAGCAAGGTCATCTGGATGTGGGGGTCATAATGTAAACCAAGTTGTTTTAGGCAAGAAGTGCTGTGGAGCTGAAAATAGTGCCAAAGCTGCAGGGGTGGATTTACATTTGTCAATTACATTATCTTTAAAGTCAGCAGTGACCAGCAGGATGGAACAGCATCAGAAGCCAAAATGGATTTTTAAAGGGATAGTTCATCCAAAAATAAAAAATCAATTTTCATTTGTAAATCCATATGACTAAGTACGAGTGAAGCTTTTTTTATGTTTTTTGTGGCCTTTTTACACTTGGAAGCTTTGGTTCCCATTTATTGTAAATGCATGGCAAAGAATATGGAAAACAGTTGTCAAATGTACACCTTTCATGTTCCACAGATTCATATAGGTTTGGAACAACATTCATGTTTAAGGTGAACTATTCCCTTATGCTTTGAATCTGAAGGTGTTTTGTCCCCAGGCCAGTAGGGATGTGCCCAAAGCCTAAATCGAAAATCGGAAAGGCATGGAAAATGAAAAACGCATAGATAGTAAGGAGAGATGACTGACATGACGATATCAGAGGATTTGGTACGCAACAGATCCTGACCGTCATTGACAAATATCTTATCTTGTAAAATGCCTGGTCAGTACCGCCGCTCCCCAACAGAGTACGTGAGATCTTGAATTAGAAAGCGAAAGTAAAATACGAGCGTATTTGGCATAACACATTTGGCATTATCAGGACCCACAAATATTCCTGCATTGCATTATTATACACTATATTCAACACTATATAGTAAAACTCTGTAAACGTGAATTTTTTCCAACAGTCATTTTTTTTTTATTTTGGGTGAACTTTACACAATACAAATTGTCACTATCCACGATACATATTGTTACATTTTTGCATTGCGATATATTGTGACACGATATATATTGCTACCATAGGCGTAGATTACGCGGTGGACGGGGGGGACGTGTCACTTTTTATACAATGTAAATTCATCCCCCGCACTTTTTCATAGGGCAAGTGAGTCTACGACTCAAAAAAAAAGTGGCATTACACTTGACATTCTGTCCCCCTCACTTTTGAAATGGTGGCTACGCCCCTGATTGCTACCCAACTATATAATTGCGAGAGAACGTAAAAACATTGAAATATATGTTTTATATCACCATGTCCTTTTAGGAAAGCCGTTTTATTTCCTTTCCGAACATGGTATTCGGCTTCGGGCACATCCCTAGCCCCAGTACCATGACTGACTGCACAAGTGTGTTGAAGATTGAGAAGCATCTCACTCAAAATACCACAGTGTAAATCTGCCACCTTCATAATAATCTCACACAAGCTGGATTTCCCTGAGGCAGCAGTGGTGCAAATTCAAACCTGACTCCTGCAGGGTCCTCATGCATTATTCAGAATGGGCTGTGTGATATCAGTAAACAGAGCTTAGAAACCATCTGCAACCACAGTCAGTCCAGAACTAGATAAGCAGTGGAAACCACCGCTACATCAATAGGCACTGATGTATTTACTAAAAATGTTTGTTGCAAAACACAAACTGGGGAGAAACAGCTGAAATGCTAAAAAATGGAAAAAATAAAGGATAGCCCAGCAGCTGGTCCTCAGCAGATGGTGTGTTTAGGATATTGGTATGCTGATCAGATGTCTAATTTGGTCCATGCAGGATATTATAAATTATGTATCCTGCTTCATTTTTTTTAAAATTCGTGTGCCTAGGTAATCTTTCATAAAAAATATGATTGTCCCCTCCCCCTCGCAATAAATCTCTTCTCTGATGATGACAACCCCTCCCTTTCAGCAACCTGTCATTCACATGATTGCAGCAGTTAGCAAACAAAAACGATGCTGATTTCATGCTGATTTTACAAGTTTTTGGTTGGTAACCACTAAATTGTGGTTAGATGACATCACTATCGCCAAATGCATTTTTTTTTTTTACATCGTTCCATATGATTTTCTATGAATAAAGAATTCAAATGTGTCCGTTCCTCACACACAGCTGAAATAGGCCTATAGCAAACTTGGGGCCATATGAATTATTTTCATTATAATTATTTTCATGGTACTCCTAAGAGCAGTGTGAACATTTTTTAAATTGTCTCCTTTTGTGATACACAGCCACAGAAGATAGAAAATCCTGCAAGTTTAGAATGACACAAGGGTGAGTAAAACCTTACAAAAATGCTTATTTTATGTTGAAATTTGCTGTAACTGTCTTGAAGCTTCACTTGCAATGCCATGCTGGTCAACCAAGTTTTGTAGGGAAACAAAATGGCTGTGCAGGTTCACCAACTTAATTGGTGATGGTTAAGTAACTTAACCATCACCAAATGGCCATCAACTAGGATAAAATATCCTGAGAAAGCACTTGCTGGTCTGGACAGCAGGAAAGTGTGTTTACTTGATGTGTGATTCAGTGTTTGCTAGAAGGCTATGAACCCATGGTTATAAAAAGTATGTCAATTTCCATCAAGTCAACACTTGATCTTATCCATAGGGAATCAACTTTGGAAAGTGGGCACCAGATGGGGCTGAAGAACAAGAGGGATTGATGACGTCAACCAAAAAGAAAGTCATTTTGTTGGCGGAGCAATGTATTACATCTTGATAAAAGATTACAAAGACAATTATTTTCTTTTTGTTGAATTACGTGGACAATGAATAACAAATAAGACCAGGAATGTGTATTAAGAAAGTAAACAGAGCAATTTGAGATTTCATGTTGTTTTCCCTTTTCAGAAGCAGAGCTTTGTGAATTTGCTGGCCGAGTTTTAAGCTCATGCAATTTGGTCTCCTCTGGCTTTAAGTCAGATTTGCAACAGTCGCTGTTCACAGTGTTTAGTGGGTGCACTTGATCTGAATGATTGTGATCCCTCCTGGGTAGTGCAGGCAGAATGTCAATGCCCCTTTAAGAGGCCTGTGACTTTCTGCCAAACGATGGATGTCTCTCTCTGGTTAAGGGGTTGGCACAGAGCAGAAAGGGCAACGCTGAAATGAGCTGGATGGTAAATGCGGGGGGCTCTTAAAAGACAACACATGGCCGGCTACATGTGACTGATCTGGGGGTGGCCCGTACTGAAGTGGGCAGGCGGAGAATTGTAATGTGAGTTGGCAATCAGCCAGGGATGGGCAATTCTCACCTCATCAATATTCAGGACACATTACTGCAGAAAGCACGAGAGAAGAGGATGAAAGGGAAACAAATTTTTGCAAGTTTATTATATTAAATTATACTATTATTATTTATATAAACTTAAATTGTAATACAATATATGAAAAATAAAATATATTATTTTAATTTGTTTAATTACATTGTTTATTTATTGTAAAAAATTTAAATTAATAAAAAAATGTTTCATGAAAATATTAATTTTCTGCCACATATTTTATACTAATTTTATTATCTATATTTTATACACTATTTCACGCCACATTTAATACACTTCATAAAATGCATAATTGTTGGGGCTACTGAAACTTTTGGCAGAGAAAGTACAAATCTGAATTATTGACCAGCCGGGAAATAAAAAATGTATTTCTGAGCCCTGCTACCCTTTCAAACCTACAGTAAACAGCGAGCAGAGGAGAGCGAGGGATGAGAAAGACAAGACAGAGAGGGAATGTGTGAGGGTTTCTGAGCTGAAAGGACAAGAGCGAGTAGGCGAAAAAGGAGAGGGAAACAAAGACGAAACAAGCAGGAGGAAAGAATTTGAGCAAGAAAAAGAGAGGGAGGAGGACAGAGAAAGAGAGCACTTCAGGGATGAAAGGATAATGGAACTGCAGGCAAGAGGAAAGAAAGAGTGACAGACACACACAGACAGAGCCTGCAACTGTATGATACAGCAGATTTCTAGAGGGACTTTCACTGATTTTGCCACAACAGTGCAGTGGGCTGCCATCACATCTAGAGGACTAGAGAATCGTGGGTATTTTCACTGCACTGAACCCTGTCCTCTCTCATCAGATCACATGTTATTTTGCCTGAGCACACTATGATAAATGATCCTGCAGCACCACAGATCTGAAAGGTTTCTTGAGGTCGTGTTCATCGACAAATTGTATCCATGTAGCCACTAGACCACTAGACACACACCTACAGTCTACTCACTGACCGTCTGATGACCTTTTGAGTTTGGTTAGCTCTAATCTGATAACGATGAATGATAGCTCTAAACAGACATGGCAATGGTATAAAAAAAATAGATGGGTGGGTGGAGGGGTTCAATTATTTCAAAGATTTTGCGTTCTCTCGCAAACCATTTATTTCGCCAAAAAAAGCGTTCACATCACGTTTATGAGCGCTGTCTGCTTTGTGTACAGCCGTTACCAGGGAAACCGCTATTTCTGCCGCTCCTAAAGCGCCTCTTGCTG
Source organism: Tiaroga cobitis (assembly GCA_030578255.1). NCBI lineage: Eukaryota > Metazoa > Chordata > Actinopteri > Cypriniformes > Leuciscidae > Tiaroga > Tiaroga cobitis. Next base: position 18,273,733 of record CM060593.1, on the reverse strand, counting down.
GCTCCTCTTTGTCCGCATCATATTGTGGGGCTTTGCAAACCTGTATTAATTGGCGGTGGTTGAGGAGATTCCCCCTTCTATGTAAAGCGCTTTGAGTGCAGAGAAAAGCGCTATATAAATGTAATGAATTATTATTATTAGATACATCCACTTAAAAACACCCGCGCCACGTTTTGACTTTGAAACGTGCAGTGCTCATGTTTATTCAACGATGTCAATGCCAACCACAAATAGATTTTCCAAAAGGATGTTGATATTGTGAACCAATGTATGGGAAACACTGTAAGATATCGTGGCAAAGTATTTTTGATTAATGCAATACATTTTCTCATATGTATTCTCTCGTTATTTCATCTGACTCCATAAACAAAAAGTTTTTTTAATGATATCTGTGCATTATTAAATATAAGCGAAAGTTTGACAATTCTTTTTTTTTAATACTTTATTTTGAATTTATGCAAAAGAAAAGAACATCCCTTTTAGGAGAACATTCCTTTAAACTCTAATGAAATAATGTCAAAGTCAGTTAGAATAATCAAATATAACAATTTATTATGTCAGGTAAAAGTATAATCAGTTCAAAGATAGGTAATCAATATAACAAAACATCAAATGCTCTGGAATAAAGAGTAAACGAACCCGACATTAGAAAATACGTGAAGCTGAGAGTCTCTGCGACTCAGCATTCACGGTCTGATCTGAGATACAGAAAGGCCCCGAGCCCCTTGCTACATCTCATTATATAGACAGAAACTTCTTTCACATGGCTAACAATGGTCATTTCCATTCAGAGATTACACCTTTTGAGAACAGGAGGCTTTAACCATCCCACCCTCCTTTGTGTGCATGTTATCTCTAAACTCTTAAAAACCTTGTTACTTTTTGTTTTACTTGTTTGGAAATGAGACATTTGTACCAGTCGCACTGAGACATTTCAAATAAAACCAAACATGTATAAAACGCGATGATAATCATTCACATTAAACCATTTAGATTCTTGTGTGAGTTTTGGTAATCTCTGCGAGAGTGAAGAATGAGGGGGAGGAATGTAGATTAGGATGAGGGAGGTGAGACCTTCGTCTCAATAGTGCACGAGGGGGAGTTCAAATTAGGGCTGCACGATTATGACAAAAATCATAATTGTCGATTATTCCTTTGAAGTTGTAATTGCGATTATTAATTACGATTATTATAATTTACATTGACTGATGTTTTAAATAGTTTTATACCATGTTTAAAGCAACTTCATACCATTTTTTTATATAAAAATAAAAATAACAACCTGAAAATACCTTTTCCTGAAGAATTGTTTTTCTCATTGCCACAAATGTAAACGATACATTGCGTTGGTTTCTTTAAATAAAAAAAGTACAAATATGCAATAGAATGCATGGTATAATTGTTATACTAAAACTAAAATTAAAACAATGGAAAAACTCAAGATAATCTGTAGAAAGAAAAAAACTTAGATTGCCTTAAAGGGATAGTTCACCCAAAAATGAAAATTCTTTCATCATTTACTCACCCTCAAGTTGTTCCAAACCTCTATGTGTTTATTTGTTCTGCTGTACACAAAGGAAGATATTTGGAAGAATGTTTTAATCAAACAGATCTCAATCCCCATTGACTTCCATAGTATGTATTTTTTCCTACTATGGAAGTCAATGGGGATTGAGATCTGTTTGATTAAAACATTCTTCCAAATATCTTCCTTTGTGTACAGCAGAACAAATAAACACATAGAGGTTTGGAACAACTTGAGGGTGAGTAAATGATGAAAGAATTTTCATTTTTGGGTGAACTATCCCTTTAAGTATTTTGCCCTAGAACACAAGCCATAAAAATACTTTGAGTTTTCAGGAATGAGTTAGAATTAGAATAGAACATCTAGTTAGAATTTTCATCCAGCATCTCTTTCAATCCCATCGCATCCCCGGTATGATCTTGAGGAAAATAGGACGTTTGCTAGCATCTGCTTTTGAGTTGAAACTCGTCGTCAATGTGATGAACTGTTAAGCTCATATATGGTTCCATAGTTCTACCATAAATCAGTCGTGGTGGAATAGAACTCAATTTTCTGCAGATCTGATTCAACGATTTCGCGGCATTTCGCATAAAGTGAAGGTAGCGCAACTTGAGAAAAATAATTGCGGGAGGGGATGACATATCTCTTGTTCAGCTGCCAACTCTCACGCATTCAGTGATGAAAGATGAGTTTATCTATAGATCTACCCGTTGAGCCACTCGTGATCGATTAGTTTTACCGCAAATTAGTTAAAATATCTTGCAATCTAGAGCGAGCGTGCATGCGAGACAGATGTTAAGCTCCTAACCGCGCACGACGGCAGAGAGGTAAGCGAGGGAGAGATCTTGCGTGTGCAGCCAAACCCGCTCCCCACACACTCTCACCAAACCCTGCACGTTATCGGAATCCGATGTTTCTTTATCAGCAGACATGTTCATGAAATAAACATTACACAAGATACAGACGTGACAATGGACGGTTAGATCGTTGATAAGGACACGCCTACAGACTATTATTAAAAGTGTTGATTTGCCTGTCTGTCACAACGTGACATGATCTCAACACGCCTCTTAAGCACGCAGATTTTAGTTTTTTTTGTAATCGCGGCTTTGGACGATTACGTAATCGTGGCATCCATAATCGTGATCGCGATTAGAAATTCGATTAATTGTGCAGCCCTAGTTCAAATGTTAATTTAAGGTCCTTTGTCCACTCGAGGAGTGGTCATTCCTCAACCAGTTTTTCCAGTCTTACAATTTGACAGCTTTCAATTATAGTTTAACCTATCCATCTTCACCGTCACGCTTAGTAACACACACAACTGCGCATCACCACAGTGCAAGAGTGAAAAGGACCCTCTCAAACAGTGTCAAACCATGCCGGGTTCCGATCGTTGTTAAAGCGACATTCACCGGTATTGCGGTATATTAAAAATTCATATCATAACAAAAATAAACACCGGTATTCGGTATGAACTGGTATACTGCCCAGCACTAGCTGTTTGCGAATGTTTGTTGGAACTATGGTTTCGGGAAACCCGACTCGTTGCATCTTGAGACCATAGTTGGCTTTTGGGAAACTCACCCCAGGTTGATACAAGAGGTGAATTTGAGGATGAAATAATCACTGGATATGCCAATATTTTATTAGAAGACTGTGGCGAGCAGGACGAGGGAGATTTTCTTCACTGCAGAACACGAAATCCAGGGGGAGGAGTTGGACCCAGATCCAGACATATACCTAAACCTACCCATGTCCGCCCCCTGATCCCTAAACCCACCCCTAAACCTACCCATCTCCGCCCCCTGATCCCTAACCCCACCCCTAATCCTACCCATCTCCGCCCCCTGATCCCTAACCCCACCCCTAATCCTACCCATCTCCGCCCCCTGATCCCTAACCCCACCCCTAATCCTACCCATCTCCGCCCCCTGATCCCTAACCCCACCCCTAATCCTACCCATGTCCGCCCCCTGATCCCTAAACCCACCCCTAATCCTACCCATCTCCGCCCCCTGATCCCTAACCCCACCCCTAATCCTACCCATCTCCGCCCCCTGATCCCTAACCCCACCCCTAATCCTACCCATCTCCGCCCCCTGATCCATAACCCCACCCCTAATCCTACCCATCTCCGCCCCCTGATCCCTAACCCCACCCCTAATCCTACCCATCTCCGCCCCCTGATCCCTAACCCCACCCCTAATCCTACCCATCTCCGCCCCCTGATCCCTAACCCCACCCCTAATCCTACCCATCTCCGCCCCCTGATCCCTAACCCCACCCCTAATCCTACCCATCTCCACCCCTTAGATCTGGATCCAACTCTCCCCCCCCCCCCCCCCCCCCCATTGGTCTCGTGTACTGCAATGAGGTGCTACTGGGACGAGGCCGAGGGACGTGAGAGAGGCGTGTCGGCCTCACGCCACAAAGAACTTTTTTCCCATTGGTGGTATAGTCAATATTATTCTCATAATTTAATGTGTGTATATATATATATATATATTTATTGGCAGCCTTTTCAAAAAACTTTTAATGCTGTACATACTGTAGTTGTCCTCTTATGATCGGATGCTAATATGAGGCATAAACGTCGTCAACAGCATCATATATTGAAGAATATATTGAAGAAACAGTGACCAGTTTTTAATATGGCATGGCATTGATGATTGATCCAGTGATGCATATTAAACATGATGCAATGTAACCTGTCAGTGGTCCTGGTAAGTAGGATTGGCCGTTTTTCTGCTAAACTGACTCGACTTTTGCTCATTCAATTGGAAAAATTGCCATCTGTCAAACCCCGCCCACCAGATACCAGGAGTTAGGGGAGTGTGTGTGCCTCAACTTGATGACATGGCGATCCATAACCTTGTGTAACCTCATGTATGTCTGTTTCTGTAATTCTGAAAAAAAGGCCCAGTCAGTAAATGTACAGCCCTTAGCCAGGGAAGAAAATGAGGCAAACGTCCTGCTGGCCTAGAGAATGTGTGAAGAAACTGCAGACGTTTACAGATCCCAGCTGATACAATAAAAGGAGAAATCAATAGAGCGGTCATCTTCAAAAACTATATTAAACAACAAACAAGAAAACCTGGTGAGTAAACCTGGTGGATATGAACATCCATAATGCTCTCAAAGACGTTTCTTGCTTCTACGGCAACCAATCCAGCAAGTCAATATGGTGAATACGCAATAAATCCATCATAATTTCCCTAGGTTGGTCCCTCAGAAGGTTCATAGTTCATGTAACAGCTTTTCTAGCACTAAGAATCTGGATTTTTCCTGTAATAAAGGTTAATGTCTTAATAAGAGGATTAGCCTAGTACTATGTTAGCCCCTTGTGGCTTTAAAAATTATTATTTGTAATCTATCCATTTGTAGTCTCCCATTACCAGTCTATATCCAAGCCACTAATACACTGAGGTTTTCCTTAAGGTCAACATAAAATCAAAGCTTTACCCTATATCAATTCTTTCTTAATAAACATTCCTGGTTTAATTGTGAACTGTTAATCTGGTCATGTTATTCCAAAGGAAAAACCCTTGTAATCTTTTAAAATATAATATCTTGCCTGCCCTGAAGACTTTATGGACTGACGTCCCAAAGCTCTCTTATTTTTCATATCCTCCCCTCCAACAAACTGTCATATAGAGATCACTCATCACTATCAAATCAAGTCTTGCGCAACATTTTTTTTTTCGTAGGGATGCACAATATGTTTGATTTAATTTTACAGCTTTACCACCATCTAGTAGTCACTTAGAGGGATACTCTACACAAAAATATGTCAGGTTTACATCAAAATAGTTGTTAAGCTCAGGTTTACAGACTGAAGACAAATGGACTCTGATTGTCTAGACGTTGGTGTTTATTCCTTAGACCAGTGAATGTGCTTAAAGCTGCAGTAGGGAGTTTTAAGAAAACGTTGACTTAGCCTGAAAATTTGAACAAGCACAACTTCCAGGTCCCACCCCCTTGCTCTCTGCTGCACTACAGCCCTCCCTCCACAGCTCGTCCTCCACAGCGGAGCCTGTCGTGAACGCGCAGGCTAGTAAACAGGCCCACCGATAACAGCGGATAAAAAGTTATATGGCACATTCACTAATAGGGACTAAACGTCAATAATATGCTTTACATTGACTATGGCCTGCCCATACTTTGACTACAAACTTGGTCCTCAAATCATTATGTATTTTCCAATAGCCTACATGTAACTTTATAACGTTGCACTCTTTCTATTAGTTATAAATAGCTAGTAAGATAACGTTAATATAACGGTAACTAATGTTACAGTATGTAAGTAATTATTCTAGCGATATATAATGCTAGATAAGGTGTGCTAGTACATTATTTCAGCAACATGACAAGCCAGTGAATTAGCAGGTTTCAATTGTTGCTTAGCAGAGTGCATGACATTTTATCTACATGTTATGCGGCTAGAGTTTTGACACCGAGTCAATGGGCTCTGTGTAATTCTTTCTTTTTCGCTTGTTTATCGTCATCAGTCTTTTTCCTTTTACCTCTTTGTTTTATGAGCAGGTGTCACTCGAGAATTGGCAGTTTAGGTTGTTTCTCCGTCATAAGCACAGCTGCAGCACGCCGGCAATCTTGAGTTTGAACGACGGCTCGCGCTCCGGCGCTCGCGCTGTGCAAGAGAGGGGTGTGATCAGCGTGTACACGAGCGTGACTGACACTGCTAAGACACTCCTCCTGGCTCTGATTGGTTGTTTCTGACCGGGAGCGTGTATTTCTTGCAAATGGCAATAGGACCACTGGGAGGAGCCAGAGGAGCTTGATTTTTACACAGATTATCTGTCTCATATTCTACTGTCAGGACATAATGAAAGTTTTAGCAAATACATGTTTTCAAAAGTTACCTACAGCAGCTTTAAATCCACTCACTATGCTGGTTTACTCTGAACGCAGCTCCATATTGGAAGGTCATTGCCCTGTAACTAAAATATTAGCCTGTTTATCGTTCATCCCCTTTAACACCCCAGATAGGCTCTGAGGGTTAAATTAACCAGACTGTCCTCTCCAGCTCACCGTTTCTGTTCTGTTCACTAAATTTACGGGTCTCTCTCAGAGTGTTTCAGGCAGACCAATTACTTAAGTGCCCTGTGCGCAGTGTAATTGAAGTGCCCAGGAGATGGTTCTGGAATGCCTCTGCAACAATGCAGCAGCAAAAAAAAAAAAAAAAAAAGATCGAAGTTAAGTCCACTCAAATTAAACTTCTTCATGAGGGCAGCTCAGCATGAAATTGTTGACAATTTTTACAAGTTGAAGAAAAGTAAATATTGTGCTGTTGGTCTCTGCAAGCTTCCCTGTCCATACACAGTTGAGTGCCCTTTGCCTCTGACCTAGTTTTGTCCATCTCAGCTCGCAGCGCAGATTGCAGCATCACTTCAGAAGTGTGCAGCCATCTCTCCATCTCATGTCTCCACCCTTTAGTCTGTCTCATTCTCTCTCTCTCTGTCTGTCTGTCCCGCAGAGCTCCAGCACTGGGCAGCAGGATCAGTGAGGGTAATGGATGCATGTCTCCACGTGCCCAAGTGCGTGGCAGGTGCGGACTAATCAAGAAAATGTTTAATATTGCCTCAAGTAATGTAGCATGCTTGCACCAGCCAGCAAGATCAACTGGTAAGTTAATTCCAGTGGTTAAGAGTTTATCACTGTCCCACCCCAAAATCATGCTAATGTGTTTAAAGGGATAGTTCACCTAAAAATGTAAATTCTGTCATTAAATGTAATTTCAAACCTGTTAGAGGTTTGTTTCTTCTGTGAAAAACAACAGGGGATCTGGCCATTCTTTTTAATATAATGAAAGTAAATGGGGACTGTCGAACAACAGAATTACAAAAAAGCACCATAAACGTATTTAAAAAAGTGGTCCACACAACTCTTGAACTATATTCCATGTCTTCTTAAGTCAAATGATAGCTTTGTGTGAGGAAAATGATTATTCACTATTCATTTTCTCTCCAGTGAACTGATATCCAGTGGGAATGGATCATTGAGTTAGAGAGAACTAGATCTGTCCGATTATTGAACAAATCAATTGATTCACTGAATTTAAAACAATGATTTGTTCACAAATTTAATATCGCTGTCTAACGAACACACCAAGGCTATGGCACAATGAATAATGACTAACTAATGAATAATTAAAAGTTGGTATGTTCCTTAGATACACTGTAAAAAATGGTGTAGAACTTACTTTGAAACAGTTTTCACTCAGATTTTGCTTGTCACAAATAATTACTAAGAATAAGAAATGGCAAGTATGAAATGAAATTTTAAAAAAGACTTGTTTTTGTTTGTTTTATTTGACTTGACAAATATTATTATTTTTCCAGTGCAGAGTGCAGTTTATGTCTTGAGAAGATCTGGAATATAGAGCATGAGTCATGATGCTTTTTTTGGTGATTTTGGATCTTGATGCCTAACTCACTTTATGTAACAAAGTAGCCAATATACTCTTCAAAGATTTACATTTCAAGTTCCACAGAAGGCAGAAAGTCATAAAGGTTTGAAACGACATAAGACTCGAGTGAATACATTATGGGAATTTAAATGTATGTGTGAACTATCCCTTTAAGAGAAGCATCAAGATTTATCAGATTCTATTTAATCTTACCAAACTGCACATAACGCTATTATTAGGACTAATAAAGTCATTCTCAAAGAGAATGTAAATAACATGTATCACAAGAACGCATTAAACCTCATTTCTGCATAAACAGAGCTGTGGTGATCACACCTGCTCAAACAGCAGAGATGTCCTTGATCTAACCGAAAGACAGAACCTTCCCATCTGCAATGTGGTTTCTGGACCCGCAGCCCAGACTTTCCTCAAGAGTTCAGGATCACACCTCACTGAACTGAATCTGGACATTAAATTAACCGACTGGCAGAGCAGTCAGTGTGTGTTTGTGTGTGCCGACTCTGGCCGAGTTGAAATAATGGTCATGGTGCCAGACGAAATTGCTGCCGATAACAGCATGATCCACTTAGCATAAGAAAATATTCAGTCCCCAGAAAGGACGGTTGGCATTTACGTGAACATGTCGTACTGATGCTGGCATGAAGAAGAAAATGTCAATCTGATGATATACATCCAGCAACAAAACTATTCAACTGGCTTCAATATAGAGAATACAAGATGTATTAACTCTATGAAATCAGTTTGTGTTTGTTCAAGACAGTTTTTTGTTATCTCCAGCCGCTACACAGGAAGTTAGTCATCTGTTGCCATGGTGGATCAGGGAGTTCAGGACTGCAGTGCACACTGCATGGGATCTGACCTGTCTTCAAGCAGAACATTTTTTGAATCTGGATTGTCATATGTTGTAGCCAACAATGAGCAGCTCCAGAAACTCCAGATGTGTATTTTATCCCCGGAAGTTCCTGAGATCTGATTGGGCGATAATGGCTCTTCTAATCAAATCAAAGTGGTCCCTAATGCTCACATCCCCCTTGTGGAGACCCTCTAACAAAGTATACTATGAAACGTAGTCTATCACTACATACTCTAATTTAATTCATGTTTTTAGAGGTCAACATTTATTGACAATATTGATTAATTTACTTATTATTGTGACTTTTAATGAATGAACTAAGGTAAATTATGATGCAGTCATTATAAGAAGCAATATTCAGACAGATGTAACCTTCATATATCTTCATATAGTGACATTTTTATCTTATCTTACAGGTCCACTATGTAACTTTTTTTTCTTCAAAATGTACAAAATTAAAGTCGATACACCATCAATCCAAACGTATCCAAAACATGTTTTTGTCTTACCCTGATTCACAATGGCAAGCCTGTTATAAGAGTTTATATTTTAGACAGAGCGGGATTCTTTTTGCCCGAAATTGCATACTTGCGTCACTCCTCCTCTTACGTCTGGTCATATCTGTAAATAGATAAAAGTTGCTCCGGCTACTGGGAGTGGCATAGGTTAGTTGTCACAACGAGCGAGAAAGGCTGACATAAAGCAGCTACAGCTCAAACTTGTTTTGTTTTTTTTAAAAGCTGAAAAGAGGAGAGTCTGCTGGCAAAAAAACAACAACACTGCAGAGCTCGTAATAAAACCAGAATTAAGATGGCGAGAACTGAGGGATTCTAAGGGCGCTTTCACACTTGGTTCGATTGCCTGTTCCGAACCCGAGTTCGATTGCTCCCCCCTCCCCCTGCCCCCGATGGACTGTGTTCACATTATATTATTTGTATCCGAACCGCGGTTCGCTTGCGTCATCAAGCTGCAGCTGGCGCGTAATCATGTTGCTTGGTAACGGGCGCCGCTATGAATGAAAAGGCGTCAAAATGGATAGAATTGCTCGCTTCACATTTGTTCTTCTTTTTTTTAAACCTTTGGTTTTGTTTTCAAAGAAAAGATACAGAAACACACTTGGGTATGTCTGCTGCAAAAGTACTAAAATCGTGACTGGCGTACATAGTGCGCCAGAACGCCCACCACACATCAGCTTACTGGTGGAGAGGAGACAGAGTGATGAAGCCAATCAGTGTATATACATATATATATCCCAGACATCCTGGGATTTTTAATGACCACAGAGAGTCAGGACCTCGGTTAAACGTCTCATCCGAAGGACGGTGCTCTTTGATAGTATAGTGTCCCCGTTACTATACTGGGGCGTTAGGACCCACACAGACCACAGGGTGAGCGCCCCCTGCTGGCCTCACTAACACCTCTTCCAGCAGCGACCTGGTTTTCTCAGGAGGTCTCCCATCCAGGTACTAACCAGGCTCAACCCTGCTTAGCTTCAGTGGGCAACCAGTCTTGGGCTACAGGGTGATTTGGCTGCTGGCATTGTAAAGCATTATCTATCGTGAGAGTCATTTCATGGTTGTTGTAGCTGTGCTGGAATTTATTTTCAAGGAAGTATCATGTCTATTAATAGGTAAAGCTACAGTAATGTCTTCAACTAGTCAGCTTGAGATCCTTTCCATATAAACTGGTTTTATCTCTTAAAAGCAGTAGTGAATGTTTTCTGAGCAGGAGGATAACCATATTCATCCGCAGTCACACAGATGCCGAAGCACAACCAAAACAATATTCTTCTGCAAAATGCATGCGATTTTGTTTTTTAACCTCTAGAGGGCCACAAGAGTGGCATAAATTTTAATTAAAAGAGAAATGCAGTTTGAACTGAGTCCATCCTCCTCTGTTCTAAAATTATAAAAAGATCAACAGTGTAAAACTGAAGCGAGTAACAGGCGGTTGTCCAGCAGTAGAAACACACACTTCAGTGCATGGTCTGTAAACTGACTCAGGTTTATTAAATGTTCCATCTCTGTGTCTTAATAGCTGCTGTCAAAATAACACTGATGAAGATGTTTGTAGTTGTAGTCTTCAATGGCAAATTTTGCATCTGTATTTTTGTATGCAAAAGCAACTCCCTCCATCTAGACTTTTAAAAATGTACTTTTTTGTTTTTATTCTACAGACCGCAGACTGCAAATGACATCCTAAATCTAGGACCTGGGGAGTATTAACTACAAAAAGTGAGTTGACCTAGAATTTGAAAGAATGTTTGTCAGATTTACTGGAATATTGGGTTTTCTAAATTTGTTCAAAACTGGTCAGGAGGACTATTCCTTTTCTTCCTTGTAGGCCTGAAACGAGACTTCAAGAGATTTCCACGACGCATGCGGGAGAATTGCGATCTCCTTCAACTACTTCAGTTAAGTTCTCGCGCGTCGTGGAAATCTCTTGAAGTCTCGTTTCAGGCCTACAAGGAAGAAAAGGAATAGTCGAATAAAGTCATTATTTGTGTTTGTTTTTTCGCACAAAAAGTACTCTCGTCGCTTGATAAACTTATAGTTGAGCCACTGTTGTGACATGGAATATTTAAACATTTTCTTCATTGGCTTTCTGGGCCGTCAGGATTCATTCCCTTAGGCAGCCTATGGAGGAGTGATCCAGCTGTCACATTTAATCAAAAATATCTTCATTTGTGTTCCGAAGACGAACGAAGGTCTTACGGGGTTGGTACAGCATGGGGGTGAGTAATTAATGACTTAATTTTCATTTTTGGGTGAACTAACCCTTTAAGAGGTTAATTTTCTCCTAAATTCTTTTTGCTCATCCCTTGCTGTTCCTTTTTGTTCTGTTTGTCCAGCTGAAGCTAAAACAACCCCAAGATATTCTTCCAAGAATTATTTTTTCAAAAAAAAAAAAACATGTCTAGTAAGGTTTAGCTAATCTAGATTTGTCACGTGTTATGATATGCATAATGCACAGACAGGCATACATTCGCCGACAGAATACCAACTCCGCTACAAAGCCATGGTGAAATACCACCCGCAGATGTAATTTCGTAATCTTTAAATATTAGGATATAAAAATGAAAGCGACAGTGTCGTTGGGCTAAAGACAGGCCCGGCGTGTTCAGCAGAGATGGGCGTGGGGGAGGAGGTGCTGAAGAAGATGCAGACGTGAATTTCGACCGTTACGTTCCAAACGCTACAGTAAAGCTTTTAAAAATTATAATGTTTATTTTCAAAAAGAGAGTACTTACAATGGGCGCGGATGATGAGAGTGTGGCAGAGCAACGGCCGTGATGTGATAGAGAGAAAGGGCGCGCGAGCCAGAGAGAGAGAGAGAGACGGGGAGGGCGGGGGAGCAAGGTGTGTCCGCTGCCTTGAAAATCCTCATCCATCCTCATACAAATTATAAAAATGTAACGAACAAATGTTGTTTTTATGTGTTATAATTTAATCATTGTAAACTGAAGTTAAACAAAATAGAACAGAGAAAATGTATTAAATGTTGCGATCCAGGTTTTCCATTAGCCTAGAAAAAGTATTTGTGAGTAATGTCACACTATAAAATGTTTTATTATTATTATTATTATTCGAAAGACTTGTATTTGCAGAGTCGCCCAGACAAAAACCCCATGGTGTTGCAAATGTAAGGTCAGCAAAGCGGTGTTCCCGTAGGATCCGGGGGGTTCTTTCATAAAGATGCGCTTTAAAATTAGTTTGAATTTACAGATAAGGGATTCTTTCAGATTCTATAGAGACCATGACAAATCATACACATGCAAGTGCAACATCAGCACCATTTTCAACAGGGAGAAAACTGCGAAAATCCCTTTACACCGGAGGATCAGCGACACGTCGAGTGCGTTTATCGATTTCAGACGGATCAGGGCGCAAAAGCAACCGATTATCGATTTGTCCATGGTTATGGCAACAAAAGATCTCTAGAAAACCCTGGCACCTTTCATCCAGACTGACTTAACACACCGGTGTGAGCCACATTATGTTCCATCAATGTCTCATACTTCTAGGGTTTTCCACACCGGCAAACCGCGTGCACGTGAAGCATTGCATGCGTGAATCGCCACAATGCCTCGAGGTTTCTACGATGCGACGCACGTCATTTAAAAATACAAATAAAGTGGAATGTAATATTCTTTAAATGAAAATAAATGATTATTGTCTTATTGTGCATCCATGAAAATAAGTTGCTACCGGTTGATGCAAATTAATAAAGAAAGCAGTCAGATGTATGAACACTTACTTATCGATACAATCTCAGTGAAATTACATGTATAGTGTTTCTTTTTTAAAAATCAGTCTATGAAGAAAAGCGGGCCCATAATGTCTGTCACACACCCAACAGTCGGATTTACTAACATCCTAAGACCAATACACTGTTTGCAGCGATAAAAACTGTGGTAAGGGTTATGGACCTACTTCATTACTTGATTAATAATGAATCGCTATTAAATACAAGTCTTTGAGTTTGTAAACTGGGTTGACTTACCTCTGTGGCACACTGAGTTATTGTCTGTCCAACTGCAGCAGTCAGCCAGCCAGTGAGCAAACCCTGACAACAAATCCTTCCGCGTCCTGCAAAGGGAAGATGGCGCTAGAGAGCAAGAGCGAGAATGATGTCAGTCAGGATAAACCAGAACTCGAAGCTGACATTTCTATGATATTTACACACAACCGAATGCTGTATTTTATTGTATCTTATTTGACATGTCTGCATTCGAATCAATATTAGAACAATAATATATTAAGGGGGGCGGTAGGCTCATCCCTTAGCAGCTCCCTGGAAGACCTCAGTTCATGATTAAGATTTTGTCTAAAACTTTTTAGTTAAGTTAAAGTTTGCTGATGTGATTACACTTAAATGTGCTCATAAAGGCCAGACGAGGCCATTCCAAAGCTCATATTTGAGTGATCTATAAATTTGTTTATGCTCTTCACTTGGCAGAGATGCTTTCATTCCATAGTTCACTAAAGGTATAGCTTAAAGGATGCAAGCGCCTTTGCTGAACATAGTAAATCAAGTTATTTACAGTAATGTGCAAAAGTCTTAAGCACACTAGTATTTTTGTGTGGTTTTAAGCCAGTTATTTATGGCTTTTGTTGTAGTGTTTCAATGGGAAATGTCAGTTTACATTTCAAAACATAAATTTTTTCCTTTAATTGTAATAATCCAGTGAAATTTTTGTATGCACAAGGAGTCTGACAACAGCCGATGTCCACACACAGAGATCTGATCTCACCATCACGGAGTCAATCAGTTATTACATGAAGAACAGACTAAATCCAGAAGAACTGCAGCAACGTCTCCAAGACGCTTGAAGAAACTTACCTGCAAAGCTACCTGAAAAACTATGAGCAAGTGTAGGCCTACCGAGGACAAAAGCTGTTTTAAACGCACAGGGTGGTCACACCAAATATTGATTTGATTTAGTTAATAGAAGTTAATTGATAAATAAAATCTATTTATGACATTATTTTTAAAAGCGTCCTCATTTTACAGCATTTTTACACAAGTGCCTAAAACCTTTCACAGTGTTGCTTTCCATGAAGGTTTCTTCAAGCGTCTTGAAGACGTTACCACAGTTCTTCTGGATTTAGTCTGTCTTAGTTTTTTCTGTTTCTTCATGTAATCCCAGACAGACTCGATGATGGTGAGATCAGATTATCCCAGCTGTTGTCAGACTCCTTGTGCATTCAAAAATCTCACTGGATTATTACAATTAATGTTAAAATCAAAGTTTGGAAATGTAAACTGATATTTTCTACTGACACTACAGCAAAAAATATAAATAACTGACTTAAAACCATTATTTTTTTTGTTAAAATACTAACGTGCCTAAGACTTTTGCACATTAGTGTATATTTAAAATGTTTGTGACTATAGACAAAAAAAGAATAACCATTTTACTTTTTGTCCTGGAATTTGTATAAAACATTAGCTCTTCGGTTATTTTAACTGTGTTCTCCAATAAACGTTTTGGGTCAGTTTGTCTGTGCTTTCAGATTCTGGCTTATTCACTGCATCATAATATTAATTCAGCAACATTTCTGTTTATAAACAGTATGTTTTATCTGAACAAGTCCTATATATTTTCACAGTCTGTTCTTAAACAAACATGCATGATACACACACACACACACACACACACACACACACACGCTGCACCATCTGCTCCCCCAAATTCCGCTATATTCTCCAGAGTTACATACCAAGCCAAGTCCTTTACCTGGACACCTTCTCATAAACAGTCCTTGTGTCTTAAGAGATCCTCTGTTTAACCGCTGCACAACCTGCTGGAGTTTTCCCCCAAAAGACAGAAATTGCAATATCAAATGTATTGTAAATTCTCCTCCCTGCTAAGCAAGTAATCTTGATCTCTTACTTGCAAAAACCATATAGATTTTTTTAGAATATGAAAAAGAGCAATGCTGTTGATGCTGTCAGTGTCCTTGTGTTCTTCAGCTGTGTGAGATGCTCATCTGAATGCCAATAGAGCTCTTGGTTGAGGTTGGGCTTGGGTGGGAGTTGCTCAGCAACCTGCCGGCTTGAGAATGAGTAAGCATTTTTCTTACATTTTGAGGTGTGTCTATGAGAGAGAGAAAGCTCTGATGGCCTCATAAATAATGTTTGTTGCATTGACTTGTCTTCCTGTGTTGATTTTATTCCTCTCTTCCTCTCTTTATTTCAATATGCGTTGATACATCAAACTTTAATGTTTCAAGTGATGGTTCAATTCCTACAGAAGATAAAGTCTGGGTGTCACAAACCCTTCTGGCCACTAGATGGCGGCTCAGCCCTGTCAATGTGACTGTTACGTGAACTTTCTCAGAAAGGGTTAACAGATTTTAGTAATTCAGTAAAAATCTGACTTAAATAACATTACTTGATTTGATATTAATGAATGCACATTGGTCTAATGAGAAATAAAATACATTAACATTTTATTTTATCTAACAATGCATTTGCTTGTTTTACTTAGTCCAAACCCCTCTTAAAGGTTTAGTTCACCCAAAAATGAAAATTAAGTCATTAATTACTCACCCCCATGCTGTACCAACCCCGTAAGACCTTCGTTCGTCTTCGGAACACAAATGAAGATATTTTTGATTAAATCTGAGTGGTTGATCACTCCTCCATAGGCTCCCTAAGGGAATGAAACTTGACGGCCCAGAAAGTCAATGAAGAAAATGTTTAAATATTCCATGTCACAACAGTGGCTCAACTATAAGTTTATCAAGCGACGAGAATACTTTTTGTGCGAAAAAACAAACAAAAATAACGACTTTATTCGACTATTCCTTTTCTTCCTTGTAGGCCTGAAACGAGACTTCAAGAGATTTCCACGACGCGCACGCGCGAGAACTTAACTGAAGTAGTTGAAGGAGATCGCAATTCTCGCGCATGCGTCGTGGAAATCTCTTGAAGTCTCGTTTCAGGCCTACAAGGAAGAAAAGGAATAGTCGAATAAAGTCGTTATTTTTGTTTTATTTCCGCACAAAAAGTATTCTCGTCGCTTGATAAACTTATAGTTGAGCCACTGTTGTGACATGGAATATTTAAACATTTTCTTCATTGACTTTCTGGGTCGTCAGGATTCATTCCCTTAGGGAGCCTATGGAGGAGTGATCCAGCTGTCACATTTAATCAAAAATATCTTCATTTGTGTTCCGAAGACGAACGAAGGCCTTACGGGGTTGGTACAGCATGGGGGTGAGTAATTAATGACTTAATTTTCATTTTTGGGTGAACTAACCCTTTAAATTAAAACTCTAAAAAAATATTGTAGTAATATCATCATATTTTTGTAATAGTTGCCTACATAGGCTGTCACATCTGTCTTAAATGTTGTAATTTTATGTTTTTTATAATTTTATGTAAACTTTTGTTACAACATTTTTGTTGTTACTTAATCATTTTATGTTCATAATTCATCATTACTGTTCAAATTTAGCTAACAAAAAAAGGAAAATTAAAAAGTTGTGATGCCCCACTATTAGATCAGTGTGTGATATTTTTCCAGGGCAATAGGCTATGATAGGAAACTGTCAATAGTTATGTTTTGTTTTGTGTGTTCTGTTTTAAGGTGTGTCTTTACCGTATAGCCGTATAGAAATGTGACAAGCCCTGTCTCCACTATAACAAAACAAGAACAAGATAATAGTAAGATAACACTAGTTCAGTTGTCAGTAGTTTTTGGCTTCATCCAAAATTGCCTACTTCTACAGTCTGAGTTCACAGTATCATAGAGTAGGCAAAAAGTACCTGGATGAACACTTCTCCCGGCGAGATTGAACACCTTACTATAACATTAGGCCATGGGAGGGGATTTATTTATTTATTTGATTTATTTATTAAATATGAGAGGGGATTTATGAATGAAGGTGAAGCAACTTAAATGACACTGCGGCTCACATGATAATGACAGCATGGCGAATGTAGTACGTCCAGATTACATTTATACACACATTCATACTATATGGAACATATTTTTTACTGGTCGTGAATTAGCCTACTTAATCAAAAATGGGTGGAGCTTAACCTAGACCACGGTCTAAAGGGGTAGAGCTTAACCTAATTATTTAGTTAAAGTCGCCATGAAACGGAAGTTGCGATAGTTTTTTCTATTGTGATGTAGGCTATATCCGAATCAAACGGCTTCACAAACAAGAAAAAATATAGTGCGGGACTTTGATTTTGTGTATCGAGAATTGATTGGATGGTTGTGGTTGGCTATTGCTGTGATGTCATGTGAGTGTCAGGTTGTCCCGCCCTCGCGCCAGTAAACACGTCATCAGAGAAGAGATGAGATGTTGCTGCAAGTGGGAGGGGAAGTTATTTTAATTAAAGATTATGAGGGCACATGAATAAAAAAAATGGTGTGCATGGATAAATAATTTATAATAAATACTGCAATAAAAAGGTTGGACCTTTTAGCTGCACCGATTAGGTACAGAAAGGGGGTGCTTGATGTCATGCTCTTTTTTTTGGTGGTGTTGCAAATCTGTTTTATGAGAATAATAGGCCCTAAATTATGACTATGCTAGTTTAGAGGGCCCCAGTCAGACCAAATGAATTTAACATTGTTATTCCAACTGTGATTTTAAAGGTATCCTGGAAACAAACAGGAATTAGCAGTTTTTTTCTGGCAGCAGCTGTAGGTATATTTGGCATGAAAATCTTCACAGTGATACAGAGAAGAATCCCTTCTTACTGCTGCTTATAGATTGTGTTTTGCGTGTCTTCCCATGTGTCAGAAACACAATGACCTGCTTTGCCTCAGTGTTTTTCAATCGGGACATAGCTGAAGCTAATATGCCATTTATGCATCATTGTGTTGAAAGATCAAAGGAGATAGTTGCGTCCCACAGCCCAACAATAAGGGAGACAAATGACAGCATCTCCGCTGCCATGAGCCACAAGGACACACAGGGAAAATACAATAGCCTTTGAATGGAGAGCTGTTCTGGGGTGCGTTTCCCGAAAGCATCGTTAGCCAACTATGGTTGCAAGTTCCATCGTTACCAATAGAGTTCAATGGGAATTGCGATCATAGTTGGATAACGATCCTTTCGGGAAACGCACACCTGGTCTGTAAGTTAACACTTGTCAGCTGTGGACCCACACATGTCCATCACTAATCCGTGAGAATAAGCTGTCTGTAACATAACCACGTGTGTGCACAGACAAACTGTTCTTCATTATATTCCCCTAGCCACTCTTGAAGAGACTACCTGATTCTGATCGGTCAATCGAGGCATCCAGTGGTCAGATGTTATTTCCTTATAATGGCACTACTTTCATGTGTCCCGTATCACATCTTGGACACGCTCTCTTGTTTTAAACGGATATTTGTTCATAACTTTCAGAGAACATTTTACAAAATGTTAGCCCAAATTTGAATAACATTCCCTGGGTGAGCATCTGCTGAAAACCAGTATGATCATTCTGGTAGAATCAAATACAAAGTAATACAAGTATTCCCATGAAGCTTGCTAGCAATGACACTGAATTTTCCACATCAATAGCATACTCCAATCTTCAGTGTCACATGATTCTTCAGAAATCATTCTAATAATCTGATTTAAAACATTTACCGGTATGTAGCCTATTGCCAAGAAACATTTATTATTATCAACGTTGAAAGCTGAAAAATGTTGAGGTGCATAATATTTTTGTGGAAACCGTGATAAGGATCGTAAGGAATTAAAAAATTGAATAGAACAGCATTTATTTGAAATGGAATTTTTGGTAACAATGTAAAAGTCTTTACTGTCACTTTTATCAATACATCCTTGCTGAATAAAATAATTTCTTTAAAAAAATCTAACTGACCCCAAAGGATTAATGTATGGCTAGCAAGTTAAAGCAGTCATTGTCGTGTTAAAGCTTCCTTCTACTTGTTAAATCTAGCATTCTGTCTGCTTTAAATGAAAAGGTTACATACTGGTATTTGATTGAATTATAACATCCATTTGAATAAATTATCCCCTCGAGAGAGAGTGAGAGTGAGAGTGAGAGAGAGAGAGAGAGAGAGAGAGAGAGAGAGAGAGAGAGAGAGAGAGAGAGAGAGAGAGAGAGAGAGAGAGAGAGAGAGAGAAGTGCATGTGAATTACCTGCGTCTGCGCGGTGTCTCTATAAAGCTGTGAGTTTAATTACTTCTAAAACAGTGATGTTACCACCACCTAAGTAATATGATGTATTGATTCAGCATTCAAGCAGCACTATGCAGGAATTCCGTTTTTGTAAAACAGCGACCCCTAGAGTTGCTGTGGAGTACTTGTACTGTCGTAAATAGCACTCACGTAGAGATGGCTCTGCACTCACGGCCTGTACCCCTCCCCCTGTACACCGGTACCTGTTCAGTAGGATGGAAGCTGTAACGAATAAGGTGTGGCCCCTTTAAGAGCTGCGCCTGCGCGCGCCCTGTTTAACTGTCGGCAGTCTGTATAGAGGGAATGCATTGACGTCACTTCCCCGCCGGAACACGCCCCCCTCAGCGGGACTGAGTGGCAAAAGAGCTGCTGCGTGACTGGAGTTAATAGGGGAAACTGCGTTAACGCGAGTAAAACAAACTATTATCAGTTTAAACTAAAAGTTGGACTCGATATAGTGTTCCTTACAACTTATCAAAGATCCAGTGATCCATGGATATTGACATGCAGCCAGGAATCGTGTTTCCTGACATTTATATGTGCCTGATTTCGACGCCGGGGAAATAAATGAAGAAAATTTGCCTGTAAACGTTTTATATAAATACAATATAGATAGGTCTAAATCCGAGTGATCACTTACATTAATGTTATACTGTATATCATCATATCGTCCAGCCCTAAAACTTGTATAGTTTTTTGTCAGTGTTTATTTAAAAACATCCAATTATGCAGAATATAGTCTGTTCTGTAGCTTTTTGCAGTCTGTAAAAATATACAGTACCTCAGATTTCTGGTCAAATCTAGTTGTACAGTCAATCGCAAAGCTCTTTCCCGTTTTAGATGTGTTTTGTGTGATTTTCACGGCATTCACGCTGAAAACAAATGCTGCCGCTCAGTCTTTTTGCCACTTGTGGGCGTGACCGCATTCACTCCGGCCGACGGTGACGTCATGCGCATACCCTCTATTGTATGTGCGCCGGATTATTTCTGTTTGATGCTTATTTTATCAGAATTTTATCAGATCTTTTTTGCCGTAAAGCAATTACATCGCGAGACCTGATATCAAAGTTGCAAGTGTGTTTTTTCCGCACACATGCGATGGGGGGTGCGAAACGACCACCATTCAACCCGAAAAGAGTAATATAACCATTCCAATTACTCCGAAGCTGTTCGGTTGAGGTAAAACATTTGCATAGTTCACCTTTAACTCTAGTCTGACTTCTCGCTCGGTCAGTCTCCCGTTTCCTCTTTCTTTGGTCTATAGACAAAGATTTCCGAGCTTTCTTCTTCTTTTTTACATCAGCCATTACGAAAACTTGAAGAATTCAATATCTAGCGTTACCTTTTTCTTATAGCTAGCCGGATACTGGATGGATGGGGAAGTGTACGCGTGCAGTGGCGTAAAGCAATTTGTTACCTCGCGAGACCTGATATCACAGATACTTCCTAACACTGAGGCCGGTGGCCCGCCGGCCCAAAGTTGCAAGGGTGGTTTTGCGGCTCACAGGCACCAGGGGGGTGCGAGACGACCACCATTCAACACGAAATCAGTAATAGCCTATAAACATTACAATGATTCCAAAGCTGTTCGGTTAAGGTAAAAAAGTTACTTAGTTCACCTTTAAATGGTTTCAATGCACCTTCCAGCCAATCAGAATCGAGTATTCAGACCAGGGATGCATTATATTGCTGTACGGTCCTGTCTAAAGGCCCCCCAGGTGCTCCGTAGCTTGTCTGGGCCCCCCTCTGGTCACGTATGCGGATAGGCCATGGTATAATTTGATTTAATCCATCCATATCCCATCAATGATGCCAGATTTATACACACCTCACTTAAAAGCATTTACCAAATTGCTTCAACCTAAAATCAAGAATCAAGAATCAAATCAAGAGGATCTAAGAAATGTGTTTTCCCAGAAACCATTACAATTTTTACAAATGTAATGTGATTTTCCTCTTGTTGTTTATCCTGGCTTTGTAAATCTTTAATTCACATTGATGCTTGTGAGAGTCAAAGTCTTTTCTCTTTCCAGCTGTTGCTGTAATCCATTTTTAAATGGAAATCAATCTACACATTCAGAGTTCTCTGCAGCCGTCTTGAAAAGAAGGTGAAGTTTCAACAGAGGTTTCAACACATGTTTGTTTATTTTTTTATACCACCTACTTATGAGTTTTAGACTCTGTGAGTGTGAGCACTGACACATAAAAATCAATGACATCATTTCATGTGAAAAGATCTGTTGCCTATGTTACAAGTAGTTTCAGAAACCAACTAATTTGGAAATAAATGCATTGGTTGTAAAATGGCCTGCAACACACACACACACACAAAATAAAAGACAAAATCTCATACAGGAAAACTAGTTAAGGGCATGAGAGGAGAGCTGGGCTGAAGGACTGTTGAGAACTGCAAAGGACAGTCACATTAGTACCTAGGGAGGAAATGTTAGAAGACAATCAGATTCTTTCTCATTTCCTTTTGCAACAGTAAATGTGGATGTCATTGAATTTAAAATTCATAACCACCACTGACCTTATTTGTTTACCCAGCCATGATATGTTTCACAAATGCTGTGGGAGAAAAGGACAAGATTATCATCTACCACTGGAAAGCAAAGATAGATCATAGACAAATATGGGTAAGATTTTTTTATGTTTGTGAAAAAAGTCTCTTATGTTCATTATGTTCATCAAGGCTGCTTTTATTTGATCACAGTAATACAGAATTAAAATATTGTGAAATATTATTACAATTTTAAAATAACTTTTATAAAAAAAAGTCACTTTTGATCAATTCATTCATGATGAATGAAACTATTTAAAAAAAGTTTTTGAATGGGAGTATATTATACGGTATATAATAAGCTAAGTAATTTGCAGCTTTTCAAATGTAAAAAATGATCAGACCTTCATAGTTGATACAGCCGTTTGCATCCTCCTGTCCTGCCATTAGCTGTTATACGTCTGATTCTGTCATCTTCTCACCTGCAGGCAAGACATGTGACACACTGTGGGTGCTTGTTTCTGGTGTTAATCTCAAGGTAAATATGTAAAAACCAGTCAAACACAGATTTTAATAAGATGCTTATGTTAGTAATTGAGCTTTTTTGTATTGTTTTGAATTTACCTAACGTTGCACATACATGGCGAAGTTCAGCACCCATTACAGTGACAATTCCTTCCTTGTCAAAGACTCGCAAGCCCTCAACAAAGTCCTAAAACGTGCCCTGATCTTTGGACTTTGACACGTGTTGGAACATAGGGAGGAAAATCTCGAAGTCTATCAGTTTGGTGTCCATTTCTAGAGAAAATGGGTATTGTACATTCAAAAAATTATTCATTTTAATTGTGCAACGTTTATAGCCTACGGCCAAAGCACAGTTTATTTCTCTCACCCTCAGGTTTGGGTTTGCCAAGTACTTTGATTACCTCAGCATTTGTAGGATTCTGACCCAACGCCCTCATGATATCACCACACTGGGCGTAAGTGATCTTCATTTCACCAGTGGGTGTTCTGTCGAATAGCAGGAAGGCCTCTTTAAATTCTGTGTGGATAGGATATTACGATATTGTATTGTTTATGAGGAAGAGATATGAAAAATCAATTTAGGTATATTTCATTTAGCAAATGTTTACCTTCAATCTGGTCAGCTGTAAACTCAACCTAGGGAGGGTTAAAAAAAAGGATTTTAGGGAACTTTTATAAGGAATTTGATTGATTAGCATTGTGATTAATAATGGTAAAGTGGATTTTTTTCCCTCCAAACAGTATTATAAATGCAGTTAACAATGGCCAATCACAATGGAAATACAGATGTTTGTAATTCTCAAACAAAGCTTTCTGGGGCCAAACAAAAGTCAGCTGTTCCCCCACTCATGTAGACTAAGAATAACAAACGTCTGGGACCAGAGGGAATTACAGTGAAACCCCATCCGTTTTGTCCACTGGACAGAGAGACAAGAGAACAGGAATGCTAAGCTGTAATATGGGAGACACCAGCGTGCGTATGACCACATGGAGGCTCTTTCATTCTGACCTCAGCCAAGCTTCCACTCTCCAGAGTCAGACCCCATCTCTGACCATCAGGTTAGTTAAAGTTGCATATGTGGTCTCTGATCAGTTTGAATAATGTCTTCACATAGGCACTTAGCTGA
This sequence comes from Tiaroga cobitis, assembly GCA_030578255.1. Taxonomy (NCBI): domain Eukaryota; kingdom Metazoa; phylum Chordata; class Actinopteri; order Cypriniformes; family Leuciscidae; genus Tiaroga; species Tiaroga cobitis. The sequence continues at coordinate 18,250,085 of CM060593.1, read as the reverse complement.
GACGTTTGTGTGAAACATTTGAACCTTATTCATTGATTTGAGCCATGATACTGTTTAGGACACATAATGTATATAACAAGGTTAGACCAATCAATATCTGAAGGTTTTTAACACAATAAGACATCAATGTGGGAATCTTTTATAACACACAAGATCAAAACTGTCACCTAAATGTTCTTTTTTTGTGTGTGTGAAAGGAAGAAATAAGCTCTGTGTCCTTAATTGTCTTTCAGGTCTACCTCCTTGCGATATTTGGGAAGAAGTTACTTCAGGTTTTTCCAATGTTTCTCATGATGTTCTAACACTGAGCTGTCAGTGAAATTGCAATGCAGACAAAGCCATAAGTGTACGTACCTTGATGCTTTTTGGGTCAAACTGAGGCTCCTTGGGTTTCTCTGGTTCAGAAGGGGGTGCTGGCTTTGCTGCCTCCTTCTTCGGTTCAGCTTTTTTAGGAGCCATTCTTCCACCAAGATGAAGAGCAGGAGGGTGTGATGGGAAACAGGAACGAGAATGTACTATGAGAAGATTTATACCCTCCTCAATGCTCCTCGACTGCATCAAGAGGGTTGGTCCATCCCATCATCATCCTCCAAACAAGGACAGGAAAGCTTAAGTGTTCACAAGCCAAACCCCTGAGACAAATGCATGATGGTATTAGCATGTTAACATTAACGAGAACCAGTAAACAGTTTATAGCTCGTAATTATGCGCTCAAACTTTTCAGCTAGAGATTTTGGCACTCTTTTTTACACTCTTAAAAATAAAGGTTCTTTATTGGAATCTATGTTTCAATGAAGAACCTTTTACATCCATAGAACCTTTCTGTTGCACAAAAGGTTCTTTATAGTGGAAAAAGGTTCTTGAGATTATCCTAATGTTCTTTGCCCAAAACGTTATTTTAAAGACTTTGAAACAGAAGTTGCAACAGTCTTTTCTTCCTTATTGTGACATATATCCGTGTAAAACGGCTTCTCGGACAAGAAAAAAATGTTGGAAGCTACTTGATTTACTTGTGGTAAAATTGATAATGGAGTGTTATAAACCTAAAATGGATCTTCTATGATATTGTTGCGAAAACCTCATTTTGTAACCTTTATTTTTAAGAGGATAGTAAGATCTTGTTTGTCTATGTCGTGAAACTTGCAGGTCCTGCAACTTTCATAAAGCTGTTGGCTCACAATTGAGGAGATGATGGAGAAAATTTCAGAGACTGCATTCCCATGGATAAATTTGGACACTTCTGGAAACTTGTCTCATTTACACTTGTTTACCCTGTCTGCCATTGGTCAGTCAAACAGATTGTCCCGTCCTATGGCTCATGCTGTGTTGCTGGTCGGAATGCTCAAATAAACTCAGCAATGTTTTGAACACCACCGTTTTAAACGTTTCAGAGCAATCAACTTAAAAATGTCTTACATAGTTGTCTCTCTGCATATTAATCTGCGATGGGAGAGTTAAAAATATTACACATTTCACTTAATCACCAACTACAAGGATTAAGAAAACAACTGTAACAATTTTCTGTAACTGTAATCCATTTTGTCCTGCATTAGATATTTGTTATATTTCACTGGACAGCCCTCTCTCTGTCTTTGTGAGTTTCAAAAGATCAAGGGAATTATTAAGGATAAACACCTTATGTCTTGTTTTGCTATGAACAGCAACTGCTTGCCGTTCTTGCTAGTTTAACCCCTGATGTCTGTTATTCAGGCGTCTGGAGCAGACACCAGTAACAACAGTTTAAAAGAGAAGAAGCATCCACCTGTTCACTCAGCCCTGAACCTCCTGCTCCAGATGGAAGGAATAAACTATGGATAATAAATATGTTGGGGGAAAGTTACAAATGTAAAGGCCTCTTTGCTTTCTCACCATAAGTAAAATGAAAAAGCCTCAGGCTGAAGGAAATGCAGATTCTTGCCTGTACAATAGGCAGAACCTGATTTCGCCAGAAGAATAATCGTTTAATAATTTAAGATATCAATGAATATCTATTTTTGACTATTTAAGTTTGCAGATTAGTGCATGCCCATAACTTCGCTGAAAGCTCAAAAAAAACATCCAGACAGAAGATATAGAGAAGTGAATTAAACTCAAATCCAGTATCCACTTTCTGACCTGCAACTAATCAAATTTCTGTCTGAACCTCACCTCCTAAATGTTCAATCTAAATCCCCCGTCCACGCTCCGTCTGTCAGTTCAGCTCTGGTGTAAACACCAGAAGCCTTTAGTGAGTCGCATAAGACAACACAGCAGGAGTGGAGTAGACTACTACTCATCTGGTATCTGTTTGCATGTATGGATCACCACGGCTGTGATACGGGACCCTCTTGTGTTGCTGTGATTTCATCCCCTCTAGGTCTCCCTCTGTGGGATGTCCCTCTCCAGACAGAGAGATGCAGGGCTTCTGGGAGTGTCTGGTTTCATGCTGTTAAGCCTACATGAACTCTTACTGACAGGGAAGAGAGAAGTGTTTCCAGGATGTAAGTATGTGCATAGTTTTCAATGTCTGTTACTTCACTCTGTCTAGAACTTTATATAACTCGAGGTGCCTGACGTATTGAATCATATAATTCCATGAGTCATATAACTCAATAAACTGTTGTCTGAAAGAACAATGTTGGATGATGCACTGCATGTCAATTTTGTGATGAGGGATTTAACTTGCAGCAGCAACAATTTCCTTGAATATTAAGTTATATATTCAAGTTATAGTAAAAGTAGCTTCACCAAAATAAGGAATAGAATAGAATAGAATAGAACAAACTATGGAAACGATCAATAAAAATACTATAAAATGATCTACTATGACACATCTGGACTTTTGAATAAAATCTCATCATTGACAGTGAATTATTCTCGTCTGCAAGTTCTGTCTATTTGTCTGTGCTCCACACGAGGGCAGCCTTAACTAATTGTAGAAGCTGCTAATGCAGATCCAATTGGAGAAAAGTTATTTGAGAATTGAAAGTGAAAGCTGCAAATTTCTCTTTTAATTTTAACTTGATGTACTAAAAAATTATAAATAAATAAAAACTTTTAATAAAAGTGACAAAAACACAAAACAGACAATACAACAATAAAAACTAATTCAAATATTAAAAAGGGGGATAAAAAAGCTCAAATAAAACGACACCATAAGGACATAGTCCAAGCCTAAAAATAAATTGGGGTCCTGAGGATTGAACCAAGCTCTGTTTTCTTTATCTATTTCTAGACAGTTTAAAGACACATTATTATTTTTAAAAATAAAATCAAATAGGCTGTGTTACATCCAGAGCTGTAATTGTAATTTCTGTTAACACAAAATAAATGACTATGTTTTTACTAAATTGTGAAAATGATAATCTCAATATAACCTCTAAACCAAAATCGATCTTTTCAGCCCTTGAATGTTCTGGGGCCAGTTGTTTAAAGTATAGCCTATCTGTCCGGATTTCGGTGAACGGATTGGGTTAAATCTTGAAAATGGGTTGTTAAAAACAAAAAGAAAAAATGGTTTTGATCTGGATCAGATCGTCAGGGTTTTTTTTTTCTTTTTTTTTCTTTTTCTTTTTCTTTTTAGTAAGATTGGGGTACCTTTGATCAAAAATTATCCTGATCCCAGTCGAAGGTTCAGCAGCAAAAATGTACTGAAACTTTAAAACTGGTCAACAATACAACTTTACAACATGTCATATATGCACACATTTCTACTTCTATAATGCTCTTGATTAGTTTAACTGTTAAAGTATAAATTAGAAGTAGACATTAGACTACCTGTTAAGCCGTTCTGTACAGTGAATTGAAAAAAGAGAGATTTTGCCACTATAAAACAATCCCCCAAACAGCTGCCAATATCAAACAAAACTAAATTCGAATGCTTTTATTCTCTTGCAAATGTTTTGCATTCCCTGGGAAACTTTGTGTTCACTCTCAAAACTTTTGAGTTCTTCGCAAATGAACACAACATTTCTAGGAGAACCCAAAACTTTGTGAGAGAAAGCAAAAGCATTAAAATATTATATATTTTTTCCATCTACATGTCCCTTTAGTGCTTCCGTATGGGTCTGATAGTTCTGATTCTTCTACCTGTTCTTCTTAACATAGCTAACACCCTACAATTGTGAAATGTAACCCCTTTTGGAGCATTGGTAATCCGGATTAGGTCATCTGAAAAAAGTGTGTATTTGGATCAGGGTGATCAAATCCTATTTTGCTTTGAAAAAAAAGCACAAAAGTAAAATGGATTACCTTATCCGGGATTGCAAAACGTGGGATTTCCAAATCTAGATCATTTTGATCCAGATTAAACATTTTGAACAACTGGGCCCTGATGCTCAAATCTAGTGTTCTTGTGTATTACTACAAATGACCAGTAGGTTGAGCCGTTGTGCTGCCAGTAGGCTATTGTGAGATGAAATGACAGGTGTTGAGACAGGTGGATTGACAGCTTCTGTCTGGGAATGGAGTTCAAGCTCAAGTCTGTTAGTCATATCCATAGGTTATATCTCAATATACACTTTTAAATAACTATTTTAGTTTCCTTTAGATGCATTGTCACTTATACCAATTATTTATAACATTGCTATTTAAAAAAAATATTAATCATCTATATTGATTATATAATATTATATTGATGGTCGCCCAATATGCTTTCTAGCGTGCTTGGAGAAGAAGATGTTATGAGGACCTTACTGAATTTGGCATGGCAACATTCACAGTATGATAAACCTGACATCAAGTAATATTAAATTAATGCTGAATAGCAATACATCATGACACAGACTACTTGGTGTTTCTAGTCCATTACTGAGTTTTCATTGTGAATTACAACTCTGAATACACTATTTGTTGTGTATGATGTAGTCTATTCTCTACAAAGCCTTTTTTGTATCGGCAAATTCATGCACCAGATTTAACTTCTTCCAGAAATCCTCTGGAAATATACACACAAAACCAAATGAAGAGAGAGAACAGAGGATCTCATCATATCCATGAATGCAGTCTATTCATTTAATTTCCTGTTTTCATCTTCAGATATTCCGAAAACATGACTTAATGCAGTTCTTCATAGAACATTGCGGAACATATGAAAATGTGCTTTGTATTTTCAGTGGAGTTGAATCGCTTTCACCAAGAACCCCTTAGCACAAATGAACAGAACTCTGCTATTCTCCAAACGATAAAGTCTATAAAGCCTGTAGGCCTATATAGGCTACACTAAATTATAGCCCACATATGTGTATTCACGTATTACATTCCCTTCACATGGTCAGCATTCATGAGACCTGTTTCTCAAATGTGAACATTTTGGTTCATCTCATTGACAGTCCTTTGAGTCTGTTGACCAAAATAATTTGAATCTGTTGACCAAAATAGTTCATTCGGTGTTGACCAAAATCCTTTGAATCTGTTGAGCAAAATGATTCATTCGCTGATTCTTTCGGTGGCTTTTGTGTCTTATGTGAGTCATTGGATCACTCACTCAACCGATCACGACCAAAATATAATCTTTTATAAAAATTTGCGTGTCTAATAATTAATTTAAGAGACTGCTGAAAGAGTGTCTCAGTTCATTCAGATGGCTGATTCGTTAAGTTCGTTTATAATGAAAACAGTTCCTCAAAGGGTGGCCAGACTCAAAACTGCAACAATTCAGTCAAAGGTAGGACATTCAGTAGGTCCTACCAAAGAAATGCTTCAAAGTCATCACTTTGTTAACGACTTGTTGAAAACACGGACTTGTTCATGAACAAAACACTACTAGACACAAGAGAGTCCAGTATTGGCTGTTGTAGCACTTCAGGGAGGTCATAAATTAACGCGCTGTCAGAAAGCACTTGGTTGCCTTTTAAAACGGGATCATTTCCAAACCGGACATCTTCTTCAGCGTGCTCATGGGCAACGAGAAAATCTACATCATGTCAGGTCATGGTGTTGTTGCAATCAGTTGACAGATTGCCTGTAAAGTAGTAGCCTACATTCTATACAGCTGTTTAATCTATTTCTAAACCGTGGTTAATTCGTTTAATTAAAATTATCTAGATTATTTCGTGCATCCATCTATGTGACAACGCAAGAATTGCCTTATTTAATTTCACCTCTTCACTCCTGTCAGCGTGTTAAGGTATACCTAGTGAACGTAACTTTATTATCCATAATCATGTTTATAATCTACCATTAGGTTGGTCTTAATCCAATTTTTATCCCCCAGGAGTGTGACAGTTGGGAGAAGTTGGCAGAGTGTCACAAGTTTAAGGCGAAGTGATGATCCTACCTGAGGCGTTTCTCAGGTTTCATACAAGACACCCGTGCGTAAGCGACAGCTGCCCCGGAGCCTGGACTTTCTCCCAGACCAGCAAAAGTTTCAGCGTGGATTTGAACGAACACTAGCCGAAGGACATAGGATACAAGAAAAACCTTTTATTCTTGCTGAGAAAGGTAAAAAAAAAATTGGCAATTTTGATGGTCGTCTTGTACTGGCAGCTTTTTTAGTAAGTTGGCTGGTTGAAAGTAGGCTGCTCTTGAATTTATTAGTCTTGAATAACTTGGCATTAGAGTTTGATCTTAATATAATCTGGTTTCATTGTGCTTTTATGGTCCAAAATGTGAGCTATACCTGTCATGATACTACTTTTTTTTTTTTAGAACACTTTATAAGTATCATTTTGTCATATCAGTTTAGAATTTTCTTCAACATTTCTGTTTCTATGATCTATTATATTATATTATTATTGGAAGAGCCATTTACACAGAAGTTCTCCCCCTGAGCCCTCATTGGTTAAAATAAGTGCTCTCTGTAAGGCAATCAAATTTGCTAATATTTTACACCTTCAGTGTTGTAAGTAAACACCTCTAGTTGAATGACATGCTTCATATATATAAATAATTTGCTCAGAACAATTTCTGCAGAACTAGTGATTATTATTCACCGAGGCACTGATCTCTCCGAAGAGGTCACTGTAACAGTCTCTCTGAACACTGCCTGCCTCGTTCAACTGTCTGTCGGATAGTTTTCCTCTTAAAGAGGATGTTCATGTATCCTACATGTATGCACTTACACTTCATTTAGCATTTAGCTTTGTTAGCATGGTCTGGAGAAAAGTGCACTGATATAGCCTACTGAAATACGATTTGAAATCAGATCTCTGGAGCTTCAGCTTCTTCCAGAGTGTTTTTTGCTGCTTCAACACAGCTTTGCATGCAGTTAAAGTGAAAAACAGGTTGCAATCTATTTTTTTTTAATATGTAAGATTCATAATCTAGAATATTAGAATAGAACACTATAATAAAGTATCCATTGGGGCCCGTAAAATCATTCCTTATTGACCCCTACCAATATGGCCCAGCTTGTGGGGTGCCATGTCTCTTATTTAGCAATGTTTGTGGTTCTGCCTTGGGTTGGCATGAATGATATGAAGTACTGAGTTGAGAGGAAACAGTGGCTTTGGCAGGTGTGTCAGCTGACATTCATATACAGCTCATCATTACAGACTTGTGTTGATTTGTATCAGAGCCTACAGAGGAGGACACACAGGATAAAAGTTATCCTAAAGTTTATCATCAATATACTGATGTTTTTTGTTTGTGATAATGCATATTATGCACAAATCTGTGCCAGTATGATTTTTTATCAAATTAGGAATCAGAAGAGACAGTGTTGTCATGCTTCTATTTACACTACTGTTTTCAAATAAACATTGTTCTTTAAAACTTTCTATTCATCAAATAATCCTGATAAAAATGTATCTCAGTTTCAACACAGCTATTTTCAATATTGATAAAAATAAGAAATGTTTCTTGAGCAGCAAATCACCGTATTGGAATGATTTCTTAAGGATCATGTGACACTGAAGACTGGAGTAATGATGCAGAAAATTCAGCTTTGACATCACAGGATACATTTTTTTAAATATTCAAATAGAAAACATTTTACATTGTAATAATATTTCACAATATTACAGTTTTTGCTGCATTTTGATCAAATAAATGCAGCCTTGGTGAGCATAAGAGACTTCTTTCAAAATTATTAAAAAATCTTTTGACCCCAAACTTTTGAAAGGTAGGCCCTATTTATAATTATTATTATTATTTAAATTTTTACATGTAAATATTATATTCTTCTTCTTCTTATTATTATTTTAACTTGACAGTATACAAATTGAATTTGAAATCAACTTAACACAAAAATCTGAGGGTGCTTTCGCCTCAGGATTTCCAAACAGAATCCTGCTGTAATTTAAAAAACTAAACAATATAAAATGTTTTGGAAATAGGTCATTAAAATAAATTGCTCTAGAAAATGTCAAATTAAGAAATAATTGTTGATAGTATTGTTGAGAGTTTGTGGTTCTTTGCCTATAGAGTTACTTTTTTTTAATGGTGAAAGTCTCAAACCTTTAGAGCAGTAAGCTACTAGGAACCATATGTTACATTGATTTAACCACGGTCCAGAGATGATGTTGGCTCCACGCTAAGCAGAGTGTAGGCTGTTTACCGTTGCCAGACAACTTGGTGCATGAATATAGAATTCATCTTTTATAGCCAAGCTTTATTTGTGGAGACACTTTGAGATGTTGAACTGCTAACCAGACCTGTATATACATATACTATCTCTCCCTGCCCTTAGATAAGGTATTGAGACTCAGATTCACATTTCATTTCACTGCATGGCTGAGGCTGTTTCATGTCACTGCAGGATGTCCATGTAAAACTAGTGGCGGGAGTTCCCTTTGATCTGGCCATTAGAGCCGACATTCTGTCTCCCCTTGCGTCTCTCAGCATATTTACCTCCAGAGACATCCGGCTCTCTGGACTATGTTTACAGACATGCTGAACTCAGATGGTATAATGTGCATGTGTAAGTGTGTGTGCACTGTGCAGTCAAGCACAAATAGTCTGAATATTATTTGAGCGTCAGTTTGAATATGTTAAATTACTGTATGTTTTTTTTTAAAAAGTACAGTAGATAAAGACGTGGGCAGGTAACCCTAAGGATGTAGCTTTAAACCCTAAAAAAGGATTCTTTGCTTTATTGTATATATTTGCTATAGATTAGGGAATACTGGTATTTCTGTGGCAAATCAAAATGATTTTTTTGTTAAGTAACAATACCACCTTTTTGTGTAGTATTGGAAGCATCATCTCAATTCTTGTCATTTTGACTATTCTCAAGATATTTCTACTTGAATCTTGTAATGTTTCAACTTTATACTTAAAACATTACGACATTGTCTCATTATTTTAACGTAGCACGAAAATGTGTCTGTTGTACAATATCGTACCGTTTACTGCCGTTCAAAGGTTTTTATAAAGAAATGAATACTTTTATTTCGCAAGGATGCATTATATTGGTGCATTCAAAAGTCACAGTAAAGAATATAATGTAGCAAAAGATTTCTGATTGACATAAATGCTGTTCTTTTGAACTTCCCTAAAAAAAATAGATCACAGTTTCCACCAAATTTTTTTGGCAGCACAGCTGTTTTCAACTTTAGTAATAATAAGAAGAAATCTTTCTTGAGGACCAAATCAGCATATTAAAGTGTTTTCCGATAGTTTGTCAAAGGTTTGGTTCATGAATGTAATTTGATTTGTTCATGCTGCTAATGTTGTTAACGTTCACATAAACTCATTAATATTCATGAGCCAAGCCCTCATCATAGTAAGTAAGATTGTGCAACTGAACTTCAAAAAAGGCTCATTGGGAACAAAACAAAAGGTCGGGAGTAAAAAAAAAGAGTTTGTAATAGCTAGTGTGCTTTATGCGATTTTACTGTTTGCTATATGGTATTGAAACTAGAATAATTGAATTCCATTTGCATCGGCAGGTCATTGACTGCTGAAATTCTGATGTCGTAACAACCCTACTATGCAAGCATCTGTTAAATGGTCACCTGCTATCTTGCAAGTGAGATGGTGGCCTGTCTTGTCTTTAGGCTGTCGATGGCTTCATCTGCTGCCTTTGGAACTGAGAGGATCAAATGCATGCTCTTGACTTGAACCTCTAGGCTCTTCATTCCCTGATCATCTACTCTCCTGCTACCCATTGCCAGGCCCCACCAAAGCTTGCGACATCTCTGCCAGGCTTATGCCATAAGTAAGAAAGCAAGACATCTCGGGGGGCCAGGTCACCCCCTGTCCCGCGGGCCTTCATTAGACACACAGATCAGGTTGGAGTCTCTGTCTCGTATTAATACCTGTCAGCAGCCCAAACTCCATTTAAGTCCCGACTCTGCTTCCTAGGGACGCCTGCGCTGCCATCAGACTGCAGGCTCGCTGGACGTCCGTGTTCACTCTGAAAGAGCATGGCAGCTTCTTAGGCTTGGTTGTGCATGGGAATGGAGGGTTTGACAACAGATTCTTTGTTTAGAGATGTTTCCCTGGTAAAAGCCAGGCCATCGGCTGTTTGTGACATTTAAAGGATGTCCAGTTTTCTCAGTTTGGGAGCACAAAAGCATTTCAGGGACAGTGGGTCATGAGATGACTCTGATATATGGGCATCTTGAGACTGGGGCACAGGGGCGATGAAGTTTCTCACCTCTGGATTTAATTAGTTTGCCCGTTCAAGTCAGACGCATGCCTAGCACAAGGCAGATCATCACTTCCTACACTGCCCTTCAGCACTGGAAATCTATACCATGATTACTTAATAAAGATGCATTAATGGTATACTTTTCTCACTTGGAAGCCTCAGATCTTATGCCCACAAATTTTTGTCTGTGCTGACATTGAAGACACATTCATCATTCACATTTCATATTGGTAGCCTATAAATGAAGAGTGGGGTCGGAGACCACTTGTGCAAGTGCTAATATTTTCTAATTTAACACAATTTTTTAAATGGTTATGTTATCTGCCTACATTTTGAGTGAACATTTCATTAAAGAAGTCTTTGGATTTGGTCTGTCCCTCTTCTTAACAGCAGCACTCGAGTTGCATGAACTCCACAAGTTTTTGAAAAACCTAATGATTTTAGTTGAATGTAAAAATATGTACACTACCCTTCATAGGTTTGGGGTCAGTAATATTTTCTAAAGATCAATTTTAATGTTTTTTTTTTTCTCATCAAAGATGCATTTAAAGGGATAGTTCACCCAAAAATGTAAATTCTGCCATCATTTACTAAAGTTGTTCTAAAGCTGTATGAATTTATTTGTTTTGTTGAACACGAAAGAAGGTATTTTGAAGAATGTCTGTAACCAAACAGTTGATGGACCCCATTGACGTCCATATAGTATGAAAAAAAAAAATACTGTGGATGTCAATGGGGTCCATCAACTGTTTGGTTACAGACATTCTTCAAAATACCTTCTTTCGTGTTCAACAGAAGAAAGAAAATCAGGTTTACAGGTTTAGAACAACTTGAGCCAAATAATGACAGAATTTAAATTTTTGGGTGAACTATCCCTTTAAATTGATCAAAACTGACAGTAAAGGCATTTATAATGCTACAAAAGATTTCTATTTCAAATTAATACTGTTCTTTTTAACTTTCTATTCGTCAAAGAATCATGAAAAAACGTTCACAAAAATTTTAAGCAGCAACTGATTTTTTATATTGATGATAATAAATGTTTCTCGAGCATCAAGTCGTCATATTAGAATGATTTCTGAAGGATCATGTGACACTTAAGACTGGAGTAATAATGCTGAAAATTCAGCTTTGCATCACAGGAATAAATTACATTTTAAAATATATTCAAATAGAAACCATTTATTTTAAATTGTAAAAATATTTCACATTATTACTATTTTTACTGTATTTTTGATAAAAATCCAGCCTTAATGAGCATAAGCGACTTCTTACCAACCCCAAACTTTTGATGTTTAATTTGTAAAATAAATAAAAAACTGCAGGTCTGTTACCTGTGCGCCATTATCTGTGACTGTGTGATGGCCGTAGGATTGAAATGTTTTGTCCTTTTCATCATTGGAAAATAAAACTCTTGGTTGCACGATTGGATGTAAAGTGATCTCTGCTTGTCACAGCAGTAGAGTTTAGCCTTGGAGTTTAGTGTGTTCTTGGCTGCTTGGGTAAGGTCTTGATTCTCATGGTTGCTTGGCTGCTAGAACTGAAATTGGAGAAATACAGTCCCGGCGGGTCTATCAGAATGATAAGCCATTGAGACATTTGAGTGCCTAACCCTGATAACATTTCTGAAGAGACAAGGAAAGTTGTGTGTGTGTGTAACTGGTATTCCCTACGTCATGGACTAAATGTCCCTGTTACACAGTTCGTTGTTATGTGAAGGAGGAGGCGGGAACCAGCGAACGTTCAACAGACTTTACTTTAATAATAAAATGAACAAATACAAAACTAAAGTAAAGGCAGCAGTCCCTCACGGATGACTGCTGCTACATACAATAAAACAGAAACAAAACACAACATAAATCCAGGCCTGGTCCTCTCTCGTCCTTCACTGTCGTCGCTCCTCCTTTTATGCTTCCACTCCTCCGTGAGAGATACGAGACCGGTGCGTCACGCAGGTGTCGCTCATTATCAATCAAGCCACCGGCCTCGCGCCGTTCTCTCACGGCCCTCGGCCTCGTCCTGCTCGCCACAGTCCCTATAACTCAGGATAGTAATACAAGTTTTGACCTTATGGGAATTTTTTTTGGTCCCCATGAGGAAAACAGCTTATAAATCAGACTAAATGAAGTGTTCTGAAAATGTAATAACGCAGAAAGTTTTGTGTGATGGGTAGGGTTAGTGTAAGGGGATGGAATATACAGTTTGTACAGTAAAAGTCATTGCGTCAATGGAATGTCCCCATAAAACATGGAAACCGGTGTGTGTGTGTAGCACCAATTAAGTTGTGAGATGAAGACCACATTCTAGTGCAACCCAGAGTTTTATTTTCCAATGACGCAAAGCACAAAACATCTCAATTATACGGCCATCACACAGTCACAGATAATGCCGCACAGCTAAAATTGCAACAAAATTTATTTAGAGCTACTGTTGCGAAACAAAGAGCAAAGATGTGCATGTTTTGGTGTGTGAATAATGCCTTACTACCATTGCCTTGCCACAGAGAAAGATGTAGTGTAGTTACATAGGTCTGTCACATCATCAAGCAGCTAAATGAGAATGATTTCACATAATCAGAAAGAGCAGAATAGCTGTTGTTAAGAGTGATTAGTAATGTCAGAGGCCACTGGAGAGGAGAGCGGGGATACTGCCATGTCCCTAACATTGCTGGAGTCCTTTCTTAGTATCAGTGCAGTGTTAACAGAATTCGCCTGACGCTGTTAATCTTGATATGGTTTCGCTTTCCTCATTAAATGTTCGAGAATAGGATTTGAGGACAGCGACTATAGATCTGAATTCATACGTGGAGTATTTCGCTCCGGCACGTTGCAATCACACAAGGTGAGGACGCTAGACACGAGGCGATCGGCAAGCGTCAGGGTGTTGAAGTGTGCTGGAGTAGAAGTGAGATATGACTCCACGAGAGAGCGAAAAAAGAAACGAGAACACAATGCGATGCACGTGAAAGAGAACCAGAAGATAGAGACTGAGAGACTTTAGTAAAAGCTGTCTGTGTCCAAGGCCCTTTAAAACTACATTATGGCGTCGCTTTATCAGAGCTACGAGTGGTTTTTTGACAGGCAGCTGATGGATGAACGGTACTGTATTTCATATCTGAGAGACCGGTTGAGGCTGCGCGACCCAGCGGCGGCGGGGTGATGGACTAGTATAGTGCCCACTTGTAGCTGTGACAAAGTGTTGTCATGAACACTGTTGTAATGCTTGCTCAAAAAAGCTCCCATCGTCATGACTTGAACAAGCGGAGACATTATTCATTGTAAGTCATCTCTGAACACTGTCAGAACTAATTCGTAGGACCAGTTGTATATTCTTTAGTATTGTTTTAGTCAGATAGTTTTTGCTTCTCTTTTATTTTCCGCTTGTCATCCATTAAAGACAGTTTAGTGGCTATTTGTCCGTGTTTGTTAGCTTTGAGGCTATGCTAGTGTACTCTACAAGTTGATGACGACGGTTCCCTTTTGTGCTCAAAATGTCTTTCTCTTGACCAAAAATATTGATGACTCATGTTGCACTACCCAGACTTTTGTCCAATCACATGCTTTTTCTATTTTAATACATTTTAAAATGTAATTTATTCCTGCGATGTCAAAGCTGAATTTTCAGCAGCCATTACTCCAGTTTTCAGTTCAATGTCACATGATTTTTAAATAATGCTGGGTTGTTTCAACACATGTTTGGGTCAAATATGGACAAACCAATCCGTTGGGTTTAAAAATGTAATTCAAAAATTTAAACCAACAGTTGGGTTTCTCCATATTTGACCCAAACATGGGTTGAAACAACCCTGTCATTTTTAGAGTGTAATATGCTGATTTGGTGCCCAAGAAACATTTCTTATTATAATCAATCTTGAAAACAGTTGTGCTGCTTACTATTTTTCTGGAAACTGTGACACATTTTGTTTAGGATTCTTTGATGAATACAAAGTTTCAAAGAACAGCATTTATTTTTGTAATATTATAAATGTCTTTACTGTCAAATTTATCAATTTTGCTAAATTATTAAAAGTGCCCTTGCTAAATGAAAGTGTTATATTTTTATTTAATTTTTACTGACTTACTGACGCCAAACTTTTAAACGGTTACGGTGGTATATGCCTAACCCAAACTTCTTGTTTTAATAGAAACATGTTAGCACTGGACAGAAAACTGTGCTCATCAAGCCATTTCACGCAGTCTTTTACTTAACATTAGGCATTAAGTTAAGTGTGAGAGCTACCTGAGTATTTTCCCTGACAGAGGTACTCTTTTTTTGCTTAGAAGTCACTTTAGAGAAACGAGGACAGCTATTTTATCATTATAATGGTGAACTTTATTGTAGCTTTTTTTAAGGATTTTTGCCTTATGTTGTTGCATTTTTTTTTATGTGCTTTAGAGAAGCGTCTGCTAAGTGCATAAATGTAAATGCAGATTGTATTCAGTTTACAATTTCTGCTGTGTTGTTGGTAAAAATAGCCTTGTAGAGGAATCAGATATAGTATTGCAATATTGCTAGTTGACTGCTGCTCCCTTTTGCATATGTAATATCTCTTATTTGTGAGAGACTGAGAATGTGTAAGAGGCTCAGAAATATGGTCAGTCCTCCACATGATACGGGACATCGGCACCTCTCTACAAACATCCTGTTTTGAAACCTCCCCTCTTCCCCCCACCCCCACCTCAGCCTTTGAAATGGTACGTGCCTGTGGTTTCCTTCAATGCCTCTCAAATGATCCTTGCAATAGAGCCAAAGACCTAAAGCCATGCAACTTTGTTTCCGGAACAAACACCTGTTTCTTTGAGACAGTCTAGTGTTGCTCACCTCCCACTGTAGACTTCCACCCCACTGCCCTGCTCTGCCCTCCCTCATGTGGCACGTCCTGAGCTTTTACAGTCTATGGTCCTGAGTCAGTGCAGATCTGTCAATGTGAATGATCTACTGCATATTTTATAGGCTACATTTGTTGTCTCCTTGACTCATCTATATGTTTTGCTTATCTGCTGTATGTTCATTGAAGTTATTGTGATGCATAAAGATGCAGACAAATGGGTGTTTCTTCAACTTTTATGTTCTATTGGCTAAATAATTTCAACTTTTCTTTTTTTTTTTTTTTTACCAGACCGTCATCATTTATTTGAGCTATTTTTCACATGCATACCATTTACCTTAGTATAAATATTCATCATAAAAATATGAAATATTACATGTTTAAACTAAGAAAGCATAAAATAAACAAATCATTTCAATAATTATGTATGTAAATGATATATTATACTTAATATTATATATATATATATATATATATATATATATATATATATATATATATATATATTATAATATTAATATAAAATATTAGTATTGAAATAAAAATAATACATTTAATTTAATTTCTAATTAGTTTTATTTAGTAATTTAATTATATTTTTTCATTATTTAATTATTTTTTGGTTTAATTTATTAGTTTTATTTATAGTTTTACAAATATTATGCTTGACCCATAGTGTTATTTCCACCAAACTCTCTCTTCATTTTTTTTTCACTTGTTTACAAAAAAACTTTGTGTTAATTGTGTATATTTATACATTCTGTAAAATGATATCTATGATATTAGCCTTAGCAAGGAAACTGGCAAAAAAGCCAACTTCCATTTTACCCCCCAAAATTTTTAATGTAATTTCTATAGGCTACATCATTTGAAATATGGTGGGAATGAAACTGTGGTGACCATGAAAATGTACGTGACTTTCATAAAAAGTCAGTTCGATTTGCTTAAATTCTTTAGAATTCCAATATCTGAACATTCCAACTTCATTTTATCCATTTCATAATTTTCCTTTTTTTTCTGTCTATCACTATACTCAGGTTACATGCTCCATCCTAGTGAAGATGGCATTTTGAGACTTCACAGTATGTTGACTAAAATCAAAATGTTGTGTTGAGACCGGTATGATCTCTCCAACAGCTTTTTGGAATTGGAAGGCCATGTTACTCACTAGATGTTACTGACCCAGTTTAGACCTTGTGCTCCTGAGGCATTGTCAGCATTGACCCTACACTGACCCTATAGAACTAATGCCTTGTTCTGCCGGGTGAAAACACTTGTTGAACATGTTGCCATCTGGATCTTCACTCCTGTCTGTTTATTGTTAGGTTGGATGTATCAGACTTTAATGGCCTGTTTGGATTGCGTCTGTGTCAGGGAGACTCTAGTTCTCAGGTCTCAGCTCGGGCCCCCTGGCTTCGCAGTATATGGTGCACAGCGATTCTGCACAAGCAGAAATCGTGTCTCTGATCTGCTGACTGTGAGCTCTGGTGGCCCGGTTGGCTGTCACTAAGTCTGACAGTGACACAATCCTTTAAAAACCATTGATGGGACATTCTGTTAATGCCATTCCTTTAAAAGAGATAAAAGGAAACTGCTATAACATATTTATTTATATAAGTATAATGTGTTTGGTCAGGTGTATGCATCTAAAAATCTCAATATTGAGATTTTTGAATATATGTTTATGTGTAGTACTTTTATTCAGGATGCATAAAAATATTTATAATGTGACAAAAGATTACTATTTATTAACACAATTTGATTAAATTGTTAATAAAATCTAACTAATTTTTAATTATAAAACACTCATATTTTCATATTTTTAATGATATTATATTTTATTATATTGTTTTATTTGTTAATATATATATATAAATATACTGCTGGGTAGTAATGAATGACATGTAATCTGGATTACGTAATCAGACTCCAAAAAATAAGTAGATTTAAATAGATCATACTACATTTTAAAATTCTCATAATCAGACTACAGTTACTTTTTTTGATTACTTGATTACATATAATTCTTACAATGGCAGTAAATCATAGGCTACATAATGTATTAAATCTCCCTAATTATTTTTACTGTTTTACATTTTCCTTTCTAAAAAGCATGTCGCGCTTATATATATTCAGAGAGTCTTCTAGTTGTTATTCAGACTCTGTTGTTGCCCCTCTGGCTCTCGATCTCTCTTTTGAGCGAGAGACTGATGAAGAGAGGGAGAAAGAGCAAACCCAAGTGTGTGTGATCAGAAGGAGACCAGATTGGTGCATTGAAGCCCAATTGTTGTGGGAAAATATCAGTCATCATCCATCTCTGGCAGCCTGAGATGAAAAATAACCTGATAGGAGTGTGTTTGAAGGAGGGAACAGTTGAGGTCCAGTACATGTAACCCAATCTAACAGGTTTACAGTCCCCTCGAAAGCCCTGTCCCAAATGGAGCACTTGATGTGCATTTGCAGGCCGTTGTAGAACATTGTAGAGTGTCCCATTTGACATTTTAGGTTTCAGAAGGTCGTTATTTATCCTTGGCCTTTCACCAAGCCCACACTGATGCAGACAAAGGGGCCAACACCATGTTGGCCAAACTAACACCAAGGGGCCAATCTAAAACTTCCAGCTTGTTTAGTGAATCTGTTGTTTAGATCTTGATAAGTCAGAGGAAGAACACGAACAGAATGTTAAAAGAGACATTATGAGCTGCAGTTTGTCCTGGACAAAAGTGTGCAGTATACTATATAATAATGGTGTACAATTGTGTTCTGAAATGAGGAGGCAAAGTTCATGTTCCAGTTACACTTAATGTTACAAATAAACATTACTCGCACTATCAAAAATGTAACAAATTTCAAATTACATCTGTTTTATTTGTGAGCTCATGTTCAGCTGTTCTTTTTTATAGTCAACTTATTTTTAGATAATCAGTCATTGAAGCTCGGTAAACACTGCAGGTGTCATGGGTTTAACAGACACAGTGATGTACCTTTAATTTCACCAAACTCACTAAAAAGCCTTCACAGATCACGTTTTCAAGTCATTTTAGGTGATTTTGGCATGACATAAAGTGGGTGAGTTGTTTACTTTTTTAATTAGTCGTCCCATTAACATCATTATTTGTTCATTCAGACCGATTCACTGATGTGGAATGTGCACAAAAATAAGAGGCCGGATTTATTGATTGAACAGCCAATCATATTGCGATGGAAGCATTTCCTCCTCTCATGTGATTTTTTTCCCATTCATTCTCAATCCATTCTGCACAGGCACACACACATATATATACATACATACATACATACATATATATATATATACATACATATGATAGACAGACAGACAGACAGACAGACAGACAGACAGACAGACAGACAGACAGACAGACAGACAGACAGACAGACAGACAGATAGATAGATAGATAGATAGATAGATAGATAGATAGATAGATAGATAGATAGATAGATAGATAGATAGATAGATGCAGAGGAAGTGTGTAGTTTTTTTTTATTTTTTTATTGGCCTGAGTAAAAGCCCGATTGACCCCACAGAATGACCGAGCAGTGGGCGGGAGGAATTTATCAGGAGGCAGGACTTGTACATCGGCACAATGTAAGCGAGCAAACACACGACAGGAATGAGTAGAGTCACCAGTAACCCGACGCCATACGGGGTGATGGCCTACAGCAGCTGCTGAGGTACCGCATGAGTCTTCGGCTTCGGTCCCTCCCAACTTCACAGAACCACACTCTAAATCATGACAAATTCATTAAATTCACTTTAGCACAATCTGAAGAACCCAAACACCTGTTTGCCAGAAGGCGACAGCTATATGAATCACCGGCAGTCATTCTGAACATAATAGGCCTCATTAGAGACACATTCCTGTCAGAACAGGTGAGTCTGTGTTATGTAACAGTGGAATGACCCTGACCAGCGCTTTAAGGAGCGGCATAAACACAGGTCTCAACACTCAGCACATGGATCAGTGGGAAGATTCCAAAGCGTGTCAAAAGAGAACCATAAATGTTCTAAGTACATTTAGTGACTAAAAGATGTTGGTATCTTTTTGGGGGGGGGTTCAATGGCATTTTTTATATAATCTCATACCGTAGATTAGGTCAGACTTTTGACTTTCAACATGACTAGGAATGCACAATATATTATCGTCCATTTCAATATCAGCGAATACTTTTTAAATTTAAGTGAATACAAATATACAATACAAATAAAATATTTAATCAGATCTGTTTATAGACATAGGCATTTTGTTTCTCTGTTCTTAGTTACATGAAAAGTTTAAAGTTTTGTCTATTTAACTGTAGGTACACTTTTCCTCACAAGTCCACATTTGTTAAATGGATGTGGAATAGAAAAGATTGTTTTTTTGAAGTTGTGATTGTTTTAAAATGAAAATTAGTTTTCCATTGTATGGGAACATGGCTTAGTGTTGTCTGAAATGCATATTAAGGTGAGCAATTTTATTTTGTAATTAGTAAAGATCCACTGAAGGCAAGTTGTATAGAGAACCCAAGTGCAGTTTATTTATCAATTAAACAAAACATGGCATGAAGCATGAAACAAAAACAATGACATGACGCTTACCGTCAGAGAACTTGACAAGAACACATGGCAAACATGACGGCTTAAATACACAGACTAATGACAAGGGACACCTGTAAACAATGAACAGATGATTAACCAATGACAAGACACATGGCAGGATCACATGACAAACAGGGAATCACATGACAGACATGGAACATTACATGAACAAACCAAAACGTGACAGACATGACCAAATCGTGACAACTATCTATCAGATATTGCTTCAAAATATAAATAATGATTGGTATCAAACAAAATGTTTAGATCCCATCCCTATTTAAAATTTTTTGGGGGTAAATATATTTCTTGGATCAAGGCAAATAAAGGTGTGCTCAGCAATATACAGTATTATTTCAAAATATGATGGCATGAATGAACACTGCTAAAGTGACTTTTTGACCGTCACTACTGTAGAGACAGCTAATGAGATTGGGCCTTGCTGTTTTGATATATTTGTGTACAGTATTTATCAGATGGTCAGTGAGTGATCTGTGATCAAATGCAGTTGAATTACAGAATGTAATAAAAAAATCGTAAAGTTTTTTTTTTTTTTGATAAGCAGCTCCCTGCTGGCTGGAATTAGCACCAAAACACAACTTCTGTCAAGTTACCAGTGCTCTTCACTCTTTGTACGTTCATGTGCAGTGAGTCACTGCCTCGCTGAGAGTTAAGCCGGTGTGTGGAGTCTGCAAAAAGACTGGAATGGGGCCACTTGAACAGTAGTGATGCAATTTTATTGATTTTTCACATAAAAGAACCCAATGATTTTTATGAACAGGTGCAGAAATGTAAGCTGTCACTAGAAAATAATATTCAAATAATGATGATAAATGTTGTTTTGTAATTAACGTGATGCAATATTAAAACTTTGTTCTTTTATAATTAGATATATGAGTGTCTGATAAATGACACTTCTCAACACTATGGTGTTTCTTCTCATTTAGTGATCACATTTGACAGACAGAGTTGTGGAAAATCGGAAAATCCCTTCAATCGAGTCTTTGTGTGCTGAATGATTTTGTTACTCTGAGGGGGCAGGGTCTCATCCTGGTCCTGCTGGACCCAGAAGTAAAAAAGCGGCCCACAAACTTCAGCACACAGTCTGAGTAGCATTCTACAATTTGTCGAGAGCTTTTAACTGTACTCTGAAACTGGGGACACAGCAGCCATGAATAAGCGAAAGATAAACCTGTCGGAGGTTTGGCGTAGGAACCGTGCTCCTCACCCAATCAGAGCTAAGAACAAGCTAAAACTATGGCCTCGTCAACTGTAAGTTTGTTAGGTCAATATATAGCGACTATTTGTCGCAATTGCTCATTTTTTTGTGTTTGTTGTGGCGGTGCTGTGCAAATTTTAGAGTATTTCCGTTTTAATAATGATGTACAGTTTAGTAAAACTGTGGAATAAAATGCTTTGATTTATGTTTTAAGGAAAGTTTTTGAAATAAGTCTCTTATGCTCATCAAGACTGCATTTCTTCAAAATCAGAAATACAGTAAAACACTAATATTGTGAAATATTATTAAAATTGAATAATTGTTTTCTATTTTAATATACTTTAAAATATAATTTATTGCTGTGATGCAACGCTGAATTTTCAGCATCATTACTCGAGTGTTCAGTGTCACATGATCCTTTAGAAATCATTCTAACATGATGATTTGGTGCTCAGTTATAATCAATGTTGGAAACAGTTGCGATGGTTAATCTTTTTTTTTTTTGGAACCTGTGATACTTTTTTCAGGATGCATTGATGAAAAGTTAAAAAGAACAGCATTTATTCAAAATAGAAATCTTTTTTAACAATATAAATCTTTACCATCACTTTTTATTAATTGATCACATCCTTGCTGAACAAAAAATATTAATTTGACCCCAAACTTTTGAACGGTATATTGTTGCAAAAGATTTCTATTTTAAATAAATTCTGTTCTTTCTTCTTTTCTTTTTTTTTACTTTTTATTCATCAAAGAATCCTGGGAAAAGTATTAGTTTATTAAAAAAATTAAGCAGCACAGCTGTTTCCAACATTGATGATACATCAGCATATTAGTATGATTTCTGAAGGATCATGTAGATGTCTTTAGTTTCAATTTTGATCATTTTAATATATTTAGGTATTGAAAGTATTGATTTCTTACTGACATCATTTTTAAAAGGCTAGTGTATAAAATCTCACTTTATTTAACTCGTTATTTAAACTATTTTCAAATATCCTGATCTATTTCTAACTCTGAGACATACAAAAACATTTTATGTTTGCAGAAAACTAAGATGTGATTACAAATGCTATTTATAAAATATATTATAATCTGTAATTTCATCATTTCCTTTTTTTAATTGACAGAAATATAATGAATTGTTAAATACTTGTTTGAGCATGACTGAATATGAATAATGTTTTACAAGGAATGACAGACGGTCTAATATCGGTCTATGGATCCATGCGATGACTTTCAGAGAGGGTTTGCTAATGTACCACACCTGTTTTTAAATTTACCACCTTTCTCTATCCCTGCAGGGAACAATTGAGAGACCCCGAAGTGGTGGCAGCCCTCCTTCAGCAGAATGTCAAGATGGCACGCCTACTCCCTCACACTGGCATCGATGTGTTCCGCCCCTTCACTTTGGAGTCGCTCGCCGAGATCGAGCGGCGGATGGCAGAAGAAGCCGTCGAGCAGGAACACATGAAGGCCCAGAATATCGAGGTGGCTGAAGAAAATCTGCCTAAACCCAGCAGTGATTTGGAAGCAGGAAAGTCCCTACCGTTCATCTACGGAGACCCTCCACCGAAGCTCCTCAATGTTCCTATTGAAGAGTTGGATCCATTCTACAAAGCACAAAAAGTCAGTGGCAAAAGCAAAATTCCAGTAATGTCAACAATTTTTTACAGGTCTGGCTTATCAGAATAATAGTTACTCCACAAGAGGTATTCTGTCCCTTTTTCTGTTTTTCAGACTTTCATCGTGGTCACCAAAGGGAAAACAATATTCAGATTCAATGCTGAACCTGCCTGCTACATTCTAAGTCCCTTCAACCCTGTTCGACGAGTAGCCATAAGAATACTCATACATTCATATCCTTTATATTCAATATAACCCATGGGAATAGATTAGATTAGGAAATAAAATATAGCCTAGTATATACAGGTTTATATAGATTATATATACAGTATATCAACAATGTTCTCGATCTGTTCTTTGATTTACATGTTTTGGAAAGTTGACATCTTAGGTTTGTGTAATGCTCAGAGACAGAGTTTTCGTTCAATTTAGAGGCACAAATTATCCTTCTGAGTTCTCCTTTACTCACAACAAATTGTTTAGCTTGTTCATCATGTTAACCATCTTGTCAAACTGTGCTTTCATGACAATGAGTGACCCTCCATCCTGGAGCAAAACAGTAGAGTAAGAGTTGCACCATTTCTCCAAAATCTATCCAACATTCCTCAATTACACAACCCCACCATTGACACATCTACTGTACCTACCTATCATTCTATCTATGTCATCCATATATATCCATCTATCTATCTATCTATCTATCTATCTATCTATCTATCTATCTATCTATCTATCTATCTATCTATCTATCTATCTATCTATCTATCTATCTATCTATCTATCTATCTATCTATCTATCTATCTATCTATCTATCTATCTATCTATCTGTCTGTCTGTCTGTCTGTCTGTCTGTCTATATATATATCTATATATCTGTCTGTCTGTGTCTATCTATCTATCTATCTGTCTATCTGTCTGTCTGTGTCTATCTGTCTGTCTGTCTGTCTTTGTCTATCTATCTATCTGTCTGTCTGTCTGTGTCTATCTATCTATCTATCTATCTATCTATCTATCTATCTATCCATCTATCCATCTATCCATCTATCCATCTATCCATCTATCCATCTATCCATCTATCCATCTATCCATCTATCCATCTATCCATCTATCTGTCTGTCTGTCTGTCTGTCTGTCTGTCTGTCTGTCTGTCTATCTATATATATATCTATATATCTGTCTGTCTGTGTCTATCTATCTATCTATCTGTCTATCTGTCTGTCTGTGTCTATCTGTCTGTCTGTCTGTCTTTGTCTATCTATCTATCTGTCTGTCTGTCTGTGTCTATCTATCTATCTATCTATCTATCTATCTATCTATCTATCTATCTATCTATCTATATGTCTGTCTGTCTGTCTGTCTGTCTGTGTCTATCTATCTATCTATCTGTCTATCTGTCTGTCTATCTATCTATTGTTCTATCTATCTATTGTTCTATCGGTCTGTCCTGTTTGGTATTCAATTCAAATTTTAATTACATTCAGGAAATGGAACTTACAGGTAGGGTAGGCAATGATTTTTATAAACACTTTTGTTATACGAGTTGAAACTCTCTTCACATCCTGATAGCAATCAATAATAGAGGTGGTCTAAATAGATATATTTTTTTACATATATCTTCTGTGTAAGTCTCAGGACCAAAAGTTTTTCGTTCACTCACTGCATTTGGTCCGAATAAATTGATACGATGTCCCACCTGCCTGTCAACATACTGTATGTATTTCCTTACCTACGCACAGCTGCTCGCGCACATGTCATCAGTGCGAAACAAACAGCAGCTGCCTTTTACAGTTTCTCCTGAACCAAAACAACGAGCTTATGCTGCTTTTACTCCATGTCGTAATTGCCGTAACTAAGAGATGGCAACTCAGATCTTCACGTCCTCGTACTCGGATTTATGCATTTCTATGGCCACACTATAAATGGCTAAATGAATCTACAGCAGTCAGGTGGTACAAGTTAGCGCTCTTTAAGTTGTTTACGTTCAGTATTATTGTAAAGTTATGTTCTTTGAGACGTGGTAATTTAACACCATCTCTCGTGACGCTTTGCAGACTCTGCTCTGGCTGTATGCGTTCATGTGTTTTGAAGGAGGCGTGTTTTGGAGACGCTCTGAAGGGAGGGTGGGATCTTATGCTTTCAAAGCAAGCTTGCTGTTGCTAGCCTCTTTTAAATTGCCTACCCTACCTTTAAGACATTCTGTAATGGTCTTGACATAAAATCAAGCGTAGCATCAGTTCTGGCAGGTCACTTTAGTCAAGCTCGCATCAGCTGACTCTCAGCTGATCCACTTCTACGGATAGGAATACGACGCCTATCACTGTATACAGGCTCCTTCAGTATTATCAGCAGCTATCGCGTTTCTCATGAGCTCATTACCCTCCTCCATCCCCAGCTCCTCCTCTCGCCCATTCAAAGATTTGGCATTCTGATTCCCCTTGAATCAGAATAAATTCTCGAATTATGATGTTCTTTAAAATCTTGAATTAATGATATCTGCATACATTCATGTTGGTTCTGTTCTGTTTACCCTAAGGGGGGTTATTGCTGCTCTCCCTGCTCTTATAGGCTGCGTGGATGCGCAGGAAGTTCTCGCCCAGAACGGAACCATACCGCCAATCCAAACTGTATGCTAATTGTCAATCGTATTTGATGATAGTGGTCCTGACATAAATACAATTCACACAAAATTAGCTGACCTGAAACCTAAAGTGGATGTTATATAGACACATTTATAGACCTTGATTGTTTATTGTGCAATTTGGATCTTCGTAGGTACGTTTTCACTGGCATCTATACCTTTGAGGCATTGGTAAAGGTGCTGTCCAGAGGCTTCTGCAAGGGTCATTTCACATTCCTACGAGACCCGTGGAATTGGCTGGATTTCATGGTCATCAGCATGGCGTAAGTATGACCGTGAATGAATATAACCTGAATGTAAAATCAGTGCCTAAACAAGCCAGTGCAAACATTTGTTATGGCTCTAAATTTATTGATGAAAAATGTTTGTGAGATCCAAAATGTTGCACTATAAATCCTTCAATTAGTGTTGTGGTTTTAATGCAAATGGATTGTTCAGAAGAGGACTGGAAACATTCACAGCTTTATTTTTAACAGTAGTTTCTGTAATCAGATGCCATTCCAAATAGTCAGCATAGTGTGCGACTAATCAGTTTTTGCTCAGTCAGGGTATGTGGCAACCACATTAGACACAAAGGCATTGTGGAAATACCCACTCAGATGTGGGAGGTCAAAGGTCAGTGTGTTTACAGCATCACCAAAAGTGTAATGAGGCTGCCTGCATGGCCTGGTCCTCTGTAGACAGCCCACCTCAGCTTCTCCATACGCCTCCCCAAGGTCCACCCTCACCTCCATTTACAATCACAGCCTGGCTGAATGAAAATGTTTATCCACTTGTAAATTGAGATCACTTACCAGGCCTATTTTTAGCAGCTTCACACTTTGGCCCTCCTCAGAACACTAAAAGGCTGCGGTTTGATTGTAGTTCTGAAGGTGAACAAGAACTTTTGTGGTCCCGATACTGTCCACAATAATAGACCGTTATTATTATTCCCTCTATGATTCCATCTGCTGTTTACATAGTATTACTCGGTACTAATAGCTAAAGGTATTTTATATAGGTACGTATAAAGTCATACATGTTATCAGAAAAACTGAATAAATGTAATTTCTTGTGTATTTCCCCTGATGCCTAGTCAAGTGAATCCTCAATATATAAAGTGTATGAACACAACAGGTTGTTGATGAATATTTTAGCTTCCTATTGCAGCTTATTTTTGTTTTTAGATTTACGTTACCTCTATGCATTTGCCAGCTTTTATCCAAAGCGACTTACGTTGCATTCAAAGTACACATTTTTAATAGTCCATGCGAATTGAACCCATGACCTTGGCACTGTTTGCACCAAGCTCTACTGATTGAGCTACAGGAATCAGGACTATTTTAAAACAGCACATTTCATCAATGCTTATTTCTTGCTTATATCATCAATGCTCTCAATACTTTCTCACAGTACTTTAGTAACTGTATAATATGTTTCTCATGGCTCCTGTACTTTCACCATACAGTCGCCTGAAGTTCACAGATGTCATAATTCAATGCTGTGATCCAACTACCCAACAGGCATCTCACTTGCTATTGGTCCATAGTATACACATAATGATGCCATTTGGCTTCTGTGATCGACTGTTGCACTCAAGCTAAATATAGTCTACACTGAACATATCTCTTACCCCAGCAATTTCGACAGAAGACTCTGCAAAACTGACTCTCAAATCTCTTTTATCGACATGACCTTTAAGCATATTGTTGTAATGTACACTTTCTTGAGCCACAAATACTTTTTGCACATATTTTCAAGGATTTATCCACCAAAAAAGAGTTTTTTGATTAATGATTTAATAGGTGGCATGATAGTTCATTGCACAAAAAAGTTAAAAAGCCATCTTTGGTGAAAGGCCAAAATTGTACAATGTATTAAAAAAATATAGTATTTTTTTAAAATATGTAGTAATATTTAAAACTATTCATATTAATAAGTTATTAATAAGTTGAACGTATACCGTGTCAGTGGTATAGTTGTGAGGTTTTAAAATAATAAACATTGTGAGTCTTTGTACTTCAACCACAGGTACGTCACAGAGTTTGTGGACTTGGGGAATGTATCCGCTCTGAGGACTTTCCGTGTTCTCCGCGCCCTCAAAACAATTACCGTAATTCCAGGTAAATACAGCATGTCATTTAACATGGCAATTCACTTGAAATGAAAATGTTTTGTATAGTTTGGGAATGCATCAGCTGAGATTTTGTTCAACTACGAATTCCAGGTCTAAAAACCATTGTTGGCGCCCTGATTCAGTCGGTGAAGAAACTGGCGGATGTCATGATCCTCACCGTCTTCTGTCTCAGCGTGTTTGCTCTCATTGGCCTGCAACTGTTCATGGGAAATTTGCGGCAAAAATGTGTCAAATGGCCTCCACTTGGCTGGAGCTACAGTGACAACCTGACCATGCTCTTCAATCACACAGACGTCAATGGCACTGAAGCTGCCTATAGCTTTTTCAACTACGAGGAATATATTGAAAGAGAAGGTGACATCACATCACATTACTGAAGTAATAAGTCACAAATGTAGCCTGCAATTGCTGCACATAGTAGGAATTATTACGAATGGGTTTGGATACAGATGAAGTTGCTCAAAGTGAATGAGAACTTGTCATGTACTGCAGTTACAGTCATTTAACACTTTAGTAAACATATCTCCATTCCCTTTCCATAGAAAACTACTACTATGTACCTGGCCATATGGATCCTTTACTCTGTGGGAACAGCTCTGATGCAGGGTATATTTTTCAAATATGATATTTGCCTTAAGCACTCATCTAAAGAAGCAACTTTGAATTGGTGTTGTGCAATATCAGCAGGGAAAATGTCAAATAATTTAATTCAAACTTTATTCAGAGCAGTTTTAAGCAAACTGAATGTATTTATATTAAATCACCTGTTCACGGTTGCTGTTCACAGGAAGTGCCCTGAGGGGTTCGTATGCCTGAAAGCTGGCCGAAACCCAAATTATGGCTACACTAGTTATGACACCTTTGCATGGGCTTTCTTATCCCTTTTCCGGCTAATGACTCAAGACTTCTGGGAGAACTTGTTCCAGTTGGTGGGTATATGCAGTCTGTTAAAGTCACATTGTTCCTCACCTTCTTGCATGTGATAATACAATGCCATACTATTAAAATAGTTAATATGGTTAACAGAATGACATGAATCAATCCATAACAAAAGGTTAAGATTGTACAATTACAATTCATTCCAGTAATAAACACATCTTAACATGAAGTGAATGCTTGTTTTAGGTGCACTACTGTTACTGTTACTGCTACTGAATTAATACTTTAATTCAGCAAGGCCATATTGAGTATTTCAAATAAATGCTGTTCTTTTGAACTTAGCAAAGAATCTTGAAAATATATATCATGGTTTCAGAAAAATATCGAACTTTGGCTAAAATAAGAGACTTTTTTTCAAAAATCCTTGAAAGAATTCTTCTTTCAATGCATGTTAGTGTTTTATAGAAGTAGCCATTTAGTTCTCTATGATTTTGACCAAGAATATAAATAAAGCTTAAAAAGTCATATGTGTGCAAAAAAGCACCACTGACAAGTGTCTTAAATGTTTCAGACACTCCGTGCAGCAGGGAAGACGTATATGATCTTCTTTGTAGTCATCATCTTCTTGGGTTCGTTCTACCTCATCAATCTGATTCTGGCTGTGGTGGCCATGGCGTATGCTGAACAGAATGAAGCCACCTTTGCAGAAGCTAAAGAAAAGGAGGAAGAGTATGCAAAAATCCTGGAGCAGCTCAAGAAACAAGCTGAGGTTTGTCATGCGGTAACATTACAGCTTAACCAGCGTAGCCTGAGCATTGGATCATTTGTTTTGAAAAATACTCATTTTTAGTTCTGATTTTATCTGATGTTTTTATTTGTCAAGCAGCAGAAGAACGGGGTGTTAAATGGCAGCAAGACATCACTATCCAGCAAAAATAAAGGTGATGATGACCAAATTCAGAGCGACTATGATGGGATCGCACTGAAACCCCTTTCGAAATCGTATGGATCCAAAGGCAGCTTGAATTACTTAGAAGTCCCTGACTCTCAGATGAGAAAAGTGAGTGCAGTGAATGCTACAGACAATGCTTTAGATGGTAAGTGTTAATGGTGAGTTCCAGAACAATTAAAGAATACAAATAATATATTATGATATACAAATCATATAAATATATATATTTACTTTAATTAACAGAGCTGGAAGATAATCAAAGGGCTTGTCCTCCCTGCTGGTACAAGTTTGCTGACATATTCCTGAAATGGAATTGCTGCCTTCCATGGGTGAAATTTAAGAAGATCGTCTACCTATTTGTAATGGACCCTTTTGTGGATCTGGGTATCACCATCTGCATTGTGCTCAACACAATGTTCATGGCTATGGAGCACTATCCCATGACTGAGAGTTTTGAACACACATTGTCGGTGGGAAACCTGGTAAGTACATCAATGTTAAATGTGTATTAAAAACTTATACTGTATAACTTTTGAGAATATGTTGAAAGTTTGTTTCAGAAGTTGATGGCTTACTTGCATCATGTTGTGTTCTATCCCATGCAGGTTTTCACAGGTATCTTCGCAGCAGAGATGGTGCTAAAACTTATTGCACTGGACCCTTATCATTACTTTCAGGTTGGCTGGAACATTTTTGACAGCATAATTGTGACCATGAGCCTGGTGGAGTTGTTCTTAGCCGATGTTGAGGGCTTGTCTGTGCTAAGGTCCTTCCGTCTGGTAGGTGAAACTTGATTGAATTGCCAACTATTAAAGGGATAGTTAACCTAAAAGTTACAATTCTGTCATAATTTACCCACCCTCATGTTGATCCGAACGTATAAAACTTTGTTCCGTGGAAGACAAATGAAAAAATCAGAACAACTGGAAGTAGATGGGGACCAATGGCTGTCAAGCATAATAGAGGCATAATGAAAAAGTTCATGTGACTCGTTAACTATATTCCAAGTCTTCTAAACCATATGATAGTTTATGTATGGAAAAGACTGAAATTTAAGTCATTATTTACTGAAAGTAGTAGTGGTCACCATTCACTTTCATTGAATGGAAAAGAGCAGCTTAGACACTGCTATAAATAACTAATTTTGTGTTCATTCGAAGAAATAAAGTAATACAGGTTTCAAAAAAATTCATTCTTTGATTTTTTTTAGTTTATTTGTTTTCTTTTTTTTATTGTGTAATATTGTAGTATTGTAGTACAGCAATATTATGTAATATTATTGCAATTTTATTTTATTATTGCTATTTTGATTTTAATTTAAAATGTAATTTATTCTTGTGATGGCAAAGCTAAATTTTCAGCATCATTACACCAGTCTTCAGTGTCACATGATCCTTCAGAAATCATTATAATATGATGATTTGATGCTCAAAAAAAGGTTTTTTATTATTATCAATGCAAAACTGTTTTTTTGTGTGCAATTTATTAGTGGAAACTGTGATGCATTTTTTTCCAGGACACTTTGATGAATAGAAAGTTCAAAAGAACAGCATTTATTTGAACTATAATTCTTTTGTGACATTATCTTTTGTACCATTGTTGCTTTTGCATTGTCTTAAATAACTATAATAAACGTAAATACATTTTATGTACAAATGTGTTTACTGAAGTTGCACTGTTCAGAATTTCAGGACTAATCTCTCTATTCAAATCATGACTCTGTTGGTTGCAGATGCGTGTGTTCAAGCTGGCAAAGTCTTGGCCAACCCTAAACATGCTGATAAGGATCATTGGTGATTCTGTGGGTGCTCTTGGAAACCTGACCCTTGTCCTGGCCATTATTGTCTTCATCTTTGCTGTGGTGGGGATGCAGCTTTTCGGAAAGAGCTACAGGGACTGTGTGTGTAAGATCTCAGAGGATTGTGTGCTCCCTCGCTGGCACATGACAGATTTCTTTCACTCATTCCTCATCATCTTTCGTATTCTATGTGGGGAATGGATCGAAACAATGTGGGACTGCATGGAGGTGGCTGACCAAGGCATGTGCATCGTCGTCTTCATGATGGTCATGGTTATAGGAAACCTAGTGGTGAGTAGATTAACTCCATCTTTGATAGATAGATAGATAGATAGATAGATAGATAGATAGATAGATAGATAGATAGATAGATAGATAGATAGATAGATAGATAGATAGATAGATAGATAGATAGATAGATAGATAGATACATAGATAGATAGATAGATAGATGGATGCTTTAAAGTCAGATGTGCAACATCAAGTTGTATAGATCAAAACCATGCAATTTGAACTGGAGGTTAAATTTATTTACTTCATATTTATACAAGTATCAAAAGGGCCACCGGTGAGATTTCCATTATGATTATTCATAGACCAAAGGGCTTATATGATGAGGTAACAAAAGATATTCAAGAAGTGAAATATCAGTTGTCAAATATTGTCATACTATTGCATTCTTGAATGGCCTCGTAAGCCACATATCCCCATCCCAAATGTGGCACTGTATGTCATTGTATTTCATCTTTTGCATTATTACAGTTTTTCTCATTCTCTTCCTGAAGGTGTTGAATCTCTTCCTGGCTCTGCTGCTCAGTTCCTTCAGCGGGGACAACCTGGCAGCATCTGATGACGATGGGGAGATGAACAATCTGCAGATTGCCATTTCTAGAATAACAAGAGGCATTGACTGGGTAAAGGCCTTCGTTATCGGACATACAAGACAGCTTCTGGGCCTGATGCCAAAGGAAGAGGGTGCGAACGCCAACAAAGAGGGAGATTCTAAAATGGCCACCATGAATTCCAGTCTGTCCGTTATCAAAGTGCCTATAGCCAATGGTGAATCGGATTATGAGGATGGCAACAGCTCTTCTGAGGATGAAGACAAAGAAGACGTCGATAAAGTGAGTTTTGTTCAGTGAAAAATTCTGATAGTTGTGTTCCTAAAATCTAATGTGAAAGTTCACACAAATGCAAAACCGGTCGCCAGAGTGTCACTGACATCCGTCCATCAACACCTTTTGACACCTAGACATGTGTCCCAATACTGTGACACCTGCAAAGTCCATCTGGAGCCCCATGGGTCATCTTGTTTAGAGAGTATGTCTGAGGAATGGCAGAGATCATGTGACACGGTGACGGGGCGTGGGAAAGAGCACTGGCAAAGCATGATTAGTGACCTTGCCGAACGACATCCTGAAGAAGAACCACATCCATGCCTAATAAACTTTCTAAAATCAATCCCTACCTGCACTATATACCAATGCACTGTAAAATGCATGTCTTAACAATTCAAGTCATACATTTTATTTCATATTTGGTTTGTTTAAGCGTGCTGGGTCTAACTCATTAGGCAACTGATTGTTGGCATGCCACTGGATCAGGTAACACAGTTCATGTGTCATGCCCTCATGTGTCGCACAGCCCTGCATTTCACAACCAGCTATGTAGCAGAGAGGGGGAACACAAAAGCAAAGTTGCACTTTAGTCTCGTGTGAACAGTCGAATAAGATCTGTAAGGTAACTGTAACATGATCTTATGTTAGTTTTTTCTTCATAAAGCCTAATCTTGGAACTTTTAGTCACATTAGTTACTTTGAACACACCTGGCAGTGATGGGTAAATTGAAAATAAAATGTCCCTTACTGTTATTTTTTTTTTTTATTATATTTTTGTTCATATTTTTTAAGCCATTTTCCTTGCGTTTTTGTCAAACTGCACAAGATGTTTAGCAAATAATGACGTTTGCTTGAGTTGACGGTTAAAATTTCTTTGATTGACTCTTTCATACAATTCAGCCTAAACCATTAGATCACACTAGATTTTTCATTCTATTGACTTCCATTCATGCCAACGTAGGAGACGGGAAACGCAATCTCATGCGAATTCCAAAGTTCAAGTTTGGTGAACTCCGATCACATGAAGATGCGTGAGCAACAGAAGATCAGTATGTCACAGTGTGACCTCTTAGCTGAATTAAAAGAACGCAAACTTTAAATCTGCAGGAATCCTGTAGCTCAAACAGTATAGCATGGCGCTAGCAATGCCAATGTCATTGGTTTGATTCCCAGGGTATGCATTAACTGATAAATTGTATACCTACCTATTCAAAGTAAGTTGCTTTGTATAAAAGCATCTGCCAAATGTATGAAAGTAAATGTAAAAAAAAGATGTTGCAGAGTGTGACATCATATTAAGAAAATTGCAGATATCCATATGACATATGTTATAAGAAATTTTGCATACTTGAAGTCTAATGTGAGTGCGGCTTTACCTGCCGAATCCAATTTTTACTTGATTTGGGAACTTGGAAGCAAGTTTGAACCTTCCTCAAGCAGTTTGAGACACCTTTTTGTCGGTTTCCAGACACATAGGATATTAATTTGTTTGTAAAAGTTGTAAAAGTTCTATTCAATCCAGAGCCAGAATTAACCTGCAGTTTTTTCATCTGTACAGAAGAAATATGGAGATGAATCATCAACCTGCAGCACAGTGGACAAACCTCCTGAGGTAGAAGATTTAGAGGTGGTGGAAGAAGAGGATTCCACCTTCCCTGAGGACTGCTACACAGAGAGTGAGACATCAACAATGACTATGTGTATTATAGTGAGTTATATTCTTGTTATTAACATATTGGTTTGTCTGCGTTCCCAGACTGCATAAGGCGATGTCCTATCTTGGAGCTTGACGTTACCCAGGGTAAAGGGAAGGCATGGTGGAACCTACGTAAAGCCTGCTACGCTATTGTGGAGCACAGCTATTTCGAAACCTTCATCATCTTCATGATTCTCCTCAGCAGTGGAGCTTTGGTGAGTCAATCAATAAACCATTTTTATTTGTTTAACCAGAGTCCACTGAATTCATTTTTTTTTTTCATATGTATGCTTTTTTTAATTAGGCATTTGAGGACATATACATTGAACAACGGAGAATGATTAAAATCATCCTTGAATATGCAGATCAGGTCTTCACCTATGTGTTTGTCATTGAGATGCTTCTGAAATGGGTAGCCTATGGTTTCAAGGTCTATTTCACAAACGCATGGTGTTGGCTGGACTTTCTCATCGTTGATGTAAGTATTAGTTCATCCCAGTTGAAAATGTCATGTTAAAAGTACAAATAAAATTCACACTATTGTTTTACCTGCCTAAGAAACTTCATCTATCTGTGATCCTTGATTCAAATTTGACTCACACTGAAAGCCATTATAAATGAATGAATTCCTAATGTACAGTTAAGTTACAGTTTATTTCTGTAATATCTCATATTTTATAACAGCGTCTGCATTATTCTGCAGAATGGATGGTGTACATCTTAAAGCTAAATTTTGGTTCATGTATATTTCACAATTATATTTCTATTATTGTGACTGGAGTAGTCAATATGTCACAACAAATCCATTTCTCTCCACTTATATAAAACAATTTGCTGCAGTACTACAAATGTTTAGAAGCGCAGCCTGTGAGGGCAAGTCAATATAAAGACATATCATGTTATTTTTATTTGTCTTTTTATTGCATCCCATTCAATATACTGACATGTGAAGGCCAGGTATAGTAACCCATAGTCCGAATTTGTCCTCTGCATTTAACCCATCCAAGTCACACACACACACACACACACACACACACACACACACACTGCAAATCATGGACACCTTGCTCATTTGCACATCAATAACAGTCATTTCCTGCCGGTACTGAAAATCGAACCCGCAACCTTTGGGTTACCAGTCTGACTTTATAACCATTAGACCACTACTGCCACTATAGACTGTGAACTCACATTCAAAGTATGTTTTCTTTTCGCTATGGTGCTGAAGAATTAGCAGCCGTGAAGCACTATATAATGAAAATATGATATTTGTCATTATGTAGTGCTTAATCTTTTTTAAAGATTATCAACAAAGTCAGTTCCTCAGAACGCAGTAACATCTGCGTTCTGATGGACAGTGCTGTAAAAAAAAAAAAAACTTTTTAACAGCCGCTGAAAATTGAAATGGAGTAAAAGATCAATGCTGGGATTTTAAGAATCGCTACCGAGATCCTTCAAATGAAGATCACAATTATCGGAAATTCGATATTTTACCCAGCCCGCATAGATATAACATTGTCAAGAATATCTGAAAGTAAATTTTCTTGTTTTTTGAGAAAATCTGTAAAATATTACAATATCTGTAAAAAAAAAAACCCCAGAAAATGTACTTTCAGATATTCTTAACAATCTCATATTTATGTGATATTTGAATGCATATTATTCACCAACAATGGATCAGGTAATTTGGTAAGCAATATGTATTTAAAGACAACAGAATTGGGTTTATTCCGTATTTTGAGAATTAAGGCTTTATGATGTGTTATTGATGTGAAAATAACCAGTGATATACTTTATACTTATACTTAGTAATATACTTTATGTGTATTATTCTTTCTTCAGGTGTCCCTGATCAGCTTCACTGCAAATATCTTAGGCTACTCTGAACTGGGGGCCATTAAGTCTCTCAGGACTCTGAGAGCGCTAAGACCTCTTCGAGCTCTCTCCAGGTTTGAAGGAATGAGGGTAAGTGTATGTGTGTGTAGGAAGTTTTCTGCTTCCCCCCTCATCTTAACTGCATTCATTAATTAGCAGTCCATAATATTATTAGTTCTGGTATTCCTCACATTTCTTAGTTACACTTTATTTTACAGTAGGTGTACTTTCAATGTACTTACAGTGTACTTGCCCACAAAAGTACTGAGTAATATAAGGTAACAACATGGGATAGGGTTAGGTTTAGGGGTAGTTTCAGGGTTAGTACCTAGTTATTACCCAGTTAGTGTTATTACTACAATAAGCACATGTACATGAGAAACAGGGTAGGGTTGCACCAGTCGTTCAAAGTCCACTCTAGAGGCTTAGTGACTACTACTGTAGCTAGTTTGTAACTAAGTCTGTACTTTATTCAGTTGGACCTTTTGTTCTTAAAGGGATTCTCTGTTTTTTTTTAGCTTAACTGAACAGCTTCAGAGTTATTGAAATTGTTAAATGACTTCTTTCGGGTTGAATGGTGGGCGTCTCGACCCCCCCTGGTGCCTGTGAGCGGAAAAATCTCACTTGCAACTTCGGTGCGGCGGGCCGCCGGCCTCAGCGTCAGAAAGTATCGCGTGATATCAGCTCTCGCGATGTAACATATTCCTTTACGGCACTGCACACATACACACCCCCATCCATAGACATGACCCCCATCCAGGAACAAGGTAGAGAGGGATGGAGTTTGTCACACTATCGTCATGGCTGAGCCGGCATATAAGAAGCAGAAAGCTAGGAAAGCATTGTCGGAGGAACAGAGAAAGAGGAAACGGCAGACTGACCGAGCGAGGAGTCAGACACGAGCATAGGCGTAATTTGCGGTTGTGATATGTCCCCATTGAAACATCTCGCGGCACGGATGTACCATTACAAACAAAATAAAATATCTC
This sequence comes from Tiaroga cobitis, assembly GCA_030578255.1. Classification (NCBI taxonomy): domain Eukaryota; kingdom Metazoa; phylum Chordata; class Actinopteri; order Cypriniformes; family Leuciscidae; genus Tiaroga; species Tiaroga cobitis. Next base: position 18,213,236 of record CM060593.1, on the reverse strand, counting down.
CAGTTAACTCTAGTAGAGCATTCATTTCGTTCGTTTGTTAAATAAGAGGCGATCTGAAATGTGTAGTTTTTTTTAAAAAAGTGACCAAAGTGCTTGCCGCTCATAGATTGTTGCCGCTGCGATCAGTGGCGCGGATACAGTGTTCTGTTGTGACGCGCACAGTCTTCACACGAACGCGCTTCAATCCGTTGCGGGGACTGAGAGACTCTCTATATTTGTTTTACGGTGAAATCACAAAACCTAATGCACAAAAAAAAGTGTCCCTGCTTGATATACAATCACTAATAAACAATCGGTTTTGATGAGGGAAATAAACTATACAACTAGTAGGGATTAGAACCCAGAACCTCTGACACACTTGGCAAAAGTTCTGCCACTGGACCATTAAAGTTCAAGGGGATAATTGTCGGATCTATGTCTTTAATCACATGAAAATTCTCACCACTAACAACAAATTTTAGATCTCATTAAACGAAAAATTAAACACAATGTACTATTGTACTGTACACTATGTAACACGTCACGCTCTGCGTGAGTGGTATTTACGACATTAATGTTAAATACAAGTACTCCACAGCGACTCTAGGGGTCGCTGTTTGACAAAAACGGGATTCCTGCCTGGTGTCCCTTTAAGGCAGAACGTTGCTAGTGGGTCGTAACTCGTAAGCTGTCTGTAAAATAATGCAATCTCATAATATGACGTTTACCCTCAATATTCCAACAGCAGCCTTCAAATACGTGAGCAGAAGCCGTGTTTACATGCTTTAAATTTCAGTTTATCCTTCATTCTAACTTCTTTTGCCTCACGTAACTAACGGTAAAAATACGTTTCCATTAAATACGATATTGAAATTGATTTATATAGCGCTTTTCGCAATGCACATCGTTTCAAAGCAGCTTTACAGTAAATGCTTGTTTCATGTTTTTATATAAGAGAAATATAAAGAGTTTCTCAATGCACTGCAAAATATTACTGTGGTAACTGTTTAAAGCTTTTATACGATACCACTTAATCATGAATAACATAAGTATTTTTATATGTAGGCTAAATAACATTCACAAACTGTATTTGAAATTAATAAGGATCAACAAATGAATTCTGATGCAAAAAAATATTTAAAAATTACATTTATAATGACTGATTTTATTTGACATGCACAACACGGACCGATGCACTCAGCGGCATGCTGTTTAGGACGGATATGTGTTGAAGAGCCTAACAAAGTAATATTTTCCACAATGTTCTTTCTCTTAAAATGTAAGCGAGTGTAAATGTCAGCATTATCATAGTCTAAAGAATTGAGTGTGTCGGGTAAAACAAGAGCTTATTGATGCAGTCTGTCTTGTTACTCCTGATTCCGGAGCCTTCCGTAAATATTTAGTTTATATGTAGAGTTGAGCTTCAACGCAAAAATATTTAGTAGTGCGTAAGTTGTAACTTAGTGTCTATTTACGTCAAAACTAGGCTAAGTTGTATCTTGTGCACAGCTGGTGCAACCGGCCCCAGGACTGTAAAATAAGGTGCTTGCCAATTCTATTTATCTTATTTATAGCTTTCATGTGACGTTCATATTCTGGGCTCATCTGCTCCCCTGTATATAATATGCATCATCAATAAGGTTGATACTGAATTGAATCTTTTAATGTCACGAACACATAAAGCCACTTTTCAAGTTAAGCATTTTAGAACGTCCCGTTGTTTTACTTATTGAAAATACTGCAGCAGTTAGGGATGGGCGATACCACACTTTTAGGATTCGATACGATACCGATACTTTTTCTTGCATTTTCATCGATATCGATACCGATACCGTTCGTTTCATATTGACCATTTTTGTCATTAAAAATATTATTACATTTAAGACAAATCACAAGACAAAATTTAAACTAAATTTATTATGGTCAATACATAATAAAATAAAATTTTAAATAACATAAATATGAATGAAATAAACTAAATTAAATATGAATAATACACATTTCCACTTTTCTTATTTCTCAAAAAATAAAGAAAAAAGACCAATCTTGGTAGGAAAAGCTAAAAGGGGGAAAAAAATTAATATTAATAAAAAACTAATACATCAACACCACGCTTCGTTTTTTGTCTGCCATAATATTATATCTTGTAACTCTTCTTTCCCTCCGACTCCCGCTTTCGTACTGGACTGTGTGTGTGTGTGTGTAATCGTCGGCTGTGTCGCTCATTCGCTCGTCTCCTGTCACGTGACATGGGCCAGCTCAATACGCCGCCAGGTACAGCCAGGGGTGTCGCGGCACAATGCAGATAGTAATTTAAGGAAGTAATCTAAAACAGCTGAAAGTGATACATACACCCCCAATTATATATATTTTTTTAGTTTATATCGATATTTTTTTAAGGAAATCGATGCCAATTGAGTAGCGTGAGCATATCGATCTATCGATACCACAGGATCGATCCGCCCATCCCTAGCAGCAGGTGATGTACTGTATATGGACCACAAATGCCCAAAACTTCCATTTTGTTCACATATTTTTGTTTTTCTTCTTTTGAGAGGTGATCTAAATATTTGTGGTTAGAAAAAGTCTGTGTTGCAGTTCTATGGTGGTTTTGCCAGCCACGTGTCCACATCAGTAACATGACTAAAAACTATTAATCATTTTTAAGTTGAAAAAAAAGTTTTTAAGTTGGCTGTTCAATCTTTGTGAAGGTTAATGGTTTAAGGTTGGGTTCCAGGCTCTCACGCTGTCAATATGCATAGGTGGTGGTGAATGCCCTGGTGGGGGCCATCCCCTCCATCTTCAACGTTCTCCTGGTGTGCCTAATCTTTTGGCTCATCTTCAGCATCATGGGCGTCAACCTTTTTGCTGGAAAGTTCTACTACTGCTTCAACGAAACATCCGAGTCAATTATCCATACCAGTGTGGTCAACAATAAGACTGATTGCTTTATGCTCATGGAAAATGGATCAGATGTACGATGGAAGAATTTGAAGGTCACCTTTGATAACGTAGGCATGGGCTACCTCTCCTTACTGCAAGTGGTGAGCATTGATATTAGTCGTCAAATGTCTGCCCTCCTTAAACAGATGTGCACTGATCTGCAATGGCAAATACACTTAAAAATACACTTTGCTTTCCAGGCAACATTTAAAGGATGGATGGACATCATGTATAGTGCTGTGGATTCCCGTAACGTAATGTTGATTTTAACCATTAACTAAGAGAATAAGAGAATCATGGCTAGTTGTGTCATCTCACATTTGTGACCCCAAATGATTCAAATTCGAATGCGCAATATTGTTTTCCTACAATACGTCTGCGATTCCTTAACAGTGTTCTCCGTGCAGGTGGAGGATCAGCCAGAATATGAGTCAAATCTCTACATGTACATTTACTTTGTGATCTTCATCATTTTTGGCTCTTTCTTCACCCTCAATCTATTCATTGGTGTCATCATTGACAATTTCAACCAACAAAAGGCAAAGATAAGTGTCGGCAATGGGTCTTCTTCATCTGTAGCGACGCTAAAACACTTTATGCCCTGGAATAATTGTCTCTGTGCCTATACTTAGGAGGAACAGACATCTTCATGACAGAAGAGCAGAAAAAATACTACAATGCCATGAAGAAACTTGGCTCTAAAAAGCCACAGAAACCGATTCCAAGGCCTACGGTAATATATATATATATATATAAAAAAAAATTCTCAGATGAATCCTTAAAATGAATAGACTTCCTTAGTGAAAATAAATGTACCAAAATGTATTTGAAATACATTTATTTTATCCTACGTATACTACAAATACATTTACATATTTATGTACTTAATAAAAATACCCTGCAATTGTATTTTTGGTATACTTAATTGATAGTATAATAGTCTGCTAAATTGGAACAACTAATTTTGCACTTAATGCCCTTTAGTTATCCAGAAATAGTGCTGAGAGGTCCAACTAAAGATATACTTAAGTATATTTGATTTTGCTAAAGTGGAACTATTGCAAGTATACTTTAGGGACACTTTAAATATCTTGCATTTAAAGATTGATATTATACAGTGATCATACTATCCTTACTAATAGTGATATTAAAACACATATTTAGGATTAATATTAAGAAAAATGCATTGTGCAATAAATAAGTACTCCAAATAAAGTTTAATTGCAATATTTATATCAGTAAGTTTCGATATGTCAGTAAATATGTTAATGGCATTGTAGTATACTTAGTATGAAATAAATGTATTTTAAATACATTTTGGTGTAGGTTTTTTTTCCACTTGTGTTGAATCTGATATGTTATTATTTTTAAAGTACTAACTGCATCTTCTCCTCCTCGGGATGCTCTTCTCCCATATATGCTGCCTGGATATATCTGATGTTTGAAGAACTGCTTCCAAGGCTTAGTATTCGACCTGGTCACCAAGCAATTCTTTGACATCTTCATTATGGTGATGATCTGCCTGAACATGGTGACCATGATGGTGGAGACGGATGACCAGAGTTTGGAGATGGAAAATATTCTGTTCTTGATCAACTTTATTTTCATCGTGCTCTTCACCGGGGAGTGCATTCTCAAGATCATCGCCCTGCGCTATCACTACTTCTCCGTTGGGTGGAACATTTTTGATTTTGTGGTGGTCATTCTTTCAATCTCGGGTAAGGCTGCTTCATTAATAGTAATCACTAAGCAATTATGATGTAGAAAAATGTTAATGGATGCTAATTTTTTTGGTTCTGTATATTCATTTAAATTCAAACTGAATTAATCTTTTATGATTTTCTATGATGAGCATTTTTTAAATTCATTGTAATGTCATATTAAAAACAAAAGCCCCATTAAAGGATTTTTAATTTTTGAAAATGAAACCTTAATTTGGCATAATCCTTTATTATTTTACCTTACAAAAACATTGAATACTTCAACAAAACTGCTTTACTCCTTATTAATATTTGAAAAACATTTGTCTGCCAAATCTGAGTTATGTATAAGTCATGTAAAAAACAAAAAAGTTATCATAGAGAAGACATGACTGTGTCGAGGTCTATAAGCCTCTTAACTTTACTTTTTTACGACAAGACAAGGTTAGTTCAGATTGTAAAATGTCATGTGGTGTAACTTCCCAAAAACGTAAATAAATATAAATATTTATTTATTTTTATTTCTTAAAAAAAAAAAAGATGCATCCAAATATTACACTCAAACTCATATTCATGGTGCTATTACTTTTGACTTGATTTACATGACAGGCTTGAAAATGCCATGAATGTTTTTGAAAATCATGAAATCAACAGGAGCACCTTGATTATATAATTGTAGATTATATTATTGTAGATTAAATTATATAATTATTTACAGTAATTGATTATAATTGACCATAATACTTCCATGTTAATTCTTTGTCATCTCACAGGTCTATTGCTGGCAGACCTCATCGAGAAGTACTTTGTGTCACCTACACTGTTCCGAGTCATCCGACTGGCCAGAATTGGCCGCGTCCTGCGTCTCATCCGGGGTGCAAAAGGAATCAGGACGTTACTGTTTGCGCTGATGATGTCGCTACCTGCCCTCTTCAACATTGGCCTCCTTCTATTCTTAATCATGTTCATTTTCTCCATATTCGGCATGTCCAACTTTGCGTATGTGAAAAAAGAAGCAGGGATCGATGACATGTTTAATTTCGAGACCTTCGGGAACAGTATCATATGCTTGTTCATGATCACGACGTCCGCCGGCTGGGATGGACTGTTGTCTCCTATTCTCAACAGTCCACCAAACTGTGACCCATATGTGGAGAACCCGGGATCGCCTATTCGAGGAAACTGTGGGAGCCCCGCGGTGGGCATCGTCTTCTTCTGCAGCTACATTGTCATGTCGTTCCTCGTCGTGGTCAACATGTACATAGCCATTATCCTGGAAAACTTCAACGTAGCGACGGAAGAAAGTGGCGACCCCTTGTGCGAGGACGACTTCGAGATGTTCTATGAAACCTGGGAGAAATTTGACCCCTCTGCTTCTCAGTTCATCGATTACAGTAGACTGTCTGAATTCTGCGACACGCTGAAAGACCCCTTGAGAATCCCGAAACCAAACACATTGAAGTTGATCACAATGGACCTTCCCATGGTCCCTGGTGATAAGATCCACTGTCTGGACATCCTCCTGGCCCTCACTACAGAGGTGCTGGGCGATTCTGGACAGATGGATGCCATGAAAGGAACTATGGAGGAGAAGTTCATGGCGAACAACCCCTCAAAGGTTTCGTACGAGCCCATCACCAGCACTCTCAGACGTAAGCAAGAAGAAGTGGCTGCTTCGACCATCCAAAAAGCCTACCGCTCACACATCCTCAAACGCTGCCTCAAACACGCCTCGTATATGTACAGAGAGAAGACAGACTCGAAGAGACTAGAAGAAGAGGCTCCAGAGAACGAAGGGATGATCGCTAACAAAATTAGGTATCTTTATGGAGATCAAGCCATTGAGGACAACAATGCTGTGGGTTTCTCTTTCTCTCAACATGAGGAAACACAGCACGGGGCTAAGCGTCCCCCGGTGAAGGTTCAGAGCGACGTGGTCTTGCACTCCGCCCCTTTTCCCGTTCCTGACTCCTCAAGGGCTGCGGAAAACTTGAAGGAGTCAATTGTGTAGCAGGTTCAAGCCATGGTGAAACTCAACCTTTGGAAAGCCCTACAATACTGAGACCCTTCAGGAGACTGAGTTATGCTTCGGCACACAACAGCAAGAAATTCATTGAGTTAGTAGGGCGAAGATTCTTTGCGAATGACTGAGAGTTGTAATCAGTATTATTGATGCGATCGATGGCTCCTCTCAGTACTGCTCTTGAGAAGACCATCAACTGTTTGTCTAATGGCATTGGAAATGATTGGGCTCTTAGTGCAGACATCAATCATTTTTGACGCACAGAACCTGAAATGAAAACTTTTTTTTTTTTAAGAAAAAAATTGTCAATGGTAATGATTACTAATCATTCAAAAGTAATTTAGATGAATTACAGGAAAGGAAACCCCCCATGACAGCCAGAACAGACTTAGCCTAAAGATAACTTACAGATAATTTTTGTAGTATGACTACATTACATTTAACAATTAACACATATTGAGACTTAGATTTATGGTTGATTTTTACTTACTTTAAACTGTACCGTTCAAAATAAACATATCACTCTGATTTTGCACTAAAAGTTTAATAAAATTATCAATGGCAACCTGTTAATCAGAATTTAATCAAGTATATTAGTCTTAATAGTTCAATGTAAAGACGTAATATTATGTACATTTGTATTTATACAGACTTTACTAACAGCAGAACATTTGGTTATTGCCCAAAGACAAAAATGCCACTAATGTAATTAACCAAGGCTAACTCAGACCATAAAACAAATAGAGCATATATGCTTTATTTCAGTATACTGAAATATGGATTCTGTAATGTTTCACTTGCCTAATGAGCCTTTTTCATGTGGAGGGTGTACTTGCAAATTGTTAATTGCAAGTCTGTGAAATCCTTGGCTTATGTATGTAGGCCATTTTCACTTTGAGCCAGATGTGCAATTGTGTCCTGAATGCAGAGCCGGACAGTAACGGAGTACATTTACTTGAGTACAGTACTTAAGTACAATTTTGAGGGATCTGTACTTTACTCGAGTATAATTTTTGGGGAGTACTCATGACTTTACTCAAGTACATTTGAGAGGCAAATATTGTACTCTTTACTCAGCTACATTTCTATCCATAACCGTGAGTACTGAGTACCCGTGACTACTTCTAAAAAAATAATTAAAAAAGGAAAAAAGAAAAATCTCGGAAACCCTCAATTTGTTGTTTCCCTCTCAAACGTGATTGGGTTGTGCAGGCGCCACTGATTGGGACAGCCTATCAGCAATCACCTTCAGCTTTCCGCCAAAGTCAACTCCATGGTCAGATTTAGACAAGAGACGAAACAATGGATGAAGACGTAGCTGGTCCATCCCGGGAATGTGCCAACCCGTGGCCCAACCTCGCCAGACTATTTCAATTTTCTGAATTTTTCTTAAATGTTAAATGAAGCAACATGGTAAAAAGATGAAAATGACTTTATTAACATTAAAAAAAATTTATAACTCCATCTAGGACGTTTCTGTACATAAATGTAAGCACTGTGGCAGTAGTAATGCAATATTTAGAAAATGTACTCTTGTACTCTTGATACTCAAGTACTTTTAAAAACAAGTACTTCAGTACTTTTACTTAAGTAGACATCTGACTGTAGTACTTTTACTTCTACTTGAGTAAAATTTAGCAAGGGGTATCTGTACTTTTACTCAAGTAATGAAGCTGTGTACTCTGTCCGCCTCTGCCTGAATGTCAGGTTGTTCAGCCCAGTTATGTAGTGAATAATAATGGGCATGATGACACAATATACAGAGAATATTCTGTAGAAGATAAACTATATGCTTTCAACAGGGCATTGTATGTTGGAAAAACTGCATGTATGAATGGATGTAACAGGGTTAGAAAGTAGAAATTAGCCAGCTTAGCATATTGCATCCTACTTTTTATTAGCATTCTGTCTCCCCGACAGCAACATAGTGTCGACCCAGATCTGGCCCACATCCCGTATGCGTGGAATCCACATGTTGCTGACACTATGTTGCTGCCTGGGCCGTTTTATGGACACAGTCTGCTATAATGCCTCCAGAGAGTCAGACTGAACAAGACTGACCAAATGTGCCTTGTCAGACTGTTAGCATCCCTATCATGTTTCACTGTACCTGTACTCATCCAGCATTTACAGTTACTCGCTCAAATGTATTGTTATTTTGATTATCAATGTTTAATTCCAAAGTTAACAATTTATCTTTCTCTCACATAACCGATTAACCGCATTTAAAATATGACAGTTTATTTTTTGCTGCCAGGTAAAGAGGTTTAAATGTTTTTAAGAAGTCTTTTCATTTGCTTGTTGTTTCACATCATTTTTTTATTGGTGAAACATTTTGTACTTTTGAGGATAAATTTAATGTAATTAAACATGCACTGGCTTCTGAAGCTACCAGTTTATGTAAGCCCCCAAGCTGAAAGTGTTAGAATAAGCACTTAAATAAGCATGAAGCTTTGGTTGCTTTCAAACTCTTTATTTATGGCATTTCTGTCACTTTTTTATACGTGTGAAATGAAAACCAACAGTGAGGTGATAAGCACTAAGATCAAATGCAACTTATTTATTCATAGTTCAGTTAAATCATGCACTGTAAAAAAAAAAAGAAAAAAAAAGAAAAAAAGTTGCTGCCTTAAATTTTTAAGTACAATCAACTTGGATGTTTAAGTAATTCCAACTTACATTACATTAAACTGACTCAAAAAAATTGAGTTGAACCTTTTATAACTTATAAATGATAAATTGCTGAACTTATTTTGACGAGTTAAAGCAATGAAACATATGTTGTTATAACATATTGACCATATAATTTTTTTTACAGTGTGCAGTAATAACGTGACCGTGATTAAAATAGTAATGCACAGAATAACTGAATGCTTTATAGAAAAACATTTTCATTTATCATTGATTTTATTAATTAAACTAAAGACAAATTAATAATAACAGAATATGAATCTGAATCCACTACTTAATGTTATGCATTGATAAAAACATGTTGATTTATTATTTAAATTTCTAATTAAATCACTAGATTCTTTTATCAGGTGGTCTTTAATGTTCTGCTTACAAGTACTAACACACTGTTTACTGAATGTATTGACACTTCACAGTATTTGTCACTTGCTGAATGCATGTTATGGATAATGTAACATTTTTCAAGTACTTAAATATTTGTAAATTTTGTTGTATATTCTTTCTGTTTACATGCCTGAAATAAACTTTTGTTTTTTGAGTCTTTGAGTTTTTAAGTTCTCTAACAATATGCAATGACAAAAAATACAAGATTCTATTTGTCTTTGGGATATTTTCTGATTAGTGTTTTTTAAATGCAGTTAAGAGAAAGTAAAGCTTAGAATTACATTAGCAGTAAATGTATATTATAAAAGAGCTTTATACTATTTTACTTTTTCCATTGCATATTCAATAGTCCAGCTGATATGGCAAACTTGTGCCACCCTGTGGTCAAGATCATTTTTATTCATCGTAGCCTATTGAGCTGACTTTAAACAGCGAATCAGCGATGGTTTATTATTATTTTATTTTATTTTATTCAGTTTGGATAGTCTTACTGCAGGATACACTTTAGCCATACCGATTTGTTTAATTGAATAAACTTCCAGTGCACTAAGTACCCTGGCCAAGGCACTGTATACTAGCTCAGCCTCATACACATTCAAACCTATGGGCCTACACACAAGAACACATGCTGCTCACTGGAACTACTGCGGCATCCCCTGGATCACAGCCGCCTGAGTTCCGTGCATGCAAACCAGGTCAAGGGTCAGCTGTGAAGTGACCTCAGAACAGACATTATGCTCATTTATTCTCACTGGCGTCTGAGTGACACTCTCAGTGCTGAGGGTTTATCAGTTCAATTCACATTTATTTGTATAGCGCTTTTCACCATACACATCATTTCAAAGCAGCTTTTCAGAAAATGCATGAGTCCACATTACAATTTAGAGTGATCTGTTTGAGTTATGTAAGTTATCAGAGTCTAAGTTATGTATTTCAGAAATGTACATAATCACAGTTAGCTAAAAATGTATTAATTATGTATTACCGGAGAGAATATTCTTGAAATAAACTCTCATCATTTACAATATCACTAAAACTAGGGCATGGTTTCACAGACAGGGTTTAGATTAAGCCAGGATTAAGCCTTAGTTCCATAAAGACATTTAAGTAGCTTTTATAAACGTGCCTTTGAAGAAAAAAACTTATTCTTGAGACAAAACAATGACACTGATATATTTTAAGATATGTAAGTGTGAGTTGCTTTCAGTTAAAAGAGCTCAAAGATGCATTTTAGTCTGACGAGACCTGAGCCTTGTCTGTGAAACCATGAGTAGATGTTTTAAACCAAGTGGGACTTTATTTTTCTTTCTATTTAATTTTCTCTTTTTATTTTATTCATATTTACTAAATACTTATTTAATTTGTCCACTTCTGTTGTTTTCCTATAACTTTTTTTAAATAGTCAATATATTAATACATTTGTCATTTTTATTTATATATTTCATTTATATTATATATTTTCAATATTTTGTTATATATGAATTAAGTGTTAATTCATTTAAATGATCCATTTATTTATGGATTATTATGCAGAAAAGGTTACCACAAAACAGGCTAGAACCAATTAGTCTGAACCATGTGCAGAAACACAGAAGTCACAGATCCAGCTTACGTTAGGTAACTTTTCACTTTAACTGAATAGATTTCATAGTGCTTAGCGCTGTCAGAACAGCACACTTGACCTGAACAACCTTTGTTTGCTACTTTTACAGGCTGGATGGGAACGTGAAAGACCTCTCCTGGGATTCAGCCTTTATGTAAGCTAAGGAAGCACTGGAGAAGCTTGTCCCGTCAACGAGTGGTGCCTCCAAAGCAAAGAAGCCACAGCTGCCCGGAGAGATGCAACATGAGACGACTCCAGAACTGTGATGAGCAGCTTGTGGAACCGGAGAGTGGGTGGGATGGAGTCAGTGCATTCCAGGGTAGATGTGTAACATTGCCCCCCTTTGAAACAAGAGTTGACGAGAATTGGGAACAAGGTGGAGTTCGCCTTAAAGGAAGAGAGTGTCCTGAGCACAGCTTATACAGGTCTCTAAATCGTTTAAGGACCCAGAAAGACAGGGCTTGTCGTTGTGCAGACAAATTATGGCTGTAAGTGCATCAATGATGTCAAAAGTTCAAGAACAGTTTACAACGAAAGGGTCGTAAGGTCATTATGAACATAGCAGGTGGCGTCAGGGGCAGGTGCCTCTAAAGGTTGTCAAGTATATATATTATTGTGCTGAGCATTAAAGCACATAATGGAAATATTCTCAAATCATTCTATGTATAGGCACAAGAACAGTTTTTTCCCTCAGGCTATATTCAGTCTGAACAGTTAAAACTCTCATAACTACTGTATATTGTCGATCATACCTGTCCATTTGTTCATATAATCTCAAAATTGTACATCTGAAAATGGTGTACAGTTTAATATGTTATTTTTAGATGTACAATTTTGAGATTATTTTGAGATTAAAAAGCTCCTGAAGCTCCTGTCACCAAGACAAATTCCTTGTGTGTGTAAACATACTTTGCAATAGCCTAAAGCTCATTCTGATTCTGTCTCTGATTCTGATTGATCGACATTTCAAGGCGCTTAAAGTCCTACTCACCTTAGAAATAGAATAAGTTATTTCCTGTAAATGTGTGATATTTCAAATACGACTGTTTTTGTACGACTAAAATAACTGGAAGCAGCTTTAAAACATGAAAAGATCTTCAATTTAGAAAAATCTTCAATTTAGTTGCGCCGTCTTGTGGCTAGAAAGGAAATTACAAAGAAAATCTTGTAATTTTAGTAATTATTTTGGCAACTTATTCTCATACTAATCATATAGGCCTTTATATATACAGTTGTGGTCAGAATTAATGGCACCCCTGATAAATATGATAAAAAATGTCTGTAAAAAATAAATCTGCATTGTTTATCCTTTCGATCTTTCATTAAAAAATGTGAAAAAATCGAACCTTTCATTGAAATAAAAGAAATGAAAGTGGGAGGGAAATCACATTATGAAATAAATGTTTTTATCCAAAACACATTGGGAAAATATATTGGCATTTGGCACCCTTTTATTAAATACTTTTTGCAATCTTCTTTTGCCAAGATTACAGAGTTTTCTCCATGCCTGATGAGTTTGGAGAACAACGAGATCAGAGACCATTCCTCCATACAGAATCTCTCCAGATCCTTCAGATTCCCAGATCCATGTTGGTGCTTCTTCTCTTCAGTTCACTCCACTCATCAGGTCAGGGAACTGGGACGGGCATGGCAGAAGCTTCATTTTGTGCCCGGTAACACATTTTTGTGTTGATTTTGATGTTTGTTTTGGATTGGTGTCCTGATGGAAGATCTAACTATGACCCAGCAGGAGGCGTCAGGTTTTGATTTTTTATCTGTTGATATTTGATAGAATCCATTATACCATGTATCTGAACAAGAAGTCCAGGACCTCCAGCAGAAGAATATGCCCACAACATTAAAGATCCAACGGTATATTAAATTGTATGGGGCACTTTTTATCCTTGTGTGCACCAAACCCATCGTGTTTGCTGCCAAAAAGCTCTTTTTTTAAGTTTCATCTGACCACAGAACCCTGTGCCGTTTGAAGATCCAGTCACGTCTGACAACTGTATTTGCTGGAGTTTATTTTTGGATGAGCGAGGAGGATTTCTTTTAAGAAACCCCCCCCCCAAACAACATTTGGGGATGTAGGGGTTGTTTGAATTTTGTTTTATAGGCTTCTTGTCACGTGTCGGTTTTGTATCTTGTTCTTGTCTGTCATGTGTTCCCCTGTCTTTTCATGTTCAGCTGTTCCCCATTTTGTTGATTAGTCTCCCCAGGTGTTTCTGATTAGCCACGCCCCCTTGTTACCTTGTTTAGCTTGTTTGTCTGTGTATTTATACCTCTGTTCTCCAGTTGTTGTTTGTCGGTCGTTGTTTGCTGTATGTTCCTTGTTCCTTTCCTGAGTTCCTTGTGATGTCATTTTCCCTGGCTTACCTGTTCGTTTAATTAAAATGCTTGCGATTGGATTCACTCTCTGCTTTATTCCTGGCCCCGACGTTACACTTCTGACCCCAAGACTTAAGTAATCTCTGCAATTCTCCATTTGTGATCCTTGGTGAGACTTTGGCCACTCAAATGTTCCTCCTCACCGTCCATTAAGGCAATGTAGACATGCCCTGTTCCTGGCAGATTCGTAACATCTTTAGTTGATTGGAACTTCTTAATTATTGCCCTGATGGTCAAAATGGGTATTTTCAATTCTTTAGCTATTTTCTTACAGCCCCTTTCTATTTTGTGAAGCTCAACAATCTTTTGATGCACATCAGAACTATATTCTTTGGTTTTACTCATTGTGATGATTATGGGAATTTGGCCTTTGTGTTTCTTCATATTTAAACTCCTGTGAAACAAGAAGAGTGCGAAAAAAACAAAATATATATTAATGGGAATATACTTCAGAGATATTTGTACTAGAAATTCTAGGGGTGCCAATAATTGTGGCCAACATGTTTTGGAGAAAAACATTTATTTCATAATGTGATTTCCCCCCACTTTCAATTATTTTACTTCAACGCACATTTTTGAATGAAAGATCAAAAGGATAATCAATGCAGATTTCTTTTTTCAGCCATTTGTGATCATATTTACCAGGGGTGCCATTAATTCTGACCACAACTGTATGCAGGGGCGTAGCACAAGATCCCGGGCCCTATGTATAGACAGTCTTGATGGGCCCCCATGTGCCAAATAAAATATATTCCAGACTTTTCAAGGGCCCTCTCTCCCCTTGGGGCCCTGGTAATCAGTACTGGTTTTACCCCCAGTCCGACGCCCCTGACTGTATGTATATATATATATATACTCACAGAAAAAAGGTACAAAAGCTGTCACTAGGACGGTACCCTGTTTAAAGAGTGCATATTAGTACTTACATTTACGTTTAGCTGACGCTTTTATCAAAAGCGACGGTCAGAGGTCGCACGCCTCTGGAGCAACTAGGGGTTAAGTGTCTTGCTCAGGGACACATTGGTGTCTCACAGTGGATTCGTACCCGGGTCTCTACCAAAGGCATGTGTCTTATCCACTGCACCATCACCACCCACAACTTCAAAGGTACATATCGGTACCAACATATTAGTACCTAAAATGGTACGTCCCAGTGACAGCTTTTTTACCTTTTTTTCTGAGAGCATATATATATATATATATATATATATATATATATATATATATATATATATATATACAGTATATATACAGTATATATATCCGTTCTCATCAAGGGGGTAATCCATCAGCCGGAAGTTGAAGCCTCGCGGGAGCCGCCATTGTAGCAGAACTTCACCTGCTGTTAGCATCCCATTGACTCCCATTCATTTTGGCGTCACTTTTACAGCGAATAACTTTACATCTGAGGCGTCCAAAGGCTTAATTTGTCGATTATTTATTTCTAAAGAAACACGACAATGTATAAAATGCTCCATTACTTTGTATCTTACGTTACGACCCCGTAGAAGCCGTTTTGTAAAAATAGGCTAAAGATTGCGTCATAACCACGGGACTTTCTGTCGCACAATAGAGACATTACCGTATAGACAGGAGGAGAAGCTCGCGGCAATCTTTTACTGTCTATGAGGCAATCGGGGGGACATGAAGGCACAAAGTCAAGGGAGAAGCCCATAAATAGAGAGTCCATAAAAGCAACGGGACAAAATATTTCAACAACGTTTTTGAGGAATTAGGTGATTCAGATTTATCTTGGCACAGCTACTAGAAGATTTTCAACAATCAGACTGTCGTCACGCTCAGTTTGAGCCTGCGCACTCGCTCAGACATCAGACAGGAAGTGCAATAATCGGGCTTCAAGTCTTCTCCGTTGAAATCAATGGGGTCGCTGTGTCCATTTCTTTTACTGTCTATGGTTCTCATCCCAAGGCGTCATCTAACTGACGCTTTTGACTATGCGTCAACATTCGACGCACATGGCACCCTTTAGCGTCAATATGAGACGCGCTTCCTAGTGGTCTAACCCTAACCCTACCCCAGACCTAAACCTACCCATAACGGAAGCGTCATCTACCTGTCGCTAAAGGCGTTAGATGACGCCCGAGGATGAGCGTCATCTAACTGACGCTAAAGGGTGCCATGTGCGTCGACGTTGACACATGGTCAAAAGTGTGAATAAGATGACGCCTTGGGATGAGAATGCGTTGGCTATTTCTATTCATAATTTTTTAGTTTATATATAAAGGGAGGATGCTGTTCGTGCACCTGACAGGGCTTTCATCAGGGAGAATTGGTTACCCATACTTGACTGACAGGTTCCATCAGACAGTTATCAGAATGCCCTGTATGAACAGCTGAGGCATCATGGGGGATTTACCTCTGGCACCTGCCTGCTTACATTCCGATTGTAACCACAGGGTGGATGTAAGTTACAGTCTTCGAATACTTGTGGCGCCAGTCAGTTCAGTCTCTGTTTCCCTGGCAAGCTGATCTGAGACCAGATACAATTGGTAAACCAAATATAAAAAAAACTCAGAGCTCAGGGAAAATCAGGGCATAACTACTCATTATTTTATATGGAAGAAGAATGATATTACTTGAATGTTGTGAGAGGTCATATTTCACTCCAAAATCAAATGAAAAAAAAAAAAAATAGGCTAGCTCTATAGCCTATTTGGCACACAAAATTAAGCCTATTTTAAGACATTTAAGATTGTGACATACTCTTATGATAATTAAGAACAGTTCCCTCCAAAATGTTAATTTGTTTACTGCAACAAAACATTTTTGAAACATTAAACTATAGGAAAATTGAAGTTGAGTACTGGTGCTGGACCTGATGCAATGGAATCCAAATTCAAAAAATATGCATCACATATCCTGCCTGGCCTGGTCTCGTCCTTTGCAGTTCTTCGACCTGTTGTCCTCTGGAGTTGGTCCCAGCAGTCACCCCCGTTGTTTCCTGTTGATCCTTCTGTTTGGACTGTTCCTGCCTCACCTTGGCAAGGCAAGGCAAGGCAAGTTTATTTATATAGCACATTTCATACACAATGGTAATTCAAAGTGCTTTACATAGGAGGAAATAATTAAAACAGTTTAGAATAAAAAATAAAATAAAGTACAGTAAAAACAGTCGGACGAACATTGACACAGTGCTCATTCAGTAAATGCATAGCTAAACAGATGTGTTTTGAGTCTGGATTTGAATGTGACTACTGTAGGAGCACATCCGATCTCCTCTGGAAGCTGGTGCCAGCTGCGGCTGGCATAATAGCTAAAAGCAGACTCTCCTTGCTTAGAGTGAACCATTGGTATTTCTAACTGATGTGATCCTAATGATCTGAGTGATCTGTTGGGTTTATATTCAGTGAGCATATCTGCAATATATTGAGGTCCTAGCCCATTGAATGATTTATATACCAGTAATAATACTTTAAAATCAATCCTAAATGTAACTGGGAGCCAGTGTAAAGACCTGAGGACTGGTGTGATATGTTCATTTTTTCTGGTTCTGCTCAGAATCCTGGCGGCAGCGTTCTGTATGAGCTGCAACTGTCTTATGGTCTTTTTAGGAAGGCCAGTGAGGAGTCCATTACAATAATCCACCCTGCTGGTGATAAAAGCATGCACAAGTTTCTCTAAGTCTTGACTGGAAACAAAGCATCTAATTCTTGCAATATTTTTCAAATGATAGTATGCTGATTTAGTTATTGCTTTGACATGACTACTGAAACTAAGGTCTGACTCTAGAGACACACCAAGATTCCTGACTTGATTTTTAGTTGTTAGACCCCTAGCGTCAAGGTATGCATTCACCTTAAGAACTTCCTCTTTGTTTCCAAACGCAATGACTTCAGTTTTGTCTTTGTTTAACTGAAGAAAGTTTTGGCACATCCAACCGTTTACTTCATCAATGCATTGGCACAGGGAGTGCCAATGCATTGATAACACCTTATCTACCTTTAACACCCTTATCTACCTATAACACCTTATCTCCTGTTAAATAAATGTCACTCTCCTGCTCATTCTCCGTCTGGGTTTCCCCAATCTGAATCCTGACAACATTATTCTCATTATCACTCTCATTACTGTAATAAAATGATTCATCTCTGTACATAAAATTATAATCAGCAAAAAAATACATTTAGCATGATTTAAACTTGTGTGCTTTACAAAATTTAAGTAATAGGCTACTTTTTATATTAAAGTAGGTACATTTGTGACAGTCTTTTCTTCCTTCTAGCGGCGTATATCTAAGTGAAACAGCTTCTTGAACAAGACTTGATTTTGTCCGTCGGGACTTAATTAGATGGTTGGATGCTGTGATGTCCCGCCCTCACATCATCAGAGAAGAGAACCAGTTTTTTTATTTATAGTTTTGTTATTATTATTATTTCCTTTGATTGGGGAGTGAAATATGACCCAGATGTTTTGTGACAGAATTGTGAGATTGACCATTCGCTATATTTTCTACTGTCAATATTGGTCTAATCTATGATGAATTATCCAACTTTAACTGCAGGACATACTATACCCATTGGTCCTTATACCACTAGGGACGGGCAAAAAATGCAGCTATGAGGGTCAGGTAACTGATTGTATTCTGTTTTTCCATGAAAAGGGATTAAACTATTAATTTCATATAGCCTACTGACATTTCGCAACCCCAATACTACTGAATATTACACACAGGGCAACATCACGTCTGAATAGGAAAATCCTCCCACATCCCCACAGTGACAACAAACACATATATGACCTGATTCACTCTCATAATTATTGACAATGTGTCCTTTCAGAAGGAGATGACACCATTTACAGGTTACGTGGCGATGCTATACACACATCTTCTTGTGTGTTGTTTGTAAAACATTTTCAGAATTTAAGGACCACTATATTTTCCATAATTTCACCAGATTTTTACATGGAAAGAAATATTGCTTATGTGTTTCTTTCATATTTAATTAAAATGATACAAAGGATTTCATTCATATTCAGTAAATAAAATGATGACCTCTGCTTTTTCTTAGTGCCAACAACATCACCAGAGTCATGGAAATATCCACATAAATGACTGGAAACACAACACTAATGTATTTTGTCTAAATACATATTAAAGCAAGGAAACTATCATGTTTCTGATTAAGGTGCATCAAAACATGTTCATGCCACATATAAATATCAGTACACCTGAGCCAGGAAAACAAACCTTCACAAGCCTTCAACTAAGACCGCAAAAGTTTGTCTACCCTGAGTAAAAATGGCTAGAGGTATGGATGTGAAGCTTTCTTTTGCATGTCATTTGTGGATTTAATGTATAAGACTTATTTTGAACAACTCCCTGTTTAGTTTAGATGTTTATCTTCTTACATATAAAATCAATTTCATAGTTGTAAAAGTGTTTATTGGAGCATGCAAATAAACCAAACAAATGTATTTGATCTTTTGATTAATTCAAAATCTTGATTTCATAAGTTATTTTATCAGGAGCTTTAAAGCAACCATGTTGCAAATGGCAAACAACCCTCTTTTTTTCTTCTCCTATAGCATTAGTGCTGTTGTCGATGGTCCTGGTTAGTTTGTTGGTGAACCAGGGAAGAGCCTCAGAAAACCAGCGGCTCTTCAACAACGCAGTCATCCGTGTTCAACACCTGCACCAGCTGGCTGCAAAAATGATTAACGACTTTGTAAGATTTCAATTCAAATCTATTCAGAACAAGTAATTTCTAACCTGTCATTTAGAACAAAACGATTGGTCACACTTATTCAGGTTTAGGACGTAAAGGGATAGTTCACCCAAAAATGAAAATTCTGGCATCATTTACTCACCCTCAAGTTTTTCCAAACCTGTATGAGTTTCTTTCTTCTGTTGAACACAAAAGAAGATATTTTGAAGAATGTGGGTAACCAGACAGTTGATGGACCCCATTGACTTACTATGGGGCCCATCAACTGTTTACCAACATACTTCAAAATACCTTCTTTTGTGTTCAACAGAAGAAAGAAACTCAGTTTTGACAGATTTGGAACAACTTGAGGTTGAGTAAATTATGACAAAATTTCAATTTTTCTGTGAACTATCCATTTAATTAGTGTTCTTTGCATTTCTATCAGGTGAACATGTAACCATCTGTAACATGTATTTTACTAAATACTATTTTACTTGTATTATCAAGGAGGACAACCTGTTGCCCGAGGAACGCAGACAGCTGAGTAAAATCTTTCCTCTGTCTTTCTGCAACTCTGACTCCATTGAGGCGCCCATTGGAAAAGATGAAACGCAGAAGAGCTCAGTAAGTACACTGTAAAAAGTGATCAGTTGACTTAACTTAAAAAAAGTGAGGAAACCCGTTGCTTTAAAATTAAGTAAATGAACTTCATGCGTAATTGCAATGCAATCTCACTTTTTTTAAGTTAAGTCAACTGATCACTTTGTGTAGACAATATCGTTAAAAATTAAATCCCAACCTGTCATGTTTTATTCAACAATATATAGAACTATGAAACAAATGTCAAACAATAATAAATATTTAATATTAGAGTACATGCATGATGCAAGTGAAATACTTTTGTTGTTTTCACACAATTAGATGACAATTTTATTCTAAAATTGCTCAAAAATCAGAAAATGTTATAAAAGATGAAAAGTTCAATCATCACCAAAAAAAGTTTAAATGATCAATATTATGACAACAGGTCCTCAAAATAAGTTAAGCAATTTTCAACTTTTTTTATAAGTTATACAAGATTCAACTCGTTTTTATAAGTCAGTTAAATAATTTAAGTTAAAATGATGGTACTTAAAAATCTAAGGCAGTAACAAATATGGCCAGCATAAACACTAAAAATAGATAGTGGTTTAAAGCCTCCGGTATTCTTTTTTCTTTCTTCAGATGTTGAAGCTCCTTCGCATCTCTTTCCGCCTCATTGAGTCCTGGGACTTCCCCAGCCAGACCCTGAGCGGAACCGTCTCAAACAGCCTGACCGTCGGGAACCCCAACCAGATCACTGAGAAGCTGGAAGACTTGAAAGTGGGCATCAGCGTGCTCATCAAGGTGAGAGAGACCAGATTTATTCTAAGCTACTTTAGTTTTTTTTTTGTGTGTGTGTGTTTGTCTAGTGGTCGTATCGGGAGGTGATGACATCTTCACATCTTCTGGGCTTATTTGGATAGCTATTCCATAATTTACCAATGCCATATGTATCTGCACAGGGATGTTTGGATGGTCAACCAAACATGGATGATAACGACTCCCTGCCGCTGCCTTTTGAGGATTTCTACGTGACCATGGGGGAGAGCAGCCTCAGAGAGAGCTTTCGTCTTCTGGCTTGCTTCAAGAAGGACATGCACAAGGTGGAAACTTACCTGAGGGTTGCAAATTGCAGGAGATCCCTGGATTCCAACTGCACCCTGTAGAGGGCGCCAATGTAGTGCTAGTCAAAGCCTGTGTGCTTTGCTGCAAATCTAAAACCAGTCCTCAAAACCTCCTAAAGTAGGCCTAATTATTATCTGGTCTTATATATGCAGGAAATGTCTACCAGGCATGGCTAGGTCTGTTCTATAGTTCCCTCCCATATCTAAACACTACTATTGTATTTATTATTCTCATTGGGGAGTGCTCATAAATCAAGGTTGAATCTGATTTAACATTTCACAGTGGTGCTAATCAATTTATGGCAATTTATTTTAAAATGTGCCCAAATCACTTTGACATGTATTATGGCTCCAAAAATGGCTAAATATGCCTTTTGTCGCAACTGTCATTTGGATGGTTGGGTTCACTCCCAAGTGTATGAATGTAAACTTTTGTCTGTCTGTCAGATAGATCATGCCCTTATTGTTAGATCATGCTGTTCTCTTGAAGCTGTGTGTCTTTATCCATTAAAGTTTTTAACTGCATCCAATCTGTGTTCTGTATCACCTGTGTGGTTTATTTTTTCTGCCCGTCTGTTGTCCCCTGGTAAGGCGTCCACAATGCACGAGTTAAAATTGGACCAAAAAAAAAAATAGCCACAACATTTCTACAGTATGTTGCAAAAACCAGGACCATCTTATTGTTCTAAGATGCACTGCTGCGGGTCTCTAAAACAAGATGATGAGACAAAATTACATTTTGAAATGTTTATAAACACTGGCTGCGCGGAGAGTTCTCATGTGTTAAATCCTTCCAGCGAACCAATCACGGGGCAATACGTAATATGACGTCGAGTAAGAGCGCGAAATGCAATTCTGTTTACGGAAGTAGTAGAGGGGAGCCGCGGTGTCGACTCAATACTCAACTTTTCTAGCGTTCTAAATAAATGTAAATGTTTTATGAGGCAACAACACCGTTTTCGAGTGGTAGCTTTATTTAAACCCATATCTAAATGGATATTGAGGTCGATATAATTGAGTTCAAAGTCCCTCTCGAAAACAACAAAACTATTTTTATTTGGGACATTCAGCCAACATTTTCAGAGGCCTACATTTATGTAAGTTAAACCATATTATATTATTACATTCTTCTTATTATTATTATTATTATTACTACTGTTATTAGTATTAGTTTTATTATTATGGTCTTGATTTACTATTCACCTGCTCTTTAAGTCAGGTTATGTTTAATTTTTGTCCAAAGATGTACATAAGCATTATGTTTGCGTAACAAGACCTGGATTACTCAGCTTTGGACTTTAGGGATTTTTAGTGCAAAATCACCAGTAATAGCATGAATGTACCCAACTTTAATCTTAATGACTGTTTATGAAACTTCTCACTGTATCACCTGACTTCTTAGGAGTCCCTGTGGAGTGTGTATTCAGCATTTGGAGCTCTTTACCTTTTGAAGGTGTGTCCTAATGCCATGGTGGCAGAACCTGGGTTCTACACTATGGTGAAGTTCTATTCATCAGTACAGGCATCCAAAGCTCAGCGGGCCACTGATAAACAGTGTCTTTTCCAAAGCTCTCCTTTAAAGGTAGCCTAATGTATTACAACGACAGATAAAGCTGTAATGCATTTTTTTATTTACAGAGGGTTTGAGTGTTTGATTTTATTTTGCTTATATTATTCTCTCCTTCAACCAACCCCTCAGGTCCGATTGAGCACAAAGCAGAATCTGTCCTTCTATAGCACTAAACCTCTCAGCCTTTCCAAATGTCACAACCTGGCTAATCACTATCTGGGCTTTGGCGGCTGGTCTACCCGCATTATCACTGTAAGCACCAATATGGATGATATACACTGAATATACCCCCCCAAGGCTAAGTGTGCATCTGTTCATGGCGGCTTTGTAAACAAACATTTTTTGTGTGTTTCAACAGTTGAAGGACATCTCAAAGTGTGTGGATGCCGGGTGTCAAGAAGAAACAGATGACCAGGGTGTGCTTTTGAAATATGGCTGCATAGCAGAGTTGACCTTCCCACAGCATGGCGTGAGCTGCCAGGGGGTCGGTGTGGCAGAGGAGGTCATTGACAATGATCGAGGTGATTTGACTTAAGTCAAGCAACATGCTTTATTTTTTTAGAAAACTCAGATTTTTAAGAAAACCTGAATACACTTCAATTTACTTATATAAATATATTTTTAAATAATAATACATAATTATAATCAGTATTGGGGAAAGTTCCTTTTAAAAGTAATGAATTGTGTAACTTACATGATGGTATGGCCAAATAAATGCAATATAGTTTCATGTGTGTGTGTGTGCGCGAGCGAGCATGTGTGTTTGCGTGTGTGTGCAATATATAGATTTTTTTTTTTTCATGTGAAACATGTTATGAGTTCACATCTACTAAAATCTTTTGAGACCCGGAGGAAAAGTTGAGAAAAAGAGGGACACTAATGAAACGAGCCAAAGATAAAGCTGTGGCGGTTGCCTTTGAAAAAGTGCTTCTCATGATCTTGGGTAGGTATCACACAACCTATACAGCCATTATACAATGTACATTGCAGTCTGTGGTAACATCCATTTTATATAATTCATGTCTCATAGGAAATGGAAAAGTAGCAATTGAAATCAAGTATGATCCAGATGAGATCCTTCCAGAGGAGAACTCAGAAGGAGTCATAAAAGTAAGCGTTACACTTCAGTCAATAACTTATTCAGTCAATAACTTTTTATTAGAAAAGCTTGTATTAAAATATATTAAATGTTGTCCCATGCATACTAGATTACTGTAATTCAAGTCTACTGAAATCAGTTCATAAGTTTTGCTATGAGGAACATCTGCCATAAGGAACCAGCCAGTCACTTTCAGTTCTTGTCCTGTGGTTTAGCAAGAGCTGATCAGAAAGCTAACTATTAAATAACTTAATTTGCCAGGTAAATGACATCTCCTGGAATGAGTTTGAAGATGCTGACAGTAATACCGAGGAGGATTTCCCATGGGACCTCCCTCATTGACCACCACTCAACTTTCTCAACCCACACAGTGGCCAATATTTTCCAGAGAAGTGACCATCAAAAATGATATGTTTTCTCTTTAATGTTTGGTATTGACCATAATGTCAAACGTGTGCCGCTTTACGGTCATACTCTGTGGTAAACCTCTTGATTTCAGTGCAACTGACCCCAGATTCCTCTTCTCTATTTCCAAAGCAATTCTCTGTTTTTTTAAGTGGCTGATACAGTAGCCACACAGTTTGAGGTTTGAAGGTCAGGTCAGATGTCAAGCAAAGAAAGTTGTGTAATTTCATAAGGAATTGAGGGAAGCCGGAATGCATCACTTTATAAACCTGTTAAAATGACTTACATTTTTTATTTGTGCTACCTTATAATACATTAAGAGGTTGTAGTATGTTGTCATTAAAAGGGTTTTTGTGTGTTGTGATGTGTTATGATTTTTCTGCTGTGTTAAATAAAACTACATTGTATCTTAATCAAATGTGCCTCTCTTTCCTTCATTGCTTTTGATTATTGTTCAGTTGGCTGTCTTTTCTTTGTTGAATAGATGTTTAATCATGTGTTTTGGGTCTTAGAAATGGAATTATCCAGATTGAAGAATAATATCAGTAGATTGAATTTATAGAATCAAGGTTACTTTGTTTACCTATAATTCCTTTTGTCTATTTGTCGGAGCTATCTTTTACTGTCTATGGGAGTGATTAGATCTGATGTGCTTGCTTCTTAACCTAATTGACACTAGGTGGCGGTGTCTGCTTCTGTTCAACTGAATTGTACAGGGAGTTTTTTAGTATACGCATGCAGTTTAAAAAAAAAAGAGTACTCTCAGCAAGCCATTGGCAACAGCGGAAGACCCTAAGAAAAAACACCCTTAGATTGTAGCGTAGGACCATAGACAGTAAAAGAAATGGACACAGCGACCACATAGACTTCAACGGAGAAAAGTGAAGGACGAGGGAGAACTAAACCCACCTGGAAAAACTCAGACTGGCACACATTTAATCTGTATAAAAACATTTATGATAATATTGACTAATTCGTTTGAGCAAAAATGAAAATAAAAATAAAAATGATGCACACACATTCCTCTTCATTCTGCATTTTAGCTGATTCAATCTGCATGCACTGAAAATATATACAAAAATCCCTCATTCCAGTCCAGTGACAAAATAGGATTATTTTGAAGAGATAAAGATTTTTCTTTTGTGGTCATGATTTTTGTTTATTCTTGTGTTTTGTGTATACCTATATGTTGAGGTTATGTAATGAGAGATTATTACACTGTAAACAAAAGTAGCCTACAATAATTTAACAAATTACAGCTTCAAGATTTAACTAGGAAAGATTTTTTACAAATGAGTTGAAATTACTTATACAGCCAATTAATTTGATTAAAAACTTAAGTTCAATTTGCATGCGCTAACAAAGTAAATAGTGTCAATATTGATTTCATGACGACTTTAAACTTTTAAGTTGAGGGGAATTTTTTATTTATTTTTATTTTTTACAAAATCAACATTTGAAAAGAAATGCCTGAAAATGTATATTTCTATTTACTTTCTAACACTTTAAGAATGTTTGTTATCAAGGAAAGATGTTATCAAATCACAAAATTAGAAGATAAAATTTAGCTTTCGCGTTTGATTAAAGCAGTGAATTTCCACATTTTGTCAAATTAAGAAACTTGATATCAAAAGTTCTAGTTCTACTGGATTTGTTGAAGTGGGTGTGTGTTTACAGTGAATGACATTAATAACCTCTTGTTTGGAAGTCATAAACACGTGTTGATGAGTAGGCCTATCGGGTTATTAATCAGAGATCGGGTTGATTCTGCCAAGCCCTGAGGCACTTGGCAGAACCACCAGCAAATGCAGTGCTCGATTCCTCTTGCCCTCAAACAACCCGTTAGGGAGAGAAGAATGTGATTTTTCGTGATCACAACTTGGTTCACTCTTTCAGTTCCCTGTCTTCATTTTCACTTTCCAAGGTATAATGCCAGCGGGGGTCTCTCCATTTACCCACGAGGTTGAAATACCAGTCATTTATTGTATTTCACTAGAAACAAACTATAACGACAAATCTTTTTTCTTCTTCTTCTTCTTGCACGTAAAACCACAACCACAAATGACCACATGCACAAAGATTAAAACACGCATGCCATCTTGGGCAAATCCCAGTGCTAGTGTTGCATAAATATTTTGTTCAGCTCTCAAAAGGAATTTAAATAATTGTCATTTATATTATATATGTAACTAAATAAAAGGCACAAGAAATTGTTATAATATTATCTAAAAAAGAATATTCAATTCAAAATAGCCTATTTATTATTCTTAATAATTTTCACAATAAATATTGGTCTAAAATGAAGCCTAAAATTGACATCAGTCAACAGATTTATTGAAAAAAAAAAAAAAATATTGAAATGAATAATATGAGAGCATTTGTGAATGTGGTCTGGTTTAGCCTAATACCGCAGGCCGAACCCAACCTACCAAAACCAGAGGCAAGAACGACCAGAAAACTACCAAAGAAAGGATCTGTGATTGCCGGCACATTTGGAAATGACCGTACAGCATGTCACAAATAGCTACACAGTGTTATAAGCACATTCTGTGGTTAACCTCATAATTTCAATGTAAGTTACTTAACATTTCTCTTTTCACTCTTTGTTTTTTACACCTGTGCTGCTATACCGGAATCTTTTTAAGGGCTTCGAGTGTTTGACACTTGACCCAAGGAAAATCAGTTGTTTTAATTGTAATAAAAATGTAATTCTCTTCTCATCACATTAAGAGACTGTAAAATATAAGCCTAAAAACTTCCAACATAATCTCATCACAATTAGTATAGACTATTTACGATTCGGTGATTGATTTGTATTTAGATTGATCATCTTGGATACGTTAGAAAAATGTTTTAACAGAATTATGTTTTTGTCGATCAGCTCATCTGTGACTAAGCCTTCAGAAGTTGTCAACAACTAGTTAGATCGTGAACAATAAACATGTGTCAACATGCAACAATGCGAGTTTTAACTGAAAAGATATCACTACTCTTCTGTCACAATTACAAATACATTGGAATGTATTTGTTTTTTTATTTAGGTTTCGTTTGTACCTTGGGCTCTTAGATACCATAACCTTTTTAAGATGAATTAAAGAGCAATAGTTGTGACTCCAACATGAGATTAACACGTGGTCTTGTGGCTTCATAACGTTCATAAAGGGGAAATCTGTCTTGATTTGGGATACACTGGAATGAAAGACGCAAGTAAGCATAATTAGAACAAACCGCGGAGTTAAAGACGTCTCGAAAACAGAAAGTACATCAATGGTCCCCCAACACTTTTCGATCCAAAATGCAGTAGGCTATATAAACTGCAGACCTGCTGTGAGTAGCTATATCATATAACAACAAACACAAGTTGTGAAGGATACACAACATTTCAACAAGGTAA
Source organism: Tiaroga cobitis (assembly GCA_030578255.1). Lineage (NCBI taxonomy): Eukaryota > Metazoa > Chordata > Actinopteri > Cypriniformes > Leuciscidae > Tiaroga > Tiaroga cobitis. Next base: position 18,185,679 of record CM060593.1, on the reverse strand, counting down.
GCAGTCAAATTAGAGGCTTATAATTAATCTAATTATGTATTGCTTGAAATTGCTGAATCCTATTGCTTTAAACTGGTCTCCGATCCTCTAGGCATCTCTCAGAATGGACCTTCATTATGTGGCCTGGCTGTGCACCTTTTTCTGCTTTGCGCAGGTTTGGTCATTGCCAACAAACTGCATCCTTCGAAAGGACTTAATGGAGAAAACCTGTACATTTATAGAGACTGCGGTAAGAATCGTAATAGATCATTTTCAGAGGCACAAGGTTCATAGAGGGCAAAAAAAGAAAGAAAAATATATATATATTCTTTAACTAAATACAATTTTGTTTTAGGGTGGCCTTTTCCCTTCGCAATGCTTGGACGACCGTGTTCCCATATCTTTCCCGCAAAATGTGTTCGAGTCCAGCGACAAGAATCAGGTAAAAACTTCGAATAACCGTTTTAATTTGCACTACTTTAGGTTGTTTTTGTGGACATGATGTAACTGTTCAACTCTTACTATTTCTGAAGGTTTCTGGTGTTGAAAAGGCTGTTTACCAGACACTCCAGAATATTGACGCACTGTTTGAGGACTACAGTGTTCCAGACCAGTGGGATGCAGAAAAAATGACTGAGTTTCGAGGCATCGTATACCGGCAGATTGAGGAAAGCAAATGCGTAAGAAAACAGCTAACTTAATTTTTGTTAATGTCTTCAACTTTAGAGATCTTGTCTTTGTTCAAATTATATGTAAATAAATTATAATTATAATTACATTAAATTATAAAAGTAATTCGCGGAACTTGCCTTGGTCTAGGCTAGTTGCATGCTGTCTCAAAGCTGCCGCTACGAAAAATAGTTCTTCGCAACGTAGAAAATAATCACCCAACACAAACACGGCAACATAGGTTGCAGGATTAATTTTTTTTTTATCATTATTTAGCTGAAATTAATTTATTTCACTAGCCCAATCCAGTTCGAGTCTTTTGGCGGTTTGTATAGTTCTTCCGGGTGATCTTTTCTTTTGTGAACTGTATATTGAACTTGAACCTGAACTTGTAGTAGGCCTATCAAAAGCTTTCAACATAAAATTAATAGGCCTAATGAAGTGCTCCTAACAACTTAAATTGCGTTTTGAGACTCATGAAGCCCAAAGAGATGCTGGAAGTAGAACCGGTCAGTTGTTGCCCTGGATTTTATGCATTAGGCTATGAAAAAGAAATAGGTTATTTGACCGCTGGCTGCCTCAACTGAGGAATCAGAATCAAGTAATATAGAGCGCTGTGTAGCCTGATATGTTGCAGAGATGGGGGAGATGTATGAAGTTAAAATTGTGCCATAATTAAACAAACAAAACCCCTAGCTTAGCGCCATCTACTGTTTTAGAAGAGGAAGTTTCTGTTTGTTTGTGAGTCGAGTTTTCCTTTGCAAAGCAGATCGAGTTTGTTTGCAAAATGCTGGATTTGTTTGTTTAATTATGGCACAATATTAACTCCATAGAGATATCCCTTTAAGAACGATGTGGATTTATTTTACTTAAAGGCACACTATGCTGGAATTCCGTTTTTGTCAAACAGCAACCCCTAGAGTCGCTGTGGAGAACTTGTATTTAACGTTACTGTCGTAAATGCCACTCACGGAGAGCGTCTGCCATAGACTGGTCTCTGCACTCACGGCCTGATACTCCTTTGAAGCTGTTATATTAAGGTACACATCTTGCATAGTGTGCCTTTAAATAAGAGATCTAGCGCTAAAATGTGTTTTTGAACTCAACCGTAGCGCTCGTGTCCGCTGCTATCAGTGTCATAGATACATAACGTTAGTCATTGTGTCTCTTGTGGCGGCGCGCGCGCAGTCTTCACTCGGACGCGCTCTTCAATCTATCGCCGTTGCGGAGACTCTATTTATTCCAGTGAAATCACAAAATAAAATGCACACAAACTTAAAAAGATTTACTTACTAGGCCATTAACAAGATCGCCAGGTCAGCACCACTGTTGCATCCAGTGCTGCTTTTTAGCTCGCGCCAACGAGTGAAAGCCTGACCGAGAGGGACTCACTATTGTCCGGTTGCTCACGCGGTCAGATTCTCTTTTCCTTTTCATAGTCTCTTCCGACCGCGTTTTCTTTGCTTTTTCCATCGTCAAGTATCACGTCTGAAATGCGCGCAAGTGGCTTCGTGCTTCAAATGTTGTTGTTGATGTGTGTGACATCGTTGCCGTAAAGCATGTCGTCATTCTCGCGAGATTTGTCGGGGGCGCTCCTCTCAAACTTGCATTGCTGGTTTTTCCAGCGGCGTCCCCCCCAAGCTTTACTACCAGGATGATTCGCCCTAATATGAGTTTGTTTACCACCGAAATGACTTTGAAGCTGTTATATTAAGGTAGAATTCTTGCATAGTGTGCCTTTAAATTGTAAATGCAATTAACACCAACGAGGTAGGATATTATAGCCCCCTTGGGGAAATATTTTATCTCATTTTATTTTTCACTTCAAAATAAAAACTAGCCTAATTTTTACTCCACAAATCTAAAAACATTAATGTGTCCACAAATCCCCCATTAACAAATAAATACAACTTAATACAATGTCATAGATCACTATTATCTTTAGATACAAAATTAGATCGGTTAACCTCGATTTAGTTTCAACTGACTAAATTAATGTTGATGATATTCAGATGAAATTACAAAATTAAAATACCATAGTCATTCATCAAACGTCTAGAGATGAGATTTTGTGTCATTTAGGCTATGGTCTAGAGAAAAAAAATCTTACCCATATGTAGGCCCTACGTATAATTAATTTATTTGCATTCAGTATTTCATGTTTTCTGGGTCTTGGCAAATGTATACAGATCATGGGCAAGTCTGAAGCGGCCCAGGATTTTCCCAGCAGAGACGCCTCACTCAAGGTTTACTTCGAGACTATATCCTCAACTCTGAAAGAAAAGGTACGCTTGTGTCCCAAACCTAACTGTAGTCATATATTACCTACCTCTTATATACCGTAGGCTAATCATTTTTTTATGTTGAATGCACTTTTTTCTGCGCAGGATTTCAGTTACTGCGCATGGGAAATCGCGAGAAGTGAAATTCTCCGGACCCTGAACTTCATATTGAAGAACAACTCTGACATCATGTACGGATCTCCAGAACTCTAGATGCTTACTCGCATGCTGGCTTATTTATTTATTTATTTATTTATTTATTTATTTATTTATTTATTTATTTATTTATTTATTTATTTATTTATTTATTTATTTATTTATTTATTTATTTATTTATTTATTTATTTATTTATTTATTTATTTATTTATTTATTTATTCATTCATTAATTTATTCATGCATGTATTTATTTATTTATTTATTCATTTATTTATTCATTCATTTATTCATTTATTTATTTATTGTATCCTTTGTGGCTTTAAAGGTATATTAGCTTTCTAAGCCTGCTGTAAGGGAAATAACTGTCAGTTTCACTTTTGATTTTGATTTGTTACGTCACCATTTCCATTCAGCACTGGACAGTTCACAGCTTGAACACTCCAGTAGACTATTCATTCATTTACAATGTTGTATTTTTGTATGTTTTTTTTTGTAATTTCTGAATAAAAAATACATTTTGAATACACTGACCTCTCAGAATATTGTGTTATCAAAGTATCATTTGTGAAATTATTACCTTAAATATCTGAATGAAAGAGGTCAATGCAGATCAATAAAAAAGAGAGAAAAATATAAAAAAAGGAATGAAGGTGGATGAGTAAATGAAATAATATTTGGTGTATGTGGAATATTGAGGTTGATATTTAAACTACTTTATATTATATTTAAACTCTCTCTCTCTCTCTCTCTCTCTCTCTCTCTCTATATATATATATATATATATATATATATAGCCTATCAAGATTCAAATAGCTTTATTGGCATGGTGAAAGAAATCTTTACATTGCCAAAGCATTAACACTTTAATAATAATAACAAAAAAAAAATAATAACGAAAAAAAAAAATTTTTTTACATGAAAATAAACAGCAATAAAAATGTTTAAAATGTCTCTCTCTCTGTGTGTGTGTGCGTGTGCGCATGTGCGGGCGTCTGAGGAGTGTATGAGCGTCTGAGCGAGTTGCGGCGTGTTTGAGTGAGTTATTAGTTTTTTCCTTTACTCTTTATTTTGTTTAGATATTTTGGTTTAGCGTTTATTTAATTGTCGCCGATTTTTTTCACCTAAGGGTGGAAAATGGGGACAAATTCAGATGGCTGTGTTTCTTTAACCGCTCAACATGGGTGCAAATGTTTACCTGAGTCCAGAACAGTTGAGGATTGTCTAGCTGCGATCAGCAGCGAAATTGGTGCTTGTAACATTGTGTCCGCATCAAGGATGAACAAGGCTGTTGTTGTCTTTTTGAAAGAAGTATTTTTGGTTCAGCATTTAGTTGAATTTGGTTTATCCGTTAGAGATACTTTTTTTAACAGTTTTGCCGTTGCCGAATCCTTCCAAGAAGGTTTCGAATGTGCCCCCATTCATTTCTAAAGATTCACTAGAGCGTTTGTTAGATCGCTATGGTAAACTAGTGGGGCCGATTAAAATGATCCCTTTAGGACAAAAAAAATCCAGAACTCAAACATGTGATGTCATTTAGACGTACAGACTTTCATGATCCTGAACGCTGAATTTCAAACTTTGAATACGTCAGCGAAAACCACTGTGCTGGGTGAAGATTATAGCTACCATTTATATCAGTAGAAACGATGAGGTGTTTTACTTGTGGAAAGTACGGTCATATGCAGAGGTGTAGTGGTAAAAAAAGAGGTGGGTAAACTATAAATTCTGGTGGACCACGACGTGGTCACCCGGTAAGGTGGGCCACTGCCTACCTGATGACATTGCTAACATTGCTCGACATTAAGCCTTTTCACTTGTCCTTCGGACAAGTAAATCTGTCATTCACTTGTCTGAGTAAAAAAATTGCTCGTCCGGATTTTTTTTTTTTTTTGGTGTGTGTGTTAATTTATTCTGAAACAATATTCTCATTTATTCTGATTATTCTCATCAGTGTTCAATCAGCTTTGATATTTAAATCGGCATATTGTAATATCTGCACCTTTAAAGGGCATCCCCTCCCCCTATATTATTAAATGTATGCTTCATCTTTCATTTTAAATTCATAAATTTGGTCAATAAATTCAATTATTTAGAATAAGACGACACTATAGGGCTGTTACCCTAGGGGCTGATCAAATTAAATAATTTATACTGAAAAATTACAATTGTGTAAAGTAATGTTATGAAATTGATTTAAATATAAGAAACATTGGAAAGAATGATACTACTTTTAAACATAACACTAAACCGCCAGTAGGTGGCGGCAGGCGACCGTCTTAATGAGTGAGTCATTGATTAATTCGTTCAAACAAACAAACGATTTGTTCAAACGGCTGATTCATTCAAGAATGAGATAGATGTTTATGAATGGCTCATTGAATCTTTGACTCAATCGATTCGGTCAAAATGCTGAATCATTCAGTAATGAAAACAGGTTGAGTGTTGAGTTCCTGTGAGATGCGCCGGTTCTGCTGTGATTTTTGTTTGGAACTATTTTCGCTGCTGAAACAGAACAAAAACAGCCAATATTGCATCTAAAATGTAAGTGACTTAATTTTAACTGTTTATTGAACTGTTGTAGGAAATGTCACATTTTCAATCGTGATGGTGTTCAGGAAAAATAATTGAGGTTGCTTAAAGTCCCCGTGAACCGGAAGTTGCAAACGACTTTTCTCCAGTGTTGTGACGTATTTCCGAGAGAAACGGAATACAAAATGAGGCAAACTAGTGGGCGTGGCTTTTCTTCCAACTAGCACCTGATTGGATCTAGAAAAGTAGGTGTTTTCATTCAGCCTGTCTACTGTCAGTTGGAGGGGAGTGGTTACGGATGTTAAGCAGACACCTAAACCGTCAAACCTACATCATCAGGGAAGGTCCTCCAATGCAGAGGGGAGGGGACATTTCAAATTTTGATTAAAGATTATGAAGCCAAAAAATTTTTTTGTGTGGATTCACTTGCATGGATGAATTGTTCACCACAAAACGACCAATTTAGGCAAACAAAGTAAGTATGGTCAATTTTGAATTCATGGGGACTTTAACATATGTTAAAAATATAAAAACTCCACATTTAGATTTTTTATAGGCAGTATGTTGTTAACTGGTTAACTGAGTGTGTGTGTGTGTGCGCTCATTTGTGTAGATTTCTCCTCGAGAGGCTGCGCGAGCGTCAACAGCGCAACCTTATACCGTCCGTCAGTAAAAGTCAACAACACTGACAGTAATGCAGCGCAATATGAAAGAGTTCGTCTTAGTTTTAACAACCTATGAAACTAATAATGAACAATATGAAACTAAAACGACATAATCTTAATTTAAAATGTCTTAGGAACTACGGGCTATTTAGAGGTGGATAAACGCTATTTAGAGGTGGATAAACGCACTTTGAAGGTGGGTAAACGCTATTTCTGAATATTGGGAGGTGCGTAAACGGCGTTTACGTGCGTTTAGCCTCCACTACATCCCTGGTCATATGATACAAAACGACAGCACAGTGCGGGCTGAAGTAGAGCGTGCTGACGCAGATCCCGCCGGCGCGATCGGCGAACCGGAGCGATCAGTAGAGTGGGCTTAGCTCGTGATGCCTGGCGGAGAGTTAGTCGACTCGCAGGCATCAGGATTTAGCCTGTCTCAGGGCGATGCTGGTGTGTGTTGATAGAAGGAAGTGAATTTCATTTAATGGATTATGATAGTGTCACTTCTGATATAGCAGAAAATCTTACTATTGTAAATTCTCAGGGAGGGTCTGCACGGTCACAATTTTAAATTAAAACATCCTTATTATACAGTTAGTCAAATTAATGATTTTTTTTGGACAATAGCTACCTTTAACCAGCGAAAACCAAAACTTGAGAAATACTTCCCAGATTTACAACTCTTCGTTGATCCATGTAGGACTACGATGGCAATAAGAAAGGCAACACCGGAGGAGCTTGATCAGCCTAAACGCTACAGGCTCAAAAAATACCTGAGCACTGTTAAAAAAAAGATAAAAAGCTCGTTCAAAGACTATAGGGGTCATGATTGTAAGTTTATTTTTGGGTTTTTTTTTGGATACCCTAACATTATCTTTTCCATGGCATCCATAAATATTGGAACTTTTAACATCAACGGATGTCGGGACACAACAAAGAGACTTGCTCTGTTTAATTATTTACAATTGAAAAAGGCAGACATTATTATGCTTCAAAAGACTCATTCTGACTTACAGAATCAGACACAGTGGAATTGTGATTAGAAGGGAAATATTTTAATGAGCCACGGGACTAATCTTAGTGCTGGTGTTGCTATACTGAACCAGTTATGTTTTAGAGATGATACCTGGTCGACTTTTAAGAGCAGATATTATGGTTGGACAAATAGGGTTCTCTTTTTTAATGTATATGCTCCAAATGTTGGACATGAGCGTAAGATATTTTTCGAAAAGTTATCAGATGCCTTGTCAAATTGCCCACAGGATAATGTTGTGGTTGTTGGAGGTGATTTTAACTGGTGTAAATCACTGTATAAACCCTGATTTACATAGGAATCACGATGAACCTCACTCAAGTTTTGCAGAAGTTTTAAAAAATGTTATTGGTTATCATGATCTTGTTAATGGAGAGATAGTTTTCCTGGGGTTAAGCAGTTGTCAAGAGTAATAGTGGTAGATTTTATAACAGCCTAATAGTACCATCTTTTCTATCTGGATCATTATATCTCCGTAGCTGTTTCTGTCCTGTCTTCTAAAATGCACAAATCACACTGGCACTTTAACAACAGATTATTACAGGATCACTCTTTTGTTCACTCTTTTGGCCTTTTTTGGCAATCTTGGAGAGAGGAGAGAAGTAGTTTTCCTTTATTAAGTCAGTGGTGGGACATAGGCAAAGTGCACATTAAGTTGTTTTGCCAACAATATACTGCCTATAACACCAGAACTCTCAAAGAAAAAATGAGATCTTGAAGAAGACATTCTGAGACAAAGTAACCATGGTGACTCTGCAGATTCCATTGAGAGGAATAAATTCCTTCTAAAGACTTTGTTGGAGGAGCAGCCCTCTTAAGGACCAGATATTCTCAATTAAATGAAATGGACACTCCCTCTGCATTCTTCTTTGGTCTGAAAAAAAAAACAAGAGAACATAAGTACTTCCATAAACTGAATTTTCCACAAGGTGGTGTGACAACTGACCAGCAGGAAATCCGCACTCATGCACTTTCCTTTAATGAGGACCTCTACTGTGCTGAACCATGTGACAGATCAGCAGCAGAACAACTTTTATGTGATCTACCACAGTTATCAGAGGAAGATCAACTTATCCTTGAGAACCCTATATCCTTTGCTGAACTTTCTCTTGCCGTCCAGGAGCTGAGCCCTGGGAAGTCGCCTGGTCTGGACGGTCTTTCATCGGAATTCTATTGTGCCTGCTGGAATTTGATTGGAGAGGACTTGTATGCAGTCTTCCTGGAAAGCTTTAATCGAGGGAAACTTCCACTGAGTTGTCAGAGGGCAATCATAACATTGATTTGGAAAAAAAAGGAGATCTTGGGTTCCTTAACTGGTGACCAGTGTCACTGATCTGTGTTTATTTTAACATTTTTATCTAAAAACACTAACTAATAGATTTAAAAATATGTCCGATGTAATCCATGAAGATCAGTCATTTTGTGTCCCTAAACGTACAATTTTCTATAATCTTTTTCTCGTAAGAGAAATTATTTCAGTTGCACAAAGGCACAAATTGGACATTGGATTCCTCTCCTTGGATCAGGAAAAAGCTTTCGACAGGGTGGACCATCATTATTTGTTCAAGAACCTTGAAGCTTTTGTTTTTGGTGCAAATTTATAGTAGGATACGCATTAATGGGTCTTTAATTAGACCTTTCTCTGTGACTAGGGGAATAAGACAAGGATGTCCTCTGTCTGGTCTTCTGTACTCTATTTCCATTGAACCTCTGCTAGTTATGATGAGGAAACAGTTGTGTGGTATTGGTGTCCCAGGTTTCCCAAAAGTAGCCCCGGTAAACTTACAGCTTACGCAGATGATGTGACAGTAATAATCAAGAGCACTGATGATGTTACTAAACTTATTTCTTGTTTGAACAAGTTTCAGAAAGCTACATCTGCTCGTATTAACTGGGATAAATTTGCATCCTTTTTGCTGGGAGACTGGGTGGATACAGGACCAACTCGATTGTGGAAATGGGTTCAAGATGGATTTAAAACTACTTGGTGTTTTTTTTGGGACAGCCCAATACACTGAAAAGAATTGGGAGGAATTAGCAAATCGGGTGATCGGCAGATTACAGAAATGGCGATGGCTTCTTCCACAACTCTCTTTCAGAGGGAGGTGCTTGATTATCAATAATCTGGCTGCCTCAGGCCCGGCTCCACGGGGGGCCAGGGTGGGCCTGGCCCACCCAATCAGAAGCTTGGCCCACCCTGGCCCCACACCACATGACAGCCAATCACAAAATTGGTGCTATATTCAATTCAGCTCGAGATACGTTATTTTCTATTTTCTACCCAACCCCGTCCTTTTTCCCCTCCGAGACAGACTCAGTGTTGCCAACTTAGCACCTTTGTCGCTATTTTTTAGCGACTTTTCAGACCCCTTTAGCATCATTTTTCAAAAAAGCGACTAGCGACAAATTTAGCGACTTTTTGGACAAACCTCAGTAACCTCCAAATGTTGCCAGTACTGTCCTGCGAGCGCGAGCTCTTGCTTTCTCCCTGTCGTCACTCTCGATGCGTCTGCCCTGTTCAGTGAGTGGCTGAGAGGAGCGGACGGCCGCTGACAGACGCGAATGAGCAGTGTTTTTCCACGGACTTATCACTTATCTGCTTTTCTTTTGTTTTATTTAAAGTTTAGAATTTAGTTTGAACATTTTAATTTATTTTATTTTCTTGTGCTTCACAGAGCTTTAGTTCATCCGGTTCCCGAACTCTCTCAATTCAGATAATTTCCACATAAAAAAATGTAGCCATTCACTATATCATAGTGTTTAACATGTTAAACATGTTTATATAATTTAAAGTTACTAAATAGTTCCAAAAATTAAAAATGAAGAACATGTTAACATTTTAACAAGTTTGTTTTAGTTGTAGTTATTTTAAAATACATGCCCTTTTTTTTATCAAATCTATAGTTACATAATTGATACAAGATCTATTAAGGGGTCAAAAAAATATTACAAATGCAAAAAGAGAGACTGTAAAAATAAACATGTTAAACATGTTTATCTATATATATATATATATATAAAGTTACTAAATATATAGTTCCAAAATATATACAAAAAATCTTAAAAAAGAAGAACATGTTAACATTTTTAGTTAGTAAAAAGTTTGTTTTAGTTGATGTAAATAGTTATTTTAAAAGATCTGCTCCTTTTTATCAAATCTATAGTTACTTAATTGATACAAGATCTGTTAAGAGGTCAAAAAAATATTACAAATGCAACAAGAGAGAATGTAAAAATAAACATGTTAAACATGTATAAAGTTATATAAATAAAGTTATATATATATAAAGTCACTAAATAGTAATGTACAAAACATTTTAAAAATGAAGAAAACACAAACACAACAATAACAAACAAACACCCTAACAATTGCCTTAAATGCATGATATTAAAATTATATCAACAGACATCAACAGATATGTGAGACTAAAGTATTACCCCTCCCTCCCCCTCCCCCTCCCGCCCCTCCCCTCCCCCTCCTGACCGGCCCACCTGGAATATCACTTGGCCCACCTTTCATCTCATATCTGGAGCCGGGCCTGGGCTGCCTCAATGCTATGGCACAGAGTAACTGTTTTAAATCCTCCAAAGGAGTTGCTTATTACCATTCAAAAGGCTTTTGAGGATTTTTTTGGAACGGTTACCATTGGCTTATTCCCGGTATAATTTACTACCTTCCTGTGGCTGAGGGAGGTCAAGGACTAATACATATAGAGTCAAAAATACTAGCAATGAGATTACAAGCATTACAGAGGCTTTTGTATTGTTCTGCTCTTTTACGATGGGTTACATTTGGGTTGTCTATACTAACAGATTTAGGTGGGATAGGCCTAGATAAACAGTTGTTCTTAATGGAAAAGCCCCTTGAGGAAAAAGCACACGGTTTCTTCCCTAATTTTTACATGTCAGTAATTAAATCATGGAAATATTTAAACTTTTCATGAACAGAAGATGTGCACTATGGGATTTCAGAGCCTTTGTTTTTTAATCCCCTTATAAAGCTACCATCTAATGTGTCTTTTATTCCACATTTTTTAAATGCTGGAGTCAGTAAAGTAATGGATTTAATTGATTTGACACAATGTCAGTGGCGAACTGTGTTGTCACTTGCTGCACAGGTTAAATTAAAATCTCTGAGAACTGTGGATAGGATAATTAAGTGTATTAGGGATGCTTTGCCCCCTGCATTAATGTCCTGTATAAACTCAGCCCTGGTAGATGGTTTTACACCTCAGAACTTTCCCGAGTTGGGGGTAATTTGAACCAGACTACATTGTTGAAGGGATATGGGGATTTGGTTTTTCATAATGTGGCAAAGAAAAATCTTTATTATATTTGTGTTAAATCTGTGCATGTTGGACATTTGCAAGGAAAAACGGATACTAAATGGAGGGATAAGATCTCTATTTGTGAAGAAGGAGTATTGTATAAACCTCCTATCTCCAAGCGATGTGGAGATCTTCAGTGGAGAGTACTCCATTGCTATCGCCTCAAATAGCTTGGTATCAAAATTTAATAAGATTGTTCTGTTATGTCCCTTTTGTAATGCTCATGATACTGTTTTCCATATGTTTTTTGAATGTCCAAGACTTGGTCCTTTATTTGAAATACTTGAAAAGTTGATCACAAAATTGGGGTTTTCATATAACAATACCTTGGATATTAGGATATACATATAGAAGGTCAGGGCAACAACAATGTTCTTGCCAATTTTTTAATTGGCCAAGCTAAATTAGCCATTTTGAAATCCCACCAGTGTAAAAATGCAGGAAAGGAAGTTGATATGGAAGCTATGTTTAGGTATTTAATATAATCTCGAGTGACCATTGAATATACATATTACAAATACACTGATAATGTTGCTTTGTTTGAATGGAGATGGGGTGTGAGAGAGGCACTGGTGACTGTGAGTGCGTATGGAAGCTTAGTTTTTAATTGGTAAAATGGTTGTTGTTTGTAATGTATTTTGTATAAAATTGTCTTAAACCCTAAACTGCTTTAAATAAAAGGGGTTAAAGTCTCTCTCTCTCTCTCTCTCTCTCTCTCTCTCTCTGACCTTAGACATTAATGATGTGACCTTATACATTTTACATTTGTGCATCTATGCAGCTGTTTGTTCCAGCAGTAGTTATTTCTAGTTCTAGCACATCATGCTATATGAGATCCAGATAGACCTATTCTAGCGATCACACTTTAACCACATATCCTGTGTTTGTACATTGTTGCAAAATAACATCCTGTTTTTGTCTATTTCTATGTCTAGAGCAAATGCAAATGTGTTGTACTGTATACATTACAGCATGACTAAGTCTAATATATATATATATATATTGCTTTATAGCCTCTTCTTTCATATATTGAAGCTTATCTTTTGCTCTTTTGTCCTTTACACTTACATTTTTTATTTCTGATGAACCTAAGACTCTCAGTTTTCTAAATCACTAAAATATTTTACCAGTTGCTATTGTTTAACTGTTGCTTGGCTTTGAGTAAACTTGGACAGGTATGGAGCTAAAGAATGAATGTAAACCATTTAAACATTGTTCTTTTTACAGATGTGGTAGTTGTGGTAGTTAAACGGGGATGTAAATGTCAAGTTTACAAGGTTGTAACAGGAGAGTTTCTCTGTTTTGTTTAAATGGCGTGAAATGAAGAATGAGGGAAACCAGCTATTTGCTACACTTTTAATTAACAAAAATATAAAATTGTTTTGGGCCAAAATATATTGTAATTAACAAATGACAAATTCATTGCATTAACAATAAAAAGATGCCGTTAAAATGCCTTAACTTGGCATTTATGAAAATGCAACTGTTCCAATATCAACTGACCCGGGGCCTCATTTATGAAATATTGCATAGAAACCTTCATTTCATCTTACAATTATTTCTAAAATGTGATTCAGAGAACGAAAACGTGCATAGACTATATCTCTCGATCTCTTCCAGATGTGAAATCTATAAATCGCAAATAATTTGTGCGCAGCTGAAAGGTTACCACTCATCTCCACTACAAATAGGAAAAAGAGGCTTCTGTTTTTTTTGTTTTCTTGGCACACTTTAGGCCCCTTAGTGCCAATTGGGCATCGTTTAAATGCCACGGCCTACCTGAGCATTGTTTCTGACCATGTCCATCCCTTTATGGCCACCATGTACCCATCCTCTGATGGCTACTTCCAGCAGGATAATGCACCATGTCACAAAGCTCGAATCATTTCAAATTGGTTTCTTGAACATGACAATGAGTTCACTGTACTAAAATGGCCCCCACAGTCACCAGATCTCAACCCAAGAGAGCATCTTTGGGATGTGGTGGAACGGGAGCTTCGTGCCCTGGATGTGCATCCCACAAATCTCCATCAACTGCAAGATGCTATCCTATCAATATGGGCCAACATTTCTAAAGAATGCTTTCAGCACCTTGTTGAATCAATGCCACGTAGAATTAAGGCAGTTCTGAAGGCGAAAGGGCGTCAAACACAGTATTAGTATGGTGTTCCTAATAATCCTTTAGGTGAGTGTATATCTTGTTTCATGTGGTTACAGGGTAAGTGATTGTATAATAAATAAAGGTTTCCGAGTCAGTGATATAAGATTGTGTGTATGCATTTTTATTGTACTTACCCTGTAACTACATGGAACAAGAGGGTAACAAGCACCACTTTAATTTACAGCCCGCAACGTCACACTTACCCTGTAACTACATGGAACAAGAGGCTAACAAGTACCACTTTAATTTACAGCCCACAATGTCACACTTACGCCCGTTTCACACATACTCCGTTTGCAGTGCATATTCGGTGCGTGTTGCGGTGCGCAGGGGCGGAGCGGGGGGGGGTGGCTAATTGGGCCACCCCAATTATAAATCAATATAAATCTTCTTCTTCGCCGTTCTTTTACTGTCTATGGTTGTCATCAGGGGCTGGCGGGCTGTTGTATGCTGGTTGTATGTGGTTGTAGCTATGTTTCACCGGCGTCATATAGCGAGCTTACTGGCTAACCTGCTGAAGTTAATATGGACATGATAACTAAGTTTTTTATACGGAACACTAACAGTAAACATCACCGGCAGGAGAGAGATTCAGAAGCAGCGTCAGACGTGACCAGTAGTCAAACAAATAAAGTACCGTAACATAATATATGGTCATGTTGTTAATCATACTGTGCTATTTCCCAAAGAAATATAATATAATTTTAATAAATGTTCTTCTGTTGGGCTGATATTGGATTCAGAGTATTGAAGAGCACATTTACACTGCAGCATTTGCTGTTTGCTAGTAGAGCAGCCTAAATTATTATGGCATGGATTCTGATGTAGCAAATCTGTCAGCTAAGCACAAACTAAACAGAACTGAACTCTTATGATTAGTAATGACACCAAATTCCAATTGTACTATGTAGCCTAACTTAAAAATAGTCAGATAATGGTTGCCTCTTTTTAGTTGCCAGGGGTGAAAATGAGTCCTCCTTAACATTTTTGGTGTTTTGGATTCACTACAGCTGGAAAACAATTAAATACAAAATAGGTTGTAGGCTCTACTGGGTGATTTTTTTTTTTTTTTTTTTTAACTGAGTAGCCTAACTATCATCATTTTCCCAGATAGTGTATAGATTTTTAGGCATTCTATTATCTCAAACAGCCTGAAAAAAAGTGCATTTAGCTTACGTAAATGGGAAAAAAATCTCCCCGGGGGAGTATGCCCCTGGACCCCCCTAGGTTTGGGCTAATGCTGCGTTCCAGGCAGGTTTTTGAGCACATAAATCACGACTTCAAACCACGACTTACGACTTTGTCGCGTTCCAGGCCAGTCACGCCGAATTACCTGAGCGCAAGTGGTAGCGAGATGTAAACAAACTATAGTTGTTTTGTATGGTTTCGCGGGGTATGTGACGTCAGAGCTCGTAACTGGGAGTACATCGATCTAGTGCGAGTTCACGGGTGGGAAGTCACGGGTTTGACTTCCGTTCCAGTGCACTTTCACGGGTATAAGGTTGGAAAAACACGGGTTACAGGTTGCCTGGAACGCGGCATAAGCCCCGAATGTTTACATCGTCTGGCTCCGCCCGTGCGTATACGGTACAGGAGCAGCACGCGCCATTCATTCGGGTCACATGACGTCACTGTAGCTTTGCGCCGCCATCTTTACGACCGACGGTCTCAGTAATGCCTGCTGCAATATGTTGTGCCGTTGACTGCAACAACAGCCGAAAGAGGAACCCCGAACTGGTATTTTATTCTATACCAAAAGAAAAGGATAGAAGAAAGACGTGGTTAGCTGCCAGGGGGGTCTAGGCACTCTCCGTTGGCTTGCGAGCTGGAAAAAACAAGTCAGGCCAATCACATCGTGTATATAGGTGGCCGGGCTGTGGGTGCAGCAGGGAACAGCACTGAAATCATTCTTAAAAGTTTTTTTTAAGTTTTCGGAGAAGTTTTTAAGGAAGTTCTGAGTTTTGCCGAGCGGATAACGGCAAAGATTTAATGTGCGGAATGCTTTTCAGAGAAGATAAGGTATTTAGCACAATTCACACCCAGCGGTAATACAGGAAAATAATATATCCGAATGCTCCACATGATACTGGTCTTCAGACCTTTTACCATCGTGTCGATTTATTTTGATTAATATGTGCCAGGGAGAGAGAGCAAGACAGCGCTTAGGAGACGGTGAAGCCTTGTTTAACGTTATACTTTCGCCTGGCTCCGAAGAGAAAGAGTGCGCGCGCGGTGTTCTGACGATTCATGCTACCCATCGAGATTTGCTACTTACTGGTTATGCGCATGTGCAGACTCACAGTTTTTTTTTAACAAAAGGTACATTTTCATGTGTTATAATGTAATTTCCCTTTAAAAATGCTAACTACCATATGAATATGTGTACGGTCAGCCAGCTGAACAAAAATAACTGAAAGTTTCAGTTACTAAGGAAAGGTGCATGTGCTTTGACAAATCAAAGATGAATATTTGATGATAATTTTTACTTTTCACACCATTTTAAAAATAAAAACAGTAGCCTAGTCTACAGTAGGTTATACAGTATAGCTACTCATAACTTAGAATTGTATTTCATATAATATCAATTGACATTCTGTGATCGATTCGCGCTTCGGTAGCCTTTTTCGACAAGGAAGCACAAATCGTCAGAACACCGGGTCTCTCTCTCTCTCTCTGCGCGTTCTTAAAGGGTTAGTTCATCCAAAAATGAAAATTAAGTCATTAATTACTCACCCCCATGCTGTACCAACCCCGTAAGGCCTTCGTTCGTCTTCGGAACACAAATGAAGATATTTATGATTCAATCTGAGAGGTTTATGACTGCTACATAGGCTCCCTAAGGGAATGACACCGGACGGCCCAGAAAGTCATTAAAGAACATGTTTAAATATTCCATGTCACAACAGTGGCTCAACTATAAGTTTATCAAGCGACGAGAATACTTTTTGTGCGAAAAAACAAACAAAAATAACGACTTTATTCGACTATTCCTTTTCTTCCTTGTAGGCCTGAAACGAGACTTCAAGAGATTTCCACGACGCGCACGCGCGAGAACTTAACTGAAGTAGTTGAAGGAGATCGCAATTCTCGCACATGCGTTGTGGAAATCTCTTGAAGTCTCGTTTCAGGCCTACAAGGAAGAAAAGGAATAGTCGATTAAAGTCGTTATTTTTGTTTGATTTTACAGCGAAGATTACGCTGTAAAATTGCTTTAATTACGCAGTACTCTCCGGGCTGTAATCTAAAGTGTTACCAAAAAAAAAAAAAAAATTATAAGGGCCCTTACGTTAAGCTACATAACTTGTATTTAATAGCTGCCGATCCGTCCATCGGGAATGGATTGTTGGATGATTCCAACAATGACAGGTTGTCCAGTCACATCATCAGAGATGATAAACACATCATCAGAGAAAAGATGTCGCTGCAAGAAGGATGGGGAGTTATTCTGATTAAAGATTATGAGGACACATGAATTTAAAAAAAAGATATGCACGGATAAATATTCCGTAAAAAAAAAAGTTGGTGTATACTGTCTTTTCTAAATTAATGGTGTCTTTAAATAAATTTATTCATGCAGGAAATAATTAATTGACTATGTATAGGCCCTAAATGAGTAATTTAATAATTCACTTATTCATTCAAGAACGACACTCCGCTATGTGTTACTTAGAAACGCACAAAGTTGTGCCAATGGGTGGAGCTTGACGTCCTCTCTGCAGGATAGGTGGGCTTAAAGGTCAAGCCACACCCTAACCCTAATTTTCCCCTGTCCCTTGTTTTATATTATCAAGGAAATGCAATTACCCTGTCTCCTTGTTTATTAATTTTAGATGCTTTTACACATATTTGGATAATGTATTTGATATTATGCATTGCTTACATGTTATTTATTTTGGTTTCTAAGAAATGCCTTACTGTATGGGCAGAGATGTTGAAATTCTTAGTAATGTATGTCAAGTCAAGTCACCTTTATTTAGCGATTTATACAATACAGATTGCTTTACAGTGATAACATGATGCATTTCGGCTGTTGTCACCCGCTTTGAATGTTAGGCTATCACTCGATTGAATGGTCATTATCAATGTTGATTCAGTTCTGTTGTTAAGATAACCAATTATTAAATTAGTTCATTTAATCTATTTTTTTTGCAAAAAAAAAAAGAATCTGGGTCTCGGTACAGATTACCTCCAGTGAAGAATAACAAGCATTCATTTGTCCCGAGAGCCATCTTGTTCATTAATTCAGCCCGGAGGAGTAGACAGACTATAACTATTAAATAGTGATGGGGTTATTATTATTATGATATGTATAGTATTGCTTGTTTTTGATGATGTTGCTGCTGAAATAGGGATGGTTATGGAAATGTTGCTTTATTATGAATTTTCAGATGTTATTTTAAACAATGGTTTTATGGGTCACATTTATTTTTCTCAATACTCTGTTTTATATCCAGGGCCTGTTTTTGTCTTGTATTTGTGCATCTGTGACTGTCCTGTGTTTATCTTGCTGCAAAACCAATTGCCCCATGGGGACAAATGAAGTCTAAAGTCATAAAACTTCTGTCATCGTCCAGCTCAGGTCTCCTACAACAGTACAGTCAGATCTATAACTGTTGAAAATGAAGTGTGTCTGAAAGTGTTGAATATATATATATATAGCCTCTATGGAGGAGTGAAACTGGGACTGCCAGTACATTATGCAGAAGCCTGCAGTTATGTGTGTGCGTTCAAGGACACAAATATGTGGTTCTACTCCTAGAAAAGGAAATCAGTCATCTTAGTTGGCTTTCAAGGACATGAAAAGGCAGACAGCTTGCACCTCCTTTAAGGCCTTGAGAAGGGTCTTGGGAAAGTTACATGAATCAACCTAATTTTGGTGGTAAACAACAGGAATATGAAAGACTAAAGAGATGATTGCCTCTTTGGATTCTAATACCTGAAACATCAAGAAATCCTAAGCTGAAGACAAGAAGCCCAGAGCGGAGTACACCTTTGATTCAAAGCGTATTATTGTATTTTATGCTTTAATGAAGTTTAATTTGCCTATATATTTTTGTTTATTATAAAAAAGAAAAGTAACCAATTAAAATAACTTTAATTGATTACCAAAACAGCCTACCTAGGCTTTGTGTCAGAGGACTCAAATGCAGAACAATGGGTTTTTATTAATAATAAAAATAAAACAAACAAAAACTACCCCGAGGGGGAAACCTTCACACAGCAGGGAAACACACTGTACATACTACTGTTCAAACCAGCACAGGACTGAAAACACAGGGAGAATAAATAGGGAGCAAACAAGGCAGGTGGGGCAAATGAATCAATAATCAGGTAACAAGATGGGCGGGGCAAGACAAATTGACAGGAGAGCACATGGCACAGGGAAACGCATGACACAAGGAAACACATGTGCTCACACCAAACATGACAAAAACCCAAGCACATGGCCAGTAAAACAAATCACTAGACATGTGCTCACACAAAACGAGACATGAACACGCAGCTAATAAGCCACGTGTTCACACAAAACATGACAACATGAAAGCACACAGCTAAAACACAAGCTGCGTGCTACACAGTACAAGACAAAACATGACATGAAAGCACATGAAACAAGGCACACAGACAAGACAAAACAGGAGTGTCAGGGCACTTTCATAAAACCAAGAAATAGACTAGACAGAAGTGACAGAACCCTGACACTTTGGTGTTATAAGACTTTGAATAAGAACATGCCACAGAGTCTTCTGACAAAATTTTAAGTAATTTAAAATGCTTATAATTTTATTTTATAAAAAATAATATTAATAATATGAAGATAATATACTAATAGTAATGAAAATAAATATTGCTGAAAAGGTTATAACACCATTCAGGTTAGCACTTTCAAAGCATGGTTCTTTATGGAACCTTATAAAAAGGGTTCTATTTAGCACCAAAAGGGTTCTGCTATTGTTACAAGCCGAAGAACCCTAATTTGGTACTGTTTAGAACCATTTTTCTTAGTGTACTGTGAAACATCCTAAAAATGATTGGGTACACAGAAGTAGTAAATACCATGTACCACCTGTCAAAATTATTGATTGACAGGTGGGCGTGGCTATCCTTTGATCTTCTCCCGCCCCTTCCGGTTCCTCCCCTTCCTGTCCCGCCCATTGTCCTGCCCCTTCCGGTTCCTCCCCTTCCTGTCCCGCCCCTTCCGGTTCCTCCCCTTCCTGTCCCCCCCTTCCGGTACCACCCCTTCCGGTCCCACCTCTTCCTGTTACCTTTGACCCAGTTCCGCCCCTTCCTGTTAACTTTGACCTAGTTCCGCCCCTTGCGGTTAAACTTTCTGTCAAAATGATGAATTGTTTGAAGTTTGTTTGATCTAGTTCCGCCCCTTGCGGTTACAGCTTCTGTCAAAATGATGGATGCTGACAGTTTGTTTAATCGTTTGAAGTTTGTTTGAGATGTATTGGACTTTGTTGTTACAGTTACAAAGCGATGGACTGTTTGAAGTTTGTTTGATCTAGTTCCGCCCCTTGCGGTTACAGCTTCTGTCAAAATGATGGATGTTGACAGTTTGTTTAATCGTTTGAAGTTTGTTTGAGATGTATTGGACTTTGTTGTTACAGTTACAAAGCGATGGATTGTTTGAAGTTTGTTTGATCTAGTTCCGCCCCTTGCGGTTACAGCTTCTGTCAAAATGATGGATGTTGACAGTTTGTTTAATCGTTTGAAGTTTGTTTGAGATGTATTGGACTTTGTTGTTACAGTTACAAAGCGATGGATTGTTTGAAGTTTGTTTGATCTAGTTCCGCCCCTTGCGGTTACAGCTTCTGTCAAAATGATGGATGTTGACAGTTTGTTTAATCGTTTGAAGTTTGTTTGAGATGTATTGGACTTTGTTGTTACAGTTACAAAGCGATGGATTGTTATTTTTTTAGCGCATCCCCGCGCTATGCCTAAGCTTATCATAGCAGGTGTTTGTGAAAGTGATAAGAAAAAACTGCTATAGTTTATCTGTTCTGTAAAAAAGAATATAAAATAAAACCTCACACAAAAAACACTAAATGTACTAAATAAATGTAATAATGTAAAATAAAATGGAGTCACAAAAAATATTCCAAAAAGTTAAAAACGTATTACAGAGTTGAAGAAAAAACATACACCTTATGTAAAACCTCACACAAAAAGTTTAAATAAATGTACAACTATTCACTGAATCAAGCATTTCAGTTTAAATAAAATGGAGTCACAAAAAATATTCCAAACAGTTAAAAATGTATTAGAGTTGAAGAAAAAAACACATACAGCTTATGTAAAACCTCACACAAAAAGTTTAAATAAAGTGGAGCCACAAAAAATTGCAAACAGTTAAAAATGTATTAGAGAGTTGAAGAAAAAACATACAGGTGAGGACAATATGTATCATATATTTCACACTAAAGTTGAAAAACATTATGTTCATTTAAATGAAATGGGTATAAAATTTACATTTAGTCATTCACATATATTTGACACTGACTCAAGTTGAAAAACCATGCTGTTCAATTAAAAGTATATAAATTAAACAAAAATAAAATCATCTTACTGTTTCACCATGGTTGAAAAAAACCCACAAGTGTTTCCCCCTGAAGTCTTTTCTCTCTGTCACACAAGCGTGTGGCTGGCCTGGTATCTGTTTTTGTGACACGTTCCTGACCCCATTGAGAAATATCTTACACAACAGTTGAAAAGCATTGTGTTCCTTTAAAAGTGTATAAATTAAAATATATCATATATAAATTAAATAGTTTACTAATTTAACTAAAGTTGAAAAGCATGTTGTTCATTTAAAATCTTACTAAATTACTGAAGTTAAAAATCATGCCGTTCATTAAAAAATCTTACTAAATTACTGAAGTTGAAAATCATTCTGTTCATTTAAAATAAATATTTTAAAAATTTACTGTGCCAATTATGTTAGAATTAGATCAAAATAAAATCATCTAACATTTTCACCAGGATTGAAGAAAAAAAAAATCAGACAGGTAGTGCCTGCCAGCATGGACAGTGTGCATGACAAATAAGTGATATCATCGCTGTTTTCGTACCACCGGTAATAAATTACTTTTAATTCATAAGACTTATTTTCAGGAGTCACAGTTATCAGTGAAATATGGCGCTCGTGTAATCAAAAGGTCTGCCTGGGAATGTGAATTGGCCTTGAACCTAAACACTTCCATTCATAGAGTACTGAAAGAATATAGTGGACACACAGCTCCGCCGTTTTCCCATAGTTTTCCACAGGCTCTTACTGTAAAAGGCTATAAAATAGCCAAGACACATGGACGTGTGCCATACCCCATGTATGGACCAAAAACTTTTAAACCCTCTCTTCTATGACCACCTCATCAAAAATGCAAAACAGTGAGTACTTTCTCTATAATTCATTTATGCTACGGTGCTGTTTATCTGTATTATGCAATGATGTTTAATTTGAAAAATTGTTTATACATAAGGAAAAGACGGTATAATTCATTAGTGATTTAAATAGCCCAGACTAGGTATTTGTTTTATCCACATTATGCTATTAGTATTTTTTATCTGCTGTAACTGGTGATACAGATATTAAAATGTATCTACTATATTAATTTATCAAAGTATGGGTTTAAAAGTATGGAGCATTGTATTATGATATCGATGTGATACAGATATTAACATGTATCTACTATATTAATTTATCATAAAGTATGATTTTAAAAATGTACAACATTGTTTATGTTCATTATGCTATGTTTTTTTTAAACCATATCACAAAAGTATCAGTTTAACATGACTGTTTTACAGCAATGTTTATTTTGCATTATGCTATGTTGTTTTAACTGTTGTATTTTTTATCTGATGTAACTAAAATCTCCAGCATCGTTTATTTAAGCTGCGGGGTTTCCATAAGGACCTTAAAATAAATGTTTTGGATTTATTAAGTTTTAAATCTTATTTAGAGATAATTTTAGTCAGACATGCTTATATGTGCATAGGGCTATTTAATTCCTCTTCAGTTACTTACTTTTTAAATTTTGGTAGGTTACTTTTTAATTCTTCTTTTACGCTGTCTTTGATTTTAACTTTTAGCAATTTGCATGATAAATTGTTTAACATGTGAGCTATATGAATGACACTGTCACAATGTGATAAGCAAAACATATAAAAGTCAAGTCAAAGCTATTTATATAGGCTAGCGTTTTTTATTGCCATTTAAAATAACATGGTCTTTCCTTCTCTCTCTCTCTCTCTAGAGACAGCAAACACTGCAGGACAATCAGGCATCCAAGTAACATGTTAGTATGGTTTATATTTTATTTTTAATGAGAAAACATTATAGAGTACAACAGGTGGTTTCTGGGAGTAAAAACATCTACTTTCTCCATACGGAAATTCATTTTAAAGACAGACCTACTGTGAGCTAAGAGGTTGTTAATACATGGTATTTGCTTCTGATAAAGCCTTCAGCTTATTTTTTGTAAATAATCGTGTTTCACAGTTGAACTCCTGGTGAAAACTACATTACCCATGAGCCATTATGCTGTAGTGAAAATTATGTCAAACATAGTTTTTAAAAAAAAGCAACACACTCCAAAATAGCTCTGGCCACTCCCATGACGCACTGCGAATGACATAATCTCCCTACCCTCTCAAAATACCGAAATGTTTGTATAAGCTATATATGCATATTTTGCATATTTATATATAAATATATATATTTTAAAATCACTATGGGAAATAAGAATGAAAAGGGGGTTGGGGAGGCACTGTTGCCCTCTATGTATAATGAACAATTGACAGATGAACTGACAGATATTTTATGTAAACAGGCAAAATCTCTGCATCTGAGGATGGCCATGTGTTTTCGCCGATCATAACTGGTTTAACTCTTGACTCCTTTGAGATCAATATGACTTCTGCCAAACCAAATGTGCCTGCATATTGTAAGTGTAATACACAAGAAACTATTAATACACGAGAAACTATTAAACCAGTTTTCGCCTATGTAATGTATAAAATTATTCTTAATTAATCAGTCGTAGTTAACTATTTGCGACCAATTTTAAGGAAGGTTACATTCTGGCCTAACAGTGTCATGTACAAATTTGCAATACAGAATTGTTTTGTGTTTTTGGTGCTATTGGATAGAGTTTTGTAGAATTTATTTTATGCGGTGTCATGCTCCTGGATTATTCAGACTCAGAATTGTAACTATTACTATAGCCTTTATCAGACATTTATTTTACTGCAGACTTATCAACCTTATTTATTTACTGCAGATTTGATCAAAGCCAAATACTGCCCAAACGGGGATATTGGGAAAGAAGAGAAACAGGATAATACAAGGTTAGATTCAATATTTATATTCTTTCCCATTTTGCCTTAATTTTCCCCTTTTCCTGTTGGTTATGAATCAATGAATCAGTTACTAATGTGCGAGCGAATCCAACACACCAGATGAAGACGAGGGAACCGCTTGACTATGTGAATTGTGAAAGCATTGCCAATGACGTGGTCAACGCTTTGTTCAAGCATGAAGAATCTCTCATGAAGAAACTGCAATAACAACTGTTGTAGCCTATTGTTTGGCATTATGCACTTAAACAGTTTTAAAAAAAATAAAATGTTTTTAATAATTGATTGATGATGGAGTTTTAATTTTTGTATTTAGAACCAAGTATATTGTACAAGTAAGAAGAAACCAAACTTGCCATATAATGAAATATTGCACATAATAAACAATGGCAAAGTTTGTATTCCTTAAAAAAACAGGCAATGTTTGAGAACCCTAATATTGGTGTAATCTCTGCGAGGTCTCAACCACAAACGCAAAACTTTGTGGTGGGTGATACGGGCATAGCTTTATTAAAGGAAAATATTATGGAAGTAATTTTCAAACTATATTTTATTTATTTATATTATGGTTTTCATGTTGATTTAAAGTTTTTGTTATTAACTAATACCTTTATTTTTTACATCCAGCACAAAATTTTGTTCAAAAATCGTTCTCTGACCCCAAATAATCAGATAATGGTGTGTTCACAATCTACAATTATATATTATCCTGCTTAGTATGTGTCTAAATAGTTGTGCTTAAATGTTTGGATGTATTTTTACACGCCAACATATTTTGTCACACCGTAGTGATGCAAAGTTCCACACTCTTGTAAAGAATATGGTCTAACTTTAAAACATAATCTTTATACATGAATTCAAAAGACCAAATCACTAAGAAAGGAGGGGTGACAAGCACCGTTTATAATAAATAGACAAAAGTTTGCAAATTATGGTTTTATTACTATTCAGATAGCTAGCCGATGTCACTGTTTCACATGTTGGACCGTATGTGTTTTAGGTAAAGACTTTTCTTTGAGAGCCGTCAACATTCAGTGTTTATAGGAAAAAATGACCGTTGATAATTTAAGTGATACTATTTCTGTTTGAGAACTAAATTGATACTTTGTGTGATTCCACAACATAGATAGAGGGAAGGTTGCACTAAACAAAGTATTGACATGCTGCAAGTATAACTTACTTAAGTTACTTATAAGTATTAACGCGAAAAGTAAGCGCATGCTGTTTTACACTTAAACTATTACAACAGAATTTTGTTATTATTTTCATATTTCTGCTATGTCTACGAAACAACGACATGAAAGATGAGCATTGCTGTTTTTCTGTTACCTATAATACTATTATACTTCAAACTCGTCTAGCTATTGCCCATTTCACAGCACAGTCAGTTATTTTTTCTACGTGGCTAAACAACGGTTAAGCTAATGAATTACCGTTGATATTTTTACGTGAAAGGTAGGATGATTCATTTTTTATTCCGTCTACACCGTTTCTTTGACACAAGAGTTTTAGTCAGGGGTCTTTTAGGCCTGATCCAGAAAACAGACGGTAAGCAGTAAGTTATGAAAACGTGTGGTAAGCAGTTTTTGGCCTCATCATCAAAATGTTTTAACATATCGTAAATATCAATTGTTAGATAAATTATATCTAACTATCAGCAGTTATATGTGAAACACGCTCAGTCACATTAGAGTTGGATTCTTGTTTATATTGAACAATGTTATTAAACCGCATGTTTAACAGTGCTAGTGTTCACCACGGTTTCATTTTTAACAACACTATCGTAACCCTTATCGTATTTTGTATGGTGTCTTCTTTACACTTTCACCCATGGATATCTGTTTCCTACAGTTAGCTGTAGTAAACTCTAGGGTCTTCTCTTTGTTCATATACGACAGTATTCACATGAATTGGGTTGATTGAATACAATGATGGTTTAAACCACATTATTTTATTATACCATTTTTAAATAGCGCTTAAATGTATATTTTATACTTTAACCCCTTTATACAAATATAGAATAGGTCTACCGCACAAGGATCTCTGAAATATTTTTTCTTGTAAAACATCTCTGTAGATCTATGTTTTTAAAATCTATGTTCTAAAATCTCAAAATCTGGGCCTACAACAAAACACAGTGCATCCGTGTACGATGTTTGATCAGAAAATTACTTTTGTCGCTTTGTTTGAAGAAACACTTTAATCAGCTGGTGCTTGATAACTATTAAAATTATTAAACAATCCTCAATTCGGTAATGACGCGATATTGATATCACGTTTTAATTTCAACTCAATGTTGAAATTAAATGTTGAAATGGGTAAAAGTTAAAAGTTGGGTAAAAGTTAACTTAAAGCCTTACTTTCTAAACGCTTTTTACGGAGTTTGTTGCGAACATTCACCCATCCCTATGTTAAAAAAAATGTATGTATATATTTTGTAATTAATAGAATTCTCTCTGGCGGTATATGCATAACTTCTCCATGACTTTACTTATGATTCAATGAGGCTTTAATCCTACGTAGCGATTCACGATGTCATGACGATGACACCCCTATACAACTCCTCCTACGGGGTGGGCTGAGCACTATCAGTTGTCCTGATAAACTCTACACAGAGCCCAGCCTCAGTTATCGCACAACCCTGGCTCTAGCTCTAATAGTCGCGGACTGCTGTGCTACTGCAACATTGATCAAAAGTCGAAGGAATTGATCAGAAGTTCATGTTTGTCAGACGCAAACTACACTTTTTTTCAACTCACACTTGTAACCCAAAAACTTTGTTATCGCACAAGGCCTGTACGATTGTGCTGTAAGGACTTCCAGGAGATTCCAGGAACTAACAGAATCTTTCATCATCGAATAGGGGACCGAAAAATCAGAAAACTTCAGAAATGGCGACGCAAAAACTGATGGAGAGCGACTCCCCGTTGAGTTCTGGCGTAGCGGGGACACTGCGCCATCCGGCGTGTGAGTGCGCCACGGGGAAAGAGTGTCGTTTAAGAGCTACGCTAGACTCTATGTTTAAAGATCATTTTAGAGGCCCGATGGTTAGCTTGATGCACAGGATCATCGAGGGTGCGTTTGATGAGAATAACGATTGTGCGAGGGATACCAAACGTGTAAAAAATCTCAAAAAAGAAATGGATGTCATAAGAGGCTTGGTTGGATCCTGGACAGATTTTACGCCCATGTTTTTAAACGGCAAAGAACCGATCGGCGTAATCCTCAGAAAAGTTCTGGATGTGATGCTTGAATCTCGTGAGGAATTCGAAGTTGACGATCTACTCTGCATGTGTACGTTTGTAACAGATCTCTGTGTGTCACTGTTGTCAAAAAATGTAAAAACAGATGTTGATGAAATAGTTCAAAGTCTGGTCAGCTATGCCCTAGAGCAGTACATGATTGCGTGCCGCGACTTTGTATTCTGGCTGGATCACCTGTAAATGTCGTCATTGTTTTACTTTTTTTACTTCACTATGTTGAAATAAAAAATGACACAATTGTATTTTGTGGTCATGTCCGAGCTCATAAAAACAGTATTACACAACTTATTCTATAGGAGGTAAAAAATTATTATATATTAGAAAGTAGCTAGGATGTATTTCTATTTTACGCATGCTTTAAGTTAACTTTTACCCACTATTAAGACGTTCAGTTATAAACCTTTAGCGCATTGAGTTGAAATTAAAACGTGATATCAATATCGCGTCATTACCGAATTGAGGGTTGTTTAATAATTTTAATAGTTATCAAGCACCAGCTGATTAAAGTGTTTCTTCAAACAAAGCGACAAAAGTAATTTTCTGATCAAACATCGTACACGGATGCACTGTGTTTTGTTGTAGGCCCAGATTTTGAGATTTTATAACATAGATTTTAAAAACATAGATCTACAGAGATGTTTTACAAGAAAAAATATTTCAGAGATCCTTGTGCGGTAGACCTATTCTATATTTGCATAAAGGGGTTAAAGTATAAAATATACATTTAAGCGCTATTTAAAAATGGTATAATAAAATAATGTGGTTTAAACCATCATTGTATTCAATCAACCCAATTCATGTGAATACTGTCGTATATGAACAAAGAGAAGACCCTAGAGTTTACTACAGCTAACTGTAGGAAACAGATATCCATGGGTGAAAGTGTAAAGAAGACACCATACAAAATACGATAAGGGTTACGATAGTGTTGTTAAAAATGAAACCGTGGTGAACACTAGCACTGTTAAACATGCGGTTCAATAACAATGTTCAATATAAACAAGAATCCAACTCTAATGTGACTGAGCGTGTTTCACATATAACTGCTGATAGTTAGATATAATTTATCTAACAATTGATATTTACGATATGTTAAAACATTTTGATGATGAGGCCAAAAACTGCTTACCACACGTTTTCATAACTTACTGCTTACCGTCTGTTTTCTGGATCAGGCCTAAAAGACCCCTGACTAAAACTCTTGTGTCAAAGAAACGGTGTAGACGGAATAAAAAATGAATCATCCTACCTTTCACGTAAAAATATCAACGGTAATTCATTAGCTTAACCGTTGTTTAGCCACGTAGAAAAAATAACTGACTGTGCTGTGAAATGGGCAATAGCTAGACGAGTTTGAAGTATAATAGTATTATAGGTAACAGAAAAACAGCAATGCTCATCTTTCATGTCGTTGTTTCGTAGACATAGCAGAAATATGAAAATAATAACAAATTTTAGAAATAATATTCTAAAAGAAATATGATTTGCTTAGTCTTAAACACTCTCATGTAGAAGGACTATAGTTTTTGCAAACTGTACAAAAACAAAAAGAAGCAAGATGAAAACGGCCTAATTGACTAGTATATAAAATGTCAATTACAAACATACAAAACTTATCACAAGTGGCTTTTCTGTATGGCTCATGTTGTATTTACTTTTTAGCAAGTTGATCACTAGAAATAATTTTAAACACCAAACTTTGTTTAACAGTCTTAATGATTACGCCTCTCTCAGTGCAATAGTCAGGTGCGATTCTGTTGTAATAGTTTAAGTGTAAAACAGCATGCGCTTACTTTTCGCGTTAATACTTACTTATAAGTAACTTAAGTAAGTTATACTTGCAGCATGTCAATACTTTGTTTAGTGCAACCTTCCCTCTATCTATGTTGTGGAATCACACAAAGTATCAATTTAGTTCTCAAACAGAAATAGTATCACTTAAATTATCAACGGTCATTTTTTCCTATAAACACTGAATGTTGACGGCTCTCAAAGAAAAGTCTTTACCTAAAACACATACGGTCCAACATGTGAAACAGTGACATCGGCTAGCTATCTGAATAGTAATAAAACCATAATTTGCAAACTTTTGTCTATTTATTATAAACGGTGCTTGTCACCCCTCCTTTCTTAGTGATTTGGTCTTTTGAATTCATGTATAAAGATTATGTTTTAAAGTTAGACCATATTCTTTACAAGAGTGTGGAACTTTGCATCACTACGGTGTGACAAAATATGTTGGCGTGTAAAAATACATCCAAACATTTAAGCACAACTATTTAGACACATACTAAGCAGGATAATATATAATTGTAGATTGTGAACACACCATTATCTGATTATTTGGGGTCAGAGAACGATTTTTGAACAAAATTTTGTGCTGGATGTAAAAAATAAAGGTATTAGTTAATAACAAAAACTTTAAATCAACATGAAAACCATAATATAAATAAATAAAATATAGTTTGAAAATTACTTCCATAATATTTTCCTTTAATAAAGCTATGCCCGTATCACCCACCACAAAGTTTTGCGTTTGTGGTTGAGACCTCGCAGAGATTACACCAATATTAGGGTTCTCAAACATTGCCTGTTTTTTTAAGGAATACAAACTTTGCCATTGTTTATTATGTGCAATATTTCATTATATGGCAAGTTTGGTTTCTTCTTACTTGTACAATATACTTGGTTCTAAATACAAAAATTAAAACTCCATCATCAATCAATTATTAAAAACATTTTTTTTTTTTTTTAAACTGTTTAAGTGCATAATGCCAAACAATAGGCTACAACAGTTGTTATTGCAGTTTCTTCATGAGAGATTCTTCATTCTTGAACAAAGCGTTGACCAGGTCATTGGCAATGCTTTCACAATTCACATAGTCAAGCGGTTCCCTCGTCTTCATCTGGTGTGTTGGATTCGCTCGCACATTAGTAACTGATTCATTGATTCATAACCAACAGGAAAAGGGGAAAATGAAGGCAAAATGGGAAAGAATATAAATATTGAATCTAACCTTGTATTATCCTGTTTCTCTTCTTTCCCAATATCCCCGTTTGGGCAGTATTTGGCTTTGATCAAATCTGCAGTAAATAAATAAGGTTGATAAGTCTGCAGTAAAATAAATGTCTGATAAAGGCTATAGTAATAGTTACAATTCTGAGTCTGAATAATCCAGGAGCATGACACCGCATAAAATAAATTCTACAAAACTCTATCCAATAGCACCAAAAACACAAAACAATTCTGTATTGCAAATTTGTACATGACACTGTTAGGCCAGAATGTAACCTTCCTTAAAATTGGTCGCAAATAGTTAACTACGACTGATTAATTAAGAATAATTTTATACATTACATAGGCGAAAACTAGTTTAATAGTTTCTCGTGTATTAATAGTTTCTTGTGTATTACACTTACAATATGCAGGCACATTTGGTTTGGCAGAAGTCATATTGATCTCAAAGGAGTCAAGAGTTAAACCAGTTATGATCGGGGAAAACACATGGCCATCCTCAGATGCAGAGATTTTGCCTGTTTACATAAAATATCTGTCAGTTCATCTGTCAATTGTTCATTATACATAGAGGGCAACAGTGCCTCCCCAACCCCCTTTTCATTCTTATTTCCCATAGTGATTTAAAAATATATATATTTATATATAAATATGCAAAATATGCATATATAGCTTATACAAACATTTCGGTATTTTGAGAGGGTAGGGAGATTATGTCATTCGCAGTGCGTCATGGGAGTGGCCAGAGCTATTTTGGAGTGTGTTGCTTTTTTTAAAAACTATGTTTGACATAATTTTCACTACAGCATAATGGCTCATGGGTAATGTAGTTTTCACCAGGAGTTCAACTGTGAAACACGATTATTTACAAAAAATAAGCTGAAGGCTTTATCAGAAGCAAATACCATGTATTAACAACCTCTTAGCTCACAGTAGGTCTGTCTTTAAAATGAATTTCCGTATGGAGAAAGTAGATGTTTTTACTCCCAGAAACCACCTGTTGTACTCTATAATGTTTTCTCATTAAAAATAAAATATAAACCATACTAACATGTTACTTGGATGCCTGATTGTCCTGCAGTGTTTGCTGTCTCTAGAGAGAGAGAGAGAAGGAAAGTCCATGTTATTTTAAATGGCAATAAAAAACGCTAGCCTATATAAATAGCTTTGACTTGACTTTTATATGTTTTGCTTATCACATTGTGACAGTGTCATTCATATAGCTTACATGTTAAACAATTTATCATGCAAATTCCTAAAAGTTAAAATCAAAGACAGCGTAAAAGAAGAATTAAAAAGTAACCTACCAAAATTTAAAAAGTAAGTAACTGAAGAGGAATTAAATAGCCCTATGCACATATAAGCATGTCTGACTAAAATTATCTCTAAATAAGATTTAAAACTGAATAAATCCAAAACATTTATTTTAAGGTCCTTATGGAAACCCCGCAGCTTAAATAAACGATGCTGGAGATTTTAGTTACATCAGATAAAAAACACAACACTTAAAACAACATAGCATAATGCAAAATAAACATTGCTGTAAAACAGTCATGTTAAACTGATACTTTTGTGATATGGTTTAAAAAAAACATAGCATAATGAACATAAACAATGTTGTACATTTTTAAAATCATACTTTATGATAAATTAATATAGTACATACATGTTAATATCTGTATCACATCGATATCATAATACAATGCTCCATACTTTTAAACCCATACTTTGATAAATTAATATAGTAGATACATTTTAATATCTGTATCACCAGTTACAGCAGATAAAAAATACTAATAGCATAATGTGGATAAAACAAATACCTAGTCTGGGCTATTTAAATCACTAATGAATTATACCGTCTTTTCCTTATGTATAAACAATTTTTCAAATTAAACATCATTGCATAATACAGATAAACAGCACCGTAGCATAAATGAATTATAGAGAAAGTACTCACTGTTTTGCATTTTTGATGAGGTGGTCATAGAAGAGAGGGTTTAAAAGTTTTTGGTCCATACATGGGGTATGGCACACGTCCATGTGTCTTGGCTATTTTATAGCCTTTTACAGTAAGAGCCTGTGGAAAACTATGGGAAAACGGCGGAGCTGTGTGTCCACTATATTCTTTCAGTACTCTATGAATGGAAGTGTTTAGGTTCAAGGCCAATTCACATTCCCAGGCAGACCTTTTGATTACACGAGCGCCAAATTTCACTGATAACTGTGACTCCTGAAAATAAGTCTTATGAATTAAAAGTAATTTATTACCGGTGGTACGAAAACAGCGATGATATCACTTATTTGTCATGCACACTGTCCATGCTGGCAGGCACTACCTGTCTGATTTTTTTTTTTCTTCAATCCTGGTGAAAATGTTAGATGATTTTATTTTGATCTAATTCTAACATAATTGGCACAGTAAATTTTTAAAATATTTATTTTAAATGAACAGAATGATTTTCAACTTCAGTAATTTAGTAAGATTTTTTAATGAACGGCATGATTTTTAACTTCAGTAATTTAGTAAGATTTTAAATGAACAACATGCTTTTCAACTTTAGTTAAATTAGTAAACTATTTAATTTATATATGATATATTTTAATTTATACACTTTTAAAGGAACACAATGCTTTTCAACTGTTGTGTAAGATATTTCTCAATGGGGTCAGGAACGTGTCACAAAAACAGATACCAGGCCAGCCACACGCTGGTGTGACAGAGAGAAAAGACTTCAGGGGGAAACACTTGTGGGTTTTTTTCAACCATGGTGAAACAGTAAGATGATTTTATTTTTGTTTAATTTATATACTTTTAATTGAACAGCATGGTTTTTCAACTTGAGTCAGTGTCAAATATATGTGAATGATTAAATGTAAATTTTATACCCATTTCATTTAAATGAACATAATGTTTTTCAACTTTAGTGTGAAATATATGATACATATTGTCCTCACCTGTATGTTTTTTTCTTCAACTCTCTAATACATTTTTAACTGTTTGCAATTTTCTGTGGCTCCACTTTATTTAAACTTTTTGTGTGAGGTTTTACATAAGCTGTATGTGTTTTTTTCTTCAACTCTAATACATTTTTAACTGTTTGGAATATTTTTTGT
This sequence comes from Tiaroga cobitis, assembly GCA_030578255.1. Classification (NCBI taxonomy): domain Eukaryota; kingdom Metazoa; phylum Chordata; class Actinopteri; order Cypriniformes; family Leuciscidae; genus Tiaroga; species Tiaroga cobitis. The sequence goes on along the minus strand of CM060593.1, from coordinate 18,152,117 downwards.
GACTCCATTTTATTTAAACTGAAATGCTTGATTCAGTGAATAGTTGTACATTTATTTAAACTTTTTGTGTGAGGTTTTACATAAGGTGTATGTTTTTTCTTCAACTCTGTAATACATTTTTAACTGTTTGGAATATTTTTGTGGCTCCATTGTATTTAAACTAAAATGCTTGATTCAGTGAATAGTTGTACATTTATTTAAACTTTTTGTGTGAGGTTTTACATAAGGTGTATGTTTTTTCTTCAACTCTGTAATACGTTTTTAACTTTTTGGAATATTTTTTGTGACTCCATTTTATTTTACATTATTACATTTATTTAGTACATTTAGTGTTTTTTGTGTGAGGTTTTATTTTATATTCTTTTTTACAGAACAGATAAACTATAGCAGTTTTTTCTTATCACTTTCACAAACACCTGCTATGATAAGCTTAGGCATAGCGCGGGGATGCGCTAAAAAATAACAATCCATCGCTTTGTAACTGTAACAACAAAGTCCAATACATCTCAAACAAACTTCAAACGATTAAACAAACTGTCAACATCCATCATTTTGACAGAAGCTGTAACCGCAAGGGGCGGAACTAGATCAAACAAACTTCAAACAATCCATCGCTTTGTAACTGTAACAACAAAGTCCAATACATCTCAAACAAACTTCAAACGATTAAACAAACTGTCAACATCCATCATTTTGACAGAAGCTGTAACCGCAAGGGGCGGAACTAGATCAAACAAACTTCAAACAATCCATCGCTTTGTAACTGTAACAACAAAGTCCAATACATCTCAAACAAACTTCAAACGATTAAACAAACTGTCAACATCCATCATTTTGACAGAAGCTGTAACCGCAAGGGGCGGAACTAGGTCAAAGTTAACAGGAAGGGGCGGAACTGGGTCAAAGTTAACAGGAAGGGGCGGAACTGGGTCAAAGGTAACAGGAAGAGGTGGGACCGGAAGGGGTGGTACCGGAAGGGGCGGGACAGGAAGGGGAGGAACCGGAAGGGGCGGGACAGGAAGGGGAGGAACCGGAAGGGGCGGGGGAAGATCAAAGGATAGCCACACCCACCTGTCAATCAATCATTTTGACATGTGGTACATGGTATTTACTACTCACAGAGGTGGTGCTGGACTCAATATCCAGTAGCAGTTTACCCCAAAATGTCCACCCCATAAAAATAGGAAGTCATTATTGTGTTAAAGCTCCAGTAGGTAACTTTTGAAAACATGTATTTGCTAAAACTGTCATTATGTCCTGACAGTAGAATATGAGACAGATAATCTGTGTAAAAATCAAGCTTCTCTGGCTCCTCCCAGTGGTCCTATTGCCATTTGCAAGAAATACACGCTCCCGGTCAGAAACAACCAATGAGAGCCAGGAGGCATGTCTTAGCAGTGTCAATCACGCTCGTGTACGCGCTGATCACACCCCTCTCTTGCACAGCGTGAGCGCCGGAGCGCGAGCCGTCGTTCAAACTCAAGATTGCCGGTGTGCTGCAGCTGTGCTTATGACGGAGAAACAACCTAAACTGCCAATTCTCGAGTGACACCTGCTCATAAAACAAAGAGGTAAAAGGAAAAAGACTGATGACGATAAACAACCGAAAAAGAAAGAATTACACAGAGCCCATTGACTCGGTGTCAAAACTCTAGCCGCATAACATGTAGATAAAATGTCACGCACTCTGCTAAGCAACAATTGAAACCTGCTAATTCACTGGCTTGTCATGTTGCTGAAAATAATGTACTAGCACACCTTATCTAGCATTATATATCGCTAGAATAATTACTTACATGCTGTAACGTTAGTTACCGTTATATTAACGTTATCTTACTAGCTATTTATAACTTATAGAAAGAGTGCAACGTTATAAAGTTACATGTAGGCTATTGGAAAATACATAATGATTTGAGGACCAAGTTTGTAGTCAAAGTATGGGCAGGCCATAGTCAATGTAAAGCATATTATCTATTTAGTCCCTATTAGTGAATGTGCCATATAACTTTTTATCCGCCGTCATCGGTGGCCCTGTTTACTAGCCTGCGCGTTCACGACAGGCTCCGCTGTGGAGGACGAGCTGTGGAGGGAGGGCTGTAGCGCAGCAGAGAGCAAGGGGGTGGGACCTGGAAGTTGTGCTTGTTCAAATTTTCAGGCTAAGTCAACGTTTTCTCAAGACTCCCTACTGCAGCTTTAAATGAGAAAAGCATCAAATAGACATTACAAAAAGTAGCTTTAGAAAAAAAAATTATTCAACTTGTTGTTATACATAAACTTGTAAGCTTCAACAGCCATGATGGTGAGTAAATTATGACAGAATTTTCATTTTTTTCATTTTTTATTGATTCTGTCATTTACTCACCCTCAAGTTGTTTCAAACCTGTATGAATTTCTTTCTTCTGCTGAACACAAAATATATTTTGATGGATCCAAATGGAAGTCAATGGCGTCCATCAACTGTTTTGTTACCAACATTCTTCAAAATATCTTCTTTTGTGTTCAACTGAAGAAAAAATTGCATACATGTTTGGAACAACTTTGAACTACTTTACCCTTTAAGTCCAGATAGGGGAGCTAGACATCGATTGGCTCAGCAGAGCACCACTTTCCTTAAAAAAAAAAATTGTTTCAAGTGTGCTATAATAGTATACTTCTTTTAAAACTAAAAATAATTACGTATACTTTCAGTATACTATTTATGTACTGACAAGTATCCTATACTTGCAGTATAAACTATAGGCTACTAAAATATAGTTTACTTAGAGTATATTTAATTGTACTTTCGTAAATATTGTGTGTAAAATGTGTGTTACTCAATCAATGTTAACTTTTTGTTTATCGAACTGTTATAGAAAAGCATTTTTACAGTTGCAATCTACTGTCTGAATATCATGGCTTTAATTTTATTTACAGCAATACAGCATGATGTTCGAAACGAGGCTGTTCAGTTGTAAGTCGCATCTTGTAAATTAAAGCTATGCCTACTCAGAGATAAACTTGTCTTCAGTGTTTTATTGAGTGTTCAGTATGATTTGAATTCAATTCAATACACATTCATGTGTACACAATACAAAGCAGCTTTACAGAAAATGCATGTCTCCGTTACAATTTAGAGTGATGTTATCAGAGGAGACTGTGTCCAAGTAGCCTAAATGTATTTCACAAATGAACAAATACAAACCATCAAGTATAAATTTTAGGCGGAAACAATGAGACAATGAAACAATTTTACGGTTTACAAAATCAATAAAGTAATCAAATACATACATAAATAAATATATAAATAAATATATAAATAAATAAATAGTCAGTCTGTCCACGGAAAACTACATTGTGAATGATTTAAGCTGGAGGATGACGTTGAGAACACGCAGGAGCTCCTTTCGAACCACCTCCCACGCGCAGACACTGTGCTCCTGATTGAGGGAAAAAAACCAGCAATTAATAAACAGGCTACGGGATGACATCACAGTATTTACTTGTGCGTTGCCTACTGAAATCTGCTGTAATCTACCGTGTTTCTGAGGAGAGTGGCCAGTTTATTAAAGTAGGTTTTCAGAGCATCCTCTCTTGCTAGAAAATCATCCACGGGTCTGTGCGTTCTCCCCATAATCTACACACGGATGAGAAATATGACACAATTACAGCCATCTTCATATATTCATCTATAATAGCCTATACAAATAAATGTATTTCGAACTTACACATTTGTTATCGGAAGTTAAACGGTAAACTATGGTATGGAAATGCTCCACTTTCTCCTGGTTCCAGGACTCTGGATAACTGTCGTTAGCAAACAGGAAGTCAATGTGCTCCATGATTTTATACATTGCCTTTGCTACACCGATGTTCTGAAAATTAAACATATAACAGTTAGAATATATATATATATATATATATATATATATATATATATATATATATATATATATATATATATATATATATATATGCAGTCATGCAGTCTTCATCATTCCAGGCTCTGGCAAGTATTCTGCAGAAACATTTAGACAATCAAGGAGTTAATATGCCTGGAATTGATGTGTTTTTACCTGATTGGAGCCATTTGATTGCAGTGTAGATTTCGGGAAGGGTATTTCTACGTTTTCTTCCAAGCATTCACGAGGAAAAAGACCTCCCTATGAGAAAAGACACATAGGACATAGCTAGGTCAGGCAGGGAAAGGAAATAAAAAGAACAGAGCAAAAAAGAGAGAGAAACTCAACTTACCATATTCTCAAGTAGATTGTGAGTTGTTTTCACATGTGTCCGCCGCATGATGCACTTTGTTGGCATTGAACAAATTTGGGAGAAAAAAAGAAATAGACTCAATAAAGCGATACATTTCCAAAGTGCCATTTTGTATATTATGCGAACAAAAATCAGAAAGATGATGCTGATTGTCCAAGTCAAAAAAATTCAAGGAGCTATAATATAGCACTGAGTCACAAACGGTGCTGAAACTTATTGAAAATCTCTTGCTGAAGATATGGATGCCAATTGACCGTTTTATACTAAAACAGAGTGATGAATGGAAAGAATAGGCTAATCGTATCTGGAAGTTTTGCAAACCGCAGCGTCTCTTTTGTTTCCCGCTGCGCATCTCTCTCCTTTGCTGTGGTTAAGAGGATGTGGTATCTATCTATCTATCTATCTATCTATCTATCTATCTATCTATCTATCTATCTATCTATCTATCTATCTATCTATCTATCTATCTATCTATCTATCTATATATCTATCTATCTATCTATCTATCTATCTATCTATCTATCTATCTATCTATCTATCTAGTTTCATTTTTAACAATATTTCTGTATTTGAAATCTATCAAACTTTTTGAAATGCTTTAATTGAAAAGTGTGCTTATGCCATATTTATTTAAAATAAGTGCCACTTGTTTTGATAGTTTTTTTATTGAATGCATAGTTGTCATATAATTCATTTTTCTAATGAATTATATGTCGGACAATTAGCACTAAAGTTCTCAGTATCTTATCAAGAAAACTTAGAATGATCAAGACATTTTTTTTTTTTGAATGAATTAGTTCTTTGGATTATTGCCATCTTTGGATTTCTTGTAGGGCAACCAAAAACAGACCACAAACCTGGTACAAATCTGTGGTAAAAAAAAAAAAAAGAAAGAAAGAAAAACAAAAAAATAGCCGTTTAGTTTCACGTTGAAGAAAACACGTCAAGTCACCCCCGCCTTGAGTTTTATTATATGCCGTCATTTTTTAATTACAGTTGGTATTTTTTTTATTACACTGATTAGCTATATCTTTCATCTTAACCAGGAGACCGATGGGTGGTAGCCTAGTCTAGATTACGTAGCCATTTTCACTTTTCACTCTCAACTCGAAAAAAGCTGCTGGGCAAGTCCCATTGCTTTCAATGAATGAACGGCTGATTTCTTTTCTTTCATAAAATTGATGAGAACAAAATCTTTTTTTTCAGATAACATAATGGGAAAGGGAAGCACCCTAGGTGTTACAAAAACCCACATGAGCGAATCATAACTGCCAACGATCCACCGCAGCATAGTTCCGAGGCGCACAGACCACACGAGCATTTACACCCAAGAGCTCGCGCTCTATGAATTCAATTCTGCCAATTCAGCGCGTGCATGTGTCAGGTTGTGTTCCACTTAAAACTAATAATGAGTGTGCGTTTTATTAATAATACCCACACCGTCATCATTCAATAGCGGAATATTCCATCTTCACCAGTGTTAACGTACGAAGCCCAATTCCCTGAAATTAGCTAGGCCTATTCATTTAGCCTCTGCTGTTGAGTAGGTAGCCTATCTGGAAAAAAACACAGAGAAATATCATTAGCCTATGTGCTTGCTCATCATTATGGAACTGAGCATGAGACCAACTGATTTAAAACAAAACAAAAATGGTTTCCTTTGAATGCATCATCATGGAATTGTTGAAATAGGCTAGTTGAGACAAACAAAAGAATAAAAGAAATAGCCTAAAGATTGCGTTGTGGATATGGTGGAGTGTTGTAGTCTGACTTTTGTCAAATGTCTTGTAGGCCTACTTAATATAAAAATGTATGATTGTCAATCATCTTAAAGTGAATATAAATGCTTCAAGATAACCACTTTAAGAGTGTAGCCTATTTCATACACTTAAAATAGGCTAGTTGGTATAAAAACAATTTTCACAATTAATTAAAAGAAACGACAAGTAACACGCTGAATTAAACTTGAAATTGTGAAGTATAACGACTGAAATAGGAAGGCTACTTAATCTTTGTTTTATTTAAAGCTGGGAAAAACAATTTTAGTTTACAGCCCTTTTTTTTTTTTTTTTAAATCTTAGAGCACCATGAAAACAAAGGCATATGACAGACACTCATTAGATTAAGTGTGAAACATTAATGCGTCCTAGTAGCCTATGCAGTCGCACAAAAATGTAACACTTAATTCTTCGACAACAGTTCTAATTTATTCGAACATGTAAACTCTGTTATCAGTTACTTATTGCATTCCAAAACCCGTATGACTTTATTTTAGATGTTTCGGTTGTTTTTGGAGCTCATATGGGTAAAAAAAAACCAAGACGAAATATCTTCTTTTGTGTTTCACAGAACAAAGTTTGTTTGGCGACCCATATGACTTTGGCGCCCCCGTACGAGAAAAGCCCTAATATGTTGCATACGCAATTTCTGCACCTATAGTAGTGAAACGTTTGCATTATAGACGAAGCATTTTATGAAGCATTTGCATTATACAAATGTCTGGAAATTAGAATAAAAAATGGGTTTGCATTTTGATGCCATATAGGCAAAACTTTTTAAATAGGCTACCTCAAAGAACATTTTCAATCTCCGAAGAATCATACTAGAAAAGTATAGGACAAGTAAGGAATTGTCAACCGTCTATACTTATACTGGTGTGTGACAGTTCAATGGATTTAGTAAACAAAATGAAAGAAACATTAGTTTCAATAACTTATTTTTATTTGAAAGTACAAAAAGTTTGTGAGCAAACAGATCAAATATATAAATAACTTTGAAAGTACAAAAACATTTTGAGAGCAAACAGATCAAATAAATAAATAACTATAAATAACAGTACAAATGAAAACAGTAAATATCCTGGGATACAAAACTTGCACAATGTAAATTAAGTATAATAAATACCAGAAACAATCACAAACACATAACAACTGCATGACAGTTAATAAATAGGCTACTGGTGATCTGAATTGCATAGCTTGCTTGTTTCTTTTATAACATTTGTTCAGATTCAGCAAAAAAATCTCAGAATCGTTTAGGCGCAGAGGCTTATTTGCACCAAAATAAAAATAAATAAATAAAACAGAAATTTTCACAGGAATTTCACAGGTAAGCAAAATAATTAGCTTGCTTGATCCGATTACTTCAAGTTTTTATAGGAAAAACATAAGGTAAACTCTATATTTAAACATAAACATACAACTCTAGGCTACATTCATTGCAATGAAATACAATCATGTAAATAAATACATTTGTTACATTCAATTTTTTTTCAATTTTTGTTTGTAAGGCATTGTTTGCAGTAACTTTTCAACACTCCAACACCAACAAGCCATTCTTCAGTCATTATGTCTGATCATCTGTTAAACTTTTAGAGAGGACGTGGCATTGCTTGCGATGATGTCCATCCTCTGAAGGTGATGTCTCACAGCTCTCCGGATCTGCTCCCATGCCTGAGCGCTATATTCCTGAAAACACAAGAGGCACAACTTTAGCTGAGTACAGCTGACTACTTTTATATGGAAGAAAATCATTCTTTATTAAGTAACATTTACATTGAGCAAATGTGATATGCCTCTTATGGTACGCATTTAATATAATATGCGATCAAACTTACTTTTTTCTTTAGAATCTTCTTTAATTTCCTGAAGTGCTTTTTTATCCTTGTCTCGTAGAACTCCTTATGTGATGGATGGTGGTATCGAGCCACCTGAAAAAAAAAATCCACAAAACGTAAACCATTAGCAAAAATAACATTAATGACAAAGTTAACATGATGAAAAATACTTCTACAGCGTATATACTTCTACAATCATATCTTTTTGACAGTCTCCAAATCTCATTTAAACACATTCATTGAATGCTCTTATTCATTCAGCCTTTTCATCCGAACACCAACATTTGTAGGATTAATGCAATATTACTGTACATTAAATGGTTGAGTGTAAGTCCTTCTGAGTTTGTGGTCTATTACTATTATGATAATCGGTAACACTTTATTTTGATGGTCCCTTTTGAACATTCTGTTGACTATAAGTAACTTTGCAACTACATGTCAACTAACTCTCATTAGAGTATTAGTAGACGGACTGCTTTATATCTGCTAACTCTTTATTGTGATGCTCCTCCAGCAGACATTTTACTGTACTGACTATAAGTAACTTTGCAAGTACATGTGAACTTATTCTAATCCTAACCCTAGCAGTCTACTAATGCTCTACTAACACTCTAATGAGAGTTAGTAGAAATGTATGCAACGCTACTTAGTCAACAGAATGTGTTAAAGGGACCATCAAAATAAAGTGAAACCTGATAATCTCTTCGATTCAAAATGTAGGATAATATGCAATTCATAGAATGGTATTCTGAAAACAGTTCCCATATGCACTTTCACACAAGACTTACACATTCTTTAAGTTCCGACGACTGCCTGTTCAGGTCAGATAGGAAACGGTCTACAGTCTTTAGGTTCCATTGCACTGCGTTCATGTCCTCCCTGGCATCCATGAGGCGGATGATATGATCTAAGGTCAGGTCAAGAAACTTCACCTGGTCCTCCACCTGTAAGGAGACATAATGTCTGTGTAGGTAACTGGGCACTTCAGATTATGAACATTGTATGCAAGATTTTCTCTGATAACTTAAGTGTTATTTATGGGATGAAATGTTTGCACTCTGTTCAAGTGCTGTTAAATAGGGAGAAAAGTTCTGCAAACCTTAGCGGTGTCTATCCAGTTGTACAGTAGCCCTGGAAATGGCACCTTAATATCAGGATAGTTTCCACCCTAAGACAGAGTACAATTAGTATTTCTTTATATGTACCACATGTTGAATATTTGACATTGCTGTTACAGACATCAACCTACAAAAACGAAAACTTTAATTGCTGCCTTAAATTTAGTATAAAATCAAAGTGGTGCCAACCCGCAGTGGTTAGTGCATTGCACTTTGGCAACCACGTTGAATTACGAATCAAGATTAGAGCATGTAGAAATAGAAACTTATCAAATAGAGTGTTAACAACAGAAATTGTTGTGACAAAAATTAAGGTTAGAAGCAAAGATGTAACAAAATGATGAAACACTTTTACAGTGGACTGTAAAAGGCGAATCAGTGACAACATCCCACAATAGGAAAACATTGCATTTTATTTCGAATAGTTGTGAATGATTCTGTAAGGTTGAGTTAAACGATAGGCTATTTCTAAAAAAGTAACAAATCTGTTGCACAAATCATTGAAAAAGTCTTTTAAATGAAAGTTGCAAAGCTGTGCGCAGCAGTCTAATGTAGAACTAGCGTCACTGTCACTATTCTATTATAATAATTAAAAAATAAAGCATAAAGATTTAAAGTGTAGCTACTTACCATCTCCCTAAGGAGAGTCAGAGAATCGCTGCTTATCCTCCTGTATTGGCCGAGCCATTCGCAAGCTGAGCATTTACTCTGCAGAGTAAAAAATATCACAAAAATATACGTCCACATTTGAGTCTTCATCTTTGTATGAATGCAGTAGTTTTCTACACTGTCGCTCGAGAGAATGTTGCAGGTACATGGTGCAGTGTCTTGGATTTATTCTGGAGTATGGAAAGCAAAATCGAAGTAGCGGGCATTCCCACTTTCACTTTCGTGGATATAGGCTATCACGCAAAATAACTTATCTGGTCTGCTTTAATTGATCGAAAATACTTTTAAAAGTAATTAATTTTGTATTTAGAAAAGACAAAGGTAAAAAATTATATGTAGTCTAGTTATAGTTTAGCCTACTCTTTAACAGTCTTTAGCTTAGACACCAACGCAAAAAGCACACAAACTTAAAAGTAAAAGTAAGTAAAAGTTTATTTATATAGCACCTTTCACAGGTATAAGACCACAAAGTGCTTCACAACAAAAACAATTATATCATAAAATACACACAATAAAAGCATAGACAGTACAATACAATAATAAATGCTATTAGCAAGTTCGTATAAATTAAAGCAATCCCACGGTTCAAAATAATTACCTGATTCCAAAGTATTTCGAGATCCAGTTTGCAGTTTCCAAACTGGAAGATGGTCTGCGGGCTTGTATAGAAAAACACTTTCTGTTTGAGACGTGATGTAACGCATTACGCAACGTCAACGTGCTGACGTAACCTCAAGCTGTCACTGAGAGTTCACGCACTTTCTCATGGTGCAATAAAATGTAATTTCACATCGTTTGTAATTTCACATCTCAATATTTACTTTCAAAAAATGTTTAAAAGCATTTTTGTTGTTGGTTTTTTTTTTTGGGAAAAAAAGAGAAAGATATTGTTTAAGAATTAATCCAGGTCCCATTTTAATTAATTAATCCTATTTATGTTTTGGAACAGGGTCGCTGATTTCGAGCTTGTAAACAAAAAGGTGTTTTGGAATATGATATCTGCAACCAGCTAATGGACATCTTGTACCTAAATTTCACTGATGAAATGGTAGCCTATGACAATCACAATAAAAAATAAAAAATTAATAAACATTTGTTAAAACAAACAATTATTCAATCGAGTGTGCCAATTTAATCAAGTGAATAATGGCCAAAGTCCATTACTTTAATAAGAAAAAGCTAAAACATTGCACCCACAGATAAATCAAATTTAGGCTAACTCGAAGATTCTACGATCAGTGTTTTGTTCTGGGATTATTTAACATATATTCGCGTCACAGTGATTTTCTCTCGTTGGTTATTACTGGGTGATAAGTTGATGACTCAGTATTCACTTTTTGTACGCTTAAATGAAACATCTTTGGGCAATATAGGCTACGCATGCGTTATTCCAATGAGCACCATATACTTTGAAGATATTGCACCTATTTGCCTGTAGATGGCAAGATAAAATCATAAAGAGCCCTAGAAATTGAAACAGATGTAAGGAGGATGTGTTTTGAGTTTTGACCGCAGTTTGTTGACCTGAGAGTGAGACCAAAAGTATCACGAAGTCCTTACACATTTTGTTCACAGTATTAGGTCTTATAAAAGTGAAGGAAGGAAAGAAAGTTAGGGGGAGAAAATCTTTTCGTGAGAGTGAGCGGGCTCCTGGTTTCATAGGCTAGTTCACCGATACCTGTGTTTGATGTCTTTCGACCACAGCTGTCGCCTCCACCTTTTCTGTCGAATATTGCATGACAGCAGAGCCCAAAGCAATACAAACAGTGAATACAAGTAATGACGACTTCGCCTTCTTCTTCTCTTTGTAAATGTTCATGTTCAAAGTTGTTGATGTTACTGTTTGTTTCAGTATGCTATAGGCCTATGCCAATGCCGGAATTGACTTTCAAAAATAGACCCACCCACCCTGCAAAACGTGACAACTTGCGTGAATAGACACAGGGTAACATAGGGGAAGATGCTACTTGGTCTTGGAAGAGAAAGACAAACTGAGGGGTGTCTCTCAGCATTTTGAAGAGAGCATAATTTATGATGTATGAGCTGGGAAAGTCAGATCTGAGGCAGAATTGTATGGCATTTTTATTGCCAATTACTATGACTGACAGTAACAAAAAGTCCTGGCTTTTACACACACACACACACACACACACACACACACACACACACACACACACACACTATTCAGTGTTATTATGATGATGCTAATGTAACACACACACACACACACACACACACCAATTATATAAAAAAAGTCTGTGTTGAATAAAAAGCAGAATGAAAAGCTTAAAAATTAATTTTTACAAAAAAAAGAACTTCAAGACAGAAATGTCAAAAATGTTACAACCATCCCCAGTCTCCCCCTACTTTTAATTTAGATACAAGTTTAGCATGTGCTGGATGATCATGCATCAAACAATGTATTGTTATAGGAAACAAATAGAAACATTTGCTAATTTAGTTGCTATAGCACAAAATGTCATATAGATGTCAAATACATACAGAATGTATAAATCACTTTTTATGTTTATTATTAATATTTATATATTTTTAAAGTGTCATTAATGTAAAATACTAAATCAGCCTTTTAAAATTGTATTTTGATAGTTTAGTTGAATAATTGAATAACCGATGACGGACAAAGCAGAATTCCATGAGATTTATCTGAAAGGTTAAATTATTCTGTTACATACAGGCATATGCATATTTACATATTTAACTGCCCATATTTTAATTGAAGATATGTCATAAACACTGAAACCAAATTGAATGATTTCACTCAATTAACCTAGGTTTTAATAAAAGCCTAGATGTCTTAATGGAAATTTTAAATAATAACCCCATGAATCACAATAAGTAGCCTATTCCATATAAAAATAATAACACCAGTAAGATGAACCAATTGGGGTTGGTTCATCTTACCCCAATTGTTTGATTTGATCTTTTTACTTCAAAATAAAAACTATAGCCTATAACTTTTACTCCTCAAATCTAAAAACATGAATATGTCCACAAATCCCTCATTAACAAATAGACACAAAAACCGCTGATATTCAACATAATACAATGTCATAGATCATTATTTTCCAGAGAGACAATATTAGATCAATTAAGCTCAAAACTGTTTTGGCTGACTAAATCTCACAAATATTGATATTCAGATGAAATTACCAAATTAAAAAATAGCTATTCATCAAAAGTAGCCTACCGAGACTATATTTTGTGCTATCTTTGGTCAGGAGAAAAAAAATTGTCTGTGGGACTGGGGAGCATCTTGTACTGAATGATATGAGAGACAAGTGTACAATTTTTTGCATTTATTTTTGATGAACATTGGTAAAGTGACAGATTCCCACATCGTCTTATGTGGCTACACATTTTTTACAAAGACATTTAGACATTCATTGTATACTTCATTCAACATGTAAACGAAACATTCCTTCATAGCACATGCCCTGGATAAACAGTGCTGTGCATAATAACAGACAATAGTTTATTTGCTCGATGTAGATATTTTAGTGTAGATAAGTTGTTATTCTAATAAATAAGTGCAGAGCCATTAAAGCCAGTTTAGACAATGGCATATTAATATTAATCTGGAAATTCATTCATTCATGCATTCGTTCGTTCGAACTCGACTTCAATGAAAAGTGAAAAGTACAAAAGAAAAACAATTAAATAGCATATAAATAAATTATGGCCAACATTTAATTTACTACATGTATGTATGTATGCTAATTGTGTCTCTTTTTATGTGCAGTCTTTCTGCTGAAGTGGTTCATGACGAACAAAATCTCATCGCGCCCAATCTCCCACGCGCAGCGGCTAAAGTTCTGGAGGAAAGAAAAGTCACTCATTAATCACAGATTTGAACTACGAAGGTACAAACACCTGCTAAACCTTTTTCGTTATGGTATAGGACGTTATTTGCTGCATATCTCACCTGTTGTGTAAGAAAATTATCAAGCAACTTGAAGTTCTTGACCAGCGTCTCAAGTTCGGAGCTCATCGGCGGGACCTAGATATTAACGATACATTGTATTACAATCTAGAATTGTCAAAAAATGAAAAGTTGATGTTGATTAATGCCTGTGACTTACGCTATTTGATGTAGCTTGCCGGTTGAGGTGCTCCATTAAATTTTGGAATGCATCGTTATTCCAGTGACCATGAGTTCTTTTCTTTTTGAAGAGCTCGAAGGCAGAGTTATATGATATCTTCAGTGCATGAAATATTTCCTGAGCACAAGAAAAAGACAAAACATTAATTGTCAAACCATCAGGATGCTAAAAACAACGAGTAACTCCAACAGTATAAATATTTCTGGCGATCATCCTCGCTGCAGAGTTTTATCATGATGACACACTTGAACCAGCAAATCAATTTCTTTGGGCTCATTAAAAAACACAGGGAGGTGCATTTGAGTGAGGCTGCAAATAAAACTCCGCAGGAAGATATAGGTCTCCAGGATTTAACACTTATGTGTACTGTTTCTTGATATCTTGTCTAGCTACCTCTTTGGGAAGACTCATGAACCGATCATACGTGGCATTTTCCACCTCTGCCAGGCATTCTTTTGGGCCCTTTGAGAGAGAGAAAAAAAACATGTCAATGTTCAGGGTCAAGGTGTGTGTTCTTCACCACTAAGCTATGAAATATTGCGGTCACAGTTTTGATAACATTAGGTATCATGAATTAACAATGAACCATCATTTTACTTGGTTTTCATAAGGTATAAGCTCTGCTCCATATTAAAACAATACCCACTATACTGTTAAGTAGGCCTATTTGTTAACCTAATGGTTAATATTTAATAGACACGTTTTAAACTATTTAACATCCATAAAATAAATGAGTAATGAACATAAATTCACATTAACCTTAATAATTTTGTTTTCGTGATACTGATAGTGTGTTGTATTGTTAACCCAGACACTTTTCTCTATAAATCCAGTAAATATTTATTAATAGATTAATGGACCATGTGTGTGCGTAACAATAATAATAAAAAATACAGACAGACAGATACAGACAGACAGAGACAGACAGACAGATAGATATATAGATGATAGATAGATAGATAGATAGATAGATAGATAGATAGATAGATAGATAGATAGATAGATAGATAGATAGATAGATAGATAGATAGATAGACAGAAATAATAAATTAGACTTACCAGTTCATGCAGAAGTCTAATTGTTTTAGACAAATTCCTTCTCTCCCGAATAAAGGATTCTGCAAATAGGCTCGGGAAAATGATAAGCCACAGAAAACACAAAAAAGTTCTCATAATTGTTTTATATTGACAGCAGTAGGCTACAGTACAGTGGTACAATTCAAACGATATGAATACTACGATGTGGATAGTTCATGGCAAGACATTGGCTATATAGTGTTCTCCAAAGAAAAAACCCTAATTTGCATTGCCTTCACCAGGTGCGCAGCGCGGGAAGCCCAGCGGTATTACAATTGGAAGTTTCAGAAGGAGAAAATGAAAGAATCACGTGATTCTCTTCATCGCGGTGGGAATTCATTTTCTCACCTTAAACGCAATGAGATGGATATGAGATCTAGAGCAGTTTACACATCTTGAAAACACAGTGAGAGGGATCTCACTCATCTAAAAAAAAATCGGGAATTTCATAATCACTATAAGCTATGTAGGCGACGCAACGACATCATCAACGAAGTATTATGTCAAAATTAGGATATTTAGGCTACTGTACGTTATCAATATCCCTATATCTTCTGTTATTTCTTCCTTAGGTAAAATCTTGCGTTAGATCATTTTGTCAAAAAAAGAGTATTTAAACTTTTTTTGCACTGTTACAGTTTATTTATTAAAATAAGTTTATTTCAAATAAAAAATAATGATAAAATCATGCACAAAGTGTGCAACATTATTTAAGAGCAATTGGATGCGTTCTTGATTAGGGTGACATCATCAAGCGTTTGTGTGAGGTGATGATGACACAATTCGGGCTAGTGGTAATCCCTCATTGTTACAGGGCATTGTTTACATACAGCATTTCACTTTCAGTTTTCACAGTGACGAGTCTGCGCTCTCCCTTAGAATTCCTTTAGCAATTCCATGTTTGCATTATGACGCAAACGATAGCTATTTTCCATATCGTCAAAAACAAACGTTGATTACAATTTCTTTTTATCAGTCAAAGAATCAGCAAATTGATGTTAATCCTGGAACATGTGTTGTGCAAATCACGGTGTCATGGACGACGAAGTCTTGTAAAAAGAAAAACGACTGCTTTGTACGCCTATAGGCTATAGCCTGTAGGCATATACGCGTGAAGACACACATAAAAAAAAATAAAAATAAAAAAATGTAGGCCTAAGTGTCTATTTCAGTTCAATGGGAAAAATAGTAAATTAACTATAGGCGATCTCTCTTTGTTTTGACTGGCAATTCATTTCAAAATCCCAGACAGTTTCGTATGTTCAATTTAGGTAGCATTCATAATAGCCTATAGGCTATATAAGAAATAAATTATAAATAATTGTATAAGGACCTTTGGCCTTAATATGGTATAAGCTATTAAAAACCATTGAACATGACTAAATTAAAGCTAATAATTATTATTATTATTATTATTTTATTTTTTTAGAAATGTATAATAATTTAGAGTAAATCGTCGAGTAGCCTATCTTTATAAAAGAAGAAGAAGAAAAAAAAAAGAAGCTAAAAGTAGCCTAGAATTTAATGCTGCTTCTAGGCTTACACAAAGCTAGTCTTAAAACAGGTAAATAGCGTTCGTCAGCTCCAGTTTGTATCCAGCCTCTCACGGAGACTTCAGATCCCCCAACACCTGCGATGAGATGACTAAACGCCTGTGAAGAGACGACTCGACACCTGTGAAGAGACGACTCAACGCCGGCGATATGCTATGCCCTAAATGAATAGCCTACACGATTAACTAACTGTATTTTTCTATGTAGGCCTACATTTCTGAAATGCACTTCCTGTAAAGCTGCTTTGAAACAATATGTATTGTGAAAAGCGCTATACAAATAAATTTGAATTGAATTGAAACCGTACAGCAGCACAAAATCTGTGTTAATGTAATGTGTCGTATCTAAAATCATTTGAATTTGTTATTACTGCGTTATTGCAAATCTCCGTCAGTAGAGGGCAGCGCAACATTGCTGTAGTGACAATAAACAAGTCCGTGAAATTCGTAGCTTCACAGTTTACATTTACAATTACATGCAAGGCTTATGCTCTCGAGAACCCGTTTTTGGGGAAATAAATGTAGTTTCATAACACCTATCTGCATCTATTTACCGTTTCTGTTGTTAACTGTCCTCTTATTGTACACATATTGACAGCCTAATTGACAAAACGTTAAGCATAAAAGTTTATGCCGTGGCAGCGGTGGCACTGTTTGCCTGGTCTGTACTAATGGCTCAATTATATATCATATAATGAGTAGGCCTTTACTGCCCTACAAAGCAAAAAGGCAGTAGCCTAACTACGCAGAGTGCAGAACAGAGAAAAATGACTTTAAAGTTATCCTGTCATCCAGCCTAAGTAGTTAAAGGTAGATTATTGGACATGTGGCTGTTTTGTGACTTTATATTAGCTTATTCTTTGTACATATCAATCCTCATATTTAATTGGATATTTTACCCCTATTTTGCAGTTACTGTATTTTTGCTTTGTATTACTTACTAAACACGTGGCACCAAACCAAGGAAAAAGGCAGTAACTACAGATTCTCCAAAGACTATTTTGCCACAACTTGGGCTCTGGGTGTGTTGGATACACTGTATTTGAAATAATTGGAACCATTTGGACAACATTTTTGTGTTGTGAAACTAGTGTTGCGGAGCGGGTGTGTTACGGATACGTGGTGTAAATTTTTAGTAATCAAAAATCATGTCTAATTAATTGAAATCATGAAACTTTTATGATAAACTATTATTAAACTAATACAATATTTAAAAAATATTCTATGAATATTACACATAAAATATATTAAAATTCTAACATATTATTAATTAGCCTACATTTATTTTAATCATGAAATTAAACAAACATTTTTTGTCAAACAACATGCTGCACAATGAGCTTTACTGTTAAAATTAACACATTGAATAAAAATTTAGTTTTAATCTTAATTTATTTGTATTAGTGTTAGTATTATTATTACATTGAGACGTTTCTAAATTCTACTGTACAACAGTAATAGGCCTATATTTCTGTCAAGTTAAACAGAACTTTTATTTTGACGGGTTGCCGTGAAGACCTTTGTTTCTGTGTTTATGACATGACGATAGTTTTTCTCAAATGAAGCGGTTAAATGCTCACAAAGTGACTTTAAGAGCGGATCTAGAGTCTGGAGAGTAAGTTCATGCAGTCGTGTCCTCATATGCAAAAAACAGCTCGAGCGTCACACGTGCTTCAGCGCGCGCGTGTGTGTGTGTTAAATGAAACCGCGCGTCGACTGCCCCAGGATTTGTATTTAAATTGTACTATTATTGCAGTTTAATATTCACACAGTAGTCTATCACGATTTAATTTCAAGTGTACTGAACTGCTATATCGCGAAAATCATAATAACCGCTACATGGAGCTCTTGCACCTTTTTTTTTCTTTCTGGAATATTTTTTTCATTCTTTCAGGGGAGGGGGGTAGTTTGGTAGGGGAACAATTTGGGGAAGTTAGAAGGGTGAAATCGCAAATGTTAAAATCGTCCCGGGAGGATGCCCGAAAATCAGCTGTGTGTTCACCATGGCAACAGTAACTACACTGCGCAGAAACACGGTTATTTTTTGTTAGGTAAAACATAACAAGAACACAGTAATGGATGTTACTGTACTCTTGCTTTGTTTCACTAGGGCTTTTTGCAGTTACTGTACAAACGACCACCATTTTTCTCCAAAACGACACACATTTGAGATAAGATGTTTTGTCACATAACAAGGGATGCCTTGAATGTCATGAAAATGATAATAACTCATTTTTGACAAAAAATGCAGTTACTGCCTTTTTGCTTTGTAGGGCAGTTTAATGAGTAGGCCTTTTTGAGAAGTGAGACCTGCCTGAATTAGGAGGGGAGGGGAGGGGGGGGGGGGGGATATATAAAGATATAGACTACTGGGACATGTTCACCTGATCAAGAGTTGCACACCACCTGCCTTTGTGATGTGACTATGTCTCAGTAAGTCTTATCATAAGATAGCCTATGCACCATCCAAAACTCACACACTATACCTGTCCTCTGCTCCAGAGTGTGTTTGGGGTAAGGCCATGAATCCTCGCAGGAAATGAGATCGTTTGAGAAGAGGAAACTTCATGTGGCTGGCTTACTGAACAGGAAAGAGTGGGTTTCCTTCCAGAGGATGAGGAAGAGGGAGGACTGCCGGGAGAAAGAAAGGCAGACACATGAATGTTTTTTAGGCCTGGCAGGGACAGTGTCAAAAATACCACTGATTACTAATACATTTGAGCTTTTCTAACTTTTGTAAATGGTGTTTATAAAATACGTTTATACTTTTACATGAACATTTTATAACACATTTTGAAAGAGACAATTATTTGTATCGTTGAAATGATTTTATCACTTTAAAAAAATACATAAAATAAACTGACTGCTTTCCCACAACACATATGATATCATCAATTATGACAAAAATGACACCATAATGCACCCTCTACAGTCAGAAATAGTGTGTCCTCTCTGAATCCTGCCATATGAATCATTCATCACCCTTCCAAAACAGAGAGACCTTAAAGATGGTTAAAAACACAGACACTCAAAAATACGTCGTTATATAGGCTATGAAATGTTTATGGTCACACAATAATTTCTTTGCCAAAAATGTACTTCTTGGAGTTG
The DNA here is from genome assembly GCA_030578255.1 of Tiaroga cobitis. Classification (NCBI taxonomy): domain Eukaryota; kingdom Metazoa; phylum Chordata; class Actinopteri; order Cypriniformes; family Leuciscidae; genus Tiaroga; species Tiaroga cobitis. The sequence goes on along the minus strand of CM060593.1, from coordinate 18,132,602 downwards.
TTAATTCCAGGGAACAGAAAATGCCCCAACTACCTGACATGACTAAATCACACTGTTCTAGTGACAGCCTTAAGCTCTGTAAAGTACAAAAACATGTCAGGGGGGCGGGCCCACTATTTTAGCCAAATCAGAACAATTAAAAACACACTCTGCCTGTGAATCATTTTGCTCATTTAAGATTTGTAAATGGCACTAGCAGCACCTTTTATTATTACGTGCTAGCAAATCTATAAAAGAAAATTAATGTTTCACTGCAGGGCAGGCAGTACATTATTTTGAAAAATAAACAATCCAGAGGAAACTATAACATGCATACATGTTTGTAACAGTTGTGAAAATTTAAAATAAACTAGCTGTTCATGCATCATTCAACACACTCAGTTTCCAACAATGCTAAATGCACCATGTGACTGTGTTCACTAAATGTTGAGTAGGCTAACTAGAACATTGTTTTATGACCTAACAGCTGATTCATCTAATTATCCTAACAAAAAATTCCACCATTTTTATTCCAGGAGAGCACCACATTCCAAGAGCATGCTAAAATGGGACATCACTGAAAGTACACAGTCCAAAGGCAACAGTAAATCTTCAAGTGCCCCACCCAGAAAACATACTTTTTTACTACAGGGGTGGGGCATGTTGTCCTGCTTACACATCTGAGGGCAAGTATCAACCTCTTGGTTCCTGGTTCGCCCTTAATGTTCAGTGTGAGATTTCTTAGAGTTTATATTTAGTGGTTGTTCCGTTTTATCCAGCCTAAACGTGATCAGAGGTTGTGCAAACTGGAAGGGAGGGAAGAAACCACCAGAGCCCAAATGGGTGTGAATCAACCACTGGGTGTTATTCATAGAAACTGCATGGGGAACTCTTGCAATAGCTGATGTTTTTCATTCAGTAGTTGACATCAGGAGTGCATGAAACTGCCACAAGGGAGCCTGTACAGGGTAGCATAAAAAAAAAAAAACTTTTACTGCTCACTGGGACCTGAAAGATGTCAATAAGCCTCTACTCACACAAGAGAACAGCAGAGATGAAAGAAGAACTTTCTGTTTGCAGGTGAGGAAACTATTTTAAGTTAAAACATCCTGTCGGTTGTAGTCTCAGTCGTGTGTTCCTGTCTACTGCTTTGTTGATTGATTTCACACACCACCTTTCCAGTGACCTGATTTTGTTGATGAGGCACAATACAGCTTAAAACACATTTACAGAACATTTATTTAATGAGGAACATCGTCTTCGCTGAGTAATGCTTTATTGCTTTTGTGGAATAACAATTGGTTACGCATTACAAGGCTTTTCTTTCTGATTCAGTTGAACCATACCCTCATCTCTCTCTTCCTGTTGCTAACTGTCTGAATCTTCTGAAGTTGTGCATGTGTGTGCTGGAACAGGAAATGAATGCAGACCGAGGAGGCAGGCAAGCTGAAACTGGCACAAAGCACTAGCGTGTATACACACACACCCACCCACATACAATACAGACACACACACACACTGGCTCTGAGCAACAACTGTCAGAGCTGGAACGTCAAAGCGGTGGCAGAAAAAGACCGATGCCGTCTAAGATATTAAGCGGAGTGAGCTTCTAAGAAAGGAAAAAAGATTTGAAGACGAAGAACAACAGGAGACGGATTCTACAAATTTAACTTGAACAAGAAGAGAAGGAAACAAAGGTGTGGAGAAGATGGTGTTCCGATCCTACCTCAGCAGGTAATCTTCTATGAATTTGCTTATTTTAGATGTTGACTTTGTATTCATTCTTAAGCTAGTTTGCATTATTTTTAGCCTTTTTTTATTCTGTTCGAGTTACCTATAGCAGCTACCTTCCTTATGTTTCTGTCTTGTTGTGTGACAAACAGCTGTCTGCCCACATAAACAGCAACTTGTTGCAGTTTACAAAGATAAGGCACAGTGTGCCATCTTACTCTGTGATGTGAGACCAAAAAATCAGAGCATTGATTTCTGGTGTTGAGTTTTCTGTCCTCAAATCTGTGATAATTATAAGAGTTTTGTTTTGTGTCAGTGGCACGTCGATCAACTGAAGTTGTCAAGCTGATAGGTGAAATTGTGATGTGATAAACGTTGTCATTCAGTTTCAGTCTTTGGTTCCCATTGTTGTCCGACCTTATAATTCAGCTTCATAAGCTCAATGGAACCTGTTAAGAAAGATAAGAACCATTTTGTAAGCATGCTAAATCCATTCACAGTGTGTACCATTTAGTGCGTAGACTTCGCAGAGTGAGAGTGCTCTTTCTGCATTCCTGAGGTGACTGGGCTGGTGGGTGTGGGTGTGGAGGGAAAACGTCCTCGGGTTACGACTGTAACCCTTGTTCCCTGAGAAGGGAACGAGAACTGCGTCGAATGACACTTTGGGGGAACGCCCCTCAGCGTAGCGCCTTTGAAGTATGAATGAAACTGAGCTGATCTCTGATTGGTGCAACGTCATGACGTGATGTGTGACAGCACATAGGCGGAAGCTATAAAGGCAGCCGGCACACATAAGATGTCAGCTTCTGTGATGAAGCAAGCGCTCCCAGGCAGGGGAAGGCGTGGCCAAGGGACGCAGTTGTAACCCGAGGACGTTCCCTTTCGAGGGAACTCCAACTGCGTCGAATGACACTTTGGGGGAACGAGTGCCCACTACGCCACAACGTACCCTGCCTGCCCTAGTGTGAAGCTGCTCACAGGCACACTTAGGACGCGAGCACAAGAGAGCCGGGTGTAGACGGAATGTCCAAACTATAAAACCTATTAAAGGTATGAGGGGTAGCCCATCCTGCTGCATCGCAGACCTCCTGGATGGGGGCCCCCGCGAGAAGGGCTCTAGAGGACGCCATGCCTCTGGTAGAATGAGCCCTCACGGCCAAAGGTGAAGGCATACCGCGCACCTGATAGGCCGTGGAAATCGCTTGGACAATCCAGTTGCTGATGGTCTGCTTTGAGGCGGGAAGCCCCTTCCTGGGCGACCCGAAACACACCAGCAACTGGTCCGACTTCCGCCATGAAGAGGACCTCTGAATATAAATACTCAGTGCTCTGACAGGGCAGAGCATGTGAAGTCTCTCTTCATCCGCCGTCACGTGAGGTGGAGGATAAAAAGCCTGCAGAACCGTAGGCCGTGCCGCACTGGACGGCACCTTAGGCAGATAGCCGGGCCTAGGGTGAAGAATGGCCTTAATGTTGCCTGGAGCAAACTCCAGGCACTCGTTAGATAAGGAGAGCGCCTGGAGATCTCCTACCCTCCTCAGAGAAGTAATGGCCAACAAAAAGACCACCTTCAACAAAAGGTTCTTGGCCTCAGCCGACTCCAGCGGCTCGAAGGGGGCCTCGGCCAGCCCGTCGAGGACCACTGCCAGGTCCCAAGTGGGAACCCTGGTACGAGCCGCAGATCTCATCCTCCAAGCCCCACGGAGGAAACGTACGACCAATTGGTGTCTCCCCAGAGGCCCATCACTCAGAGGAGCGTGGAAAGCCGCAATGGCAGCCACGTACACCTTGAGTGTGGACGGGGTAAGACCAGTGGAGAAGCGATCTTGGAGGAACTCCAGCACTGAAGCCACTGGGCAGTTAACTGGGTCCACCTCACGCTCCCTACACCAAACGGTGAAGACGTTCCACTTTAAGCCGTACAATTTCCTCGTGGATGGAGCTCTAGAGCTGAGTATGGTTTCCACTACTCCAGCTGATAGGCCGGCCTCTAGGTACTGTGCCCCCTCAGGGGCCAGACCCACAGTTTCCATAACTCGGGCCGAGGGTGAAATATTGAGCCCTCTGCCTGTGTCAGCAGGTCCCTCCTGAGGGGAATCTCCCAAGGAGGGCCGTCCAGGAGCAAAATTATGTCGGAGAACCATACTGGGGCCGGCCACAACGGGGCTATCAACAGTAGACTGATCCCGTCGCGACGGACTTTCTCTAAAACTCCCGGGAGCAGAGCGATCGGGGGAAATGCGTACAGACGTAGCCTCGGCCACGTCTGCACCATGGCATCCAACCCCAGCGGGGCTGGATGGGAGAGGGAAAACCACAGTGGACAGTGGGTCGTCTCTCGAGACGCGAACAAGTCCACTTCCACTGGGCCGAACCTCTGAGATATTGACTCCACCACCTCGGGGTGGAGTCTCCACTCCCCGGGCCTCAGCCCCTGTCTTGACAGGATGTCTTCTCCCTGATTTTGACTCCCCGGGATGAATGTTGCTCTTAGAGACAACAACTTCCCCTGGGACCACAGGAGGATCTGATGCGCCAGTCTGCATAAAGGGCGAGACCTCAGACCCCCCTGATGGTTTATATAAGCCACTACCGACATATTGTCTGACCTCACAAGGACATGATGACCTTTGAGGTCCGGCAGGAAGCTCCTCAGAGCTCGGAACACCGCCAACATCTCCAGGCAGTTTATGTGCCAGGAGGCATGATGGTCCTGCCATAGGCCTGTCGTAAAGCGGCCGTCCATGACCGCGTCCCAGCCCGTGAGGGAGGCGTCTGTCGAAACGGTTCTCCGGCGACATGACGCTCCCAACACTGGCCCTTGGGACAGAAACCAAGCTTTCTTCCACATAGATAGGGAACGAAGGCATCTGCGTGTAACCCTGATCATGCGGAACGGGTTTCCCCTCGGGGAGAACCCCTTGGTTTTTAACCACCACTGAAGGGCCCTCATGTGCAGCAGACCGAATGGAATGACACTGGACGCTGCTGCCATGAGCCCCAACACTCTCTGAAAGTGCTTCACAGTGATGGCTTGGCCTAGCCTTATCCCGGACACTGTGGTCAGGATGGACTCGATCCGCGCGGGAGACAATTGTGCCCGCATCGTGACCGAGTCCCACACCACTCCCAGGAACGTAGTTCTCTGGGCTGGTGTCAACACGCTCTTTTTCGTGTTGAGTCTCAACCCCAGGCTCTGGATGTGGGCGAGGACGACATCTCGATGCCGAACCACCAGCTCCTGTGACTGTGCTAAAATCAGCCAGTCGTCGATATAATTGAGCACCCTGATGCCCTGAAGCCTCAGCGGTGCCAGAGCTGCATCCATACATTTGGTAAATGTGCGAGGGGAGAGAGCTAGGCTGAACGGAAGAACCCGATATTGGTACGCTTCGCCCCCGAAAGCGAACCTCGAGCCTGGCTTCGGGTATTAATCGGGATTCGTTCTCGGCCCCCTGAAGCGGATTCCCGGCAGGGCTGAACCGAAAACGATTCTCGATGGGCGGACGCGAATGCTGCCTGACCGCAAGCCTGTGGGGCGGACAGTGCAGCCTGCGTTCGCTGGATACCGATGTGTCCCGAACCGTGTTTAACGGCGGGAGAGCAACATCGATTTCCTGCGGGCTCCGTGAAGGAGACGACCTCGGTCGTTCCACCACGGGTGGGGCCGCCCGCAGAGATCCTAGAGCAGCTAGGATCTCTTTGACGAAGCCTTTTTAGCCTGCAGGACAGCCCTCAGGTCGCCCTGCTTAGGCTGAGGCTTCGCCTGAGAGCACTGTCTATGCCCCCAAGCTCCTTGAGGGGGGGCTCTAGACGCGACGCTCTGTTTTTGAGCCTGTCTATAGGCGGAGGAGCTGGCTGATGGCTGTGGCTGCGGCTGCCCACTGGGGGCAGACTTCTTGGACACTGAGCGGCGAGGGAGATATTGTTTGAAGGCCGCTGATTGTCTTTTCGCCTCCTGAAAGCTGTCGACGACGGTATTAACGGCGTCGCCGAACAGGCCAGAAGGCGTAATCGGGGCATCAAGGAGGAAAGCCCTGTCTTTCTCCCTGATGCCCGTAAGATTCAACCATAAATGCCTCTCCGATACCACCATAGCTGCCATGGAGCGACCGACAGCGCGGGCCGTCTCCTTGGTGACTCGGAGAGACAAATCAGCGACCTTCCTCAACTCCGCAATATCTTCCGGAGTTGGACCCTCGCCCTCATCAATGTCCTTACGAAGGTCGGCCTGGTACGCCTGGAGCATAGCCATGGTGTGAAGACTCGCACCAGCCCGACCCGCAGCCATATAAGCCCTGCCCACTAGCGCTGATGTGTCTCTACACGGCTTAGTGGGCAGCACCGGGGCTTTAAGGGATGATGCCGACTCAGGCGATAAATAATTCGCCAAGGGCTGTTCAACGCGCGGCATCATCCCATAACCGTTCTCTCGTGCCCCCATGATGTTACTATAATTTAAAACAGGGGGATTGGAGACACGAGAAGAGTGTGGTTTTTTCCACGATTTACACAACTCGTTGTGCAGATCGGGAAAGGAGGGCAAGCCCCGGTGATGAGGTTGTTCCCTGTGCTGCAGGAAGCGCTCATCCAGTTTGCTTTTAGCCTGCGCTTCCTGCCTCTCTTGTGGCCAGCTGATATTTAAACGAGCCACTGCACGGGAAACAACCTCAACCAACTCCTCATACGCGGGGACACGGGGCGGCGAGTCGTCCCCGAAATCCCCGCCCTCGATGCTGAGCACGTCCACCTCCTCAGAGGCAGACAGCTCGAGCATCGGATCCTCGACTCGCGACTCTTCTGCGCGAGGGTCGAGGACATCAGAACTGCCCGATGAATCCCGAGAAGGTGCCTCAGCAGCCTCGGGATCCCCGGACAGATCCATTTGCGAGCCCCATGAAGAGCGTCGCCGCACCACAGGGCTCGCGAGGCTGGCCATCCTCATTAAAGATAGCCAGCCGGGAACGCAGCACATGGATTGTCATTTTCTCACAATCCTCGCAAGGAGCACCCTCGAGAGCTGCCTGCGCGTGCTGCATTCCCAAACAATGTGTGCACAGTTGGTGTGTGTCCCCGCCCGTGATGTAGCGAGGGCAAGGATGCACACACTTCCTGAAGCTCACACTCGCCATTTCACTCATTCCAATTCACTCAGTAACAGACAACAATAAATAGGACAAACAGTCACAGATAGCGCTTGCTGAAGAACAGAAAGCTGACATCTTATGTGTGCCGGCTGCCTTTATAGCTTCCGCCTATGTGCCGTCACACATCACGTCATGACGTTGCACCAATCAGAGATCGGCTCAGTTTCATTCATACTTCAGAGGCGCTACGCTGAGGGGCGTTCCCCCAAAGTGTCATTCGACGCAGTTGGAGTTCCCTCGAAAGGGAACTGGAACACCCCAGATCTGGTACAGCTATCTGAGATGCACGGCCCATTCTGAAGAGAATCTCAGTTCTGCCTCAGGTCTTCGCTGTGTGCACACCTCAAAATAACACCTCTGACTTTCTGAGGCTACTGCTTTGGTTGGGTTAAAATCTGAAAGCACAAGTAGGTTTTGCTTAGAATCTTGAATTGCAAGCATTTTTATCTGAATTTGGTTTACTGGTTAACTTTTAAAAATGAAAATGTACTCACCCTGTAAAATATTCTTTCTTTCACGGAACACAAAAGGCCATGTTTGACAGTAAGTAGTCCATATGAAAGGAGGACTAAATTCCATGTCTTCTGAAGCTATACAGTAGCTCTGCATGATGAACCGACCAAAGTTGTTAATGGGTGAAAATCACATCCGCCAAAACTTTCGCATCTCATTGCATTTATATCACAATTCATGCAGGCAATGAAGTTGGAGAGTATTGACATCAAACCTACAAGTTTGTACAAACAAGTTACTGTTTATTAAACAAAGCTATCTGAACTATTTGGTTTCTCAATTATTTTTTTATATTGCATGTACACAGTCTCTGGCACACTCTCAAAAATGTAACAAGGAAGAGGAGAGAAAGACAATAGCTTTTAATATTTTTTGTTCTTGTATTTTTATGTTCCATACATGACATATAGAAAAAGACTATTTAAAACAAAATGAGGATGTTGAAGACCTTGGACTGACAACATGTGGCAGGGGATAATATGAAGTGTTAGGACAGCCCTAAATCTAATTCTAAAAAATGACCGGGTGCTGCAGGGTGAGTGAACACACCACATAGAGAACCATTTTCCCCCCCTGCTATGAACATCCTGTGAGAGATCCAGACAGCACAGCAAGGTCAAAGCAAGTCAGGCTAGAGAAAAACAAGGAGTTTCCGTGTTTAAACACTGTCTAAATGGGAACGGCCTCCTCCAATTGTTCTACACTAACAGCCATTTTCAACTGGAAGGAGGACACCCCTCCCCCCAAAGACAGCTTGTGCAGATTCCAAGGTGATTTCTTTTTAAACCGTTCCAACATGATGAATCACACATTGATGTTTTCTGTCATTTTTGTTTTGCTGCTGTTAAACTCCACTCAAAAGTTGTGAAACAGGTTCTGGCTCTCCCCTTCCAAGGTGAACTGTTTGTGAAATACATTAAGTATCCAGTCTGAGATCTAAGTTGGCATAACAGCATATCAGTATAAAGAAAATATTCTCAGAATCAAATGTATAGTAGTGCTTTTGGCCACTCCCTCCTTGGATTGTGCAATGTGCTCCTTTGGACCACAAGGCCTCCTCTCGATCCATTGCCACCCCCTGGTTTATAAATCGAGAAGGTGGTCTGGCCTACCATTTACTTCCCTATTTAAGGAAGAACTGCTGTATGTCTACTACAAACTCTCTCTTAGTTAGCTTTTTCAAGTGTACAAGGGTGGTGTTCTTTGTCTCGTTTGTCTCTCGGGAGGCATGTCTTGACTTGTTAAAAAACAGCAGCTGATGTTGTTTTGGCAAGAGGCTGATAAAGTCTTCCGTAGACTACATGGATTTTTCTCCTTTTCATATTGCTAAGAGCAATTAATTTCAATTTGCCTTATTTTTGTTGGGAGACAACCAATTTCCAGTCTCCTAAATAGTTGAAAATAATCTTTTTGTGACAAATGAGTGCCAAATAATTTTGTGAATTTTTTTTTAAATCACATTAGATTCCAGTGCAGTAGTGGCCGTAAGGGTGCTTCACTGAACCAATCTGTCTGCAGACTGCTTACATCAAGGGTGTTTTTACATATCCCACAAATGAAATGCTTTGAGAGTTTCTAAGACATTGTAAATTCATAATTGAAGAATAGGCTTCCTTTCAGTTGAGGAGTTGGAATATGAATTTCTTTAGCCATCCCTGACAGGAAGTTGTAATTTGAATTACATGAAGAGAAATTTACTGAATTGCAGAAAGGTGTAACATTCTGAGAAAATAAGCATTCTTCCACTCTGATTCACAGGTTAATTTATTAATTATAATGAAATAAATAAACTAAATACAAATTTACCAAACCATCTAAAACTTAAAAGCATTTTAAACTTAAAAACACCAAGTCTCATGACAGCTGGCTCTATCACTCACTCTCATAAAATAAAAACACCAGATGTGACAAGAAATTCTAAAGAGACACCCTTTTAAATACTGTAAACTTTGACCTGATACTGTCTGAAATGCTGTTTATCTAATGAAAAGTCCCAGAGCACATGTGTTTGCTTTGTGGTTTAGAGTGGTGTTTAGACATAAAAGGACTACATATAATATAAGATCCTTGGAGAATTTTTTGATTGAAGCAAACTTGCTTTGTTTTGACACAGCTTCAAACAATTACTACACATTAGATGTTTACAAAGATCATGGCACATTGGGTGTGAGGGATTGACATTTTAAGAGGAACACACATACATCTCAAATCAGTAGAAAGCTAATTTGTGTTGCTGACAATGCAACCCAGTCTTCCTCTCTCCTTCTCAGCAAGGGGAAGGAGGCATTTTTACTGCGTGATAAATATAAGCAGCACGGCACAACGGTTCATATGCTCTTTTACTCCAAATTATGACCAGAAATGGATAAATATTAAGTTTACTGTCTAAAACAAATAAAGAACCAATGTAGGAGAATAGTTATGCGCAAACAGCAGGAAATTGTATATTTGTGCAGTGTGCGCATGTCAAAAGTTCTATTCCGATTTGAAGCTTGTGACATATAAACACGCATATCAACCCGATCACATGTTTAGGATTCATCAATCCGATTGAAACAAAAGTTGTGCATGTAAAGGTAGCCAATGTTCCTTAGAATGACAATGACATAATTTCCTTTGTCTGTACCTTAATGTCTCAGATGAATTTCTACATAATTTGTTGGCAGCTGAATCCAAATAGCACCTTGACTACTGACACTATATGCTGTTATCTGTCTTTCGTATTACAGTCAACTTCCTTTCCTTTACAGGCAGTAGTCAAACCACATACAAAAGATTAACAAGCAATAGAGGATGCTTAGCAAACATTAAACCACTGTTGAGTCAAGGGTGAATCTCTTAAGAGTACTTTACTTTGAGGACTGAGTAAACAAGATGAACTGTCAATTAATATAAATATACACATACAGTAGTATCAAAAAAGAAGTGGATCAAAAAAGTTCATCAAAGTTGTCCTAAGAATGGGTTTTGTTCAAAATTCATGTATAACTTTGATGAAAGGTTCTGATCCACTTGTGTGTATATACATATATATATATATATATATATATATATATATATACACACACACACACACACACACACACACACCGGTATAGTAATCCGAATGATCTGGGCTGCGTTACTCAAAAGCATTGTGAGCTAAGTTGATCATATTAGAGAACATTGGTGGCAATGGTTCTACAATCTACTTACGCTTACAGCCCTGATTAGTACATTTAAATTAAGCAATTCTCTACAATCTTATCCTGTTTATTTAAACTACAAGAGCATTGAAAAAAGGGGTGCTCTAATCTTACTTGAGTGGCTGTGGAGACCATGCTAGATTGATTGCTTTAGGTCATTTAACCTCAGTTACTGGTCCATATCAGAGCACTACCTCACAGTTGCCTGCCTTAAATTCTCTTAAGTTCAACATCAGCTGTTGACAAAAGGTGTAGATTTGAGATCTCCACTGTCAGCTTAAAATGATCAAGAGCTCTTGGAATGTGGTACTGTGTGATTAAATGAAATACCGTGCTTGGCTTTTCTGCAGAATGCATTGCAGAATTTGTAGTGACTGCACCTTGTTATGTCTACCTATTATAGTTAAAAAAATGGGGTAAGGAGTAGTATGATCCATCTCATTTAGGCTTGGGCAATTCCTGAACAGCTGGACCAGTAGAAAGTTCAGCCAAAGTGCTGTTGTTTTGCACTTATATTATAGAGCAGGTGCTCTTTGCTTATGACTCAATTAAACTGTAATCTGTGTCTTGTGCTCAAACTTCTTTTTATAATCCTCTCATTTGTTTTCTACCCACAGGAGGGCCTTTCCTGAGCCTTGATTCCAGCTTGATTCCCTTAAAGGGTAAATGGGTGAGACGGCTAAGATGACGTCCTTACACAGTGTGGGCCTAGTATTGGTGGAGTTTGAATATGAATATGAGGGCCGGGATGGCCACATGGTGTCCATTAAACCCAATGAGCGCTACATCCTCCTGGACAAAACAAACGATCATTGGTGGCATGTGCGCAAAGATGAACGAGCCAAGCCATTTTATATCCCTGCTAATTATGTAAAAGAGCTTCCACCCAACATCCCTTCACCTCTGGACTTAAGAGAGCCTCCAGCCCCTGACGTGAGGCCTGCGGTGCCTGACCTCACAGAGATACGCAAACCAGATGAGGTGACAATTAGACACCGCTCCAAAGGGAATTACAAGACAGAAAACCGCATGTCAACATTTGGTATTCCTTTGGATTTGCATGAGCCCCCTTCTTACAAACATGGCAGACCTTCAAATTCTCTCCTCTTCCTGAACACGGTTTCTGCCTCAGATTCTTCACAGCAGAAGAAGAGGATGAGTCAAGCTACTAATCTGCTGTTAGGCTCTCGCACTGCTCCAGCCGAAACAGTGCCTGATAAGTTTAGAGTTCCCAGCTTCAGCCCAGCCGACCCCCTCCATAGACCTACCCCTGATAAACCTGTGGAGCTCCCTGTCATCAATAACCTAAATGAGACCAGGCCTCACAGGAAGTCTCCAGAGCTGGAATCCCCAATAGAGCCTGAAAGTGAAAGTTCCAGTTCAGAACCACTGCCATCACCAGACTCTGAGAATATTTATGAATCCATTTCGGACCTGAATCTAGACCTGTTGTCACTGACTGACAAAGCACCTGATGGATTGCCAAACCCTCAGACCAACTCTTCATGCTCACCTCCAACAATAAAGGTACAGTTTTAACTGTTTGTTTTTAAGTGTTGTGCCCCATTCAGAATTTAATTGATAATGTCTTTTAGATTTGTGTTCCTTTCCAGAATTTAAATTGAGGAAACCGAATGTAAAATTAACAATTCATATTTAAAGATGCAGGATTGAAATCAATTGAAATTCAAATTCATATAACTGCAATAAGTGTAATTTTAAATTAAGTCAAATTTAACATAAAGTTAAAAAAGGTATTTAAGTTTGAAGACCATATGCCTTGCAGGTAACAGCCTTTATTGCACTAGTAAATGAATGCATAGTTTCAAATCCTTTTGTGGCATTGGTTTCCCTTTCAAAATGTCACTTTTGACAGTTCCTTAAATGACACTGACTTATTTCTGTACAGATAGATGTTTGTGAACAATCTTTTGAGCACATTGACAGCATTGCCTTTCACACACTATAATGTTATTTCAAGTTTGTGTTTTTTATCTTTCTAAGAGAAAAGTTTGAATGGAGTATCTTCATATTACATAGATTTTTGATCGGTTTCTATTGTAGAACAAAAGAAGTGTTGTATTTGATTACATAATGACTTTTGACCTTTAAACTGTGTATTTTTGACAAATATAGTATCTCTGATTGTCAGGATTGGTAAGCAACAGAGCATAAATCCTTATGAGGAAAAGCAGTAGAACAGAAAGTGTGTATCAAAGGAAATGTTTGGGCATGTTATCAAAGTGGGCCACTGGGAGGCGATGTTGGCATGCTGCATAAAGTGTAGTACATGTTTTTTCACTATAAATGACAATAATAATAATGTGTTTAATTTATATAGCGCCTTTTCCAAGCTCAAGGACGCTAACATTAAGTGTACAGTGCAGTTTCAGCATTACCCAAAATCATACAGAACATTAAGACAGCCATGATCTTGATGCGATCAAGTCACCATCAATGAGACATTTTGTCCACTAAAGAAGTAGTTACTCAGCTATTTTGGAGCCAGATGAAATCAAGCACAGAAAACAACGGGAAATAAAGGAGAGCCGCTTCACAATAAGGCCTTCCTACATGACATCAGAACAGGATACTACAGCCTTTCCTATAGCGAGGGAAGGATATAGTGAGGTAAAGCTTCTGAGTTTTAGCATTTGAAAGACAATCTATAGACACTCTCATCCAATAAAAACTTATGCCATCATGCATCATGTGTGCATAACAATATCCAATGATAGTCCTGACTCTGTAAACTGACAAACTGTATCTAAAGAAAACATTACAAATCAATTTTCTTTTTCTGTTCGCATAAACTATAATGCACTTACTTGTGTCTCTTTACAGGTTGTAAGGGCGCCCATCCCTTTTTTTTTCATGTGCGTGAACAAATTTTTGAGTTTTGAGTTCAGTTATTAAGAGCTACAGGGCATGTCACAACAGGGTTAGGTTTTATTTTATGTAGTGAAGCATCTCACTTCTAGCAGGTAATGTTTTCAGTCAAAATCATACCTGAAATATAATAAGACAATATTCCTAATTGTGTTATTTGTTTCAGAATACAACTTTGACAGAACAGTAAAGAAGTGTAATTTAGCTTTTTGCATGTAGGCCTACATTTTAAAGGGAACATGTTCATCTCCTGAGACACTGTTAACACAGATTTAGGGATCTGAGTCAGGCTTGGTGTTGTAGCTGCAAGGTTACTATTGTTAGCACAGATGCTTTCAGCTTCTCCGTTTCAAAAACAGTAAATGATCATGAAGATCACGGAAATTTGGCAAAAAGCAAGGGAGGGAGAGAGAGATAAAGACTGAGTTTGAAAGAGAAAGGTTTTTGTTCTCATTGTCTCATTCTCTGTTACTTTGGTAGGCTAATTCAAATAACTTTATCATAAAGCCACTGAAACTAGGGAGGAGAGAGAGATGGAGAGTGAGAGCAAAAGAGAGGCTTTTGGGTTACTTTTTAAAGAAATAACTTTCTAAGAATATATTTAATATAAATTGTTCATGTTCATTTCAGTTTCACCACAAAGCATTTTTACAAAATTCCAGGGAAAGTTCATTCTCATGTTCTCAGTTTCTCTGAATTTGACCTAATTCCAATGCATTTGAGTTATAGTGGACAGTGCCAACAAAGTGCACTTTTTCCCCCACATCTTTGCCGGTTCCATTCTTGTTTGGGAATAGCCTATGGGAATAGCTTGGAAAGAAGGGGAGAGGCACAGTGGGAGTGGAGCTCTCAGTGCACCTGTATCAGGTTTCAAAGCCATTGTTAGTCTGTCTACATCAGTGTACATGACAAATGTTTCACACAAAACCAGTACTGTGTGAAGCTTCGGTTCTGAAGGTCCTCAGATGACTTCGTGCTTCTATCCACCTTATTTTTCAACGCGGAAGTAAGATGTTTTCTGTGAATGTGCAAGACTTTCGATTTATTAGCTGCTATAGGAAAATAACGAGAAGAATACCAAAGTAAACTGTAGAACTGTTTGTGCTACAAACCAGCATGTTTATAATTAAGACATAAATTAAAATAATATGGTAAGAAATACCAGTTTGCAATATCAAACAGCATAATGAGCTGTTTTGTAAATAACTTGAAAGCAAATGACTCGAAAGCCAGACACATTACAATTACAAATACCAGAAAAATAAGGTGGGTATAGTTTGTCTATTAAAGACTTAAAACGTCTCTTTAATGACTGCAAAGTCAAGGTGGTTGTCATGTCACCATATATTTTAAGAATGTCCATGAGCTCAATTCGGGTATTGAGGAATGCAAATACATTTGTAATCACTATAGGCTCTACTTTTAGCTGTGTAGGCTAGGCAATTGTACCTCTATTATTTGTCTATGGCAACAACCAAGAACAGATGACAGCTGGTCCATTCATGCTAAAATGCCCCTCAGCCACCAGCACGTTTACAAAACAAAGGAGGAGTTCTTCCTGAAGGCCTCCAAATATAATTTTACTGCTTAAAACCCAAACTAGTTAAGAACAGCTCCCACCCTAACCCACACCACAGGCACTGTGAATACCCAGCAAACCGTGTCCTCTCCTCTGACCCTCAGCGAGACAGATTGTCGGTATACTGAATGTATACCGGTAGCTAAATAGGAATAAACGTGTAGGCTAAAGGATACACAACTTTCGTTTTACACCGCAAGTCGGCTGTTATTCGTATCTGCCCTTGTAAACCATAAAACGCTGTAAGTGTGGTAGAGAAAGAGTTAAAAAACGAAGGTGGGTCGACTCGACGCTCCCTTAAACTTGTTGTGTGTTAGTTTACCTGGCGCCGCTGGCTCTAGGGAGGCGGACTTGACTCTGCTAGGAGTTGGAGAAACAGGTGAGATTCATCGCAGACGTCTGGCGGAAATCAAATGCAGGTATTATTATATCTAATACTACAAGGTAGAACCTAACTGATTCGCGCGGTTTTTAGACGGCTTCGTTGATTCATAACGAGTTCGCGAGACTCCAGGAGCGTTGAGCGCAAATGGTTACAGTGCACGCGCAACGCTGCACTGCCTTGCTTGCAGTGTAGCCTTGTCAGTTTTTGTTTGTGTTGTGCTTTTCACAGTAGCTACATATTGTTCTATGCAGCCTGTCTCAATACCCTTCTTTTTTTTAAATTGGAAATTTGGGGATAAAAATAAAAAGACTTTAGGTCCGCGTCTTGTTTGACCAAGAACGCGGACATTATTGCTGTTAAATGATTATAGGCTATGCTATGTCAGTGTATATTATGTTTTTCCCCCCATCAGGTAGGAAAATCAATTATCACTATTCATTATGGATTATTGTAAATACTAAAGCTATTTCCAGGTTAAAATTATTAGTTTGGTTTAAACCTGTACATAATATTGATATTTAAAAGAAAGCTGTAGTATTTATCTAAAATGATTGCAAAAACGCTTGAGAGCTTTTGTAGACCCCAGTTAGTAGTGTGCTATACCTTTAAGGTGACTCAACAACAGCCAGAATGAAAGAGCAGCTTGTTGTGGTGTGCACGTTCTGAAGTGGGCTACTAAAAAAAACGTATTTTCTTTCTTTTTATATTTTTTTCTTTGAGAATTATTGCGTCTTTCCCCTCTGCTCGGTTTTTCTTTTGATCTCTCACACTAATACACACACAAACCCATTGTTGATCGTCTGTTTTGCCTTCTCGCTGGAGTGGAGCTATTATGAGCAGATAAGGCTTGCTCTCTGAACTGCTCAGTGATAAGCTGTAAATCAGGATTTCATTGATTGATAATATTTGTGCAGATTGTTTATTTAAAGCCCTTGTTTTGGGGTTTACTCAGAAGTTGCTGCCTCTTTTGGATATGATTGCAGTTACAACATGACCAAGCTAAAATTCTCAGATGTATGCAAATGTTATGAAGTTTGGCGTTGTGTCCTCAAAACTTTAGATAATTATTGTTTACCTGCGTTTAAACTTTGACAGGGAGTCACCACTCACAAATTTATCAGTGTCCACGTGATTTATTTGGTGACTAATAGTTGTGTCATCTGGTTTGGCATGAATTCCATTACTTTTATTCAGCTAGATTATATTCATTTAGGTTTGCTTTTAGTAAGACCTAAGTGATCAGCAGTTTAAAAGATTAGGACTTGGTATGATTCCTGGTTTCTGTTATTGTTTGTTGCAAAAGGAAGAACTGCTTGATTACTGAATGATCAAGAATGGGGTCAAATTACACTGGAATGTCACATCAAGACTATTTTGAGACTTTAGGCAACATAAATGATTAACCAGACATCCCACTCAGTGAACATTGATTTTCAGCAGTGTACTGTATGTTGACAGTAGTTCATACAAATGAAACATGTTTACCTGTAACATGTGATTTTGATTATTTAAAAATCAAAGTGTTAGTCATTACGGATTCGTTTTTCCCCCTCTAAAACATGAATGTTAACAACACAATGGTAATGCAATTAATGTGGACACTTGTCCCCATTGAACCCTTCAACACTTTATTGTGCTGTGTGTCAGTGTGAAGGCAAAACCAGATGGCACAAAAACAAACAAACAAACTCAAATTCAGTTTCCTTGACACCAATGCTATGCTAGTAGACTGTTCTTCTTTGAATAAAACTACCAGTGCAATTATTTTTACATTTACATTGTTTGGCTGTGCAAAACATCCCACCACACTATCACAGATATTGCTCAGATCCCTCATTCAGTGTAAGCCTTTATGATATTTTTGGACATTTTATTATATTTTGGACAATTTTTACCCCAAAATTGTTTGCATAATTATACCACCTTTCCTCAAGCCAAATACGAGTTACATGTTTAATATCTGGAGTTGGGGTTTTAGAAAGATCCCTAAAATATGAACAGTAGTAATAGTTTGTGAGTTGAGATAAATCTGGCCTGTTCTCACTGTTTGTTAACTTGATGATTCTGATTGCAATTCTGATAAAGATGCTTGAGATACAGATCCATAGGGCGATTTTTTTAAAGTGAAATCAGGCTGTTGAGGTTTTATTTGAATGACAAAATACAGCCTGTAATCTCTTACCGCTTGATTTGATTACACCAGAAGTCTATCTAACCCATTTTTTTGCACATAGCTTGTTCAAAAGGAAAGAGGAAGTAATGGGAGAGGCTTAATTTGTGATTTCACTACTTCCCCTATTGGAATGATGGGGCTTTGCATAGGCTACACTAAAGCACTTGAAACGTAAAATTGCAAATATCTTCATTTGTAGCTTTGGTTTTACTTCAAACGGTTGATTGTTGTCCATGTAACCTTTTGACAGATCACAGGATGTTTACTGAGCCTATATGATTTTGTTTGTTTTAATTAGCATTACTCCACCTCAAGAGGAAATGATAGTCCCCCCACCCACAGCAGTTAGTTTGTGTTCCCATTTGAGCTTTCTGTGTTTGTATGCGCACTCAAACATGCGTGTTGGACCCTCAGGAGATCCCCTTTAGCTTTCCTGTCAAATCATCTGATGTGCCCTTCCCCTAAAGCCTGATGTTAATTCACAATTTCTGTGAATCTCTACTCGCTGTATACCTGCTGATAATGTAGTGAGCTGAGCTGTAGTTCGGCGGAAAAGCGTTTCCAGATTTTTGTGGTGTTTTGAAACTCTCGCTCCTTTCATATGTGGTCTGAACACATTAGGGCCGGAGCACCAATGGTGACAGGACCCTACTGGAATTGCTCTGTTTATTGAGTTTTGATATGCTTTCTGGTCCTTTTTTTCTGAGAGGAATTTTATTTTGATAACATTCAGATGGAAGTGAAAGAGGTGATCCGTAAGGCTTGCCGTACGCTTATGCCCAGACTGCAGACCTTTCTGAGGTTTCGTAAGGTAAGCGGTAAACACAAGGTAGCATTGTGAAGCTGAAACTGGGTTTTGTGGGATTGCTGTGTCAGATATGCAGGATATGGTGAACACTGATTACGTCAGTGCTTGTGAGACTACTATTGTTTGCTTAAAAGAAGCTGTTGTTTACCGGATAAAGATATTCTACTCAAAGTTTGATTTTAAAAGAGGTTTTGGATGACAATATATAGCCTGCGTGGAAAACCAGAATTTGAATTGTAGATAATGCAAATCCATTACTTGCACTTTTTTGCAGATTGATTTTTACTGTATATTTTAATACTATGAGAATATAATGAGAACTAATGCTTGTTCTTGCATTTGTTTTTTAGAGCTTTATTTGAGCAGTTCATATGAAATTTTAAGCTGTGGGAGCTGTGTACTGCAGTTTAACGTGCATGTGAAAGTATTTTAAACAATTATTTCTTCTAATTCTTATATAATTCAATATGCAATGTAATGATATGTTAATTAAGCGATTAATACATGAATTATTGTACTCAGTCACACTGCATGACATGCACTGAATGTGTGTGTGTGTGTGTGTGTGTTTGTTTGTTTGTGTGTTTCTCTTCTAGAAACATTTCTAGACAAAAACATTTCTTCTAGGTGTCACACAGAGACAGAGTAGATTGATTTGACAGTATCTGGCAGTTATAATGGCCGTTGTCCACACTCCACCATTATGTGTGTATCAAGCTCTTCTCAAATGTCCATCATGCAGCAGAAACCTCTGCCCGTTGTTCTGTTTTGATCTTGGCTTCCCTTCCCCAGAGAGTGTGCTGTGCTTTGGAAAACACATTATCTGGATGCATCCAAATTTTGAAAGGACATAGTTTCCAGAGAAACTTTCACTTGGTCTAAACAAACACAGGCTTTCATTAAGAAGGACTGTTGTTGATGTTTGTTTCACAGGTGTGCGGGACAAAAGTCTGCAGCCATGCTAGTTCTAACTCAAACTGAAACCCCTCATGATGTTTCAAATGCATATGATGCCATTTTCTGAAGTTGGAGTTTTAGGAGTTGGCTATAGCAGAATGTCCAGGCTGCTTTTTTTCCATACAAATCATGATTACGACTCGAGGACATAGGCTACTTTAAATTGTCCATACAAGTCTAGTCTATATTCTTTTATAACTCTTTTATAAATGTTTTAAGCAAGATGAGGTAAATAATATAAAACAAATTTTGGTCAAATCTTCCATTTAAGTGCAGAGACGTGTTCTGTTTGATTGAAGCTCTCCATAACAGGAGAAAAAGTGAAGGCCTAAAGATGAAAGCTGGCGAGATATTTGATTCCACATAAACGTCTTTGTGTCTTTCCTGAATCGAGGGAGCGGTTCCAGCGGGATTTTCTCCCCATCTTTGTTTTCATTAGGTTTCTATTGATAGATCTATTGAGATGAATAATGGAAGTTCTTGCATGGGATATAGACAAATATATTAATAACAAATACACTCAGGGCCTAAAACAATTTTTTGCCACACCTGCCAATGGCTGGTGACTTAAGAAAATTTACCGGCCAAAAATATTTTTTACTGGCCATGAAACTGATTTAGCTAAAAAAGGCAGTTATGACCAGGAACCAGTTTAGATACCAGTGAAAAATCACAATTCTCTATTTCAATTTCAATACCACAGCTAAAACTACTAGTCTAACAAATATAAATTAAAAACATTCTTAAAGACAAGTTACAGTAGTTTTCAGGTAGACATTTGAATTAAGTAATCAAATGTAAAACCACACTGGGGTAGTATTCGCTTGCTGTATAAATAAACATTGTTTAATCCTTATTGAAGGTGCAACAGTTATTCAGTCAGGGGCAGTGAGTCATTGTTTTCTTTGTCTTTTGCTGTTTGATTAACCTTAAAAACAGACAGTAAGACTAACTTACTGTTGCCACACTGCTGCCTTCATGTGCTATTAGAAATTTCCTACTTACCGCTTCTGAAGTTGTGATTATGAGTTTGTCGCATTCAAGTGCTTTGTTGTTGGAAAGAACAGAAATCATGCATGATGGAGACCAGGTTTACGCTTGCCTATTTTTGGGAAAACCTTATTAAAGCCAAAATGATATTTAGCATCCCATTCACTGACAAAAATATAAACATTCACCACGCTATCTAGACCGCTTGCTGACGATTCTGGAATTTTGGTTAAATACAGGCTATTTTTGCTGTACAATATGGTTCAAATTATTATTCATATATGTATGCATTGCTTTAATTACAAGACAAGGCGATTGTAGCTGTTGTGAAAAAACTCCCCACTAATAAACAATACCAGTCACAGCAGCAATCGGTCTTCCCTCCACCATGTTTAAAGTTTATGGCTTGCCCAACTCATGAACTCAAAAGTATCAAAATTATTCCCGAACTTCCCAGTAAATACAACTTGGGCGTTCAAGTCCAATTTTGAACTTGGAAACTCGTATTTACGATAATTCTGATAGCATGTAAAGGCAGCCTAATGCAATGATCCAATATACTGTTACACATGCGTTGTCTTTCTCAACTGTTTACGCTCACTTAAGACATAACTGACTATGTTTACTAGGATACTTGCTATTTTTTGTGTGAATTCGTCTGTTGAAGTGCAAGACGACGTGAAAGAGAGCTCAATTCATTATTTGCCTGCTGTCGAGATGTGGCTTTCTGGCCGTGCTTCGGATGTGTGCACGGTAATGAATTGAGCTCCCTTTTGCGTCTTCTTGCACTTAAATATTTAAATTGACTAGGCTTAAACTTCCGTGACGATACAGGACTGACCTGTCAACTGTCCCAAGCGTTGTTCATGTTCTCACAAGATTGCATAGTTAGAATGCATAAAAATGTTACCGACCAACTGGTGATTCACAATGTTTCATTGTGACAGTTGACAGTATACTCACCAACAACGTCAATTTTTACTCACATTCGGTGCTTGGCAAGTGTTAATTTTAGGCCCTGGATACACTCCTCACTTTGACATGATGTCATGTTAGTGTTGTGTTCCATGGGATGTGGTTTCAATTGTATAAAAGTTTACCAGTTAACTTTTTACATGGTTTCCACTGCTTATGTACGCCACAAAATTAGAAAAGTCCAGTGAAATGTTAAGGGTAATGCTTTCTTTGCTACTAAAGTCAAACTATGTTAAACTCATTATTTTGGATCTTCCAAAGTAGTCCATGGAACATTTTTCTGAATTATTTTTTTTAGCTTTTGGCATCTCCTTATAATTCAGTAATTTCAATTAATTTAAATATGTAATGCAACCATGAAGGTCAGTAGATGATGACTATATTTTTTCATCTTTAGATGAGATTTAGTCTTGTAAAAGCAGCCATCATACCTAAAACATGTCCTCTTTCTCCCCAGACTGAGAATGACCCCACCACTGCAGTGTATGCAAACGTTACTGACCTGAAGAAGACCGTTCCACGCTCTTCAAACTCCTCTGTCTCCACCTGCTCCTCACCCGGCATCGGCCTCAGTCCTGGCCCAGACTCCGCCTGCTCGCCCAGCTCGGCCGGATGGCAGGTCCATACTGACCACGACAGCGGTAAGGAGTACTACTACCACCCTTCCACAGGAGAGAGCAGTTGGTCTGATCCCCGTAGCCCTAACCCAGGAGCTGGTATGGAGTCTGTGACCTCCCCCATGCCTGTGTCCTCCCCATCCTCAGCTCACTCGCTGGGCTCTGACTGGGAGAAGATTTTGGATGAGACCACTGGGAGACATTATTATTATAATCACGCTTCGAAGCAAACCTCTTGGACTGCCCCTGAGCCATCGCCACCTCCGTCATCCACGGACGCGGCACACAGTCATGGCAATGAGGCGGATGAACCGGTAAGATTCTGCCTGTCTCTGTATCTCTCTATCTACAATACCATTTGACGGTTGTTGTTTTTTGAAATAAATTAATCTTGTATTCAGCAAGGATGTATTAAGTGACTAAAATGACTTTAAATCCGGCCGTTAAGACATTTATAATGTTACAAAATATTTCTATTTTGAATAGATGCTGTTCTTTTGAACTTTAGATTCATCAAAGAATCCTGATCAAATGTATCCCGGTTTACACAAACATGTTAAGCAGCACAACTGTTTTCAACATTGATAACAATAAATGTTTCTTGGGAATACATAAATGTTTCAAATCAGCATATTAGAATAGATTTCTGAAGGATCATGTGACTGAAGACTGGAGGAATGATGCTAAAAATTCAGCTTTGCTTCAGGAATAAATGACAATTTAAAGTATTGTTAAATTAAAGTAGTATTAAATTACAATTAAAGTATTATTAAAGATCTATCTGTCTGTCTATTTATCTTTCATAATTTTTTTGCATCTTCAGCCACCTCTTCCAGATGAGGACTACCCAGCGAATCAGCGGGAAGATTCCCTTATTTCACTTCAACTCCCTAAAGATTTTCATTTGCACCAAATCAAGCATGCCGTCATCCCTAGGGCTTTTATGGACACACGCAAAGATGTCCATCTGGGCTGGACTCACTCCGTAGGGGCCGATGGAAAAACTGTCTACACAAATGAACTCACTCATGAACAGGTGATGAGGGCTTATCAGAATTATTGTATTACTACAATGAGCATGGGGTGGTGATGGCGCAGTGGATAAGACACATGGCTGTGGTGTGAGAGACCCGGGTTCGAATCCACTGTGAGACACCAATGTGTCCCTGAGCAAGACACTTAACCCCTAGTTGCTCCAGAGGCGTGCGACCTCTGACATATATAGCAATTGTAAGTCGCTTTGGATAAAAGCGTCAGATAAATGTAAATGTAAATGTAGTAGAGCATACACTACTAAACAGACAGTGAAAAAACTATATTTAATTTATATATTTTCTTTGTCGTTTTAATGCTTGCGACAAGTCTTTAATCTTAAATCTTTTGTGTGTATTAGTGCCTCCTTTTGGTGCCTTCATAATACTACAACTGCACATGGCAACATACTGAGGACATATTGCAAATGCATCAAACCAGCTCCAAACTTTTTTCACATTTTCTGCCCTAATTTGGTAGACAATCATGGGGAAAATAATTGGAATGTGTTGAAAGATTTGTCAGAGATTTCTGTAGCTGACCTATATCAGCTCAAATCATTTTATTTTATTTATCCAAATCATGTTGTGGCCAGGTCAAGTCTTCTTTAAAAATAAATAGCTTAAAAAAAACAGAAATGTGTTTCACAAAATGACTGACTAATATTTTTGTCTCCCAATTGCAGTGGATCCAGTCTAAGGATGACAAAGGGAAGTTGTTTTACTACTTAAAAGGGGGATCTAAATGTCAGTGGACCCTTCCAGAGGTCTGTGTATGATTTTGTTTCATTTATCATTCTGTATTTGTGGGGTTTTTTTTGTCTTTGTTAAATCGAAAACTATTTAAATTCTTTACAAATGCATGTCTCACCCTGAACTCTGTATATACTCATAAGACCTTTGTTGACTCTTTGTGAAGGCTTCAGTCCCGTCCGGTCAGCCAATGAATGGAAACGGAATAGACCAAGATGCTCAGCCTGTTTTGAACAACTGGAGATTAACAATGTTCCAGTTCAACATGCCTCAGGAAGACCTGGTGAGTGTCAGCTCAGGACACGCTCTACCTGTATCTTTTTAAGATATACACTCTTACGCTTTGACTCTTTTTATCCTTTGCTTTTTGAATAGTTAACAGTTATCTGACTTCTAAACCCTTAGAGAGGTCAGTCAGATACAGCTACACATAAGTCAAAATGTTTCATCAAATTGTGTGAGGGATGCCCTCAAAGCAAAGTCTGTTCTCTCTCATGTGAGACATTTCATTCTCAGCTATTTTCTGCAGCTGACATCACAGGGACCACAACAGGAAGGAAGGATACATCTGGTATCCGATCCGCAACTCTTTCCACCACCTAATATTCATTTATTTTCCTTTCTCTTAATTTCCTCCATCAGAAATTTTCCCCCTCACACAGGCGGATCGCCTCTGACAACGCCAGTGATGCATCCAGCACAGGGAATTCACCAGAATCGCAGCATTACGTATGTAACGTGACCTCTGTTATTTCCAACTCTCATTGGAGCTTTTAACTCATGTCATTTAGTTCCCCAAAACTCATTCATGTGTAACAGTCTCATTCTTATTTTATTATAATTTTGCTCTAATTCATGTTATGTTCCTCTAACTGAATGCATTTGCATACAAGATCTTGAACCGATTTTGACCAGATGTTTAAGGCCATGTTAATAAAAAAAGGTGTTTTTAAGTCTCAAGTAAACGATTTTCTGATAAGCGGATTTAGTTATCAGCGTTCTGATTTAAATATAGATACGTTGTTTATAAAAAAATATTCAGTATAGTATGAAAAAAAAATATTTGTGAGAACCCATAATTTTGTTTTGTTTCTCAAGGATAAAAAGTTAAGACGGCGGAGAAACCTGTCCAGTCAAAGCACAGATTCACATTCTCATCATGTGCGTCCTGAGCTTGTTTATTCGGCCTTTTAAGTTATCTGCACAAAAACTAACATCACTGCTTGTTCTCTGATGGTCTTGCTTGGCTTTTAAATGTTTGTCGTTCATCAGTAGCTGTGGATAATGTTGTTTTGTGGCATGTTATTCTATCATTACTCATTAAACATTCTACGGACAGACCTGAACTAACACACACTTTTTTTTTACAACTGTTGCACTCCCATCAAACTAAATTTACCAACAAATCTCTAAGCTCTGAAATGTAGTTCTTGTTTACTTCTTGTCATTATATAATGTACAAATGGTTTATTTTTAATGTTCAAAAAGAGCTTTTTGTTTGTCCTTGGTTTGATTTATTAATTTTTAATCTGACAAACAACCCCTTGTCTTTTGCGTTCAGCAGTCATCGCTGGAGAAGGCTGGGATTCTCAACAAGACCAAAGTCGCTGAGAATGGAAAGAGGCTGAGGTGGGGCGTTGAATTAACAGCTTTTGTCTGTGGTTAAACAGTATAGTCATACTTCACCTAAGTATTGATGGGGAAAAAGCATGTAAATCTGTTTAGGGGCCGTTTACACGACACCGTTTTCAACTAAAAATGGAAAACTTTTTAGTTCATTTAAACGACAACTGGGTTTTGGGGGCCTGAAAATGCCCTGAAAATGAAAAGAGTTTTTGTAACGTTACGTCACTGTTATTGTCTCCATGTAAACTACAAAAACGTGAAAATGGTGAAGTCATGTGCATGCGTATTACGCGTTCAGTCTATAAGCGCGTAGTGTTTCTTTACAAAGTGACATCGATGCCAACTACTGGCCTGGCATGAATAATACAGCGTTTTTAGTCGTTTTCGTGGATCCGTGTGAACGGGGATCGTTTTGACAACGTTGTCATCTGTACGCGAAAAACACAAAGGAAAAACTTCCGTTTTTAGTACATTGTTGTCGTGTAAACATACCCTTAGTTTTTATGTTTTACCTTAGGGCAGGGGTGAGAAATCCTGTTCCTGGAGATCTACCGTCCTGCAAAATTCAGCTCCAACCCTAATCAAACACAACTAAACCAGCTAATTAAGATCTTCAGGGCCCAGTTGTTTTAAAGTAATCGGATCGGGATTCGGCTATCAGATTGGTTCAAATCTTGAAAATGGGTTGTTTAAAAGAAAAAAGGGATTCTGAAATCAGATTAGATCACAAAACCCAATCCTGGTTTTGATCTGGATCAAACCATCAGTTTGTGGTGTTCAAAACTTTTTAGTAAGATTGGATAGCTTTGATCCAATAAAATCAGGATTATACTGATCCCAGCAGAAGGGTGGTTTTCAGGAACAAATATGTAATAAAACTTTAACACTGGTCAAATGTAGTATACACACACACATATTTTTTTTATTTTGCTCTTGATTAGTTGAACTGTTAAAGTAATTAATTAAATATTAGGCAACCTATTAATCCTTTCAGAAGCCTACAACAGTAAAGTAAAAAAGAGATTATGGTGCCATAAACAGCTGTAAATATTAAACCAAAATATGATATTCATTTAGTGTTTTTTTTTCATCACTATTTGTAAACTACATTGGCACAATCATAAGAGATGAACCAGTCAAAAGCATTGAAATATGACTGCAGGTAGGTAGATCTCCAGGGCCCAGTTAATGTGTTTTTTCAACAAGTCTCTCTGCTCTGAAATGTTGAAATCCTGCTGCTGTCTGTGCAGGAAGAATTGGGCGCAGTCGTGGACCGTTCTCCATGATGGCATACTCACTTTCCACAAAGACCCTAAATTTACACCTGCTGGGATGTCTGTAAGTTTATATTTATATTTGAGGTTATTTAGGATTATCTGTAATTCTACATACTCATTTTTATCCTATATTTTTACACTTAGATTACCTTTGCCATCATCTTTAAATCATTTAAAAGATGATCATTTAAAGGGGTAGTTCACCCGAAAATGAAAATATTGTCATCATTTATTTACCCTCATGTTGTACCAAACCTGTATGAGTTTCTTTCTTCTGCAGAACAGAAAAGAAGATATTTCGGAGAATGTTGTTAAACAGGGAGTTGACGGTAGCCATTGAGTTCCTTAGTAGGAAAAAAAAATACTATGGAAGTCAATGGTGATCGTCAATTGTCTGGTTACCAACATTCTTCAAAATATGTTTTTGTGTTCAACAGAAGAAAGAAATTCATACAGGCTTGGAACAACTTGAGGGTGAGAAAATGATGACAAAATTTTCATTTTTGGGGGAACTACCAAAATAATTTAATAATAAATTTAAATGTAATCTTGGATTAAGTTTACTGAAGAAAGCTACTTTCATTTCAACTGATTACCATTGGTTTGTCTCCTGCAGACCAAGTCCAATCAGATTGTCCCAGAGTACACCGTGGAACTGAAAGGAGCAACTTTATCATGGGCATCTAAAGAAAAGTCAAGCAAGAAGAATGTTTTAGAGGTAATCACTGTGACTCAGTACAGTCTCTGAAAATAAATAAACAAAGGACTCGCATCCTGTGAAATTTATTACATTGCTTTTCCTAGAATTAAGATTGAATTTTCCTGAATAGTTTCTCTGAATTCAAATCTGTTCCTTTGTCATCAGTTTAGTCATAGGCCAGTGTGACTGTGACCTTTGTTTTGGCAATAAAACACAAATGCTGTTATAACTTGTGCACTATTATGAACATGTGTAGCAGTTTAAGGTGTGTTAAAGCCTAGAAGTATGTTATCTTTTGCACAAATATGTTCATTTATAGCTTTGATATTGATTGCTGGCAATAATGGTTGACTTTTGCCCTTTAGAGATTTTCTTGTAGGCATATACAGTCCATATTTGTAATATTAATGCCTGTAATACTGTCCATGTCACTGAGCAGCTCAAGACACGTCACGGCTCTGAGTATCTGATACAGTATGACACAGACAGCATCATACATGACTGGCACAAGATCATTTTGGACACTATCAGACTGCTGGTGAGTGCTGCCCCATGCTGGCCACATACAGTATAACACCAAATCTGAAGTTGTCCAGATTTTTTTTTACCCCCTCACATTTGCATCATTTGCTAAAAATGGTGTCAAACATATGTATGTTGTGATCTTTCACAGCATGACCATGGCCATTACTCAGAGGATGAAGTGGAAGAGATCCCAGACAAATCTTCATTGCTTGCAGACAAAGAGAAGAAGCCTGAATGTGAGAAACTGAATCAGATGCACACATCACATACATAACTGTTATCAATGACTTAATTCAGCATCTTTGAGTTTTTACTCATTTTTCTTATAGCAACACGACTGAGTTCAACAAATAGCATAGACACAGAACAGGGCCGTGTCCGTACCAAGCTACGCAAGTTCCTCCAGAGGCGTCCCACCTTACAGTCAGTCAAAGAGAAGGGCTACATCAAAGGTTAGTATCAACTTTTGCCTTTCAACATGAATTTAAGTCCATACATATATAGAAGACTCTGTTTCAAAGAATTCAAGCAGATATCAATGAGAAATTGACTGTAATGGACTGGTTCTCATCTTAGATTCACTTCCTGTTCTAATATAGTAAATTATTTTAACTCATTTGTTCCTTTGTTTACAGAGAATGTGTTTGGCTGCCACCTAGATACCCTCTGTCATCGGGAAAACACAACCGTGCCCAAGTTTATGGAAAAATGTATCAGATCTATTGAGAAAAGGGGTAAGCGATCATTTTGCCATTTGATAAGTTTGAGTTAAGGCCTGTTCACACCAAGGACGTTAAATATAACGATAAAGAAATCTTTTAAAAAATCGTTCTAAATGTAAAAGAATAGGGTCCACACCTCTACTATAACGATAACAGCACAGAGAAACAATATCAGTGGAGTCACTTTCACAACTATTTATTTCCATCTGATAAACGATAAAAGCATTGACAGCCAATCAAAATTCGTCCTTGAGCATTTAAAGCGGTGGACAACAAAACTGCAGCATGGTTCTAATAAACAAACAGATATAATATAATTATCGTTCTTGGTGTGAACGGGCCTTAAGAAAAGTAATGTGTAAAGTAAAGTGTCAGTGTCTGTTTGCCTGGTGCAGGTCTGAAAATAGATGGAATCTACAGAGTGAGCGGGAACCTGGCTGTCATCCAGAAGCTGCGATTTAAAGCGGATCATGGTAAACAAGAACTAGACGCATCATGAAAGATCACCGCAATTACTTTCATTGTGTTTTAACCGTTTCACTGTACACATCCACCATTAAGGATTTAGTTGTTCACTATATCACAATGAATTTATAGACTACTTTGGAAATAAACAAAACACCATAACTGCTACAGCTATAGCAAAAGATTTTATTCTGAATTGTATTTCAAATTTGTTTTTAAAACGTTCTCACCAGGACATTTTTTTAATTTCATCAAATGTCAAATTGTAAGAGCTTACATGGTTTTCTTACAAAGCAGTAAGAGTTTGTTTTCAATTGTTTTGTCATTGTACTTGAACTATTCTGCTCTTAAAAATGTTAACTATATATGAAGGCTATAAATATAATAACTATAAATGTATTATAAATATAAATTGTTAATGCTGTAAAATCATAATAACTTAATGTGAGATCTCCTTCAAACAATGATTTCTTATTTTCCAAAAAAGTTTGTTTTATTGACGATACAAAACTGTATTTTCCTTTCTCTCTGTAGAAGATGATCTGGATCTGGAGGACGGGCAGTGGGAAGAAATCCATGTGATCACAGGAGCTTTGAAGCTTTTCCTACGTGAACTTCCTGAGCCTCTATTCCCCTTCAGCTTTTTTGATAGGTTCATCGCAGCCATTCGTGAGTATAACTGTCCTGTTTTAGAGAACAAATGAATGGGTGTACCTAATAAATCTGTTGATTTTTTTTTTTTCAACAGAGTTTGTCAGATATTAAAAATAATATATTTTTTAAATGGATCTACAATATGTTTGCTTTGACAGCGATTTGATTTGGTATGATTATTTACTAAATGACGCGTTGCATCATGAACTCTGAAATGTGTGACTTATTTGTTTATTATATCTATAAATACAATTCACCGGGATAAAAATCAAGAATTGTACTTTCTAGAAATGAGTGACTACAGCCAGAAAGTGTCGTATATACGAGATCTGGTGAGAAACTTGCCTTTACCCAACCACGACACCATGGAGGTTCTCTTCAAACATCTCCGAAAGTATGGACCACTTTTTTTTTTGCTCCGTTTTAATGTAGTGTATGTCAGTAGTATGATAAGCATCTTTGTCACATATATTGGTTTTGTCTGTTGAAGTACTAATCCATTTACCCATCTTTCAGAGTAATTGACCATGGTGAGCAGAACCGCATGTCTGTCCAAAGTATGGCCATCGTGTTCGGCCCAACGTTGCTGAGACCGCAGGAGGAGTCCAACATCACCATGCACATGGTCTTTCAGAACCAGATTGTGGAGCTCATACTCAATGAGTTCAATGAGCTCTTCCAACCCAAATGAAATTACAAAATGGTAGGAAAGATAATACAACCATCAGCACATCTTCTGTCGTTCCCATCATCTTTCCAGAGAAATGAACAAGGTTACTGACTGTTTGGATATTGACTGTCCCATTCAATATTTATTTTTTATTAGAACTAATCAAAACGTCTCAACCAATAAGTGCCCGGTGAAACATCAAGAGGATCTGCCTTGTTCTTGAATGCAATCTGTGTTTTTGGTACCGCCAAAATCAAGAGAACAAAAAGCCGATGGGACCATCAGCCGATATGATCAAACAGATGTTATAAAGAAAGACAAATTCTAATTTGTTAAGGTTTTATGTTTGAGATGAGACCATTGAAGAATGAAAGAAAAGAAAGAAAAGTTCTCAGTAAGAAATAACTTACAACAATTGCTTTGAAGATATTAGACAAGCAGAGCATATACTTACTTGTTACTGAATAATATACTGTTTATTATTGCTACTCATCCAAAACAGTTCCTGTGGAACAACAACATTTTTGAATTAGCTAAACAAACCCGGTTTTTCCTGTTAGATTTCCATGCAGATGTTGAATGAACAAGTACAACGGTATGGACATTTGCTTGATTTGTAATATTTCTCTGAAAGAAGATCTTGATGAAGAAACCTGGGGTTTAAAGTGCTTGATGACCAGTGTGGAGGACTCTCTATAGGCCTATGAACTTTATTGCTAAGGAGACTGAGAAGAAACTGTATACTGACTAACATTTTTCACTTTCACTTTAATCTTGAAGATCTAACATGTTTATAAAATGCTGACAGTACAATGTACAGACGTATGTATGAAAACGAATATGATCAATGGAACATTATGCAGTAAAGCAAAATGTGGATGTTGAATACAAACTTTGTGGATGTAGACTAAAGCTGTACATATTTTACATATGTTGTTTATATAAAAGTATGGTTAAGAAATAATTGGCAATTTAATTTCATTACAGAGATAAATAGTCTGTAAATAAAACGGATTAACCATATTTAATTGTATGCAAATATGTGCATAGTTTTTACACTGGTAATTACTGAAATCTAGGAAATACTGTATATCAAGATATAAGAAATAAATGTTATTAGTATTAAAAGAGTGCATATATACAATAATAATTTTGCAAGTCAGATGAAAAGTATGTACATCAATTTAAGATAGTGAACAGATATTATCACTGGACTATATATCAATGCAATGTGAGAAATTATAAATAAATATGGTGCCTTCATTTTCACTCTTTGGCTTCCTGTCTTTGTTTATTGTTCCCTGAGATATTTTCAAGCATTAAATAACCAGTTTGGGTTACACTTTATTTTAAGGTGTCATTGTTACAGTGTAATTATATATTTAAGTACAGAGTATTAATAATTAACAATAGGGTTAGGGTAGGATTAGGTTTTGGTTGAGGGTTAATTGCATGTAATTATGCATAATTTACTCTTATTACTACGGTAAGTACATGTAACATAAGTAACAAGGACACTGTAAAATAAAGTGTTACCACAGTTTGTCAATTTTAAACAAGATTATGTACTTTTTTAATTGTCAAAAAGATTTTTTTTTTAATTCGCATTATACCCTCTAGATCTTCCTGCACTACACTATCTGATTGTTAATAATTATTTAGTCTTTTTATGGACTAAAATTATAGTCTTAAATAGTCTAGTAGTAAGTAATACAGGGGGAAAACTAATTCCTACATATAATGCATAGAAAGAGAAAATTAATAGAACGTACAACTACATTTTTATTATTTTCTCATAGGGAAATAAATTATGAATCTATTTGTTTCAGGTTTGGCCCTCCATAATGGAATAATAGATTAAGGAGTTTTAATTTAGCTTCTGTGCTAATGCCCAGTTTCACAGACAAGGCTTAAGTCTAGTCCTAGACTAAAATGCATGTTTGAGCTTTTTTAACTGAAAGCACACGTAGGCCTAAGTGTTTTTTTTTCTAAGGCACGTTTAAAAAAGCTACTCAAATGTCCTAATTTAACTATCTAACTACTCCTGGCTTAATCTAAAGCCTGTTGAAAAAGTCATAGCCAAAATATTCCTCTTAGTTATAGCGACACCTACTGGTTGTTCACGGCGAGACACCTGACGTTCCGCATATGGATGATTTGATTGGTGCAGCGTCTGACGTCACAGAAGACGGAACAAACATGGAGGGAAAGACTCAGAACTCGTCCTCAGCAGCGCCGAAACATCTTACACCTGCCCAGAAACCGCTGCTTAAAAGACAGCAGGAACTGGAATACTGGAAAAGGCACTCAAAACAAATCCGAAGCCGTAATTTGATCACGGGACTGACCATCGGAGCCTTTGTGGTGGGCCTATGTATCCTTCATAGTTTCATAACATGACAGCTGAGCCTCAAATGATTTATTTTCATAAGTGGATAAACATCGTTTTGCACATTTAATTTAAAAACTATATTATAATAAATACTGCTCATACTTTCCTACTCTGGCAATTTATTTTAGAACGTTAACTTAGAACGTTACTGGTAGGCCTATTATTATTATTATTTTTAAAATATGGTAACCAGTTTCTTATAAAATACCATCGTTAATACAGTAAAACTGTGTTTACTTAGTATTAGCTAAGTATATATGAAAAGTATGTATGTATATATATATATATATATATACACAGAACATTCCTAACCCTGAAGGCCATGCCATATAAATGTACACTAGCTGCCGTTCAAAACTTTGGGATCGTTAAGTTTTTTTTTTAATGTTTTTAAAAGAAGTCTCTTATGCTCACCAAGGCTGCATTTATTTGATTAAAATACAAAACAAACAGTAATATTGTGAAATATTATTACATTTTAAAATGTGTTTTATTCCCGTGATGGCAAAGCTGAATCAAATGGATAGAAATCATTCTAATATGATGATTTGCTGCTCAAGAAACATTTCTGATCATTATCAATGTTGAAAACGCTTATGTACATTTTTTTTTCAGGATTCTTTGATGAATATAGAGTTCAACAAAAGAACAGCATTTATTCGAAATAGAAAGCTTTTGTGACATTATGAATGTCTTTACTGTCACTATTGATAAATTGAACGCATCCTTTCTGAATAAAATTATTAATTTATTTCCAAAAAAAAAAAAAATTAAATACTTAATGAGTAATACTTAGTGTATAATGTTATCCTGGATGCCAGCCTGAAGTTGATCCGTTGAGAAGCAAGTATGCCGAACCAAAGCTGTTCGGACCAATCAAATTGTCAGGGCGGGCTTTATACGATGATGGACAGATGATCAACAGTAACGTAATCATCCACATCACCAAAGAGCGCTTGGGTTGAATTCGTTTACAACAAAGAATGGCTCCCGCTGGAGAATTTGGATAGATTCAGACATCGCGTCTGTTATAGAAGATGTAGACAGCACATTCATTTTAAAATAGGAACAGAGAATCCAATTTGTCGATCCAATTGAGTGCAGAGGCATTTCCTTTCCTGGTTCGGTTGAAACACGTCCCATAATCACAGCCCAATGGAGCAGTATCAGACTCACATTCTGACTAGAATCCGAGTATGACGACGTCAGGCTAATGTTACAAAAGCTTTATATTTCAGATAAATGCTGTTCTTTTGAAGTTTCTATCCATCAACACATTGATAATAATAGCCTAAATGTTTCTTGGGCAGCAAATCATCCTCTTACACTGATTTCTGAAGGATCATGTGACACTGAAGACTGGAGTAATGATGCTGAAAGTTCAGCCTTGTGATCACAGGGATAAATTACATTTGAAATATATTCAAACAGAAAACAGTTATTTTAAATTGTCATAATATTTCACACAGTTACTTTTTTTTTGGAATTTTAATTATATAAATGCAGCCTTGGTGACAGAAGAGACTTTTTTTAAAACAAAAAAAATCTTACTGATCCCAAACTTTTGAATGGCAGTGTATGATTCATCTTAGTAACACTGGTATTCTGGTGGCCCTTTGTTTATCACGTGATTAAAAAAATAAAAAAAAAAGAGTACCAAAGGACAGACAATAAAGATTTCCATGACTCAAAAAACATTGCATTATCATGGTACCATACAGCATCTAAAAAAATATGGTAGCACCATAATCCATTTCTTTCTGTTAAATATGTTAATAGCACATATTCACATAGGCTACATACTCCAGTTGTGTAACTTAATGGCCTTAACTACTACATCACTCCATCAGTCAGCTACACTATTCTCTCAGTCAGGCAGGAGAGAATCATGGACGAGATTGATGACGAGGCAAAGACCTTCGTCATGAAAGGGCCTCGGACGGGGGCCAACTCTTAGTCTTAGTGATGCTGAAGGAGCTGCAGCTGTGCAATGTTGGCAAGACAGTCAACATTTGTCCCGATGTTTGAGACTGTTGATCTTTTGCATACAGTCTCAATGAACATTTATTTTCCAGTGGCCACATTATGATACAAGCAAAATGCAAATGCTCTCATGAATGCGTATTTCACTAAGGAATGATTTCAATAAAAATGTATTTATTTGAATCATTCCTTGTCTTTGCCTTTTCTCATGTTATAATAGTTACTGTAACTTGAAAAAAAAAGTATTCCACTAGATGGCAGTAGGCTATGTGCAGTCCCATCAGGAGGAGGTGATGGTAATTTGTTTTCACAGTATATACTCATATCTTGATAAGCTTAGGACACACTGTACCTCGCCGGCCATGTGTCACTCAAGAACAGTACTGATGTATTACTTATTACGGAACAAATTGATTAGTGATATAGAGGGCGGGACTTCTCGGAGAAATCTGGAGAATATAACAAATGTAACAATCCTAAAATCTGCAAAGCCGTAGTCCATAGAGCTAGCTAAGCGAAATTGAACTTTTGCAACCTTTTCCACTCTGATAATATTCTTACTTGGGATGTTAAAGAAAAGTTATTAAGTTACATATATTTAAGCTCAATTGTGGCCTAATTTTTAATAAATAATCTTACTTTAAAGAAAATCAATAAAGAAAATCAAAAATGTGGATTACAGTGAGGCACTTACAGTGGAAGTGAATGCGGTAAATCCATAAATGGTAATATTCTGTTTTAATAATATAGCCACAAGACATGGGGAAAAAATGCTTACTAACTTTTTGTGCAAAGTTAAAGTTACAATTTTGATGCATTGCCACAAAACAATCAACTAATGTAATAACTAACTAATCTAATCAACTTCAAACAACTCTCTTTCTTTCTCTCTCTCTCTCTCTCTCTCTCTCTCTCTCTCTCTCTCTCTATATATATATATATATATATATATATATATATATATATATATACTGTATATATATATATATAGTCCTAAGAAAAGGACTATGCAAGTTTCATTCAGAAATTTTATTAATAGATGTTTTTAAAAAGGTTTTTAGCTTAGGAAATTTGAGTTTCTATCATTCATTACACTGAAATATTTTATGTATTTATTTTCTTTATATTTTGTATATATCATTTCATGCTAATATGGCAATTAATGAATTCATAAATAATAATAATAATTATTATAAAGAAAAACATTGGCGAGTGGAAATACATTTTTTTTGGTAATGCTTAACTTGCATTCAAGTTATATTAAACCATATAAATTGGAATTAGATGTATTGACTAAACTAAACCTTGTGTTTATTCCTTTCCTGGAAGCTTGGTTCTGAGCATATGCCCTACATACAGACCCTGTGCAGAGACACATAGGGAGGGCAGAAAGGTGATGCGGGGCCATCACTGTTTAGTGAGAATAACAACTGGCATCACCTCTCTCACATGACCCACTTCTGTCACAAGATTATACTGTATATGTCCTCCTCTCTCAATCCAACAAGATATAGAAATTATTCTGCAAAAGTTTTAAACAGGGAGGGGTTGATTTGTAGAGAGGCGGAGCACCTCACGGAGCAGCAATATGTTGATCCTGATAAGCGTGCACTGACACAAGTCTGTCTTGTGAGCTTGTGTGTCACATGGGTCAGTTCAGAGCCTCAGGCACTATACAGTATCTCCTAGCTATACAGTATCTCGCTCTGGGGGTCAGAGATATCTCCTCCACACAAGCTCATCTGTAGCTCCATTCTGGACCACATTCATATCTTCTTTATCGTTTTCAGACACGTGATTTTGCTTGTGAAATTCGGTCATTCAGCTCAACTAAGCTTTCCAGTGAAGCCGTCACGAAACGGCAGGCAAACAGCCTTCAGTGTTCTGATACTGTTTTAGATGACATTTAAGTGCATCGTTCAGTTTGTAGGCCAGACAATTCAACCGCTCGACAGCTCACCCAAAAGAGGAAATTCTGTCATAATTTATTCACCTTCATGTTATTCACTTCACTTCCAAAACTGGATGACTTTGTTTTTTTTTTCCTGTGGAACACAAAAGAACATATTTCAAAGAAAGCCTTTTTTCGTCCATACACTCTTAACCATCCGGTGCTCTTCGCTGGCCGGTCAAAAATGGCTGATTTTTATTATTATTTCAAATTAATGTTCAATATTTTAGTTTGATAATGTTTTTTGTTTAATACTTTGTATTTTAAGGGTTTTGTGTCATACTAAATTATTCACGCTGTAGTTATAATCCATTTATCCACTTTTATTTTTAGTTAATTATACCAAACATTACTAAATTTCCAACTTAAACAGTCGTAACTCTTGAATGCTTTAAAGCACAGACTTAAGTTTGATCTCTTTTCAAAGACTACACTTGGCAACATTTTTGCTGAAGTGAAAAAAGTAAACTTAGAAAGAGTTACAGAATTTTACGTTTATTGTTATGAAAAATGCACAAAAATACTTTTTTCAATTGTTATATGAAATATATATTTTCAAAAACGCATTTTACTCTAAAACTGCAAGAAAATCAAAGCCATAAATCTAAACAAGCTGTGTTCCAAATTTGAGCTTGATGTCTAAAATAAATGAGCTCTCAGTAAGATTTTGTTTGGCCGCAATACCAAAAGATTTCAATAGATGAAATTCGTCTCCCATTCATTTCCAATGCGTTCATTTTTGAGGAGTACAAGTGTGACTATTTTTCAAGTGCCAAAACCTTAGTTTCTTACCATTCAGATAAAGTAGTAACAAATTATTAAAATAAATAAATAATAAAAAAACATAAAAATTTTCAGTCAAAAATGACCGAAGAGCACCAGAGGGTTAAAAATAAAGGTTCCAAATGTTTTCACAGCGATGCCATATTAGGATAACTTTTAAGGTTCCCCAAAAGGACCTAATAAACTGTTCTAACCATTTTTTTGTTAATGTGAAGAACATTTTATTAATCTAAAGATCTTTTTCCACTATAAAAAAACTTTTGTCCAGTGGAAAGGTTCCATGGATGTTAAAGGTGCTTCATGGAACCATATAGATTCCAATAAAGAACCTTTTTTTTTAGGATTGTATAATGAAGTCAATGGGGTCCAATGTTGTTTGGAGACAGTTTTGGACTGGAGGACGATTTACATTTTTGAGTGAACTATCCCTATTCTATTTCCCCTGCCCTGAGTGTTCAATGCTCCTGAGATCACTGTTGTGTAAATGAACAAACACGGTTGTCAAGTCACTTGTCGCTGCAGATAAAACCTCCCTGGTGGCCCGCAGGTAGAACAAGGCGATTCAAAGTTAATCCTTAGAGTATTTAAGCCAATAAAAACACACACTCAGTCGGAAAAAGATGACTTGTGTTTGACTGGCTAGACCCTCACTGACCCTCACGCTTCTGTGTGATCAAAAGCAGTCCATGTCCTTTTATTGGGCATCAGCTCACTGCTAGGAAACCAAGGCATAAAAACAAAGACAAAATTTCAGTGATTGCCGCTGTATGTGAACTGGATAATATTTCTAGTCACATGAAGCCATTAAAAACGTTTGTCGTGTAATGTCATATTGTCAAACATGTCTACTGTATGTGTATCAAAGTGTCTGAGCTTACATCAACATGCCATGAAGATTTTATGCAACTCTGATACTGCTCATCAGCTGATCAGCTATTATTAGTTTCTGTTATGTATACGGCCTTGTAACATGATCATGGGGTCATGACTAAATTAAGGGGGTGCACGTACTCCCCAATATTTAGATTAATGGTTGACTGATGGGTTCACATATTGATTCTTAAATTATTTGCCATTGTTCTTGCATGCACTTCAAATGGAATAGGCTACTGCATGATTTAATCATTTTCAATACAGAAAGAATTTGTACAATGGCAGCTTTGAGCTTGACTATTATGATTGTCATTAAGGGGCTATGACCAACCAATCAAAAATAATTTCTTTTTTTCACTTTTAAATAGGTAAGTTTTGATACTTACAATTTGCTTTTTTATTAAGCAGCTGTTTCTTGAATTCACTGCTTTGTGATTTCAAAGATCTGGGTTTCCCTGCACTGAGTTTAACTCATTGACTTTAACTCTCTTGCAACAGACAAACCCAAAGTAACTTAAGCAATAGACATGTGGCAAGCAGGTTCTTTCAGCATTTATTCCTTTAAACTAACTAGAATCTATTATAGAATTTTTATTTCTGCTTTTATTATTACTAATTCTATTAGGGACTAATTTCTATTCAATTATTAACTATATTTGCAGACACTTTCCAAATACTTCCATTGTCACTGGTAATAAATTGCAAAACTTGAAATTCAGATATTACCGAGAGTGAACTAAAATGATCTGGGGTGAATATTTCTGAACTTCAGATCCTCTGAAATGTAATGGTAATTTTAAAATGAGCAATTTGTTACCTTAGCCTACTTGACTATATCAAATGAATAAGTAGGCTATATTTAACGAATAAATATTAATTGAACAGATATAGTCACTTTGCTATAATATCAGACCTGATGAAAGGAAAAGGCCTACTTGTCACTATTGGAATAATTACTTGTTTTTTATAATTAATTAATAACATTTTAAAGAGTAAATGTTTGTTGCACGGCTTGCCATAATAGAAGACTGCATATCTGAGACGTGAGGGATTGCATTGTAGCTTGACTGTTAGTGGTCCCTCACAGACTAATTACTAAGGTGTTTTTCCACGGGGAGGAGCAACCATAGCAAAGTAACAGTAGACACACACTTGCACTTGGAAAGCGAAGGCACAGCGCGCGCTCAGTAGAGAACGCTTTCGTTAGCCTATATTTAAACAGAACTTGCGTTCTCATTTATTTTATAGTCGCGTTTTACATCTAATCTGCATTGCTCTCTTGGAGAAGTTCGTTCTCGAGCTGTTGTTATGGTTTGGGGGGCATTGTTGAGCTAAATGTAAAGGCATAGTTCTTATGGAGAAATTCTTCAATGCAAAGACAAATAATGCATTAAATTGTGCGCTGCAATTCTAATGTTAACAGCACAGATATCGACTACAATGTCACAGGCTGAGGTTGACATGGCTGGTCTTGGCTTCCCGAAGTTGCCTGCAGGTTTGGACGCGGACTCGTTCTTCCCAGTTCGCCTGCCGCCGAGACGGAGGAGACACTCGGCAAACTCCAGGAGAAATGCCTACAGGTTTAACAAACTCCACACCATGGACGTGGAGTCCCAGGAGAGACTCGCGCCTTTGACAAAAACGCTTTCGTGGTCAGCCGACAACATTTTATCGGAAAGTACCAACGAGGAGAAAAAGACGGACTCTTCTCCTCCAATGTCACCTGCCTCCAGCTCACCACCTGAGACGCAAGACTCGGACCCGATACCGACTGGTTCCTGGGCCACCGAGGAGCCCAGCGCACAGGAGGCTGATGCCAGCTCGGACTCCGATGATGAAAGCACCCAGAAGAAGCTCGTTTTGTCAAGAGCCCAGTTTGAGAGTAAACGCCGGCAGGAGGAAAAGGATGAGGTCGAAACTAAAGCTGTGGCGACTTCACCTGATGGAAGGTTTCTGAAATTCAACATTGAGATCGGGAGGGGGTCTTTTAAGACAGTCTACAAAGGCTTGGATACGGAGACCACTGTGGAGGTTGCTTGGTGTGAACTGCAGGTAAGGATCATGGGGGTCAAATCTTCTGTCGGTTGAGGTTCGCCTCACGCAACCCAAATTGTCTTATGGCGCCCCTAGCGAAGTTACACCGTGATAAAAGGTATCTTTTCCATGTTAATCCGAGTTTTTGTCCTAACCAGCCGCGACGGCGACACGCGAAGATTCTATTTTAGAAACGGTTTCTATTTTTCTGCGACGTCGCGCTGGAACAACAAACACAAAGTGTGGCAATGATAATCTCAGGAGGTAGCCTACTGTTAATGTGCTTTATTTCATGTTAAAAGCATGCAATGTGACTTTGAATATCATTTAGTGCGCCTCCCAGCTTTGTTGCTGTTAAAGCAACAATGGATCATTCACCTCAGATCTTAAAAATTAAACAAATGGAAACTAGAACGTTCAAACTTTGAACAAACAAGTGTGTTCTTTGACAAAGATTGTTTTAGTAACTCAGTAGCCTATGTATTTTTAATAATGTTTAAATTTGTGAATTTGATTATGTAGCCTGATATAGTGCCGTCAAGATTACTCTCTGGTGCTGTGCACACTTGCCGCGAGACTCCCCCCACACGCTGTTCTGATTGGAATCTAATCGCATCGCGTTTAGTTATGGACACGGTGTAACTTTTAAACATAACACTAAGGACTTTTTTCTGTAATGTGATATAGATAAATAATGACAGTAGGCGTATTTACTTTGGTTTTATCGATACACTGTCCGATGCATTAACTTGTAAACTTTATTGGTTCCTAAAACGTATATTCTAAGTAAAAATACTACTACTTCTTTTAAGACGCTCAATCCCAACCTTTTTCTTGGATCTCATTTGAGGGGATGTCTTAATTGTAACTAGCAATTACAGCATAGATATGTTGCCTATTGGAGCCATCAGGTCAGTCAGTAAAATTTGATCTTGCTGTAAGGACCAGAGTAAGTTCTGTACAGTCAGAATCTCGTTATGATGATGAGGAAGGGTGTAGGCCTATTTTAAATAATGATAAGCATTGATAGCATTTAGATTGTCTTTGTGTTGTACAATGACTTCACCCAGCTGATAGGCTCACCCTATGATGAATGGATGAATGTATTTTGTTATCTTTGCACTAGTAGTCAGATTCCCTCTGCATCTGTTCTTCACTGGAAATGATACTGATGTCACATATTTGCAAGGCAGTTGATAGGTTTATCAACATGTGACATTTCAGTCTAATCAAGGCAGTGGTTTTCTAAAAATTAAGATGTCATTTTGCTAAAGATGACACATTGAAAATGCATGATCTCATCTATACTCACATGGAGACTCAGGAGGTTGATTAATGTAAAAGGCTCTAGTCAGGAATGGCTTGCTCAAGGTTGTTATGTTGCATTTTTCAGCGGTAAATATAGATGGGTTATTCTATTTGTATTTTCACCTCAAGGTTTTTAAGTTCGTTTTTTCTAGTTTAATACTTTTTGTGTGTGTGTGTAGATTGTCAAACAGTTTATAACACGGATAGTCCAGACTCTAAATAAGCTTATTAGTTTATAATCAGCACATTGCTTGATACAATGTTAATTATGTGGATCAAATCTGCTGCATCTGTTATTTTTTACTTTACAAATTGAATTAAAGGTTGTAGAGTGTCTGATATAGGCCTATCCTTAATCATAATTATATGTATGTGTTCTTCTGTTAGTTGCATTCACCTTGAATCCAAAATCTAGAATTCTTCTCCCAGGCTTACTTATGGTGTAATATGCCAGGTGTCATGACCACATGTGTGATATGTGATCACATGCTGTGGTTACTAGGCAGATAGACGGGGTCATATTAGTTGTCAAGTAAATTTTTTTCTGCAAAAACTTGCATACTAAAACATGTGCACACTACAGATGGAAATGGCCAGCCATCTGATTCTAAGCTGTTCAAAATTGTTTTTGGCTTATTCAATAAATCACTATATGTGGTTCTCATTTGGTGGATCGCAGGTTTGGATGGGATGCCAAGAAAATAAACAATGCTAAATGCAAATAATAATATGCAATTCAACTGTATTTAGGATAGCAAATTACTCTAAATCAACTTTTTAAAGGGAGGAGAAAATGCTTCCCATATTGTTGGTGATTGACGTCAAAGGTTGAATGTCCGAACTCTGTTTTTCAGGTATCACTTGGTAGAAGTTAACCAAATTAGCCAGATCCCAATGTGAACAGGTTGGGTGACATACTCTCATCCTCAAAAAATATGAACAAATCAATCAATGCGTCTGAAAGTAAACACGACCCAAAAGACATTACACACACACACACACACACACACACACACAGTAGTCATGTCATTTACATATTTCTACTCAAATGATTTCTGTTTTCCCCTTAACGTTAAAATGTTATGGACATTTTTGTTTACTTTTGTAAAATAAACAATTTTCGTACTGTGTTGGGTCGTCACTTTATGTAAATTGTGGGTCCTGAAGCAAAACCACTACTGTACAAAGAGCTCAGCATAGACTATTAGACTTCAATTCATGTATTTCTTTCATTTAACTCATCACTGCGCAGGTGCACATTACTGTTGTCGTCATTCATTGCCAGTGGCACT
This sequence comes from Tiaroga cobitis, assembly GCA_030578255.1. Lineage (NCBI taxonomy): Eukaryota > Metazoa > Chordata > Actinopteri > Cypriniformes > Leuciscidae > Tiaroga > Tiaroga cobitis. The sequence goes on along the minus strand of CM060593.1, from coordinate 18,089,635 downwards.
TGATGCAAAGCAGATGATGATCTGTCAACACAGTTTCTGATGAGTGCTTCTTTAGCTCATTTCTTTTTTCCTTGATTTATTCTTGCAAATATAGCAAAACACAGGATATGTACAAAGAGAAAAATCTGTAATGTGAACGTAGTTTTAGAGGAGGCGTTGAGTGTTCGAAAAAAGGATGCTTGTTAATCTTTGAACAGCCAGAGAAGTGGTTTTGTGACTTTCCAGTCTACCGGCCCCTGGCCACTCATAGAGAACTTGCTTTCCCCACACAGTTTTATCCGAGAAAGCCATTCTTTGGCGCCACTTTATCCTGCAGTTCATTGTTCTGCCTGCTCACCTCACTGCCTGTGGCATGCTCATTGAGCTAATCTTCTTGAAAGAGTAGAACATTTATTTTACCCAGAATGCAGTGCTTAATTACCTTGGTAAATGGTCGTCTGGTGGAGGAGAGCTGCCATGGTGACGGTGGCTTGTGACCGCTTGAGGATGGATCCACGCTCTGTGAAAATGAGACAAGATTTGCTTTGAGACTTAAGGCTGCTAATAGGATTGACTGAAGTCTTTCACTGAGACTCGGCGATCTCTCTTTCACGACGACTTACGTGAAGGGAGATCAAAGTTAAGAATGACTTAACCCAGAGCGTGGCTGCACTGCTGCTCATTCAGTGCATGTGTAGGAATGGCCTTTAAATGTATGTTTAAGACCCAGCCCCTGTGACTTGTGTTGAATTGGTTCACGCTTTTTACATGTTGGTTGTGTTTTTTTGTTGTTTTTTTGGCAAATTTGTTTCAGTAAGATATTTATTGTGAGACATTCTTTACAAATAGATTAGAATTGGATTGCAAAAGTTTCCTTTATATTGTATAATATATATTGAGAACTCAATATTTGCGGACTGTTTGAGACGCGGCTTTCGGATGAGTGCACTGTGCACACACACACACACACACACACACACATCTTCTCACAGCGCGCTCAAGTTCTCTTTCGCACCTTCTTGTGCTTGAATGTTTAAATTGACAAGGATTAAATGAGCTTACCTGTAGTTTAAACACAGATAGCAACGTGTGCTGTTCCTGCGCTCGCGTGATGGCGGCACAAATGACTGGTCAAATTAGAGCGTTTGGCACTCGCATTGAACAAAGTTTAAAGGGAGGCCAGATTGCGAATCCATCGACAGGAAACACGACTCACTGTCTATTTGACGCATGGTTATTTTGAACAAACCATATTTTAAAAGCATATGTGTTGTAAGATTTGAGATGAACTGCGGTGCAAGTGCGTGCCGAACATCGGGTGGAGAACGGTAGGCCTACAGTTCGATTTTTTACCGAAAACCATTACACCCTATTTATAGTTTATAGTAGGCCTATTATTAAAAATGTAGGCCTATATATTTTTAAATATATTTATCAATCAACATCATATATTTATGAAATTATTTACATATTAAGTGTTAATGTAAATATACATAATTCATTTGTCTTTTGAACATATAGACAAAATTTTACATTCATGCCTATCTCTCCGCCTCATTTCTGCTGCTCACTGATTAGAGGCTGAGCATGCTGTGGATGTGTATCACACTTGTTGTCTAATTCATCGGTCCACGTGGCCCAGCTGTGGGCTCTGATATTGTATTTCCTGTAGAGGGGGGCGCAGGAACGGAGATGCTAGAGACTCACATGTCTGTCAGGTGGTTGGGCTGGATTGAGATAGAATGTAATTGACAAGCCGGGCTGAAAAGAGGCCATTGGCCGCAGAACTTGCGGGGGAGGGTGGAAACAAAAGTGTGTAACAGATGGTCTATCTATGGTGTGTCCATAGCTAGCTTAGGGTCAGCCAGTTGTGTGGGTAGGTTAATTTAATGAATTCAAAAAACCCGTGCAGAACTGAAAGCCGAGCTTGGTGTAAAATGTAAATGGATGAAATATAATTTGTAACTGCACAAAAAGTCTGTAAAAATAGGCCACCATGTAGGCTACTGTATATGTTAAAGGGTTAGTTTCTCCCAAAAATGAAAATTAAGTCATTAATTACTCACCCCCATGCTGTACCAACCCCGTAAGACCTTCGTTCATCTTCGGAACACAAATGAAGATATTTTTGATTAAATGTGACAGCTGGATCACTCCTCCATAGGCTCCCTAAGGGAATGAATCCTGACGACCCAGAAAGTCAATGAAGAAAATGTTTAAATATTCCATGTCACAACAGTGGCTCAACTATAAGTTTATCAAGCGACGAGAATACTTTTTGTGCGAAAAAACAAACAAAAATAACGACTTTATTCCACTATTCCTTTTCTTCCTTGTAGGCCTGAAACGAGACTTCAAGAGATTTCCACGACGCACATGCGCGAGAACTTAACTGAAGTAGTTGAAGGAGATCGCAATTCTCACGCATGCGTCGTGGAAATCTCTTTTCTTCATTGACTTTCTGGGAAGTCAGGATTCATTCCCTTAGGGAGCCTATGTAGGAGTGATCCAGCTGTCACATTTAATCAAAAATATCTTCATTTGTGTTCCAAAGACGAACGAAGGCCTTACGGGGTTGGTACAGCATGGGGGTGAGTAATTAATGACTTAATTTTCATTTTTGGGTTAACTAACCCTTTAAGGAAGGAATTGTCCATATTGATTTTTCACTTATAGTTGCATTGATTTGTGCTTTAGGATTAATGGAAATGTAAAATATTGTGAAAAATATTCTTGTATTTTTTTCCCCGGTGTCCATTCGGTGTCCAATTATTTTGGGGGATTTTTGTCTTGCCATTGTTTATTTCTCAACAGTACAGCACCAGGATATCTTATTTATGGCTAAGTACATACTATTTATTTGCACTTGTATTATACATAAAAAGGGGGCTGCAGGCTTGTGGCTTTTGAAGGTGGATTAACTCAGAAAAAATCGTTCCCTCACAAGCATTCATCATCTTTCTAAGCTGCAAGCTGCATAAGAGTTTGCCAACTCCCCAGCTTTATATAATGTGATAACCAGCCTGAATGTCTCTTGAGTTTCTCTTTAAAATGAATTGCTTCACACGCAGTCCCCACCTATTTTCAATGTAACCAATTTTCCTCTTTGTCGAGTCAATGTTTTGACATTAATAACTGTGTGATTACAGTTAGCAGTGCATGAAAGTCGAATACAACCCATTGTAGATGCAGCACAGCAGGTGTATTTCAGCAGCTGATCCTGCTCTATTCACACCCTTTATCTCACGTATTCCAATGAAGTCAGACTTGAAAAGCATTCATAAAAGGATAAAGGGAAACAACAGCTGGTGAAAAGAAGATTTGTTGCCCAACACATCATTCGAGTGCTGAGACTGTCCCTTGCTTCGCCACACGTTCTGCTCTTGAATGACATGTCACTCCTCCTTTTTCGTCATTCCAAAAACTTCTCGCACAAAGCCTGTGGCCTGAAGCTCTGTTGTGGCATCAGTTGCGGAGCATATCAGTTTCTCCCCCCCAGCCAACAGTGAGACTTTATCTTGCTGCTGTTTTTAGATTTTCATGTGACGTCTGACAATGAAACTAAGGTGTTGAAGTCCCCAGTTTTGTGGTTTTTAGTCCATGTCTGTTAACACGTGAGAATCCTGCATTATAGCATGTCATTACTTTCCATACATGCTTGACAGGCCACTTAGACAGAAACCATGTCTTCCGCTGATTTACCTTGTGTTGGTTCTTATATTGCAAACTGACCTTTCAACCAATTGTGTGGCCCTTTCAAGCTATTGCAACTATGGAAATATTGCCCTTTCCAACATAGATGTAGTAAATGATAATTAGTTGTGTGAATCACACATCTAAAAATCTTGTCTGTCTGTATAGATGGTTCAGCAGTGCAACATTCCTGGTGTTGTCACCCAATGTTGTATGAGGCATAATAGCTTGTGTGACTGGATTTCAGACCCAGGATGCTGTATTTCACAGCACCTCAATACCTGCTGATACGTTCCTATCAGCAATGAGAGTGACGGTGTTGTGAAGAGCTGAGTCCCAGCGATGAGATGAGTCCCAGTTTAGGACCCAAGCAATCCAATTCAAAGCACGTTTAATGGGTAATCGCTTTAGTGTCTGGGTACAAATCAGACAAAATCACTTTATTATATATGTCGTTTGAACTACGTAATAAAAGCCATTAATGTCTTTTGACTTATGTTTCATATACTAGTATATAACCGAAGCTATAGATTGTGAAATGAAATGTTTCTCGTTCTTAGTGTTTTCATAGTTAGCTTATATAGTAGCATAGCATACAGCTATCCGATGATCTAGCAAGCCAAATCCTATTCCACAAGACCCTTACTAAACCAATCTTTGAGAGATAGAGAGATCTTGCTGATTTATATTTATAACTGATTTACCTGGATATTGGATAAATGGATAAAAGAAAAAGACAAACACCAGTGAATATTGTTCTGTGGTATAATTGAATTACAGCCATAAATTAAAAAAATGTGACATGTCAAATTAAATTATATTTTGTTTGTATCAAAATAAAACTTTCAACAACCTGAGATTTGAAATATTAGTACAATTCAATTTCTATAGAATAGCTTTCTGTCTTTCTGCAAAGCTGTTTGTACCTACTGTGAAAAGCGCTATACAAATAAATGCACTTGATGGCAGAAAACTTAAAAAAACTGCTTTAAATGTTTTTACAAACTGCTTTTATCTTATCTACATTTACATTTAGTAATTTAGCAGACACCTTTATTCATCATTAAGAGGCAAACAACGCAAGAAGTGCTCAAAATACAAAGTTTCAGACATTGCTTAGAGTAGCATAGCTAGACAAGGGAGGGATTAAAGGAAAAGGAAAGGATATAATTTAAAAAAAAATGTATATGAGGTTAAGTGCTCATAGAAGAGATGCGTTTTCAGCTGTCTTTTGAATGTTGTCAGGGATTCTGCTTTCCGGATGAAGGTGGGGAGATTCCACCAGCAATGAACCGTGAATGAAAATGTTCTGGAGAGTGATTTTGTGCCTCTCTGTGATGGTACCATGAGCCCTCAGCAGCGGGATTAACTGTAGCTGTAGTCAAGTCAAGTCATCTTCATTTATATAGCACTTTTAACAATGGATTGTTTCAAAGCAGCTTTACAGAGATAAACATATAATTTAATAGGGCTTGGTAAAAAATATCGATTTCTCGATATTAATCGATTCTCATTTTTACGAACCGATATCGATTCTTAAATCTCAAGAATCGATTAGTCACCCTGTTTTCATTTGATGAATGGAACATTGCAATGCGCATCCCATCCAATAAATCGCAATAAAAAAAAAATTCTCTCTCTTGTTACTATTGATATGAAATAAAGTCTCACATTTCAAATTACGTCCATTTTCTTACGAAATTCAAAAACAAACCGTTTTGGCGCTGTGGCGTGAGATCGCTGGCGCAGCTCAGCTCAGCTCAAGAGAAGCAGCAGCGCGGAGCGCACATGATCTCCTCTTCCACATTAATAATACCAGTTACAGCGCGAAATAGACATGAATGAGCATCTGAAGTGTTAAAAGATAGAGTACAACTTATCGAAATCCGTATCATGCTCACATGGAATCGCTCAATCATGTTTCAACCGTGGAAAGACGTCAGTTAAACAGCATGTCATGTAACGTCACATTTACCTCAGAAAAAACCATAGACGGAAAAAACATGTGACCATAAACTCGTTAGTCAGCTAGAAAAATTAACTCTAGAGAGGAGGATTGTGTTAAATATATGCACCATATTACATATTCATAATTATTTTTAATGTTCTTCAATATTTAATGCATGTTTGAATAAATCTGGCAAGTTTTTATGACAGACACCATTTAAATGTTCTTATTTTATAGCTTTCTTATTATAAAAATAAATAAAAGTGTAATTTAAGTGTTTGCATAGCTACAAATCAGTTAATATTTTACCTTAAAGATTATAGTAGGCTAATGAAGCCTATAGGCTACAACTGACTCCCATAGTTTACAGCATTAAATAAGAGATTTGTTTTCCTTGAGAAAATTTGCTATGCATTGTACCTGTCTGATACCCAAAATAATCAATATTGAATCGAATCGAATCGTAATCGAAATCGAATTGCAAGCTTGTGAATCGAAATCGAATCGAATTGTGAAATTTGTGTCAATACCCAGCCCTATAATTTAAGGTAACAGATTGTTTTGGCGTTATAGCGGTTTTTGAATATAGCTGTAGGCCTATAGCAGCGGGATTTAGCATTCTACATAAAGCTACCACATAAAGCTAAAACAGCTCATGTTAGCTACAACAAGTTATCGCGAGAACAGCTTAGATCTAAGCTGGGACTCATCTCTTCACCACAACGGCAGCAGGCGGCCGTGTCTGGTTCTGGATGCCAACATTAACATTAACTCTCATATCAGATACTCCATATTCATGCAATCTTGGAGATTATATCGCACATGACCTTCAGTCGAGGTCAAATCATTTGTTTTAAACATTTATTCAGTAAGGATGCATTGATTTGATCAAAAGTTACAGTAAAAGCATTTATAGTTTTACAAAAGATTTTTGTTTCAAATAAATGCTGTTCATCGAACTTTATTCTGTGGAAAAATGTATCAGTTTTATAATAATAAGAACCATCATTAATAATTGAGCACCAATAATAATTGATAATAACTGATTATTATTTTAAATTGTTATAATATTTCACAATGTTATTGTTTTTTTTTTTATTATTATAACAACTATGAAGTCATTATTGTAAACTTTTGGCTAGTAAAGTGTAGATCTAAAGGTCATTTTTTGTGTCTTGACCTTAGCTAATATGTGTACACATAATATCTCCAAATTGTATCTTTTGTATTTGCAAACAGAGCTTTTGAAGTTGATGGTTACATGAAACCTTTCCACCTGTTTGTACTTTAAACAAGCCACAGCTCTGCCCTGCCCTTGTATCTTAATGTCAGCAAGATGGGCAAACCAGACACCAAGCACAGAGAAATGCTGTTCTTGACATGTTTTCTGTCTTTGTTCCATTTAATGATTAAACACTGCCTTTAAGAGCATTTATGAAAGAGAGATGCGAGGTTATGCAGCCTTAAGTATTATTGAGACACAGACACATTAAAGGGATAGTCCACCCAAAAATGAAAATTCAGTCAGTTATGACTCACCCTCATATTGTTCCAACCCCGTAAGACTTTCGTTCATCTTCGGAACACAAATTAAGATATTTTTGATTAAATCTGAGAGCTGTCTCACTCCTCCATAAGCTTCTTAAGGGATCGAAACTGGCCGGCCCAAATGTTATGAAAGACATCGTTAAAATAGTCCGAGTGACTACAGTGGCTCAATCTTAAGTTTATCAAGCGACGAGAATACTTTTTGTGCGCAAAAAACAAACAAAAATAACGACTTTATTCAACTATTCATTTCCTTCTCCGTGGGCCTCGAGATTTCACGTAGTGAAACTACGCAAAGCTTCTAGGTTGAACGAAAGTCTTACGGGGTTGGAACAGCATGAGGGCGAGTAATTACTGACAGAATTTTAATTTTTGGGTGAACTAACCCTTTAACAGTGTTTGTGAGCTGGCGGTGTAGCCTAATACACTTCTTTTTACATTTTTTAAAAATAAAAGTAGTGTAAGATTTCTGCATCTCATTTGCTGTAATTTAATTATTTGTATACATATTTATATAAAAAATTGTGTCTTCACCCTTTATCCAATTTTTAATTTAAAGATTTTATTCATGTATGCTTTTTGTGAGCTTTTTGCTTTTCTATGCTTTTTTTTTGTTTTTGCATAAATTTCGCCAAATAATTTTGTCAGATAAATACCTTAACTAAGTTTAGTGTTTTGTCATATTTAAAACTCATATTTAAAACTTAAAAAAATATAAATAATTTTCCTCATATTTTGATGGATTAATCGAACTTGTAGGGTCATTAAAACAAAACAAATATCCCCTCCGGACATCACTTTTGGCCACTAATATGTTTTATATCTGGATATATATATATATATATATATTTGTACTTTTCACTCAATATTCCCTAATAAATCATTTACTATCAAACTATCTATTCATTGTCAAAGCTGTCAGTAGAATTTAGAGATGATGAAAATGGAGAGATTGAAACTTTAATTAGCCAAGTGGAATCGGTTAATTTCAAAATGTCCAAATATGCTATAGAACTGGTCTATTACTGTTATATTGATATCATAATTCTCCCCTAAATAACACATACAAATAAAATTAGCTGTGGTTGGTAACTCAATCAGGGCTGTTTTTGACAAACAATAAGGTGCTTTATGAACAATGGCTTTATGCCTTAAGTCAAAAGTACACAAAATTAGGTTAGGACTTCACCACTGTAAATCACGAGAAGAGTCTTGGCTGAACCAGACAGAAGAAGTTTCATTGGCTTTTTGCATTTGGCCTCTAGACTGTGTTATTCTTTTATTTATATAAATGTCTTTTCTTCCTCTCTGAAAATGTGTTATAATTTACAGTTTCCTCTGACATGGACATTTCCCAGATATCACGTGTCAGTGAGGAGCCAGTGGGATTATTTAGCAACAGGTGAATGTAGGATATTCATAGACTCTCTATTGATACTATCTCATCACATGCAGATCTGTTGCTGTTGGAAGTGGGCCAGGGCTGGATCGCGTCTGTCTGTACTACTGCAGTACCTGTGATATTATATTCTTTTCTTCCTATTTCCTTGTGCCTCTTTAAGTCCAGCTTATTAATTTACTCATCTTCTTAAAGATGTTGTGATGTGTTGCTTCCATACTCAAGTCATGTGTTGACTTCCAAGTCTCATCTGACCACGCGTCATACTACAGATATGTTAGTCTGTATGAATGAGATAACACAAGCAAAATAGGCAATGTATACCATCATCGTTGTTGCCTAACCATTAATATAACACTCCCTTCCTCAACACTGACAAAAATACACTCATGACATTGAAACTTTTTGTGCATCTTTTGTACACAGTGTCTGTAACACAGTGTCACTACATGTTTTCATGCAGTGACTTAAAAGCATGTGAACTGTGTATCTTTTGAGATTACATCAGAGCTGGTGTTGTCATCCTCTGATCGCTCGTTTACAGTAACTAGAATATTTTAGTACAGAGTGTTGCATTCAGATGAGTTAGAGTCAGAGGAACAAGACTGTTTTATATCTGGATCTCTAGTATGGCCTTCACAGTGTGCATTATATTTTCAATCTGCCTGTCAAGAAAATATTTTAATTGAAAAAAATTACATTATATGGAAATTAATGAATCATTATTTGTGTCACGCTTAGTTGACGCAGATAATGAAAAATAAAGGATCTAATTGCAGCAGTAAGAGATACTCAGGTAACTTTAAACACTTGATACACAAACAGAACAACCTCCATATAATTATGAGAACGGTACACTCATGAATCATGAGTACACTCATGGACACAAAAGAAAAATAGGCATCCCAAAAAGCTTAGCAAACTTTAAACAAATGCGCTACTTAAAAAGCCAAGTTTTTGGCAGAATATGGGAAGTTGTGTGTGGAGTGATGAATCACAATGAAACACGAGTTGCATGTTCGATTGTCTTCGACAATCTGCTAAGAAATATAATAATAAATGCATCTCTACCACAGTGAAGCATAGATGAAGAGACTGCCTTTTTAGCTGCTGGTATGTGTGAGATACTTCACTGTGAAAAGTCATTTAATGCTTTGGAGTACAGGAGAATATTGAAGAATGGCTTGCTTCCCACAATTGAAAAGTTGTTATCTTAAAGAGGAATGATCAGATGTTATTTCCAACAAGACAATGTTCCTGTCCAAATGGCAAAGACAACCAAGAAGTGGCTTGAGAACAAGTTCATCAGGCTAATGTTTGGCAATTTCCTTAGAGTCCAGATTTGAAGCCTATAGTCAATATTTGGTCTCACATTAAACTCAAACGTTAACATTGAGTGGAACAACACTGACTCTTCTTCCTGTAAAAAGCTTTCTGCAAGTTGGGGAAGGCTAGTCTGCGCTAAGTTACTTTATCTACAGTATTTGTGCACTTTTTGCTAATTTCCTGACCAGTGATTTGTGATTAAAATGGTGTAGACCATTAAAAGACCATACTAAATATTTTGCCATTTTTGCCTTCGCCCATTTTTTTTCTTTGCCCAGGAGTGTATACACTGAACAAAGGAAGGAAACAAGATAACGACCAACTCAACTACAAACAGGTGTGTAACTCAAATCAAGTAACCAAGGCAACTAACAAGGAAATCAGACAGGCAGGCAGGGGGTTTTGTCTTCAAAATGGAAAAATTAAGAAACTATTAATTTATCACATATTCAACCCTTCTCATGAACATAATACAGAAATCTCATGTTGGATAAAATCCCAAAATGAATAAACAACTTAAATATTTGATCACTGCATGGCCTGGAATAAAACGCCCCTTTCCACTGAATGGTCAACCAAACATCAAATATCAAACTGTGCCATCATCAGTTGTTCCTCAGTTTCGCGCAACAGAATAATAGTCATCTGCTGCTATAGTTGTATTGATTCTTAAAGGGTTAGTTCACCCAAAAATGAAAATCATTAATTACAGAAAGCTCTCAGATTTCATCAAAAATATCTTCATTTGTGTTCTGAGGATTAATGAAAGTCTAACGGGTTTGGAGCGACATTTATTTCGGAAATATGAATATAGTCTACCTCACCTCTGCTCCCTCTGGTGATATTTCATAATCCTAGTATCATTTCATTTTGTCATTCATATATATATATCTGTTACAAGCCACAATTGTATGGAAATCATGGTTTTGTGTTTCAGTCAGATTGGATTAGATCGTATAAGAACAAGTTTTAAAAATATTAGATTATATGTTTAACATCATTCAGTATGCACTACAATTACAGCATGCAATAATTCAGCTGTGCAAACTTGTCTTTAGATGCATGCATACAATTTACACACACCCCCACACATTCAAACAAACGCATTCTCCCTGCAGTAATGTTTGTTCTCTTGTACGCACACCCTGTACAGTTCACACATTCATTCTGTCTTTTGTAGGGCCTTGGCTGCTCGCTGTTTTGTTTCTGTATAATGAAACAACAGAAGGTGTCTTCAATGGAGGGTGAGAGTTCACATTTAAATATATTACCCAATTAGAACATGTGACCACACTGGATTCAAACACAGATTAAATCTCAGCTGTACTTAGTTTAGCTGATATATTGTTTAGTCAGTGCAGTGGCTAAACAAGCATGGAGGATGACACGTTTTTAGGTTGTTTGGGTTATTATTACTCTTACCAAAGCTTTAACTTTATGGTTTAGCACTGTTAAAAGAGGTAGTTCAACCAAAAATCATGTTGTTTCCAAACCTGGATGATTTACTTGTGTGGAACACTAAAGGATAAATTTGTTTCCACTGTTTCTGTTCATACAATTGAATATTTTGAACTTATACCTTGAGGACAAAATTCTAGCATACTACTATTTCTTTAGTATATACTGTACATAAAATGCAAATATCTGCTTGATATACTTGACCGACTATAGTACATTTATCCAAATGTGTATCATGCATCCAGAGCACACTGCAGTAGAATATTATATCCCACACTGCAACTGACTTGATTTTTCTTTTTCAATATGATGAGTCAAGGTTAATTCGTTCTTATTCACTCAGGTCAAGAACAGTGCACTAATGTACCTTTCTTTGGGAGATCTTTTCCGGAGGATAATCACTTTGTTATTTCACAGCATTGATATTATCAGAGGTGATATGACAAACACATGAATCCCAAACAGAGGGTTGTTAATGATACAATCAGTCTTGAATTACGCAATCATATTATTCTGTTAATCCCAGGTGAAATGTCAATAGCTAAATGTGCTTCTAATTGATTTTTGAAATGACCTCATGCTGCGTTCAAGTACTCCTGGATCATTTATGAGCTTATAATTACCATGGGATGTGCGTTCAAATGATTTTGGAAGAGAAAAAAGAATGCAGTGCAGTGGCCAATTTGATATTTCTTTCTCTCTTTTTAAAGCACTGTAGATTTTTGGTCATACAAGCCTGTTGCTTACTTCATTAACCAGCTAGATGTTTAGTATGCTTTGGTTGTATTGCTATTCCACATCAACGGTCAACATTCACAATTGCTTTATAATTTATGATCAATCCCATTTTGTTCCCGCCATAATTCTTTAGTCGACATGGAAAGTCCAACTCAGAAAATTTCTCATAATTACGATGGCTTCAACATGACTTGAAAACAATAATTTGTAAGAGGTAATTTTTGACCGCTGAGTGCGTCAGCACTCTCTAGTAAAAAGTGCTTTGATTTATTGCATTAGTGACAGTTCAAACTCCGATAAACCTGATGTTTGTGTTCCTTCATGTGAAGGAAAAATCATTATCTCTTATTGTTGGCAGTTAAATGTCATTTTGTTTTTAAAAACCATGGCATTGACATTTATTTCTGTATTCCAGTCATGGTGACCGTGTATCCTGAGTTGAGCTGATGTGTAAGCTCATGCTTCATGGACACACTGTTTAATTTCTAGAAACTTTTGAAGCTTTATAATATCCAGAATGTAGGATACAGATGGATATGGATGGACAGTATGCTATTATATTGATGATTTAAGTTAGGCTTAATAACAGAGATTAACAAGCTTTTAATCAATTTAATTTAGAGAAATTTTTTTTTTTATATAGGCCTATATTATAACAGTATAAGTAGACTTCAGGGCAAATATGAAAAGCTACACATGTGCACAGTATAGTTTTAAAAAGATAAGTGTCAAGAATATTTGGCCTTGTTCTTGAATTTGACTATCATTTACTTGAGCTCTTCAGTATACAGAACTGTGCAGGAAAGTTATTTACAGAAGCATTTAAATGTTATCTAAAAAACAGTTTGATCTACGTAAAATATGATCAAATGCTTATTATGTCCTTATTCTCAGGGCCCTAAAAAAATAACTATCACTTGATTTATTGATGCTTTTTATTATTATTATTATTATTTTGTTGTTGTTGTTGCTGGCTCTGACTTTAGCTGTTATCCGGGAGAATGTGGTAATCTAGTCCAAGTGCTGTCAGAGGCCCCTGGGAAATCTTATAATAGGGAACATCTAAACGCGCTGGATCTCTAGTTCCCTTTATAGATCTGAGAGCTTTATGAGCGAGATTCTGCTTTAATGAGACATTCCACGCAGCCACCAGAAGGCCTCCCTCCCCTCAGGCAGGACGTACATACTCGACTAGTAAAGAGGAATGAGTTACACCAACACCTTAAGAACAACTAACTTACTATCATTTAGAAGCGCAAACTTGTTGAAGAAAAGAGAGCAGATCATAGAGAAACTTGTTATCAAATTTCAATCTTAACAGTTCTATTTCATCAGAAACGATCTTAAAACAGGGCTTTAAGTGTAAAATACCGAACTTGTCCTTTAAAGTTAAATTTAATTTCAGAGGGTGTTTATGTATATCTTCTCATGCATTGTGCAGCCCTGCTTTAGTAGTATACTGATCAATGAATAATATCAGATACATGCGTCAGACTTTTTCCTGAGTTTAATAATGTGAAATCAGTGATTTGGGTCTGGTTCTGTTCAGACAAACACACCATCCTTGTGGAAATGAGCAGATATATCCACACCTCATTTCCGCCGTGTCAATTTTAACTGTGCAGTCTGTTTTGTATTACAGCAAGAGGCTGTTCGTGGAGTTTTGGTGATCCGTAAATCTTGGCCTTTCATAATTCGGAGAGGGATAGAGAGGAAGCTTCCAGTGAGGCATTGGGGCTGCTAGTTTCAGATTGATTCGTCTCTTACGCAATGGAGAAATCCTCCATCATTCCTCTGGCTTCTTGAGCATGCCAGACTTCCTCCTGCTTGACAGAAGGTTTAAAGGAGTAGTTCACCCAAATGATCATTTTGTCATCACTTACATGTCATTCTGTCGTCATTATCATGTCATTCTGCTTGCTTAGGCAGTTGTAATGTGTGCAATTCTCGTTTTGGATGTCTGGATATGGTGAGATCTCAGGTGAACCATCTGGCAGGTTACCAGCCCTCGCTTGAATCTACTGACTCCAACCATGTGGACCAGAGCCTGGAAATATATGGATTACCATGGGTATCTTTGGAAGTACTTGCCTTCCACTTGTACATTGAGATCAGCCACATCATCTCAGATACCAGAGAGGAACCTGAGAAGTTTCCAGTAGCCTGTTGCCACCTTAGACGAACTTGTAATGTTGTCACCAACATTAGCATTAGCAGTCCTTCTTTCTTGTGTGGACTACAAAAGCAGATTTTCTGAAAAATGTGTCAGTGAGAAATATATATATATTTTTAAAAAGACTAGGGCTGGAACGATACGAGTGAGTAAATAATGAGAATATTAATTACAGCCTGTATGCGGAAAAACATTGTCTGACAGTAGTTTATTTTAATTCTGCTATTTAATGTACAACTCATGGCATCAACTATTATTCAGTTCATCATTATAGATGTTATCTTCATATCCTCCTGGCCTTCAGTCATTGTAAAAGGCAGAGAGGCAAGCGAATGGTCTATAAACAAACACCCTAACACGGGTTAGGTAAGAGTGACACGCAGAGCCAAATATTCATTGCTCTCTAGGCTAAGAATACACTGCCCAGAGCAGATGTGGAGTCTGATGACCCATGTAATATGAGTACTTGCATGGACATGGTAACTGTTGCTTGGTATACATGTACAAGGGCAGAGGATTGCTCCATGTTAATAAGAGTATGGATTGAAATGCTTTGGATTAATGTTTAAGGGATTTAGTTGACTTTTTTATCCATAAGAACAAAAGTGCATTAGCTTCACTTCTCATATGAGACCGTTGTGCAAACATGCAATGCAGTTTAGAACATTATCTGCTAAGAAAAAAAGAGCTTGCTTTACTAATAAAAGTGATACACAAGTTGTAAAATTGTGCTAAAACAGTGGACTTGCACATTTACTTGGATTTCAGATATAGCCCCAGCCATATCAAATATTACTGCTACTTTCTTCTGATAGATCATTTAATTTTACTTTCAATATTTTATTAATATCTTATAATAATTATATTAACATTTAATATTAAATTCACTGCCTTTTTATAGCAGACATATCCTTGTAGATCTCTTTTTAAACTCAAATGTTTGTGTCTATTTTGCATTTTTAAATTGTAAAAACATTTCACAATATTACTGTTTTACTGTATTTTTTAACAAATAAATGCAGGCTTGGTGAGCATAAGAGACTTCTTTCAAAACATAAAAAAAATCTAAATTATTCCAAACTTTTGATCTGTAGTGTCCAGTATATTCCCTAGATATTTCTAAGTAGTAGATATTATCTTTTATTTTATTTATCATGCTATTTCTAAGGCACATTTGTGGCAGGTCAGTGATGTTTTCTGTGTATCTGTTAAAAGAGCACTGAACCATTGAGACCGGTTTGAGTGTATCTTAGAGCTGATACAGCTTGTTCCTGATAAAGAGCAGGTCTTTGTAACTCACCCACACGCTCAAACACTATTACATCACATCCTCCATTTATTCCCAGTTTATGATTTACGCTGCAAATGCACATTACATGTGTGTGCTTTTTCCTGTGTCTGGAATACATTATATGCAGGCTTTGACGTCATGACCTCTCTCACAAACCCCAATCACTGCCCGCCACTCCATCATAAACTGCAATTACAGGTTCCGCTTTACCAAGACAATGTCCAGTTTAACATATTCTTTCTCTGTTAATGCATTTTTTGGGTATGCTGAAGCAAAGAAACATACACTTTACTGTATGTTTCAAGACCGTTTCTTGCTTGCACGGCCTTTGTGTTGCATAAGGTCTCATGGAGTGTGTTTAACAGGTGTGTTGACTTGTGGTGCTGAGTTTCCCACACTTGGGGTTGATAAATGTACGAATAAGATTATTTAACTGCCAAGGACAATTCTTTCCTTTCATTAAAAAATAACCCTGGTGGGACAGACTCTTAAGAACTCAACAAACAGCTTGATTGGAAAGTCCCTGTTTAAAGTAGAAAGAACTAATGAATCGATGTCATGAGCAGTTGTTTTCTTCAATGGGTAGATCAGACAGTTAGAATTCTCCAATTGAATTCAGTTCAGATTTGCAAGCACTTGATTTGATTCCATTTGAGTCTAATTCTGATGGCGGTGTTTCAAATGGATCCAAACAGTTGCTTGTCTTTTTAAACTGTTTATTTAAAGCACTGCCTCATGAGATTTTGCAAATCAGGCAACTCACTAAATTCACTAAAAAGAACTGAGTCATTTGTTCGGAAATCGGAATACATTGGTCAATGGTCATACATTGGTTGTATGTTTGTTTTTGCTTGCAGCCTGTGAGAACAAATCATGTCCAAACCTCCAAAACTGATGTTTTTTTAATTTGCATTTGGGTGTTGTAGCATAAATAAACTCTACTGAAAAGATTATAGTTTTTTTTTTTAAATGAAAGGCAAGACTTGCATTCTTACGGGCGGCCATATTTTGAATGTTACAGTTTCTCCCATTCATATTTCCATGAGTGGTCTATCTACTAGTCTCTGGTAAAAAACTCAAGGGAGTCATTCTGAATGCGGTTCCATTCCAGCTAATCTGAGACTGTTACTATGGGGGGAACAAACATTCTAGAGAACACAGACTTAAAAAATCATGTCGGATTGGTTCTTCATCAAGTTAGACACTGCATATTTTGTGACATCTTTATAGTAAGAGAATTATACCATGAATGCGGTTTGCTTAGGAGCATGTCCATGTGAACAGTACCTACTTTCTGTTACCATTTTTAAAGCTATCTCAACACTTTTACTATGAAAGATGATTTATTTTTTAATGGTTATAAATACCCAACTAGATTCTCTACTGGACTGAGTTGATATTCAAAAGGAAGAGTTTAATAACTCTTGAAATGTAGAAGGATATCAGAACAAGAAGCTCTTTAATTTTCTGAGCTGTTACATTTTTTTTTAAATAAATCTGGATAGTGTTTGATCACTGAATCTAAGACAGTGGTTCTCAACTAATGGGCTATGATAGGCCTATGTACTTTCAAATAGGCCTATGTACTTTTTGTTGTTTTTAATGTCAAGAATAGTGAGTCCAGTAAAACTTAACTGTATTTGAGCAAATTCATCTGTCACTTGCGAAAAGTTTCACACAGCAGTTGTTCCAGGACTCTTACAACGGTTTACTTCCTGAAATAGCATTCCTCAGCAGCTCTGTCTAACATACAAGACATTGGATCTTCTTTCCTACTTTCCTTGCAGTACCATATTATTACTACATTACTCTTATTAATGCACTCTCAACAGGCTCATGCACTCTTCACCCTTCACTCCCGCCAACTTCATCCAAACTTGTCAAGATTGTCCTCATCTGCCTTGGTTACATAACCAGCTGTCTTTGTCCTACATTCAAGATGTTTCAGATCTATCAGAAATATGTTTTCCATTAGTCTAAGCACCTGTAATTTGCCTTTTCACTGAGCATTTCAAAGTTGTGCGCTTGCTGTAGGACTGTCTTTCTGAACCAATACACATAATTCACACATTAACTAATTTTGGACAATCAGTTCCCTGTTTTAAAGATGAGAAAAAAAAAAACCCACCCAATATGAATTTGTTTTTGCTGGTTACAGTCTGGCAAACAAGAGAAAGAGGCAGTCGATGGTCCGGTTGACCAGTCACCTGTCTCGGGGGCCTGGGACTAAGAGTGGCCCCCATGTTATTGGTGCCATCTGGTTTTGCCTTTGACATAATGCCATGTGCGGGACAGGTCGAGCTTTCTGGAGAGCCAGATGTGGAAATTCAAACACACTTAGGTGTTCTATATGTGTTTTTACCAACAACTTCTGTCAACTACCTCCTCTTTTTAAGGAAAATTATGCAGTTCAGCCTTTAAAGCCCAAAGCCACAAATCAAAGTTATGAAAGAAGACAGCACTGTCAGTTTTTCCATGTGCGTAGCACAGAATCCTTAGCATTGAGCGTGTGCCAGCTTATGGATTTGGCAACTTTTGATTTCTACTGCATTTCTGATATTTAAAAAATGCAGAATAGCTGCTAACTTGATTTAGTAAGTTGTGTTTTCATTTGTCAGTAAATTCTGGTGTGTTTAACTTCAGTTTTGCAGTGCAGTTTGGAGACTTCTTTCTCAAGTGACCTGTCAAGTTTAGAGGAAAAATATATGGATAATTTCACTTGCTTTTTGACCTCCTAAATCCCTTGTTTAGGAACCAGGAACAACATTTCTAAATCAAACAATCATAGCTTGAACACTACCTCTTACCCCTACCTCTAACCCTAACCTCCCCTGACCTGAAATGAGGATATTATTGGTTTATAACAGGGGTAGGCAAGTTCGGTCCTAGGGAGCTGCTGTCCTGCAGAATTTAGTTCCAACCCTAATTAAACACACCTGAACAAGCTAATCAATGTCTTCAGGATTACTAAGGCTATAGGGAATCGAGTTTTTTTTCAGTGTTGGAGCCAAACTCTGGAGGATAGCGGCTCTCTAGGACCGAACTTGCCTACCCCTGGTTTATAAGAACATTGTCCAAATCCCCAACTCTTAACCTAACCATTCAATTTGATTGGTTAAATTGTTCCATGACTAGCCAGATTGATCCAGGAACATGTCATACTTCGCATTAAAAAGTTACACTTTAAAGAAAGGGGACCAAATGGCAAAAAATACTTTGTCGTAATTATTTAAGTCGAGACCTGAAGGTTGGTTAAGACATGTTTTGAATTTTCAGCCACTGAAGTCACTTTGAACTTGAATGTGGTGCACCTGTCCTACAAGTCACAAAGTATACAAAGCTCACCATACTGTATGTCCTATCATGTACCAACATGAATCTTCTAACCCATAAATTTACTTGAAATATGTGTCTCTTCGACAGACACGAAGGCTGACGAAAGTGGAACGGCAGCGTTTCAGTGAAGAGGTGGACATGCTGAAGTGCCTGCAGCATCCAAACATTGTCCGTTTTTACGACTCCTGGAAGTCCACCATGAAAGGGCAAAAGTGCATTATCCTTGTAACGGAACTCATGACGTCAGGGACGCTGAAGACGTAAGTTCAGTCTGTGCATAGATGTGCAAAATTGCTACGAAAGTACTTGCATATGGTGTGGCCATTAGAGATGCCAGTAAGAAGACAAGAAAATATGTTCCTCTTGTAATTGAGCTTCTGCTCATGCTTGTGCATTCTCACATGAGACACTTTTCCATTCTTTTCCCCAGATTAATAACTGCACTTTGTCATTTTGCAGACACATTTATCAAGAGTTGCCAACTGTAGAATAATTGCAGTCATTTGTCATCAAGTGTTTTGTTCAATAATGAAAGATCTCAGCTTTTTATTGAGCTCACTCCACTCACAACTTCTGAACCTATGGGTTACAACCCAAATCTTTCACAACTATGCCACCACCATACAGTAGTTTAAACTTATATCCATGTATGTTATGAAACAAATAAAATATCCAGTCCTTTGGCGCACTGTTCATTAACAGTCGCTCTGTCCCAAATGGCATCATAGTTTGTGACATAATGTTTCACAGATTGTTGTAGAAGGTTGGCCTTTAGGCACATCAAAACTGCATAGAGTATACTGTATGTGAACTAAAAGGACAAATAGGAGAATTAAATAAGTCCACAGCTCGTTTCTGAACCTAGTGATCCTTTTTTTACTGCCAACTGCCTACATAGTCCACCAAAATATTGCTCTGCATGGGAGACTTATTTCAGTAGAGCTTGCCGTTAGCATGTTGCTAAGCTAACAGTGCAATACTCTAATAATGCATTCTGAATTTGCCCTTTTCATTCAATTATGCTGCCTTTCAAAAATATGCCAACTATAACTAAAATGCCTACCTTTTGGAATAGTCTTCATTTTTAGAAAGTCCCTTAAAATGCTTCCTCTTGTAGGCAGTTTGCAAGGTTTTGGAACAGAGCGCACATTTGTTTGCCTTTTGTTGTTTGTTACTGTGTTTTAAACTTAAGGGTATTCTTGTTTGCTCTTTCCCTGTAGGTATCTGAAAAGGTTCAAAGAGATGAAGCTAAAGCTCCTCCAGCGTTGGAGTCATCAGATCCTCAAGGGCCTTCACTTCCTGCACACACGAACACCTCCCATAATCCACCGAGACCTTAAATGTGACAACATCTTCATCACTGGGCCCACTGGATATGTTAAGATTGGTGATTTAGGCCTAGCCACTCTCAAGAGTGCTTCGTTTGCTAAGAGCGTCATTGGTAAGTTTGAAAATGTAGTGCTTATTAAATTTAAAAGTTACAATTTCAAACAATTTCTCTTCAATCACTCAAGAAGAACTTTCTTTGACCTTCATAAGAGTTACTGTAAATAGTGCCCTGAGCTGCCTCTACTTTGGCCTTATCTTGGTTGTTTTCTCTGTCAACTGTATTTATGCCCCAACAAGTGCTTGACACAGATTTCTCACCTCACCTATATACAGTGCTGCATATATCACAATAACACATGAGCTCAGCATTGGCTCGGTACAGTTTAAAATCTGATCTTCTTACGCTGAGATTAGGAGAGTTCAATGACATGAATAAGTAAAGAATGTGTAACCTGGTACATCAGGCTAGTCCAACCAATAGCTCAAGTTCCCAGAATTAGTTTTATTAGAATTAGAATTAGCAGAATTAGTAGTATCCTTGTTCAGTATCTTAAGTGATTGTGGAAGTCTTTGCCCTCGAAACCTGCTCAGATCTCAAATGTATTGTGAATGTTTATGAGTGCACATTTAACATTCAGCCACTTGGTGCGCCAAACAAAGCTCTGGGATCACCGCTGTGCCCTTGGGCAAGACACTGTAACCCAGGATACCACATTAGGACTGTCCTTGTAATATGTATGCTTTGGATAACTAAATGGCTCCTTAATGCTTATGTTTTGACATTGATCTTTGCTCACACATAGGAACCCCTGAGTTTATGGCTCCAGAGATGTACGAGGAGAAATATGATGAAGCTGTGGATGTTTATGCCTTTGGGATGTGCATCCTGGAGATGACCACATCAGAGTACCCCTACTCAGAGTGCCAAAACGCTGCGCAGATCTACCGCAAAGTCACCAGTGTAAGTCAATCCTCACATCTGTATTGCAAGGTATAGATGGATGTCACTGCCCTGGGCTTCACTTAATATGTTATTTACCGTCAATACAGACTACATTGGCTTGACAGGTTACATGAAAAGTATGACCTCTTTCTCTGTCTGCCTCTCACACGTACTACAGCTTGCGTAGTTGGCCTTTTTGTGAAACCATGCACCGATTCTCTGTTCATTGGCCATCTCCCCTCAAAGAGGCTCCAAGGCTTTTATGAGTCCACTAATAGTTGTGTGAGGGCTTTATGAGGTGCTCAGTGACATTTCTTTGCAACAAGAGGACAATTAGCGCATTTCTCTTGAGCTGTAATTCTGCTTAGGATATGCTGATCTTGCCTAGATCAACCCCCTGGTTAACCACAGAATCCAAGATGATTTCTGATTACAGCGTTGCAAATGTGTCATTTAATTGTACATGTGTGTAATGCATGTTAACCTCAATCTTGGGTGAGCAGTGAGATGCATGGTTATTTCTTCCACAAGGGGTGACTTTTTCCCTTGGGACAACTCATTATTAGTCAAATCTGCATGCTGCATGACTAATATACAAAGCAAAAAACGCACAGTTAAACGGTTCTAGAACAACACTAGGAGCATTGTTGAATGCAGAAGCCCTAGAGGAGATTCATTATTTTGGTAGGAAAATTGCCTGATTTTCTTTTTCTCATCCTGAAACCTCAAGCAGTATTTCAGTTCCATTTAAGATGTATTATTAGCCAACACATGTTGAAGAAACACCTTTCCTATTCATTATATTGTCCTGTCCTGCATCATGGTCCGGTGTTTATGACATTGCAGCCATTCAGTCTTCAATCAGCACATCCTTTGGTTGTGTTTTGTTCCTGTTTTCCCTCACAGATTGGTGTTATAGCGTTGTCAAGGTTAGGCCATATCAGATTCAGCTGATAAGGAAAGAGGAAGGAAAGCGTGAATTAGATGCTTGCAGTCATTTGTGTGTTTGACATGACAAACAGACGTCACCTATTATCCTTCTGTTGCTGATACAATAGAGCAGTGAATTTGTGGCACGTGTGGCTTTGAAGTTGGCATGCAGAAATTACATGGTTGGTCGGAGAGGACATTTCCGTTTTCCAGAACACTAAGCGATAAGGATTGGCAGAGCGAGACAGTAGCATTTTTCTGCAATCCCAGAAAGCACTGCAGCAAGCTTAGTGGTATATTTGTATATGTTATATATTTACATTTATCTAACTATACACTACACTACACTACTGTTCAGAAGTTTGTGGTCAGTAAGATATTTTTTATGTTTTTTTTAAAGCAGCTTTGGCCTCATATTTTCACTTGATTATAAATATAGTAAAAAAACAGTAAAAATTTGGATTTATTACAATTATTATAGTCTTATTATCAATGTTGAAAACAGTTGTTTTGTGGTCTGGATCAGCACGCATTGTTCAACTGATAGAGTTAACAGTGCCATGGGAGGATGCTGTAGATGAGGCAAATGAGAGGAAGAAACTGCGGTATGCTCATCTGGCCACTGAAGCAGAACAGCGAGGATGGAGAGTCCAGGTTTATCCAGTGGAAGTGGGTTGTCGAGGTTTTGTGGCACACTCTACAACCCGGTTCCTCAGAGACGTCGGATTCAGTGGCCAAGAGTTGCGTGGCACAGTAAAGAACTTATCTGAAGCAGCAGAAAGGAGCAGCAACTGGCTGTGGTTGAGACGGAAAGATGCTGGCTGGCTGTGCACAGGCCGCCACGCTACGGTTCCGTAGAATTCTCGAAGAGTCTGTTGGTTTATTTGTATAGTTTGCATAGTAATTACAGTTATTACATTCCTGTGTATATTGCGTGAATGAGGGTTGGTGTTTGGGCAGATATTGTGTTTTGCGGTAGGTAGTATGCCATACGGAACCGTTGCCACTGAAACTACTTTAACGAAGACAGTGGGGCTCGACAGCCTTAGTCAAACGGGTTGGCGCGTATGGTTGGGTTGCGGAGAGATTGTGGTTAGGTCACATGTGAACTACGAGGAAGGAGCACCTCAGCAGCAGAAGGGATGTAGAGGTCAGTAAGCTGGGCTGAGTTGAGTGGGGGACGGAGGGGGGTGAATCTGGGACTCCAGAGTCACTGTCGAGTCCTCTTGAGGTGTCGTGGGCTAGTCGACGAAACACTGAGGATAGAAGGTGCCCACTTGAAGACCCTATGATGTCCCCTACTCGGCTCAATCCAGACGGTTGTCGTGCTGGTCCACTGGGGAGACCAAACTGTAGTTGCGGCCGTTGTGTGTGCTGACGCGCCAAGTACACTGCAGCCGTTAACGCCGGACAGAAGGAGATTCACATCACCATATGGAAAGAAGCATAAATGGATGGAGAGATGGAGAGAGAGAAGCATAGGTTACTGTAAAGCTACGTCTTAGTTTGTGCTTATCTTGGCGAAAGCCGAGATCAGCATGAGGTTTAACATCTACTCTCGTGTAATGGAAATCATGCTGTTTAATATTTATGTGGAAACCGATTTATTTCATGATCCTTTGATGAATAGACAGTTTAGAGCATTTATTTGAAATATATATTTTTTTAACTGTTAAAGTCTTTTGTGTCACTTTTGGTCAATTGAATGCATTCTTGCTGGAAAAAAAGTATTAATTTCTAAAACAAAATTTCTGCAATTTTCATCCTTAAAAATGTTAGTAGTTATTAATAAGCAGAAACTCTACTAATCTGTCTACTAACTCTAATGTCTGGTAGTTGACATGTAGTTACTATGTTACTTATAGTTCTTAGAATGTCTAAAGTGTATTATCGAACTTAATTCTTAATTCCCAATGTAATTCAAACAAGACTTATTATCTTACATAATTTTTATAGTTGTTTAAAATTGTTAACTCGGACAAAAATAAAAATACTGATTTAAGACAGATTTTTCTGTGGATGTTTATCTTGTATATCTGTATTTTGCAGGTGTGTCTTGTGTGTCTGTATTTGCATGTCCATTCACATCATCACCGTCTCGAGCCAATCATAATTTACTGATTATGACTGTTAATCTTCACAGTGCACACAGTGGATCAGCTATGTGTGATCTAAGAGTGTGGACACAAACATATGCAATGGCACCTGACAAGCCTGGGAGGGTTGCAGAGGAGTTCAGTGGGGAAAAGTGGAGCCCAAAGGGGGTCGAACAATGTGTCTGAGTATATCAGCTGATTGGAGAATGTGTCTCAAAGGGACATTCATATTTGATCCTGACGGGCCCTTGCACTTTAATGAAAATCATCCTCTGTGTCGCCGGGGGCTGAGAGCGTGGGGTTTGTGATACGGCGGTCATGATCTGTGGAGGAGGCGTTTGACCCTGCATGTTTATAAGAGCAAGAATGATGCTGTTGTTTGTAGATAGCTGTAAGTTCTGTTTAGAATGCGAACGGGTTTTATGATCTGCTTGAGTCTTTAACAAGCTTTTAAGAGATGGGAAAAATAATGTTTAATTGTTTCTGGAGCAGAGGAAGTTAGAAAGACAAACAGCAGCTTTTCAAAGCTGTTTTTCGAAACCACACGTCCCAGGCATCCCAGAGAGACAAGGCATGTGTAACACAGAAAATCATTCAAGGCAGACGGTGAGCATTGTAAACAACCGGCTCCCCTCAGCCATGCAGTTCTATTTGTGTACGTTTGTTTTAGGCGATGTGCAAATACCACAAAACACATGCATTTTGTGGAGGATCGAGGTTGAGCTTCAATATTTAGAGACTTAAGTGCACAACACGTTCTCTAACAAACAGTCCTCGGTCTCATGTGTTTGTTTTTCGGATAGGGCAGGATGGGTGGGCCCTCGAGCGCAACTTTATGAACTGCCATCCCTGCACTTAAAATTCTTGTGTTGTTATGCCACAGGGATCTCTTGCAGTTTTCAGGTTACCATGGCAACACAGTCTCTTATTTAGTTCTCAACCTGTCATTCTTTCTAACTTCTGAAAGTCTATTGTAAGGTAAAAAAAGGGTGTATGAAACACCTGTGGCTCATTCGTGAAATATAAGAGCCTCAAGAGCCTCACACCTTGCAAGTCATTTGGTCCCCTTTTTTTAAAACGTGGGTAACACTTTAGTTTAGGGGCCAATTCTCACTATTAACTATTTGCTTATTAGCATACATGTTACTTGGATATTGGCTGTTTCCTAGTTCTTATAAAGCACATATTAATGCCTTATTCTGCATGACCATATTCTACATCCCTTACGCAATACCTAAACTTAACAATTATATTACTAACTATTAATAAGCCGTAATTAGGAGTTTATTGAGGCAAAATTCGTGGACTCTGATCTAAAGTGTGAAGTAAAGTTTGTTTTTTACCTTAATTTAATTTATCACCAATGTTCACTATTTTCATTCAGATAGATAGATAGATAGATATATGTTGGTAAGAAACATTGTTACATATATTTATATATTTGACTTTTTATGTAAATTATTTATTTAAAATATTATATTTATTTATTTTTTTCAACAGGCATGGCCATTTAATTGTAATGTAAATGTAATGTTTATTGTCCTGCATTTAATTTTAATATATATATATGTAAATATATGTACATTTTTACTTTAAATTTCAGGTTAGTCTGTTCATCTAAACTAATTTTCAGTTGTTTCATTAATGTAATGCTGTTGTTGTCACGGCTCCGGCTAATTAAGTGTAGTACACTTAGTCTCTCTTAGACGTGAATCTGGGTCCTGTATTGCCATGGGGACAGATCTGTTCTCGCGAGGTTGTGGAGGCGTTAAGACGAAACCTACCAGTTTGCATGTTATTGGGAGGGCAAAAGATTGTGTAACACCTCGGCATATCAGAAGTGCTATAATTAGACCATGTACACATCGCTATGAAGACTGTCTCCTCATCTGCCTACACATCAACATAGATAAAACTTTGATGAAACCTCATTATATTAAACGCACATAATAGGATGCTTCTCCAAAGAACCAGTGCACCTTGATTGTGAAAGTAAGCTTTTTCTGTCTCAACTGTGATTGACCTCCAGTGTATCTGCAGCGAATTGAGTGACATGCAGAACGAGAAGAAAACAGATAGAGAGAATTAAGGCTGGATCAGACGTTAATTATGTGTTAGTCTTTGCGGAGCCAGTGATGTCACTGCAGCATGTGGTCGTACCACATTAACTCAAATGATAAAGCAAGGCGCTAGCAACACCACAGTTAGAGGCTCAATTCCTAGGTAATATATGTACTGATAAATGTGTAGCTTGAATCGTGAGGTAACAAACCAATTTTTATCTGAATCCATCCATGGAACAGAAAAGAAGATATTTTGAAGAATGTATTGGTAATATAAACGGTTTTGCCTATAAAAATGGAAGTCAATGTGGTCCAAATGTTTTTTAGAAGCCCACTGAGACACTAAGGCATTTTTCATTATATCTTCTGGCTTTTGTGTTCCACAAAAGATAAAAGTCATACAGCCACCATCATGGCAGCTTAAACCGTTCTGATTCCATAAAATCACACTGATGTTATGTTTACATACAATGAACACTGAACCACACATTATGCATTTACTGAAACATGTTACCTTGCTGTTTTTTGTATATTTAGCTGCCAATTCCCTCCATACTGCTTACCTGTTAAATGCACAGCGGAGATGAAACCCTTCCCATCAGGGTCAAGGTCCGTGCCAGTAAGATGATTGTGGTCAGTTAGCAGAGATGCAGGAAAGCCGGGTATTTAGAGAAACGAATATCCCCCCCTCCCCCCCCCCCCCCCAAAAAAAATTTGTCATTTACATCAACCCATATAAATACGCCGTTGAGCGCCATCATACCTATGTCAAACTGGGCGCTCACATGACGTTAAGCATTTTTCTGGCGCATAATGTGACGTTTGAGAACCTAAAACCCCGTTTCTCCCAGTTGACACGGCAACACATAACCGGCATTATCAGAAATCTCCACTTTGGCCGGAGTTTTTAGAAATAATCGTTTTCTGTGATAAAAACGGGGTTTTCGTGTAAATGAGAGGCCAAACTGCAGGGAAATATCTGCGTCTTCCCTTCGTGTAAACGGGGCATCACTGCAATCAAAAGCTTTTCAGGTCTATTTATTGGCTTTGTATGAGCATAATGAATCTCGCCTGTAAAATGAACAAAGATTTAGCCAAGCTAATCAAGCTAATCACAGTTCTCATGAGAGAACGTTTAGACGTAAACTACTCGGCCCTTTAACACATGGTTTCTGTAGACACGTTTGTGGGGGTGGTGTTCATGTTTATACATACAGTGTATGAAGACATTCATTATTTGGAGTTCAGCATAGTTTGTTTGTGAAGCTTTCAGTTTGGTTCAAAAGTTAATGTTGGCATGTTACTGTTGTCAGCTAGAAAGGTTGGCATATCTGTCTGCAATCCTTGGGGAAAAGGTCATTTCATATCTACAACAGTGATGTTTTCTTATTAAGAGCAACTGGGCCTGACAGGGAAGGGAATCGTAGTGCTAAGAGTTTGCTCTTTGATAGCTCATGAGACTTGATGGTATTTCCTGTTATGTATCATGTGTTTAGGCAAAATATTAGGGACAAGACTCAAATGAGGATATGAAATGAATGGGTAAAATTAATTCACAAAAAGATTTAGTTGTTTAACACTATAGTTAATGCAGTCAAACATGAAGTAACAATTTTAAGACTGTTACAGCATTTATTATTAACCTTAGTTAATGTAAATTTCTACATTACTAAATTCGATCAATTAAAGTTATAAATGAACATGAATGTATTTTGAACAAACATGAATTAACTTAGTATTTTTATGAATGAACATTAACTTAGGTTAATAATTTAATTTTGATCATATATAGTTCATTGATACCATTAATATACCAACATTAAGATAACATTGGTTTTAACATTACGATAATTTTAAGTAATGACAATTTGATCTTGTACGTATTTTGTGAAAACAGTATAATTTATATTGACTTTTGATTCAGATAATCAGTAGAGATCACTAGGGAAGACAATGTGTGATTAGTGAAGGGTATTTCAGGGATTTCACTTCTTACAGAAAGTTTATTGACAATATACTTATGTATATAGAGAGGAAATCTGGTTTGAAGCCACCAGCATGTAATGACTGCATCCCATTTAGCTGGATGTAATGTTGTGCTTCTTGCGTAAATATGAGGTAATGAACGTTCCTTAAGGCATTGGCGAGGAGGAGGAAAAAGAGAGAAAGTTTCTGAACAGAAATTTTATTTATTTAAAATATTTCTTGTAGCAGGAATGAGAACGTTTGCTGGTTTTAGGTGGTTTAAGCCAGTTCAGCTGGTCTCCTGACCTGGACATGCTGGTCCTAATGAATTAGCTAGTCTTCTAGTCTGGTCAGGTTGGTCTTAAGTTGGTCTCCTTGCCTAGCCCGCTAATAATTACCCCAAATACCTGTGAAACCAGTAAACCAGACCATACTGACCAGGCTAAGAAAGCTTTTTTTTTTCTCAGAAGGAAAAGAGTTAGAAGTGGGTAATGTAGTGTGAAACAAACATAAATGGGCATTTGGTTCTTTGCCTCATGCTCTCAAGGGGTCTCCTCAAAAGAACTGATGTCATCACGAGGAGCCTGACCAGAGAAAACTCATTCTGTTACACTCAGCTAATCCCTTTCAACACTCTGGTCTGGATGCCTCCCGAACCCCTGTTGAAAGCCTATGAGATCAGTTTTGCCCAGTGCCTCAGACAGAAGCGGTTTTCAGGGGTGAGAACTTAATTCCCGCCCCACCCCCTTTACGCTGAATTGCACCTCTGTTTTGTATTTTCTGTTTTCTTTTCCATCTCAACATTTCAATGGGCCTATTATCTAAATGAGCAATACCAAAGCGTCCTGGTTACGTCAAGAAGTTCCTCTCTGTATTTTCTGGCCAGCTCAGAACATTGAGGTGCCTGCCGTTGCCACAAAAATGTTCTGTCACACAGCAGCATGAATCTGGTTCATAATGACTTTTGCAATGAGCAAATGGCACCAGGCCTGGTTGGAAGAATACTAAAGTTACATCACAGCTTTCCTCCATGAAGACTTCAGTCCAAAAACACAGTTTTAAGGGATGATGTGATGGATGGATTTTAAACTGTTTATGGCAAACATGTATTCACACACTAGGTTGTGTTCACTTTACATGACATTTGCTTTGAATCAGCTGGTTCTAAAATGGGTATAATGCTGCGAAAATGTCCTCAGCATCACAATTTTGTGCTTTTCACCTCATCTACTTTACAGTGTGGTTTCAGCTGCTTTTCCACTTAGCAAAGGAGATGGACTGTGAAAAGACCGTTTCATTGGATTCCAGAATTAGATGTACTATCATCTAAATGAAAAAGTGAAGGTCTTTTTTGGAAAACAATCATTTTATAGAATAACGGTGCAGTGCATTCCTTTTTATGAACTGTTTTTCTTTAAAATCCAATATAGACTTAATCACAATGTTCTTTGTATTCATTTTTGTGAGTGTTTATTATGACCGATTTTGGAAACTTTTATGTCCTCACAAGGCTTGTAAAATAGAGTTTGTAAAAACAGTCAACCAAACCATACTCGACAAAAAGCATATCTTGTGTGATCAATGTTTTTCCACAATATGGCATCTGTTCCCTGTCATTAGCTGCAACAGATAACGCAGATAACATTGTCTGTTCACTCCAGAAGGACTGAACGCACTTCTGGCATGGTGTGTTCTGTTGACTAAATATGCGGAAAAACTGCTTAGAGTTTTATACGGCCAATATGTAAAATGTACGCTGCATTAAAAACTGCTTACAATGTTATATAGCCAATCTGTTAAAAAGCCTAGTTTCTCCTTTACAATATGGAGGTACATATTGTAAAACGGAGGCACATTAGTTGTCATTAATTAGGTTTGCATTAGCAGACATCCCACCCTGCAAAAACTCATTTCCTGGAGATGGCAACACCTCCTCACCCCACCCCAATAATAGTGTAATATGATTTTATTAATATGATACAATGATATTATACTATTATATTCAGCCACCTACCCAGGCTCGGTCATCCAATAGTATTTATTCATGCATCGAAAGTGAAAATGATATAGTTGAGTGTGATGAAAAATGAGGCGAGTGTCTCCACAAAATCCGAATGCAAGTGGTCACAGAAGATGCATTTGAAATGCGTGATAATACCAGGTGTACCGGTAATGCGTATTGGCTGGCCACTTGTGATCGATTTACTGAAAACGCATCTGAATACCAGATGGAAACAGGCTTTCTCTTTCGCTCGATTTCCGGGATATTGTATGTAATTTTCAGGCATCAGGGAGCTGCTATCAATATGCGGGAGAGGTGGGATGTCTGCATTAGGTTTTGCCTGCTAATTTTCTATCAGGTCCCTTTTAAAGGACTCTTCTGGATTGAATCTGAATGAAGGATCACCAGCATCCAATAGGTTTCCATTATAAGTACTATTAATGTTTGTTCATTTTTCCAAACTGAAGGATGAATCAATGCTGTCAATTGAGATTAAATTGCATTGAACCCAGAACATTTATTTAATTAATTTAGTCAGGTCTGTTATATTCATTATTGTTTTTTCCTCTTCTTCCCCTGAAGTCCACTTTTAATATTAGTCAAGGTCATAATTTAGTTTTCATGAACTTTTTCCACGTCTATATAAAAATAATATTGATTTGATAAAATGATTATGATTGGCTAACCTCTTTGCATGTGAAATGAGTAAAAAATATTAGCTTTAAAGAGTAGCTTAACTCTATATAGCCATTCTTAAGTCAAACAGAGTCTGAAGCTTCAACATTGAAACGCTGAAGGTCAACCTGGAAAGCCTTGCCTGTAAAAACATGTTTTTTTTCATGGTACGGACGAGGGTAGTCAGCAAATCGATTACATTTTCAGCTAGATTTTTGCATATTCAGAATGATTTAATTTGAACTCTCTCTCTCTCTCTCTCTCTCTCTCTCTCTTTCTCAGGGAATGAAGCCAGACAGTTTTTACAAAGTGAAAGTCCCTGAACTAAAAGAGATCATTGAGGGATGCATCCGGATGAACAAAGACGAAAGGTAACTATAGTGTCTACAAGGTCATTCAACAAAGAAGAAAGTCTGTAACCAAAGAACTGCAAAGTCGTGTATGTGCGCCAGCAGCTTTTGTAATGTTTTAACACCTGCCAGACGAGTTTTTACTGTGTGCACATTAAAACAACAATACCCTGATTCTTGTCCTTTTGACGTTTAAACAATACCATGCAGGCTCCCCTGAGATCCCTGCATGCCACTATTTTTGTTACCCAGCTGCACTGTTTGATTTTTCTGTTCCACCCTACATTGGTCAGGTGACACATGTTGCAGAATCAACAGTGTCAAAGACACCGACACAGACTTTTTCAGATTTTACAATGCTACTAGGGCAAAAACATTCTCCTCTGGGTTTTCTGTCATGACCGCTGTGGTATCAGAGGGCTTTGGGTCACTTACAGAGTCACACATTCCTGCCCATCTTTTTAACTCCTAGCTAATTTCAGTCACATTATTAATATATATTTGCTCACTTGCTTCTAAAGCAACTTTATAACCAATATGGAACCTCATAAGTATTGTTAGGGGAAGTTACTTTTAAGTTACATTATTGAGTTACTCCTTAAAAAAGAAACTTAGTTACTTTTTATGGAAAGTAATGCCTTACATTACTTTTGGGTTACTTTTTCTCACATGGGTTGGGCTTGCTTGCTTGCAAAAAATGTTCTATTTTTGGCCCTTAAAGTAAATATGAGTAAATTAATGTGAATCATCAATTGAATGAGTAAATGAATAAGCTTCAGGCTGGAGGGAATGCAAATTCACGCCTGTACAGTAGCAAACGTATTGAAAAAGTATTCACGCCTGTACAAACCTTTCACCTGTGCTGCCATTCTGGATCGCAGTAGAATAGGACACAGGAGAAGAAAGTTCAACACTCTTACTTCAGCAAGTCAAAATAAATACATGAAAAGTAATTTCTGCTTATTAGTATGGTTTACTGAGTTTGCATTTCACTGTTTTTATTCATTTGAAGGAATAATAAATATATTTGTTGCAAGTGAGATGAGTAAACGCATGCTCACATTTAGTCTAGAACTACAATAACCGTCATGTTACACCTCTGAACTTACTGCCGATTTCTCTCAACACGGGGACAGAAGAGGCCAGTCAATAAATGGGAAAACAAAGTAACTTGTGCTACTTGTTTGAAAACTATTTAGTAACTCTTTTGTTGTAAATTTAAAAGTATTGCGTTACTTTACTAGTTACTTGAAAAAGTAATCTGATTACATAACTCATGTTAGTTATGTGTTACCTTCAACACTGCTCATAAAAAACACCAATTTGCAATGCTTCTATAGGCAGCTACACAACTGCATTGCTAAGCTAACAGTGTGGTACTCTAATATGCATACAAATCCACACAGTAGTGCACAAATATTGTGTTAAATATTTATTTTTTGTTAAACTGAACTGATTTTAGTGAAAGAAATGTAAGCATATTAATTATCATTATTATTTTTCTTGCCTGCAGCTCACTACATTTTAAACAGACTTTGTGTGGACTCCTTGCAAAAAAATATTTTGCCTTTTGACACTTTTATACTAAAAAACAATTGACATGAGTCAAATATTTCTGTATCTGTAGAGAAGTAACTGAAATTTTGGTTTCCATTAGTAACCAACTTGAAATCACTCAATCACACCACTTGTGTTCTAATTCAACATAACCCATTTATGCCTGGATAATGGTCCATTTAATGTCATCCAACCATTATGTAAAGCATTTGGTCAATAGCCACTAGTAATGACTCACTCCATCCAGCAGCAGGTAATTATTATGAATAATAGTGTTGATTTAATTAACTCCATTTTCTTGAATTCTTGAATTTTCTTACTCTCAGTCAGATTAGGACCTCAGAGTGCTTGCCTGACAGTCCATCTCTTATAAGATGTAAGACCTTATTCTACTAGGATTTGACTTATCTCTTATCTCTTAAGACAGTATACAGTAGTTATAAATTGGCTTAAAAGATTGGGAAAATAAATAGCACTTACTAAAAGCAATAGCTCAAGTAAACAGCATTCATCAAAAACAATAGCTAAAAATAGCTAGCTCAGTATAGTAATTCAATATTGACCATTTGTATGTTGCTTACAATAAAATTATTTGACCAAAATACTGAGCTAATTTTAAATGGCTTTTAGTGGAAAAAAGATAGTAGCGATAGTATCTAGGCCATGCTAACCAGCCAAACCTTGATGTCTTTTTGTAAAAAGTATATGATGTAACAAATTAGCTCTATGAAATATTAATAATCAATAATAACTTGTTATGATTCATTACGAATATTTGGGTCAGTTAATTGGATTAACTTGATATGGCTAAATTAATATTACAATCAATAAATTAATTATTCATTTATTCTAAGAAAAGGGTATCTTCCATGGCCACAGAAAAATAATTATTTCTTAGCATGTACAGCGCTTTGAGCATGTAACAAGATCAAGATCGTAAAAGAGACTTTGTTTGCAAGCAGTGAATCAGAACCAAATACATATTGTGCACAAGTTTTATTAACTAAATCACAAACATAACTAAACCAAACAAACATACATACCGGTACATAAATACATACATACATGTATAGGCAAAAGGGTGAGTGATAGAATGGAACTAGAAGCCGGAAATGAAACTATGGAGGAGATTCGTTTAACTGTGAAAAGAACCATCAGCTTATCTATTTTCAGAGCACTTCATTTAAATTGATACCTTGCATAGCTTTGTAGTGTGGGGACAATTCTTGAAGTTGTTGAAAATTGAAGTCGTTGATGGTTCCGTGAGTGTCAAATGTGGACGTTGGTTGAAAGTTCTCTCTCTCCATGAGCGGATGGCTGGTTGGGTGTAGAGGCCTGTTTGCCGACCCTGGGCCAGAGAGGCCATGCAGAGCAAATGGTAGGAGTTGTGATGGACTTCTTCTGTGTTGAATGAAGATGTCGTGCCAAACTCCTGAGGTTGTCCTTGATTTTGTTGTGGTTGAGAGAGAGTCCTCTCTCTCCTGAATGAGCACATGGCTAGTTGTGAGTCATGGCCTGCTGCCCTGGAGTCTGGGGCCTGGTGCAGGACAGCAACCCACACGTAGGAGAGAAGGCCAAGCGAGGGAATTGCTTGTGAGCAGACCATTTAAAGCTTGAAAAAGGTCACAACCCCTAAGGGTTGACTCTACCAATAAGAAGGGGGAATTTTCAAACGGGAGGTTCCTCGGTGGTAGGATTTATGACTATTTGTTTTAAGGGTGGTCAGGCATTTATACTCAGATAGATATAATACTGTAGTTATAGATATAACTCACACTGCATTCTATGAGAAGGTGATGTACACTAAAGTGTGAGTCATTACATGAGGATTATTCAGATTGGAGACACAATACAGGTGGGGTTACACTGACCGTTGGTTCTATCATAAAATACATAGTATCAAAGACAATAGTATCAAAAGACACTACACAAGACATAAATCATTCATACAGTAGTTTGGGGTGCAGGTTCCTTTACAGATCAGTTCGTCCGGAAATTAATGCAGCAAAAGTCTGTTGTGGCCTCTCTTTCTTCCAGTGACCACATTTTTTAACAGCAATAAAACCAACCTATATGATCGTAGTCATAGTAACCAAGACCTTCTGGTCCTAATTGGGGGAACCACAGATCCCAGAATGAGTTTTAAATATTCTTTGTTAACCATAATAAATAATTGTGTCTGATTGGCCTCAGTCGTTACAATGATCATATGTATTTTCTTGTTTAGGTACACTATCCAGGACCTCTTAGAGCACACCTTCTTCCAGGAGAATAATGGTGTCCATGTCGAGCTGGCTGAGGAAGACGACATGGTGAAGTCTGGCCTTAAACTCTGGCTTCGGATGGACGACACCAAGAAGCTCCATGGCAAATACAAGGACAACAATGCCATTGAGTTCCTTTTCGAACTCTACAAGGATGTCCCGGAGGAGGTGGCTCAGGAGATGGTGAGATCTGAGATCTAAAATTAATTTACATGCCATTACTGAACAGTTCAGCAAACATAAAAGCTAATCCATGTCCTTCAGGTTGTTCTTGGCTTTGTCTGTGAGGCCGACTACAAGCTTGTGGCCAAAGCCATCCGGGACCGCGTCACCGCCATCAAACGTCAACGAGAGAAGCTACGCCGTCAGGCTGAAGAGGTGCAGAGGCGTCGCCAAGAGGAGGTGATTGAAGAGGAACCGGATCCTAGTCTTGAAGCCGAACCTTCAGTTTCTAACCCTCCAGCTCCTAAACCTCCTGTAGAGACACCCGTATCCACTCCTACACAAGCTCCGCCCACTGTCACAGTGTCTGGTCCCATTTCCCTGCCTGCAAACGAATCTCTGGACTCTGGCTTCAACGCCAGCTTTGCCACTGAACCCGAAGAGCTGGACGCGGACCAGCGGCCACATTTCAACATACGCCATGCCAGCTACTCATCAGCAACATGTGAGTTTGTGTGCTTTTGTTTAAATTAAAGTCGGCATGAAATGGTACTGGCATCTATTTTCTAAATGCAGGTTTTAGATCTTATAATGAACAATTCGTCCATGCGTCCACGTTCACAGGAATTTGATCCACTTAAACCCGACCCTGCAAGCTCCTGTTCATCTGCATCTACTTTTAAGTGCAGAGCCCATATCTCAAAATCCAATCAATAACCAATGCATAGAACCAGTCCTGCCTTACATTTTTAATCCATTACACTTGAATGCTCCAGGCATTCACATTTGTTGTAACCGTATAAAAAAATTAAAAAGCCAGTCTTTCAGTCTGTGCTATAAGTTTTCCAAAATCCTATCTGCTGTTGATCTCCATTTCTTCCTGAATGTACTTGTCTAAATGCCTAAGTGTCATAGACACAACTTACTATAAGAGCACATCTGAATGAAACCCAAAAACTCTCACTGTGACATGTGCGCACCGAAGCATTGTAGTAGAGTATTGTTCAGGCTGCCATTATTTTGCCAAGACTTGTTCCAGTCCAAAACCATAGTCCCCTAACATAATCCTAACCATAATTTACCTCTAAAATCGGAGGGAAATGTTAGGTGAATAAGAATGTAGTGAGAATGTAGAAGCTCCTGACCATATTGTAAGTCTAAACTTGACAATAACTGTAAACTTAGATCTCAAATCTAATTGGTTGATTGTAATGTTGTTCCATCAGAAGTGAGGATGTTGATCCACACGTTTCTCATGACCAGCCAAACCTTTAAACTTGTTTCTCATGACCAGATGTCCTTTAAAAACAACATGATTTACTTGTTAGTGGATAAACAGTTGCTACATTGTATGGCGGCATATATTTATTACTGGATCATTTGCATGTACAGAATGTTTACTTACTTACATGTCAATTTAAAAGGGTGAATTCGATTTTGAAAAAGTCCAAGGTTTTAATTTGGGCCGGACTGATTTTAACAACTTTTTACCACAAAAAAAAAAAAAAAATCTGTTTGGAATCTGTTTGTCACTCGATTCCAATTTATTCCATTTTGGTTAAAATTAGTGAGCATGTTATGTATCATTTTATTATAGATTTATATATTAGCAATACACTACTGTCCAAAGGTTTTAGGGTCAGTAAGATTTTTTCTAAAGGAATTTCAAAAAGGATACATTAAATTGATCAAAAGTGAGAGTGAAGACATACTGTTACAAAAGATTTTTATTTCAAATATATGTTCTTCTGATCTTTCTATTCATCAAAGAATCCTGAAAAAATGCATTACAGTTTCCACAAAAATATTAAACAGTACATAAGTTTTCAACTTTGATAAAGCAAATTAGAATGATTTCTGAAGGATCATGTGACCCTGAAGACACTGTAATGATGCTGAAAATTCAGCTTTGCCATCACAGGAATAAATTACATTTTAAAATATATTACTATAGAAAAGATATTTTAATTGTTATAATATTTCACAATTCACATCATTACAATATGTTTACTATATTTTAATCAAACAAATGCAGCCCTCGTGATCATAGGAGACATTTTTCAAAAACATTTAAAACAATTGAACCAAACCCAAACTTTTAAACAGTAGTGCACATTGACAAATTCAACAGATTTATTGAACTTAAAAAAATGGAAAAATAACTTTAAAATAAGCAACCTCCATGAAAGTCACTGTATAATCTGGTGCCTTGCCGTGTCACACATTACATATACAGTAGCCTATATGCACTTCGCAGTAAGAGTTAGCTGCACACTAACAAACTATTTTTCTTTTGTTTGGTTGAATGACGATGACCATGGCAGCTGACTGTGAGACGGACGGCTACCTCAGCCCCTCTGGGCTTCAGGACCCTTCAGAGTCCCTAGCTCCTGGAACAAACCAACCCTTCACAGCTCCACAACCAATCAGTGGAGCACCTCATGTGGAAACCCCACCCACTGAAGCCACTCCCACTCCAGCTGCTGCAATCCCAGCTCTCCGTTTCCCCTCGGTAGGTTACCAGTGAGGATGAGATGCTTAAAATGATGGAGAGTTATGATTGTTTGATATATTATCCAACCTACCCTTTCAATTACAAATTTGGAGTCAGTACAATTTTTGGTCATTATTGGTCAGTGCAAAGACTGGTGTAATGGCTGCTGAAAATTCAGCTTTGCCATTACAGGAATAAATAACATTTTAAATGAAATTAAAATAGAAAACTATTGTAATATTGTTTCACAGTGTTACTGTTTTACTGTATATTTAGATCAAATAAATTTACCCTTTGAATGGTTGTATACATAACTAATAATTTAAAGTTATAGTGAAAATGTAAGATTTCAGAGCATTTCTGACTGACACTGCAGAGATTATAATGAATAAGAAGTTTTAAAATGCCGTAAATTTGTTTAAACCATCAAATAAAATGCTCATTTGAATGAGGTTTACTTAAACTGAGTTATGATTTGCATTGCTAATAATTTTTCATTGGCCCACCCACAGAGCATTGCTGTGTCTCAAAATACAGAGAGGACCCAGTCAGGAAATGCCAGTGGTTTTTCCTCTCCTGTCGACAGGTAAGCTGAGTTCTGATTAACAGTTCCCTATGCACTTATCAGGGGATATATGTCAATATTTGACCAAAATGAGTTCACTTCAATGCCTTCATCCTGCTCTTTACCTGTTAAGCTGTGAACACAGAATCAGTCCGATAAAAAGACTGTTGTTTACCTCCCTCAGTATGTGTGGGAATGTGGATGTTGCTTTTGTTTTGACGTCAAGAAAATGTGGATCTGATCTCAGCTGTGAGAGCTGTAATCTTACTCACCAACTGACCAACATGCCACGTATACCCACGGTGGCTGTAATGCTCCAGTGGAGAGCCGTTCCTTTCTCATATACAGGCACACACACACATACACACACATATACTAGTGGTAAGAGCATTAATGGGAATGATTTAGCTCAGGGGAGCATAATACCCTAAAAAGCATTTCTGTTGGAAGCTTGATGAAAGCAAAGCAAAGGTAGCGGTAAAATGGGTACACAAGGACACAGCTGCATTATACAGAATTAGTTCAACCTGATTTTAGAAGATCTATCTTAAATGACTTGGCCTTTTTTGTGCTTATGGTAAATTAATTAAAGGAACATTCTGTGAAGTCGAGTTCTGGGAAATTCAGGAACTCGGAATGTCACCATGTGTTTTATATCCTTCCTCTCGGAACAGCTATGCTTCTGATGTCACCTCTGGTTTGAGTGACGGAAACGAGGGTCTTTCGGAGAGGAGCGGGAAAGGTCAGAACAAACGCACCGGAACCAAGTTACTCAGGAAGAGAGCTCGCTCAAGGCTACGCATCACCGGGGTGACTCATCAGTCAATTATCTAGCTTTAATTAACTGTCCTTACGTGGTTTCCAACCTTACAGTCTGCTAATACTGATGCTGTAAATGTGTCTAACTCAAAAAAATTGCTAACTGCTTTCAAAATCAATAGCTTTTTTTGTAATATACTCGGAAATGTTCTCACCTCATTCCCTTCCCTGTCTTTCTAAATGCAGCTGTCAGATAAAGTGGATCGGGTTGTAGAGTGTCAACTACAGACTCATAACAGCAAGATGGTGACATTTAAATTCGATCTGGATGGAGACAACCCAGAAGACATCGCTACAGTGATGGTGAGCTAGCATCACAGCGAAAATAAAAATACAATAAATTAAATATAAAATAGTTATAATATATAATAATTTCATAATTTACAATAATAAAATTGTAATTGTAATCATTCTGACAGTCTGTATTGAAGGAAAATATAAAACGTGTTACAATTGCCCCTGGTCTCCACTACTACTTCACTAAATGTCTGTAGATTAAAAGTTATGGACGTCAAAGAGGACACAAGGACACAGATAAGCCGGCCCTCCTCGTGAGAGCTGATTTATACCATGAGAAGTGTTGATGTTTCAGCTTCTGTGTTTGCACAAACTCTGCAACCTCATGCACAATTTTTCTCACCTGTTCATCTAAAACATTTAGTTGCATCTACAATTACCAGTGGAAAACCAGTTCTTATGTGTCCATTGTGACTTGTCAGCAATATTTGACATATTTTTAGCTTACAGGAGAAAGAACTGGTTTGAAATGTTTATCACCAGATTCTCAATTAGCTCTGAAAATCACTGGAAAATGTATTTCTGTTTTTCGTGTTGCTACTACAGTATTTTTTCCATGGAAACATGTGTTGAGTTGGACTGCTGTGACTCATCTCTGTGTTTTATCAGGCTAAAAACAGTTCAACTTTTGTCAGTATTGATATGAGGCAAAAAATATTTATGTAAAATGGAATCTGGGTGAATGTGTTTTCTGAACATCACTTTTGTTAGCTTCTTGCTTTGGCTTCTTTGTGTTAGCTGTGACTAAAAGTTGTTTTGATCAGCCTGTCCTTGACCTTAAGACTTTATATAGGAGTCTAAAATATAGATGGTAGTGTTTCTCTTTGCTGCATTATGAGTACATGTCTTTGTTCACTGCTCTGTATTTAATTCCAGTACCTTTGAAGGAGACCTTTGAACTCATTAATAAAGTCTGCTCAACAGAGCATGTAAGAAGACTCCAAATTACATCAAGCCAATTAACTTATTTGTCTATTTACACTCCTTTTAGGTACATAACGAGTTCATCCTACCTGGGGAGAGAGAGGGATTCATCCACCGCATGAGAGATATCATCCGTCGAGCAGAAGCCCTGATGAGGAGAGACCCTTTGGAACCACTCGATCCCAGAGAAACCGGTTGCTTGCCTTACCTGAGCGGAGTCGGCACACTGTCTGCTTCACAGGTGTGTTTTTATAATTTTATTCAAATTTATAAAAACATTTATGTTATTATTTTTTATTCTAAAAATATATTTGTTATTATTTTTTACTATATATATATATATATATCTATATATAGATAGATAGATAGATAGATAGATAGATAGATAGATAGATAGATAGATAGATAGATAGATAGATAGATAGACAGATAGAGTAAAATAATAATAATAATATATGTAGATAGATAGATATGGGCTGTCTTTCCAAAAAATGACAATTGGAGACTCCAAAAGGACTAATAACCAATAATTACTAAACACAGAAAAACATACATGACGGATAAAAAACATTATCCTGAATGTGTGTGGAAACAATATACTGAAATGTGTATGTACTGAGCCATCTACCAGGGTTACAGGTGCTTGCACCATTGTAGATGCTCAGTGTTAAACTCCTGACTTCTAAGATCATCTATCCGTGTGACGTAAATTACGTTATTGACGCAATTTCACGTGCTTCAGTAATTTATTTGCGTTATTTATAAACGTTAAGGATTTTAAATTAATCGTATGCGTTAACGTGTTAACATTGACAGCCATAATATACTGTATGTGAGTGGTAAAAAATAAAATAAATGTATAATATAATAAAGGAACAATAGCATATAAAATGTGGATCCACTGTTTTTATCATTCTATAATTATTTATATTATGTTTTTTATATTTATTTTATGTATATATTTATATAAATGTATAGTTTTTTTATAATTATTTTTATTATACATTTTACAGTTTTTTCATTCACTAATTGAGAAACTATACTGTTATAAAAAGTAATTTGTCACACTACAGGACCATTTAAATTGAACTTAAGGAGAAATAAGTTACAGTAAACGGTTAAATCTTGATGTTGAATACATTTTCCGTGGTTTTCATAAGATGTGTCTGGTTTAGAGTTCAATTGTTTACTGTGAGCTTTAGATGTTGTGGTTCAGAAATCCAATCTTCTGGTGTCATCATGTTAGTGATAACAATCACAAAGACGCGGTGTGTTCCTTCCTCACACTGATTGGAATAAGAGAACTTAGTCATCAATATGCAACAGTCATTAGTGAGAAAGGCCTCTGGAACAGTGTGATTGGAGACTTTAATCGTGCTTGAGTGACAGTCTTCTTATCTTTTCACACACGTGTTCCTAACTTTGTCACTTGGTGACGTTAATGCTAACGTGCTCTGTTTTTCCCCACAGCCAAATCTCTACACACAGGGCCTCGCTCGCACGCACTCCTCCTCCTCGTTGCCAGGTAACAAACATGCACACATGCAGGCCACATACACACACACACACGTGCCCACAAACACTGATCATATAAAGCATGTGTAAAATGCTTAGTGTGCTCTATATCAGTCTACAGTCTTGAATCTTATTACCGGTATTAATGTATTTGATTCTCACAAAAATGGCTTAAAGGGTTAGTTCACCCAAAAATGAAAATTAAGTCATTAATTACTCACCCCCATGCTGTACCAACCCCGTAAGACCTTCGTTCGTCTTCGGAACACAAATGAAGATATTTTTGATTAAATGTGACAGCTGGATCACTCCTCCATAGGCTCCCTAAGGGAATGAAACCTGACGGCCCAGAAAGTCAATGAAGAAAATGTTTAAATATTCCATGTCACAACAGTGGCTCAACTATAAGTTTATCAAGCGACGAGAATACTTTTTGTGCGAAAAAACAAACAAAAATAACGACTTTATTCGACTATTCCTTTTCTTCCTTGTAGGCCTGAAACGAGACTTCAAGAGATTTCCACGACACGCACGCGCGAGAACTTAACTGAAGTAGTTGAAGGAGATTGCAATTCTCACGCATGCGTCGTGAAAATCTCTTGAAGTCTCGTTTCAGGCCTACAAGGAAGAAAAGGAATAGTCGAATAAAGTCGTTATTTTTGTTTTATTTCCGCACAAAAAGTATTCTCGTCGCTTGATAAACTTATAGTTGAGCCACTGTTGTGACATGGAATATTTAAAAAAAATTTTCATTGGCTTTCTGGGACGTCAGGATTCATTCCCTTAGGGAGCCTATGGAGGAGTGATCCAGCTGTCACATTTAATCAAAAATATCTTCATTTGTGTTCCGAAGACGAACGAAGGTCTTACGGGGTTGGTACAGCATGGGGGTGAGTAATTAATGACTTAATTTTCATTTTTGGGCGAACTAACCCTTTAAGGAAGGGACTAAATAATGCATTCATTAAAATCTAAAAATGCAAAAAGCTTTCTCTAAGGGTATTTCATTTTCTCAATATAAAACAATACCCACCATGATATAAACCTGTTTTTGTGTATGTCCTTCAGATTATGCTGGTGCCAGTATAGGTTCAGTGACCCGCGGTTCCTCGCCTACTCTGAGCGCTGACTTTTACGTCGATCCCAATGCTGTTCCACCCGTCCGGCCCCTGCGTTCACAATCCTTCCACACCACAGGTACATTCATCTGTCTGCACAATAAACCACTTATCTTCTTTATGCATCATTCACTTCTTTCCTTGATACTACATTGAGAATTTGTGTTAATAACATCCATAAATTATAAAATGCTTATCATTAATAATTACATTAATAATTACTACAAACTTGATCATGCTGAATTGTAATTTACATGAGGACGAAGGTCAAATTTATATCCAAATAGTAATTATACTACATAGATCTGAATGCAAACCCAAAAGTGTAGCTATAAACTTGTTAAATAGAGGCAGTCAAATGTACTGAATAGAAAGTGTTTTGTACCTGTTTTTGCATGCAACTTGAATCAAGTCCAATAGATGTTTTTTTTCTTCTTCAAACAATGGGTCTGTAGTTTGCTCAATTATTTTATGTTATTCCATAAAATGTGTTTTCCCAAATGCGGGTCTGTCAAAGTGGAGTATCAGTGATGTAAAGTATTTGAGTAAATGTAATTAGTTACTGATCTTTTTGGCTGCTTTGTAGTTTTACTGAGTATCCAATATATTAGCAACTTTTAGGGTGTTTTCACACTTGGCATGTTTGATTGGATTAAAACTAACCCTGGTGTGATTGCTCTGTTAGTGCGGTTCATTTGAATAAGTGTGAATGCTGCCATCCGAACGCTGGTGCGCACCAAACAAGCAAACCGAGACCACTGAAAAGATGTGTCTCAGTCCACTTCCAAACGAACTCTGGTGTGGTTCGAATGAAATATGAACGCAACACGGACCAAAGACATGTAAATAAACCAAAAACAGGACATGATGTCACAGGATGCGACCCTAAAAAGGACAAAAATCCTCATTTAATCCTAAGACTTTTACTCAAGTCGTTTTGGAATTGGTGACTTGTAATTTGTAATGGAGTAGTTTTATCTGTAACTTTATTCGAGTATGTTGTTCAGGTACTTTTTTTGCCGAGTATTAACAAATTAGATTAACGTAAAATGGTTATATTTTTACCATGAACATGTTTACAATTTTTCAGATCACCATCAGCTTTTAATATCAGAACCAATCATCTTTGGTCTCTCCAGGTAATGAGTGCTATGTTCAGTCACACAGGCCATCAGTACAGTCCGAACCCCTTGAGGATGTTCAGTGCATCATAATGAACATTCGCTCTGTCTTGCTCTTTCATCTGGTTTCTTTCGCTGATGTATTTTCTTCCTCTGCACACCATTAGCTGTGAGGCTACTGGAACAAACTGGATATCTTATGTATCCCACTTTGCAATTGGCTTTCATCCCCATGGAGACCAAGCTTTTCTCAGGATTTGCTTTTGACACCTGGTGCTTCAAAATGAACAAGTAGATTTCATTACCTGAGAGAACCAACTATATGTATTACACAGCCTGTGCACAGTATAAAAGCTGTATTTCAAGATGACAAGTTGTGTCATTGTACCCACTATCCGCACAGGAAGTAGAGAACTGGAACAGGGAGTTTGATAAATGC
This sequence comes from Tiaroga cobitis, assembly GCA_030578255.1. Lineage (NCBI taxonomy): Eukaryota > Metazoa > Chordata > Actinopteri > Cypriniformes > Leuciscidae > Tiaroga > Tiaroga cobitis. The sequence continues at coordinate 18,045,118 of CM060593.1, read as the reverse complement.
TCCAAAGTGGTTTGCTCCTCAGGAGACAGGTCACATCCCAGTTTGTGGCTTTGTTTTTATGCCACAATGATGTTTGTGGAGTCTTTTCAAAAGTCAAGAATGGCATCGACAGGTCAAAGAACGTCAGAGAGTCCTTTTTTAACATATGATTTCTCAGTTGAACATTTAAAAAATGATTAGGTACTGTACGTTCACATGGACATTGACAAAGTGACCAAAAGTTATTAATTTTTAACAAGAGTTGGTGATTTGAGGAGACATGCAAGTATATTTAAACATGATAGTCGTGCTCGGATCAGCACCAAAACAACCTGTCCGAGATTGCCTGGACGAGGTGGTATTGGCTGATTGAAATTGAACTCTGGAGCCGTTCAGTTGTGGTGAGAAAGCAATACGTCCCATTAGACCAGTGAATCAAGTGGTATCATAATTTATAATAAAAGTGTGTAAAGATAGCTTCAGATAAAGCCACAATAAGCCCATTGAGCAAACTGGCCAATCCATCTTGATGGATGACGCTATGAGTGGAATCCCAGAATCTAAGCAGGTGCACTTTGATTAATGAGAGGACAGTTTTACTCACATGTGACTTGCAAAAACACATTTTGGTGCCTGGAGTTAAAGGCATAATGGGTGAAAGGTCATGGCTTGTTGAGAAGAGGCAGGAAACCCTCCTAGCAATGAACACTACAACGACTTGGCAACCAAGAGAGATTTGATTGCTACTATGCATTTAGAGCTTAACCCAGTTTTTCTCTGTCTATTTTTGTTTCCTTCAGGTTCTTCACAGACCTATCAGTCTTCTGTGCCCAACTACCCGCAGTACTCCCACCCTGATATTCTGTCATATCTGCCAAATCAGATGTCTGCCATGCCCCCTCAGTTCACCAAACCACCTTACGTTCAGAACACCCACTTCGCCTACCCCTACCAAATGGATCACGCCTCCCTCAACCCAAGTCCACTCACCCGTGTCCCCAGCAACCCAAACTTCTCCTCCTCCTCTTCGTCCTCTTCTGTTGTTTCACCAGTTCAGCAGTACGAGATGGCGCCTCAAGCAGAAACCAACAATCTGCCGCTTCCAGTTGCCCCTCCACCTGGTTCGCAACCTGCAGGCATGTGGCCATCGCCTTCCCAGCAGCCCTTTATTTCCCTGGCCAATGTTCTTTCTCTAGCTATGAACTTTGCACAGTCCATTATACCCGCTGGAACAATCCCTCAAGGTTTCCACCCACAAATGACCCCTCAACCAGGGTATGGCCCCATGTATCCAGCTCAGTATGCAAGCATGAGCAATGCTGATGCTCCATACCACCAGGGGGCAATGAGCGGACAGTATATGGATATGTACCAATACCCTGATGCTCATACGCAGATTCCGGAACCAGTTCCTGAACCTCAAGAAGGGAGCCAAACACCAATAGTCCCACTTGGGGAGCCAAGAACATGCACGACTCCTGAGATTAAACAGACAATTCCCCCAAACTCAAGCTCTTCTCCAGTGTCCAAAAGTAGCCCAGTTGTGGAGAGCCAGTCTAATCTCATAGGGCAGCTCAGAGAGCGGACAGACAGTTCAGCATCAAGCACCCGCACCCCATCAAGCACAAGCTCACCAGCATCCTCCACATCCACCAGCCCGCAAAACACTGTGAGTGTTCGAAATAACACAATTTTTCATAAATGGATAGTTCAGACAAAAATGAAAATTCTGAGGCATTATCGAAACATGCCAAACCTGTATGATTTTTTCTTCCTCTATGGAACACAAAAGGAGGAATATTGCAGAATATTCTGTCTGCTCATGAATATTCAAACTTAGATCATCACGTTGAGTTAACAGACTCATTACGAGATGTTATTGACGTTTTTAATGAGCAAAGTTTGAATCAATATATAACAACTTAAATTTCATTCTTACACAAAACTATCGTATGTCTTCAGCACAATTGGAATATAGCCATTTGGAATATATTTAGGTACATTTTTTTGAACATTCCGTAATTGAGAAATACATTTTCCATTTGTGTTCCACTCAATAAAGTCTTTCAAGTTTGAAACAACATGAGAGTGAGAAACAATGAATAAAGTTTCTTTCTTTTTTTTTGGGTGAACTATAACTTGAACAGTCATCTGAAGCCAAACCTGTTCTTCTACCGATGTGTAACATTTAAACAAAGACACAAGACACAATAAGATCTTTTTAGTGTTTCTGTCAATATAAATATGATGGTGTACTCTTTAGTGAAACATTGCTCTCTGTCATCTTTGTTAGCATACTCAGACAAACCTGTTCTGAGCATGTAAATTATTTGACTTGGGTGTTGTCTGTTATTATACTGTATGTCTTAAAGCACCTGTAGAAGGACTTCTGGGGTTGACACTTTTATTAATGTTTTTCAACTTGTTTTTTTTTTTAAAGGTGTCCTCGCCTGTCCCAAGGTCCTCCCCCACTTTATCCATGTCTCTGGCAGTGTCTGAAACAAATACCATTGCAGCCAAATCCAGACTCTCGCCTATATCTGAAGGTGAGTTGCACTCTTTCCATTTGTGAAACACACACATACACACACACACACACACACACCCATAAATAAGTACACACCCTATGTTCCATGTACACAAAGACACAGAAGTTGTCTGGTTTTTACTGTATTTTTTATCAAACAAATGCAGCCTTGGTGAGCATAATATGCTTATTTCAAAAACATAAAAAAAAAAAAAACTTAGACCAAATAATTTGAGCAGTAGTCCTCTCTAAAGGTAAGGTTTTTGCTGTCTTTCTGAAAATAAACATGTCCTGTAACACCTCTGGCAAAATATCTGACTGGAATTATCATCTGGTTGTGATAGAATGATGATTGTGAAAGCCATACAAAAATTTTGCTCAGGATTATTTGTCGGATATTATTGGATATATATATGTCCCTCCAACTCTGTTCCTAAAATGTCAAATTGTGTTGTTAGTGGCTAAAATGAAAACACACAGCTGCCATCTATTGACTATAAGAGCTCACTGCATGCTTAGCACATTGTTCAGTTAGTTTTGATAAGTTTTATACCCCTTATTACCACTCACATTGTTTTTAGAAAGTGTAAAAATCTAGTTGTTGATTGTCTTGCTGTTATAACATGTTCACTGCCCACACCGTGTTAAAAAAATATCCTTGTCTCCTTGTTTACAGAGAAAAAGTCTATTGTCACAGTGGGGCGGTTTCAAGTCAGTCCAAGCAAGGAGATTCCCATTACAATTCCCAGCCCAACGCCAACTCCCACCCCTACAGCTTTGCCAACATCCATGCCGTCTCAAACATGTCCTATAATAGTTTCCGAAACCACGCCCCCCGCACACAACAGCCAATCAGACAGCAGCACAGACGTACAGGCGGAATCAGAAAGCAGTCCCAGCTCTCTGAATGAATCACCACCACTTACCAAATGGCCTAGTGAGACTTTGCGCAGCTCAGAGAGTGCCCCCTTGTGGACCGGAGAAACTAAAACGGCGGACAGAAACGTTTTAGAACCAGGCGAGGGGCGTGGAGGTGAAGAAGAGGAGGAGGAGACAGAAAGGAGGCGGAGAAGGATAAGTGTGAGTTTGCTGGACAGTTCAGCAGGGAGCCCTCAGTTCAATCTAAATCAGCCTTGGATAAGCTACACGCGCAGCACATCATACGCCAGCAGTGACGAGACAGAGAGTGATGACGAGGGAATGTATGAGGAGCTACAGGAACTCAGAGAGAGGTGAGCCTAGAGTGTGTTTCATGGATTGCTTGTGGCTAATGAACAATCCCGCAGGTCATTATACATTATGAAGAGTTTAATCAAACTGGAACAGTGTGCCTCAGCATGATGTGAAACCCGTTAAACAGCATCCTTTATAGGTTTAATCCCAAATCATTTAAATAAATTTTTGAACATGTCCAAACGTGTTCAGTGCTGTGAAAAGTTTTCAATTATGCCGTCTGCAGGTGTGGAAAAAGTCTTTGCTTTGTTTTATGGACAAATGAATCAAAAGTGAGGCTTTTTTGTACACATGGGCCTTGCTATGTTTGGCAAAAACCAAACCCTGCATTTCATATGAAGAACCAACAAGCATTTTGGTGGTAGTTTGATGTTATGGAGGTGTTTTGCTGCATCAGGACCGGAACGCCTTGCCATCATTGAAGAACTAATAATACATTTAGAACTGAATAATTTTTTTTTTTTTTTGTAAATGAAGAATCACATTTATTCCCTATAAATGGATAAAAGTGAATTGTATTTACAGTACATCAGTTATATTATTTTGGTTAAAGATCTGATGACATACAGTGTAAAAATATGCAAAAATATAGGAATTCAGACAAACTATTTCTATATCCTATGATTTATTGGTGAATGAGATCGACTGGGTTCTTCTCAGTAATCTAAACCTAAATTAGTCAAATATTTATTTTAAATAGTTATTCAAATAATTAAATTCATGGACTGATTAATCATCTGTGAATTAACTGATTGTGTGATAAAGTTTAAAAAGCACTGCAGTGCCTTGAGAATGTTGTCTTCCTATCCTGTTCCTCATCATTTCTCTTTCCTTCCCCCTTTCTCAGACATGTGGCTGAGGTGCAGGCTCTCCAAACCTCTCAAAAGCTAGAGATTGAGGAGCTCTACAAACGGATGGGTAAAGTGCCCCCTCCGGGAATCGTGTCCCCAGCGGCCATGTTGTCCAGTCGCCAGCGCCGCCTGTCTAAGAGCGGAGGGTACCCCACCTCTCGCCGAAATAGCCTGCAAAGACTGGACATACTGCCACCTACAGGTACCATAGGTGAAGTTACAAAGTTTTTTTTATTGCTTCAAACCACATTTCAACATGGAACTGTATTCATTACCTATATATCCTTTAATAATGTGAAACTGGACTCAATTGTTTCCCCCGGGAATTGATTGGATCATGAAAAGTGGGCGCTAGTCATCAAGTTGTTGATGAGGTTGAAAAATAAGAGGGCTCGATGATGTCAACTGAAAAGAATAGTTGTTTCAGAAGTTACATTTTGAATAAATATTTCTTTGGCATTTGGGGTGTACAAAAAATCCGTACCATATCAATAATCAGCCAACAGCTGTGATATTATCAATAAACTTTTTTATTATTTGGCATCAAAAGACATTGGATGATTTTTGGCTGATACTGGACATATACTGGACATTAAAAATTAAGTTCATCATCTAGCTCTGACTTAAATGGGTAACGATCGATTATGGCAAAGATTTAACCCGTTAAGGCAGGACTCCAGACTAACTTTTCCACTGGTTGCACTGGTGCTACCAACTTTCTCAGTTGGTCGCACCAGCATATGATTTGGTCGCACCTTCCTTTTTTTTTGCTACATGCCATGGGATTAATCAATGCATGCTGATGAATAGTGGTTTTAATATACCAAACCAAGTAAAGGCTTTCTGGGTTTCAGCATAAATACCTGTAATTTATTATATAAAAACACATGTAATATTTGGTAATTATCATGGCCAAATTTCAGGATTTTGGACAGTAATTTTAGTCTGTAATTTTAAGCATTTTACATTTGAATTATATACAATCTATCTATCTATCTATCTATCTATCTATCTATCTATCTATCTATCTATCTATCTATCTTTTATCTTTCTATCTGTCTGTCTGTCTGTCTATTATCATCTTTCTACCTTTTAAAAATCATTAAACATTCAAATGTATGCATTACATTTGAAAAGATTACAGTATTATAATACGCTGATACAGATTTTTCGTTATCAAAGTTTATAGTTGTAACAAAAATCAGAAATCTCACACTCCTTACCTTCTGCATTTGATAATAATTTCCTTTACTCTCATCTAACCGCTGAGAGACGTAGGAAGGGGCTCGGGTGAGACCTTTTCATTTTTATATGCCTTAAAGGGTTAGTTCGCCCATTTAAGACATGAAGTTGTATGCAATCCTTACCAGCACTATAGTGCATACACACTGACCCACTCTGTAGTCACCTCCCTGGTCAGAGTTCTGGCCGCTGGAAGTTTTTCAAGAAAGTACTCCCGGTTAGTTTCCGGGGCCTCAAAACTGCGTTTTTTTGCGGCCATAACTCTGACCAGGGAGGTGACTACAGAGTGGGTCAGTGTGTATGCACTATAGTGCTGGTGAGGATTGCATACAACTTCATATCTTAAATGGGCGAACTAACCCATTAATTCCTGAATTCGTGGCGCGTTTCACCATCAACGTGCAATGCGCGTGACGTCTACGTTCGTCAATAAATAAACTGCAAGTGTCTTGCGGAAGAACACTGTAGCCGGAGCTACTTCTCTCCGTTAATGTCTATGGCGAGTCACGCAGGCACTGGGCAACTCCGCAACCGAGTCGACCCCGGGATAAAATAGTCCGAATATAAACGCTTATTATAGGCGTACCGTAGTGATTCAGGATAAGTCAAAAACACGGTTTGGAAAATGGATTGATGATGTACTCGTTCATTTTGAACATAAGTTACGGACTGTAGCTGCTGATACAACGGCATTCTGTTGCGCGAGCGTCCACTCGCACAAATGCGACCACATACAATTTTTACTCGCACATTCTCAAAAAATGGTCGCATATGCGACCAATTTGGTCGCAGTCTGGAACCCTGGGCATCTCCTAAAGAGCGTTTTCCCTTTAAGAGCATGTCAGTGTGAGAAGCTGTGTGCACTTAATGATACTTGGAAAAATACAATAACCTTTATAATGGTTACTTTGAAATGTGCAAGTCTGTTTCAGATTCACACGAATGCAAAGTAATATATATTTATTATAACAGCCATTCACTGGTTATAGATGAAGCCAAGGCATATATGGCAGTAACTCATACATGTGTTGTTGTAATTTCCACAAACACACTTCAGGTATCATACGGAAGAACTCAGTGAGCGGCAGCAGCAGTGGTTCACAGGAGAGGGCCAGTAAAGGAGTGACCTTTGCCACTGATTACGCCAGACTTGTGAGTGTATCCACACTTTCTATTTGCTTTTATTGACTATTACTTTTCTGCACCTTCTGTATCTTTTTTTTGTTGGTTTGTTCTTTACCCCCTCTAATGGAATTATCACGTTTGATGCACTGACCTTCCCTTTTTATCTTTCCAACAGTGATATACTTTACTAAGGAGCTCTTTGGCCCACATCCTGCTTTCCTTATGGACTGAAGTGACTACATTGCTTCCACATGCAACTGCCAATGTGCGTGAGCACATGTTTGTAGTATCAAGTGTGTGTTCTTCAAAGGCTGTCATGTGAATATTTTTAACCAGTATACCTCTGCTTGGTATTTTCTTACCTTTCTGAAGAGACAGGGCATTTGTAAGCACAGACTTTATATATGAAACGTGTTTAAAGATTCAATGTTGCTGATCTGAGCACAGATTTATGGAGAAATGCCCACTCATTTTCAGCTATAGCATTCCCGGTGGTTGAATGTATGAATTGCAAATGTTTTTCCACTAATTAGGCAGTCCATGTGGTTGCTCTTTTCTCTATAATTTTGTCCATATTGCATTAATTATAGCTCAGCTAGTCAGTTGATATTTATTTTCAAACCCCCAGTCAGATATTAATACCTGAACGAATCGGTACTGTAAACAATTTAACATTTTTTCTTTTGTAAAAATGCGATGCAATTGAATGCATGCAGTCCTTATAAGAAGTTTTAGGCCTCACTGAAGGTTTGCTTTTACATAAAACAGTATCATGTATATATTTGACAAATTGTAAAAACTTTCATCATGGATTACAGTTCAAATGTGACTTAGTTGCTTAAATATTTTGCACACACACCAATTGTACAAAATATATTTTTTAATTCTCATAACTCGCAGTATTGACAATTAATTTATTTCTCTTTTTTGATAGAGAACTCTAATGCCTCACATTTCTCTAAGATTAATGTAGTGTTTCCACATCATAAAACAACAATGCAGAATGCAAGCGTTTTATCTACATTTAGAGCTGGAACCACTCAGTTCTGAAATCATTGTAATATTTAAATGAGGATAAATAAGCCTATTTTAATGTGATTGTCAATCAAATCTCATTTAGATCTAGCACAAAAGTGTAAGAAATGGATTTCTGGAGGTATCAATCTAACCAAAGTAGAGAACATAGTGGACAATCACAGTTGCAGTTCATTGAATACCCATAGGGGAGAGCGGGGTAATGTGAGACATCGGGTAATGTGAGACACCCCCTGTATCTAGTCAACGGAACACATTTGTGGTCATGTGACCATTATGTTTTCAAGCCCATCCCATTTCCCCTTGGCCATGAAGGAGAGGACCTCATGGTGCTGCAATAAACATGTTTTTTTCACAAAAATATTTTTTTTGCACGTAAAAGTAAATTTTCTTGCTGTCAACTTAATCAACTGTTGTGCCAAAGCAAATTGATTCAGGTAGAAAAACTTATATCATACATGTTGATGAACTATTAACATATAAAACCATGTGATGATGCTAGCTGAAGAGTATCCTGAATTACTAAGAGAGTTCGTTTATTTCTAAAATGTGGCAGTGGGGTAAAGTGAGACAAATGCTGCGGGGTAAAGTGAGACACGAGGCACAAGTTAAGTTTAGTCTTAAACATATTTTAATGTAATATTACATTACATATATTTTATTTTTTAATATCATAAACATTGTAGAAAAGCCATCATGCCAATGTAATACACCAGAAAGACAAACTGGGGCAAAACACCCCTCGAGGAGATGGAGAGTGCAGCCGCTGAGGTCAAGGAAGGAAAGAAGTCTATAAGAGCAGCTGCAAGGGATAGAAATATTGACCAGCCTGACAAGATATTGACAAGATATTGAGGAGGAAGAGCCCTGTTTTAAAAATGTGGAATATTGAAGTCAAAATTTTTAAAACGCAGTGCAGCTGCACAGCAGACACAGATGAACGGCTGGAGCGGTCATTGGATGTGCTGCGGCAACTGCACGAACCTATGGCGAGGCGGCTCAGATGCAAGAACCAATCAGGCTAATTCACGCCCGGGCGTGTCAGAGCCTTCCAGAATGGGTGTGGCCTAAGCCTTTATATTGGCTAGATCAGCCAAAGTTAAGTCGACTGAAGCGATCCCCTGATCAAAGCCACATACACTTTGAACATGGAGGGGGTATGACCCGCGTCCAAACGCCCTTGTAAGAAGGCGAGTGATCTCAGAGATCTTTTTCAGCACCCTTTCCCGGAGACACCCGAGTATCCATTGAGGGGCCATACATAAAGGGCCCACAAGTCGGGACAGGATGGCAGATTAATCGGTTTGCCAGTGTGAGGAGGTCTCTCCTCAGCGGCACCACAGCTGTACCAGCACGGAGAACCATAACTGGGTCTTCCAGAGAGTTGTTATTAGTAGCACTGCACACTTGCTCTCCCTGATCCGTTCGATGACCTGTGGTAACATCGTGACCGGAGAGAATTCATACAGCGGGCGGCTCGGCCAATCATGGGCAAGCATAAGAAAAATACCCTGCTCTTGAGAAAAATATTCGGCAATGAGCGTTGTCGTCTGAGGCGAAGAGGTCGACCTCTGCCTCGCCGAAGATGCTCTATATTAGCTGAACCGTCTGTGGGTGAAGAGACCATTCCCCTGGGGGAACATTGTCTCTGGATAACATATCCGCACCCTGGTTCAGGATGCCTGGCATGTGCGCCGCCCTTAGGGAGCACAGGCTGTGCTGGGCCCATAAAATTAGGTTTTTGGCCATGGCGTGCAGGTTGCTTGACCTGAGAACGCCCTGGCGATTTGTTTCAGACACCACTGCCATGTTGTCCGTCCGGGCCAGGACGTGGTGGCCTTTTAAGTACAGGAGAAAGGCTTTCAGCGATAGAGCGACTGCTCTCATCTCTAGACAGTTTATAGGCGCTTCTCCAGGCTTGACCATAGGCCAGAGACGGGCCTGCACTCGTAAAGGGCCCCCCAACCTAGGTTGGAGGCATTTGTCGAGATCACTTTTCTCCTCGTAACCACAGCCCTACTCACTCATGACTGATACCAGTCGTCTGCTTTCCAGGGAGCCAGGGCTCTGATAAAAAGTAAGTGGATCAGTTTACCCCCAGCTGGTTCACTTTACCCCCTTGATTTCTCTGGTCTGTCTCAGTTTACCCCTAAGCTGGGGTAAAGTGAGACACAAGACCACTTTTTAAAAAACAATCATATTTTCACTGCCTTTCGTCCTGAATACATTCTGATAATTTCCATTGCTAGGAAACATCCTGAATTAATGGGAAATGTGTAAATTTTACTGATATATCATTTTAGCTCGCTTAAAGGAGAGCAAATGTAAAAAATGTCTCACTTTACCCCACTCTCCCCTACTGCCATTTTTTTTTTCTAAATTATAACTTGTAATTATACATTTAGTTTAAATTTTAGTAGGTTCTGATTAAGAATTGAATTCCTCCCAATGTTAAAACCCATCATGCAGTGAATTTGGTTTGAAACGCTTCCGTCTTAATGCTTTTCCTTTTGTTATTCATATCTTAATAATTAATAGAGTGTGAAATGAAGATGTTAACTCATGTTTTCATAATTGAAAGAAGAAATACAAGCAAACTGACACATCACACTTTTCTGCAAGGCATTTGCCATTACATGATCTGTATATAAGGACAGGTATGAATTGCAGCATGTCTAGGATTATATTTCACTGCCTATGCAGCGATTTTATATTAATATATGTGTGAAGACAAACAGAAACTATTGATAACTGAGAAACTGTGAAGTTTGAACAATTGTTGCCTTAAAGTGTCTGCGTTTGATGGGACACCAGGTGTGTTCTACTGCATAGCAAGAGAAGATTTATATAGATATATTTACATAAAGAGAAAAGCTGTATAATATTATGTGGGAAAAAATGTTGTACTGCCATGCAGATTGTGCCTCTTTTTTTATTACTCTGATTCCTGTATGAAACATGATTGTTGTAAATGTACAAACAAATGAATGATTCACAGACAACCAAATGTTTCCTGAGATTAAAACTGTATATGAACGTGTCATAAACCGGGGTCTAAAGTTCTGAGACCACTAGTAAAAATGCATCTTTTTGCATAATTTTCCTATTCCAATGCATAATTTCCAATTTATTGTTGTAATACTTTTCCAAATTATTAAAACATTTTTCAAAGTTAAAAAATTAATTATATTATCAGCATAACAATATAGTTAAAAAGTACAGTTTAAAGGGTATTTGCAGGAATATCTCACTTTATCAGAATTATGCTTTATAGATTAGCGATCCAGAAATAGTGCAACATTTTTTTAATTAAATTATAGATCATACTGTAGCTTTTTAAATAATAATAAAAAAAATGCTACAAAACTTTGTTTCTAGGTTTTAAGAGAGTTCACCCAAAAACAAAAAATTGCTGTTAATGTAGGCCTACTCACCCTTTCAGGTCATCCAAGATGTAGGTGTAGGTATTTTTTTTTTCTTTTTCAGTAGAACAGTAAAGAAGATGTTTAGCTGGAACCGTGTTTCTTCTTTGGTGAATCATTTAACGCAAGTCAACGGCTACAGTAAAAAAAATAAAAATAATAAAATTAAAAAAAATACAAAAAAAATTAACACGTCATAATGCACAGGAAGCTTGCGCTCCAGAACGAGTCAGGACAGTTTGCTGAAGCTGTGCCTGTGGGTTACAGGTACCGGTAATAATGTTGTAAATAATGTTCAGTTTCTTGCACAGAATGATTGTTTCGTTTCATAAGACCTCAATGTATCGTCATGATCAATTGATATAATTTAATTTAGCCTGTATGTATATATATTTATTTTTTACTCTGAAAGTGACCGTTGAACATTATTTGAATCACCAGCTAAAAATCTTCTTTTCTGTTCAACTGGAGAGAAAAAAAGTCACCTTCATCTTGGAGGGCCTGAGGGTGAGTAAACTAACAGCATATTTTTCCATTTTTGGGTGAACTATTCCTTTAAGATGAAACCAATAGGCCCATATTTGTATCCATTTTTCTTTTTTTTTAATTCTTATACATATCCGAAAATAAATGTTCTTCTTGCATGGACGTTGGACAGCTGTTATTTATAACTGCATGCATTGCCCAGATAGATCTCAGGCTCACTCTCAACGTCCAAAAGCATCATATGTAGCATACTGACCCTTCTCGTGATGGAGGACGAGGAGAGTGATATTTTTAGTACCCTATTGTTCCTAAATTAGGTTGATTCAGGTCATCATCACATTGTGTAGGCTACCTTATACTTGTTATGCAAGACGGCCAAAGAGCAATAAACCAAAAACCAGCTCCATCCAAAGACAACATCGGGGACTCGTTGCCTGTAGATTGTTCCTTCTTTGTTTAGTGAACCAGTTTTACTGTATGGTCGGATGTTAGCCATATAATCATGTGATGGTGTGAATATGTCCTTGTTTGGAAATGAGTCTTCTTGCTGCTCTGTTTATCGTTTCAAACAGTCGTATTGGCCAAAGCACAACCATAAAGAAGAAAATGAATACTATTTCTAAATCCAGCTGAAGGGAATGACTGGGGGTGACGAGGTCATGCGTTTAGTGTATTGTTGCATCAATATAGAAATATGTGTTGGGAAAAAACATCTGTAAAGAACAAAACTATAGTTGAACTTAGGTTTGCTTTCACCTCACGGCCACTAGAGGCCAGTAGAGACTCTTTTCCGTATTAAGTTAGATCACACGGCAAATGTAGGCACTGCATTCCAATTTGCATAATAAATAAATAAATAGTATGGAGATAAGAATTAGTAACAAAAAACGGTACGTAGACAATTGGATGACAAAGGTGCCCAGATGGATTTTTGGAACACTACTTTTTTTGTGTGTCTAATATTACCCACAACCCCTTGCACTAAGATGTGAGCATGTGGCAATTTTCAATGGAGTTTTAGACGCCCTCCGCCCCACCCTAACTAAATATAAACTGTGAACCAGTGTTGTTATTTATCGATAACTAAAACTAAAAGTATTTGTTATTGTTAGTAAGTTGTTTAGTAATTTGTTAGTTGAAATAATGCTGAAAAAAAGTAAAAAAAAAAAAATATTAGATGAAAAACTTAAAACTAAAGCATAAATATTAGATAAATTAACTAACTGAAATAAGTTTCAATTGAAATACTGAAATAAAAACTAAAACTTAAATAAAAATTCTCTCTCTCTCTCTTTCTCTCTCTCTCTCTCTCTCTCTCTCTCTCTCTCTCTCTCTCTCTATATATATATATATATATATATATATGTATATATATATTATGCCACTGCATGCAAACAAAACAATATTTGTAATTGGTTAAAAATTGGACATGAATGCCCTCTCAAGCTGTATTTACCACTGGGAAGTTCGGGGATAATTTTGATACCCAAGTTCTCGAGATGGGTGGGCCACACACTTTAAACATGGCATGCTGGAGGGAAGACCGATTGCTGCTGTGAATGGTATTCTTTTATTAGTGTTTTTCACAACAGCCACATCTACGCCTTGTCTTTTTGTTAAAGTATGGCATATTTACATACAGTCAAACCAAAATTTATTCAGACACCTTCAACATTTCTCACATTATCACAGTTTATTCGCTATAATTTCGAAAATGGTAATAAAATATGACAAGAACTCAGAGTTATCAAATCAGTTGATATTTCACTGGTTTTGGCCATCCTTCTGTTAGACTGTCTCACAAATGAATTAGGTTGAATAACGAACAGATGTCAGCTGTTAAATTATAGTACACAATTAGATAATACCAATTTAGGTCAACCAATTACCAAGCAATGCTTCATTTTGTTCAGTCTGTGGTGTAAAAAGGTCGCATTAGCAATTAAAGAAAAAACACTTAAGCAAAACATGGTCAGGTCAAAGTGTCTGAATAATTTTTGGTCCCACATTTTTAGAAATTTTACTGGTAGTCCACTGTACAAGAATGTATAAGTAGTCCACTGTCCACATTTTACTGGTAGTCCACTGTCCACATGTATAAGAATTTTTGTGTACTTTACTTTATTTTGCTATTCTCACTTACATAAATGAACTATAGTGTACTGCACCCACTAGTAAAACAAATATAAAAAATTATATCTGGTGTCTGAATAATGTTTGGTTTGACTGTATATGAATAATCATTTGAAGCGTATTGTGTATTCTTCACAGTGAAAATATGCCTGTATTTGACCGAAATTCCAGAATCATCAGCAAGCTGACTTACCTTTACCTAACGTGGTGAATGTTTATTATGGTTGACAATGAATGGGACGCTAAATATCATTTTGGCTTTAATAAGATGGTATCCTCCATGGTTCCAGTTCTTTTCGTCAACAAAGCCCTTGAATGTGACAAGCTTGTATTCACGACTTCAGAAGTGGGAAGTATTTCTGATAGCACATGAAGGCGGCACAATTTTCTGATGTTGCAAAATGTCCTAATAATACTCGTACTAAACTTACTACTCACTTATTACTAGTATATACCTTCACCAGCATAGTACAAACTTTAAGTGCGTACACATAGTATATTGAGATGCAGCCATTGACATGGCTGACATGTTAATAATTATACAGTTCAAAACAATAACCCTGATGCAGTTACACAGGGTTTGTCTATATTCTGAATGGGCAGTGTGGTGTGATGATGTGTGAGATGGTAACCTACGTAAGATGATAGTACTTTTCTTCTAGTAATATATTGAACAGCTATGTAATGGAGCTGCACGATTAATCGTTAAAAGATCGCTATCTCGATTCAAACACCCACATGATTTCATTCCTAAATGACAACGATTCGTCTGTGTCTATTAAACCTTTGACATAATCACACCGGAACATTAAAATCTGTGTTCGTACTGACACTGACCCAGATAAAGCAGTTGTCATGTACGTATTTAGCCCCGCCCCTTTTCAGCTCTGCACTTCTGTCTTACGTTGTATTTCCACAGTATGAAGGTAAGATCTTACGGACTTTTAAATGAACTCTTTTAAAATATTCTAGATCTACTGACATATGTTATGACATCCACTTAAAACATTACAATGCTCATGATAACTTTCATTAACTCTACAATAAGTAAATCCACTTCGATGCCATATGCCATGGTCTTTGCAACCACACATTATCATTATTTCTGTGTTACAAATATTAATATTATCACAAAAGTAAACCTTTATCACCTTTTAAAAGTAACTTGCCGCTTCAAATATTGATTGTTTTGATTGTGTCGTTACTAGTGACTGTTAACAAATGTAGTTGTCATTGACTCATTCATTCGAGAGATTCGTTCAAAAACGCTGATTCATCCAGTAATGAAATAAGTAAAGCATTTATGAGTGAGTCATTGAATAATTCATTTCAAGAGATTCATTAAAAAAAACCAGATTCATCCAGTAATGAAATAAGTGAAGTTGTTATGTGTGAGTCATTGAATCATTCATTCAAACTTTTTCAAAATAATTCAGATTAATTAAACTTTTTTAATAGGCTGCAGCAATCAACATGTTGTCAGAACCTCTAGTAAATGGCACGTTATTTTGTTTAGTTGTCTGTTCAGAATCATGGGAGAATCATCATCTCTGTTTGAGAAACAAAAAATGTGATTCTGAATTTATCCAGAATCGTCCAGCTCTATGTACCATTCTTTTACATTATCTTAAAGCATATTGATTATACATTAAAAAAGGGTTTTCTTCCATCGGCTCTATTCCACATTTGTCGTTAATTCAAAATGATTTAAGTCAGTTAGGGGGAAAACTGCACCATTTGTCACATGAGACTGCCAGCTACTGTGCTGTCTGTAAATACTGTGGGTTAATCCAGACTCGATCTGTTTCACAGCATTCTCCTCCACAACAGGATACATCTCGGATCTGACAATCTGCCACCCTTAACAGACACATGTGGCCTCATTCTCTCCTTTATTGACACCATGAAGTCACCATGGTAACTAAGCAGTGGCATTTTATAGCGCTGCCATGGGGGGAATTCCTTCTTTTTGCACAGAATCTCTTCAGGGGGCTCGCATCTGATTTGGTCCTTAGCAACCGGTAGCTTAGCCGCCTTGTTGCCATGCGAGGAGCTCCATGCAAGAACCTTTCCTAATCGCCTCTGAAGACACTCTCAGATATGCACAGAGTGTTGTGTTAAAGGCCAGTATGAACCACCGATGGTTGGTGGCAGCAGGTGATGGGTCACGACATCAGAAAGACTGAAATAGTATTTTTTTACCCATTATAATCACTGACGCTTTCTGCACTAGATGCTGTATACAGATGTGTGTTTAGTTTTCTGACAACTTTTTTTCACATTCAATACTTGACTTTGTCGACAACAGTTCAAATGACAGAGTGAAAGAACGTTCACTTTGACACGTCCAGTTTAAACAGCTCGTTTGTGTCTCTGTACAGACTTAAGAAGGATACGTCAGAAACAAGAGGATGGTTTATTTTAGTGGCGTCCCGGATCACGTTGAAGGATTAGGCTATATGTTTGTTCGGAGCATTTTATTTTGTAAACGAGGCACAGTGTAATGGAGAGTTGGCAAAGAAACTTTGGTTCAAAGATGAAGTAGCCAACTGTATTGTAAATGGTTTCATAATACTTTGTCTGTAAATTACAGTTTTATATGGATAATATTTTCAAAACACTTACTCACATGCAGTAGCCAGTGGGTGTTGATATTGTTTCTTATGCAATGACATTAGCCAATCATAACAGTGACCGTTTACTGACAAGCCTTAAAGGAGCCGACCCTTGAAAACTGATCATTTCAGACAGAGGGTCAGAATAAAAGTAGAAAATTGTCAATCAGTCCTCAGTGTCATTCCTCAATAACAATATGATTTAAAGACCCCCTGTGGTGAAAATCAAGTTTTTAATGTTGTTTATATGTCTATGTGGTGTTTTCAATATGCTTTTAGACAAACCATGTGCAAATTCATAAGTCAGCACCATTGCGGTAGCCTGGGAAAACCCAGGCAACTTCTGGCAAATTTAGATTTGCTCTGCAAGTTAGTCTGGCAAAGAGCTCATTCAAGCCCATTTCTAATCCGTCGAAATCGCGGCACCAATCAGAAACGTTGGGGCGGGCTTTACACGATGACGACAGCACAGCGACGGTGAAGCAGATTTTGTACATTTACAAAGATGGATCCCGCCCTGGAATTGGGGGTGTGACGGTTATAGTTGAACACCGTCATTAGAACTCTATAACCGCCAAAACCATGTTTATACTGGACGTGTCCGCACGAGCGCGAAGGTGCGCGCGGCAAAAATGACGCGTTCGGTGCGCAAGACCGGCAAGACCCCATTGTGTGCACGGCTTTTTTTGTAACGGCGCGCGCGGCGCCGCGCCCGAGGATGACCGACTTCAAGCCGAATCTGCCCGAGCATATACGTCTCACCGCACCGGCACCCAGTTTGCGCGACTAAATTGCTAAGTTCGTTGCAATGTTTTTTTTTGTTAAGGTTTTGTTTACTGTGTGTGATTTATTTAATGGAAAGCACATTCTTTTCTAGTTGTCTTGCTGTTAATTTTAAATAAGCGTAGACCAAGTAGCTAATCAGTGTCTGCTTGTTTATTCAAACTTGTTCTATAACAGACGAACATCGCTCTGCATACATCATCTCCTTCATCGGTCTGATTGGTTTTAGGTCTATCCAATTGCGCCCAGAGGCATTTGAGCTACGTCCGTTGGTGGCGCCCCTTTGGAAATGATTTGTCTATGAAGCTTTGCCAGACCATAACTCAGTTACAACTGAGAAAGGAGTATTTTCTCCTTAAAACTGCAGTGAACCAAAGACATGGTTGCAAATCGCTGGTGTTTCTTACATCACAAACTACCTTGTAACCAATCACATCAACATACGGGCGGGCTTTAGCATATCATTAACTATTCTCTGAAGCAGGGGAATATCAAGAGAAGAGAGATGATGTATAATATATTATGATGTTATGATGAACTATGCCTTTCTCCACTGACGTTCTGATTAGTTTAAAGTGTCTAAGAATGCTGATTGTTAGAAGGCTGAGATGGGGAAGGGCTGCGGGAACATAGTTTGTGTAACATTAGCAACACATTATTAGCTGTTTGAAAATGTAGTCATGCAAAAGGTTAATCATATTAATTACCGTTATGTATAGCGATACCATTGTGCAGCGTTTACTACATTAAGTTGACCGAGCGTGTGGATCTCAGCTGTTGTGAGCGAGTGGAGGTTGGGCTAATTAGCATATTCATGAAGCAAGGGTGCAGTGTTACAGTGAAGCTATTTTAAGGCATGAAGAAATTTTTTCACAGGAAAAACATTTATATATATGATTTTGGTGATCAAAGATGAGTTTTAAGGGATACAATTAAGGGATACAAGACTATAATATGCAGGGGGACTTTAAAAAGAAAAAGACATCTCTCTTAACATACACCAAGGAAACAAAGAATTGCTAGCTGCTAGGATGCAATAATGCTCAGTAATAGCCATCTCACACATTGTATTGATCTCTCGGTTTCACTGACGAGAGTCACGCAGGCTGCTGTAAGCAGACATGGCAGATCCAGAAAAAGCGATTAAGGAGGGGGAGTCAATGGCACAGTGCAATCGCAGCACATTGCTGCAAGGCCATCGGGAGCAGCGCTGCCTGGAGCGGCCGGTAAGCCTCCTATCTCTGGCACCCACAAAGAACGGCAAGTGACATTTCTCAGCTTCCCCATCCTCCTCCTCTTCTCCCCCCTGCCTTTCGTGTCCCATGCCCCCATCATCACTTCACCTTCACTAATTACCGGGAGAGCCGGAGGAATCCTGGAGACCAAGGCAGATGTAAGGAATGGAGTGCTGTCTTGCATTATGGATAGTTAGTCAATGTTTTGGCATGGAAGGAAAGTCCCAAATCAGATTTACTAAAATATAAATTTAAAGTAGCCTAATAGCATTTGTAATCCAAGCTCTTGATTTGCGTAATCCAATGAGACTGAGATAACTACTGTTTTGGCTCCAAAGAGTGGATTCAGTTCCCCCTTTCTTCCTTTTAAAGCAAGACACCACAGGTCAAATTTGAACTATTAGATATCCCCATACTTCCCCAGCTAATTTATCACATTTCGTATTACAAGGTTTCTTAAATGTCATGTTTAAATATGTAAAATGATGCATTGTCCAATTAAAATTCAGAATCAAAGTTTTTTAAAGAGGGGATTTTTATCACTATATAAAGACCATATGTTTTTTTAGGTATAAAATGTTATGTAAATCAGGCAAATCTTATAAACCAGTGTTATTTTAATATAATTGATATACTATCTGGTGTCTGATAATAGTTTTAATTAGTTTTAATTTTAGTTTCAGTTTTAGTCATGTTGTTGTGTGTGTTTGTCATATTTATTATTTTTTTTATGTCTATACAGTTTAAAAAAAGTTTATATTACATTTGAGTTTTTGGTTTTAGTTTTAATTATTTGTAATAATTTTAGTTCTTAAACTGTTTTATTTCAGTTAATGTTTAGAATAGATTATTTCATGTAATTAAAGGTTGTTTTTTTTAATAATAACACTGATATGAACAAATTCTTCTGTAAAAAACAAAAACCTTAATATATTGATTGGAATAAAACTGTAAAGTGTGGTGTAAGTGCTATTGAATGAAGATTTCTGGCTCAGTGTATGAGAAAAAACTCATTTTGAGAAAATGGCCTTTACAAAGATGTATTATAATTTAAATCTACAGACGCCAATATATACGTGTAATGAAATAAACACTTACATTTAAAAGAAGATATGTTATGGAAGCAAAATAGCACAAAATCTCTTAATTGACCTAAAAAACACTGATTATCCCTGCATTGTCTTGACTTAAAACGATTTGTGCTGAAAGTAAACAATGAATCAACTTGGGGTCAGATTAATAGATAGACACCCAGCAGGAATATACTTGAGAGTGGATGATGAGGTAGCATGCAACATGCAGCCTTGCGTAAAGGAAATTCAATTTAGATTATTTGTCACCCGTGGGACTGAGGAGCTCGAAAATCACAGACTTTGCGAGTTTAATAAGGAGTCTTGGTCGACTGCAACATATAATCTCTATGTTGATGAAAAGCACAAATGTGGCGCCACGCCCTGTGTTTGTTTGTACGTTTAATTGTACGAAGCAGCTCACCACAGGCCCGGGCAGCTCTGTTGTGGAGCCTGAACATGGGAGATCTCATTTTGATGTAGCCTTGAGGATTTATTGATAAGCAATTGCTTGAGGAGGCTTGTGAAAAGCTGTCTCATTCGTCAAACGTGTTTCCAGCAGAGCGAGCCATTTGATTGGAGCTTGGCGATTTCACAAATCCAGATTTCTATAAAATGGTTCGTTGGTTACCTAATATGTACATTACCTCTGCAGACATTGATGGAACAGTTGTCTTCGAGATGTTGGCAGATGGGTTTGGCTGAGCGGATGGGGCCTCATGGGTGTTTTGAGTTTCATTTGCAAAATCTGGACAGTCTAATCATTGCGGTAATACATGTAAAGCAGAGTCTGGTTTCACTTTCTCTGAATCTACCATAAAAGCAATTTAGCAGCATTTTAGAATATATCCGTGCGGAGGACCTGCATCTCATGATAGCACAATCTGTCCTCTAATTCCTGGAGACGCATTTATGGCAACGAGGATTTTTCAGCAGTTTAGTTACACATTTGGTATCAGATTCTCCCGTTTTCTCTCTATTTATACTCTCTTGCCCTTTGACTCATAATCTATGGGCAAAAACTGTGTCCTGTTCCAGGGAGAGACTCACAATGAGACTTAAAACCGAACAAGTAAAGATCATTTTTAAGTCTTGGACTTTTTGTCATTTTGGTGCTTTGTATCTCTAGCACATTTTGCATTATATTTAAATCTTACTCACAATTATAGTTTGTTTTTACAGCTTTAACAAGCACAAACACTTAAGGAAAGATGTTAACATTTCCTTATTATACCCTATAAAACATTTGAAACTGTGGCACATAAACTATACGTGAACAAGCCTCTAAAAGACATCTGTCTTAATCAAGGAGTGTAATGCTGATTTTATGTCCAGATGGCCTGGCTTTTAAGCTACTATTTTAAATTCAATGGTAATTTATTGGTGCTTGCGAAGACAATCATCACTATTATTGTTGCTCATACTTATGATTACAGGTTTGTTCAAATCCTTAACCGTAAGTCTTAAAATTTGGTGAATAATTTGCACCATCTCTGCTACAGACATGAATGATACCTCAAAGGATGCGGCTTGTTGAGGAAAGGACTTGTGGTTTTTGCTTGACTTGATCCCATATACTTACATTGAAGGCACCGATACAGAACAAATCCATGTTTTTTTATTTAGAATAAATATAAAGTAAATATAATGGTTTGAGTTTCTGAAAAAGCTCAAAACATACAAAAACAAGTGGGGATTACAATCACAGAAAAAATTCAAAAATAAACAGTACAGTGTATAGATTAAGGATTTGGGGATGGGTTATTTTGACTTGAGCCAATAAAAAACCTAAAACAAAACCCCCCTGCAACACCCATTAAAACCACTCACAAAGATAACTGTCTAAGATCTAACTGCATTCATTGAATCCACAGTAGTCCTATGTCACGTCCGAGTTGATCAAAATGAGGAAATCCGAGCGGTAACATTTTGTTTTCTGCATTAAATTTGCTTCCATTTAGTAGCCATTCCACCGTGTGTAACGCCTCAGAGACTCTGCCAGCAAACCCATCCAGTTGACATATCAATCAGAGCAGTTAGACTTTTACTCAATTAAGTGTTGGCACTAAGCAACTAGAAATCAAATCTATTTCGCATTAGGCGCTTTCTTCGTTAATGCTTTGTCCAGTGCATCCGACAGGCCTCGTCTCACCGTGTCAGAGCCGTCTAAGATGTGTGTTCTTCAAAGCGGGCTAGATGTGCACAGTTGGTCTAATGGTACATTTTCCACTGTACTTTCCATCTTGAACTATTCACTTGATTATTCAGCTAGAATTACAGTTCTTAGATACACAAGAAGTTCTTACTGTTCTTAAACCATGTGTTATGTTCTTTGTGTTAAAGGGTTAGTTCACCCAAAAATGAAAATTAAGTCATTAATTACTCACCCCCATGCTGTACCAACCCCGTAAGACCTTTGTTCGTCTTCGGAACACAAATGAAGATATTTTTGATTAAATGTGACCGCTGGATCACTCCTCCATAGGCTCCCTAAGGGAATGAATCCTGACGGCCCAGAAACTCAATGAAGAAAATGTTTAAATATTCCATGTCACAACAGTGGCTCAACTATAAGTTTATCAAGCGACGAGAATACTTTTTGTGCGAAAAAACAAACAAAAATAACGACTTTATTCGACTATTCCTTTTCTTCCTTGTAGGCCTGAAACGAGACTTCAAGAGATTTCCACGACGCATGCGTGAGAATTGCGATCTCCTTCAACTACTTCAGTTAAGTTCTCGCGCGTGCGCCTTAATTTGTGTTCCGAAGATGAACGAAGGCCTTACGGGGTTGGTACAGCATGGGGGTGAGTAATTAATGACTTAATTTTCATTTTTGGGTGAACTAACCCTTTAAGTTTATGGGTTATTTTTTTATGTATCATTATATATCATCTACATATAAATTGAGAAAATACATAAAAATATGCACTTTTGTGAATCAGAGTGATGATTAAAGCAAAACAGTGTTCCGAACTTGGCTTGTTCTTGTGAGATACAGAGTTTCTTAAAAAAGGTGTAGGAAGGTGCATATCCACAAAATCCATATATGGCCTCAGAGGCAGCCTTTTATAAGGAAATAAACTTTTACTGAATTCTTCCCCCCGCCCACCTCCCTCTCCCCCCCAAAGAAAACAGATCCCAAATAGAGCACATTTTATGCCTTGGCCTGTTCTCAGTCAGTGAGGTAGGTATTTTTTTACACCTATTTTTTACAGAAATGTTTTTGATTCAACCACAGCACATTGGGAAATAGTCCATTAAAACGAGCAATCTACAAATCCCTCAGAAATGCCAAGTCTTAGACCTTAGATAATCAGAGAGTGTTGTAGCTACATTATAGGCTAGCCTATAATCAAGAAATACCCTTTTCATCCTTAAGTGTAAATTGTCTGATGTAAAGTGGAAAACATAAGTAATGATGCAGAGGTTGGCATTAGCATGAGAATGGCTTTGATGCCCATAGGCAAGTTTGAGCTGCAGAAGTTTAGATAAGATCAATGACTCAACTTGTCCTACAAAAAACACACACACACAAAAAAAAAAAACACTTCTAAGATATAGAACCCCCCACCCCCCATATTTTACATATCTTAAAATATGTCAGTGCCATTGTTTTGTCTCAAGATTTGGACCAGTAATGTTTTTTTTTTTCTAAGGCACGTGTATAAAAGCTACTTAAATGTCCTAATTTGAACTAAGGCCTAATCCTAGCTTAATCCAAGCCTTTTCTGTGAAACCGGGCCTGCATCTAGATTTAAATTAAAGACCCTGTAAAGGCAATTAAAAAAAAAAAATTCTAAACCCATTATAAATGTTAGAAATGTATTGCTAAAACATATTACAAAGACTGTGAACTGTGAATTACTGAATTGTGGAGTTAGACCGCTAAACAGTTTTCACCATTGCTATTTTCCGGATTTTTTGGGCGGGGCTAAAACGGGCTCGATGACGCACTGAGGCCACTGAGGCTGGCCCCTCCCCTAACAATAGAGTACATTCACAATCGCGAGTTACTGTCAGTACTATTAGTTACTACAGCCTACAATTTGCTAGCTAGCTATGCCTTCGACACGGAAATGCGTAGGCTACTACCTGGATGTGATCATGTACAAAACAGATCGGTGTCTTTATTTAAATTTCCTAAAAACGATCACATCAAAGAGGTGGATTAATTTTGTGAAGAGCCAACCTTGATGGAGAGCTGAGGATCACCGCCAACACCCGCCTCTGTAGTGATAATTTTACACGGGGATAGTTTCATAAACTTTCGTCTGAGACAATGGGATTCGCTGATAATCCACTGTTACTGGTGAATGGGCCTAACCGACTATCCGCCTCGGCCTTCATCCTCCCGTCCCGAAAGCAGGATCACCTAATATCACCGTCGGCTGCTTTCCCGCGACTGGGCGTGGTTTCAGCGCAGCCAGTGGACACGCCCCCAGCGGTTGAGAGCAGAGAGAGCTGCTCATTTTTTCAAGATTTTGATAGCTTATTTTATGTACTTGCCGGCTTTTTTATCATTCAAATTTGGCTGGGTGGGTAATAACACATTTTTTCTGTGGTGTGACAAACTCAGAACACATACTTAATTTTGACTTTACAGGGACTTTAAGCTTGTAGATCTAGATTTGTTATTATTTATAAATGTTAGAGACTCAATAAAGAAATCTAACTCAGTTTAAAAAAATAATGGCCATGGTGTCAAAGTCAGCATTAATCTATTATTAATAATTAGGCTATTCTGCATCATAATTTTAGGCTAAAGTGCAGAGTGTGGAGAACTGGAGGCAGACGTACTTCCCGCCTCCTCATGAATAATGTATAATAGCTCCGCCCACCAAGCGCAGAAGCTGTTGCACTCAGAGCGCCCGTATGCGCACGGCGTCTACAAATGATACCAGAACCGCGTCGCGGCGACAGTTGATACATACATAGGTCTTTCTGTCTGCGGACGGCGACGTGGCTGCACTCTTCTTTAATGGAGATCTTCTGATTACAGATCTTTTACATTCGCTACGTGCTGGCTGGTAAGCGCGAAAACCAGGACTTATCGTTTAAGAGGAAAGGAAAACAGAAGGACGAAGGGTTTACACTTGGTGAAGGTGTTCTTCATCTCCAGCGTTTCCTAATACACGGACACCAGCCCAGAAGAGCAGCAGATCCAAATCCATATGACTGCATATGAACAGAACGGGTAGGCGCAATCTCCAAATGACAATATGATATAACATACAGCGTGTTGACATGAAATGGGCGACGGTTACATGTCGTTTCCTAGCGGCGTTCATCGTGTTCGATGAATAAAAATCAATGAACCATTCTGTTTATTTACAACGTTAGAAATAATATCTGAGTGCTAGTTAGACAGTTACACCTTCAGCTCTAATTTTCCTCATTTGAAAGCGGTGAATGTATCTCCCTTATTGGGAGATGCAGCGCTTATTTGGCAACATTGCTGCGCGTGCAGTGTATAGCACAGACGCATGGCAGGTTTGGGGCGTTCATCAATTGGTTGTATTAATGATTTCTATATGTAAATTATTTATTTATTATAAATAAACCATCTATTTTAATAAGGTGTGTATGTATGTATTGTGTGTGTATGTGTGTATACACACTGTACATACACACACACACACACACACACCATGCATGCATTCAGTTTAGGGTTTTTTTGTACAAATTTACAAATTTAAGAAGTAGAGGTTCAGGATAATGGGTCTACTATTATCAACTGCGTAAACATCTCAATGGGGTTTCCAGGTCTCCTGGAAATTTGTTAAAATATACTGATATTACATAGTGTCCTGATCATCATTGAATTGTCATTAATCAGAGAGTGTGTTTGTATCTCATGGGACTTGGAGTATTGGGGTGGGAAACCCTCCTTATGTGTAACCCATCATATTGCATGCATTTATTGTGTGCATGCAGAATTCATGCCGAGAATAGAACAGCACAATTCCTTCTACATCAGCACTGACTGGGGTGCAATGTGGGAATTCAGACCACAACTGTGTATTGACGTCCTCCTTGGCCTTGTCTTCACCTCCTTTACTACCACCCTAATGTTAAGGAGTCTTTGGCAGGTGTGTTTTCCTTAACTTATGATTGGCCCATAAGCACATCCTGATGATGGCTCTTCTAGCCGTAACAGTTTGATTGTGGGTTTTAGCGTAATATCCTTATTCCAACAAGGGCTTTTAATTGCATACTTCATGTGAGTGTCGTTTATATCTTCATAGACCGTTATCCCTTCTTCAGAGGGAATTTGCATTGACGCATAATTCAAAATGACCCCAACATTTTGGAAAAATAGGTGTGGTACTCATTTTTAGAAGTGATTAGCATGCTTAATATTAATTTCTACATGATTGGCTGTCTGTAATAACATCTGTGGTGAAGTGGTTAAGGATTTCAGAGTGCCGCCTGGGTTTTGGGGGCTTGAGACTTTTCCACAGAAAATCATCTCAGCTATGTCACAATACTGGCAACCACATGAGAAATGTCTTCTCTGGTCTGGGGGGTATCAGCTGAGAAAATCACCCAATCGTAATTAAACGCTGCAAATTGATTCACCGGCTGGCCAGTGTAGTGTGTGTGTGTGTGTGTGAGCAGGATGAATAGGCCCAGGGGTTCTTAACTAAACACCAGTGAAGTAGGATAACTTTTTGCTCTTGTTTTGGAGAGAAGAGGCATTTTACTGGTATATTTTCTTATATGCCACATTTCAGCTGCAAGACAAGTGAAATTCAATTCAAAATTGAAGGAAGCACAAAGGGCCAAGAGAACTGATAGATTTGACACTCTTTAAATTGGTTTTCCCAAAGTTAATTTCAGAGCGTGTTGTTTTGACCCTGAACAACGAATAGTGTTGCCACTTTTCAGATCAAATCTTGGGGATTTGTCTTTCATAACTTCCTTTACTCAACTAAAGAAGAATTCTCTGAAGCCCTTGAAACCTAGCAGCCATTCAAACATGCTAGAATTAGTTCTGCGGTCTCTTGTTTACATTGAATGTCCCTTGTAGTGATCTATAGAGAACTTTCTCCATAATCTCATTCTCATAATTTAAAACGAGCATTCGGTGTCATCGGGCGGTTATTCTAGGATCAGACAGGAGGGTCCGTAGCCAAGGCAACAAGTCACCACAAAGGCGAGCATGCCAGGTGTTGCTCTGTAACATTTGTGCCTTTGAAGCTTCCGCACCCCTATGGGGACCTTTTATGGGGTCTGTTTTCGTCCTTTTTGCTGCACATGGCCAGGCACACATTGTCTCTCTGCTTACCATATGAGCGTAACCACGATGCTAGTTGGGTGCGGGTTTGAAAATACCCCCTATGAGCTTTATTATATATTTGTATGAAATCCATGTTTTTTTTTTCATTTACATCTATTTGAATGGTTTAATTAAATTTTAATAATCAGAAGGGTGTCTAATTAGTTGAATTCATAAAACTTAAATATTTCATAGCAATTTTAGCAATAATTGTGCCCGATTTTCATAATTTCTACAAGTCATAATTTCTACAAGTTAAACCAAACGTTTATTTTGGCGGGTTGTATTGAAGACTGTTAAGTGTATAGAAGATACACACGCAGACTTAAATAGCTGTCTTTTTGTGGTTTAATATTCACAGACTTTAGTCCCTATCACAATTTGATTAAGTGTACAAACTTTTGATTTATTCTACCAAATTTGGCCAAATTGACATTTCTGTCATTTTGTAAATTACAATAGTAAATTACATGGCTGTGTTCCGCGATTCCGTGTTTTCTGAATCCTGGAAATCATGGGAACCCTATATAGTGTGTGGATTCGCCCATAATACAATGTGTCACACATAATGTCTATGAAACAGAAGCAATTGTTGGGTTTTGGTCCCTCAATTTTTGCTCTCCAGACCGGGGTCACTTTAATTATGCGAGAAGCAACAGATGTAGGGCAGCTTAGAGTGGTGTGCAGCTGTGGAAACCCACGGTGATTTAGACGCATTGAAATGTCTTGCCTCATCTACCGCCGCACTTTGTAGTTGATTGATTGTATGTTAATTCTTGCTTTCACATACCCATTTTTTTTGCCTTATATGTCTTCCTCCACTGCACATAACCAGACATTAGACTATTTTTAATCTTCCCTTCTTGGGTTTTGGGGATTTAATCATCAAAATGATTGTTTGATGCCTGAAAGCTTCAGTCATCACCCTTATCAGGATACTCAATGATGTCTATCTTAGCCAGACAGAAAAATGCTGAAAATAGAACGGCTTGATACCAGACACATCTCTTACAGAAGACTGTTTCATATGGTCTGTTGTTCGGAAAAGCCAGCCAGTTTGGTTCCTTGTGATTTGAATGGTGTTACTTCTCTGGGTTGAGTTTTATAGCCTTTCATCAACATCACATTGGGTTGTTGGGTTCAGATTCTGCAGGTGGGTTCCGTTCAACCCCCACCCTGATCCTGAAGGGTCTACCTCACCAGCCCCCACAGGC
Source organism: Tiaroga cobitis (assembly GCA_030578255.1). Classification (NCBI taxonomy): domain Eukaryota; kingdom Metazoa; phylum Chordata; class Actinopteri; order Cypriniformes; family Leuciscidae; genus Tiaroga; species Tiaroga cobitis. The sequence continues at coordinate 18,016,886 of CM060593.1, read as the reverse complement.
TGATCAGAGAAAACTCCTGAGGTCTGTCTCCAGACTCGTTTTTTCTCATTGCTCTCATACATTCTTCTGGGTCTGATTTAATTAACCTATTTGTCAGTTGCATGCTGCTTTTTCTGATATCTGTGATGGCGCTCCAGAGTTACTGAGGAAGTCTGGGTCATCAAACACATCAAATGTCAGGGCCAACCTGCAGAATCTGTATTTATTTTGGCTCACTGTCGTGCCATTGTACTGTCAGTTTAACCCAGCCTTCAGGCCAGCGTTGGTTAGTTTAGCTCATGGAGACCAGGCACAAGGGAGTTTTCATTAAGAAAACATCTAGATTATTTTGTTCCTAGTTCATACCCAGGACGCTTCCTGAGCCCGTGTTTGTATTAGTCAGAGATACATAAAAACTCTTATGATGACGTTGGTGTACAGTAGTGCTTGATAAAGCTGTCCTGCTCAACTCGTTGACATCCCCAAGGGTTTGCTTTTTGGTTTGGCTGTTGTTTTGTTGTCTTGGTGTTAGATAATTAACCCTGTTAAATTGCAGATGTTGTTTTTGTAGGGCATCTTCCATGTAAAGCTTGACAATTGGTTTACTGTCATAAGCAGGATCTGACTGTAAATTTGTTGCAGGAAAACAAAGCTGGCTGAACTGACCTAAATGCGTTCATTACTCTTATGATTCAAGGAAAATGCTCTTCGATTAACATAATATCTACGTGATGATTCTTTTATGTTTCCATCTCATTTGTTGTAGGATAATAGTCATGAACAACACGCCTTTTTGTGGCAAAATTATCTGAAAAATTTAGATATTTACATTAATGTTAAGGCTCTAATGTTGCATGTATATTGTGAGCTATATAAAATTCTCTAATTTACTCGCCCTTATGTTGTTCCAAACCTGTACGACTTACTTTCTCCTGTACAACACAAAGCAATTTTTTTAAAACTTTTTTTTCCCTCCATTGGTTTCTATGATGTTTTGACCAACATTCTCAAATATCTTCTATTTTTTAATAAGCTATCCTTTTAAGTGTGAAAAACAGACCAAAATTTAAAAGTTATTTGGATTGCGGACAAATCATGTGGCCAATTTCATATACTTTATTTTTGAGCTTGCCACTGTCGTCATTCACTTTCAATATATCCAAAAGAGTGGTGAGGTATTTTTCCAGAAACAATATCGCCTTTTGTGTGAAAAAAAGAAAAGAAATTCATACCAGTTTGGAACAACATGAGGCTAAGTAAATGATGAATAACAACAAGTAAATTATTTCTAAAACATTGTTGATCGAAGTGTGACCAGACCACTTGTTTACAAGGAAACGTGTGAGAATATGAGCACCTTTAACTGAAGCCACATCATTTGCCTAGTATATTTGTTTAACAAGTCAGGTCTCTATACCTTATGAATTCAACAACCTGCATGACAACCCTGTTTGCTTATTTACAGCATTCAGTAGTTCCCCCAGTCACGCTTCCTCCCTGTTGAATGAAAATTCACTTTTCCGTAGCATAGTAGTACTGTGTCCTTCTTGAGTGCACTTCACCATAAACATGCGATAAAGGGATAGTTCACCCAAAAATGAAAATTGTCATCATTTACTCACCCTCATGTTGTTAAAAACTTGTATGAATTTCTCTTTTTTTTTTCTGCTAAACACAAAAGAATATATTTTGAAGAATGTGGGAACCAAACAGTTGATGGACCCCATTGACTTCCATAGTATGGACCAAAAAAAAAAAAAAAAAAACTACGGAAGTCAATGGGGTCCATCAAGTGTTTGGTTACAAACATTCTTCAAAATATCATCTTTTGTGTTCAGCAGAAGATAGAAATTCATACAGGTTTGGAACAACTTAAGGGTGAGTAAATTATGACAGAATTTTCTTTTTTGGGTGAACTATTCCTTTAAGTCCTCTTATTGCCCTTGTGCCCGACACAACCAGTTTGTCCCTTTAAATCCAGTTAATCCGGATGATGTCCTCCCACAGCCACTAGTCAGTTACCTACAAGTATTTGTTTACTCAGTTAGCGTGAACTGTTTGCTTTGAGAAGCACCTCTTGAGTGGATATAATGCTGATGCAAACACAACCATGTGACTTGAAATACCCTAACCACTAAACCTGTTGAACAAGCTTTTTATTACTTGTTATTGTCATAGATGGTAGATTAAGATACAAAATCTTGGTAAAAGAGGAGAGACCAGGCAACAAATGTCCGGATTCTAACCAATATTTCCCACACATTGATCACCACAGCTCAAATGTTTCCGGAGCAGTTGCTTTGACCATAGACATTCTATACATCTTAGCGTATATGTCACTTATCATCTGTGGCTGGAAACAAGCTTCTTGCGGTAATGTTGGAGACATAGTGTGCCTTTTGTAAAGACCAGGCCTTCTGTACTGTCACCTCCAATGGAGAGGGCGACCGGAGCCCTCTGATTCAATATGATGGCTCTTTGACTCCAATTATTCTCCTGGTCTTGCATACACTGTCTACTCCTCGCTGTGGTGTTAAGTTGAATGCTCCCCCGCAAGCTTCTAGCGCGTTATGCCAGTGGCGTGTGTTGCAGCGGCTGCAGGGTAACTGCAGGATCCATCTCAGATCTGACAGGCTTTCGTTGGCTGAAATCAACCACCCAAAGAACCTTTGTACAGTGTGAAGTCTGATATATCTTACACTCCAGAAGGTCGAGTGAGAGTAGAGCTTGTCTCAGATTGGTGAATCATTTTGAAATCATTTATAGACCTTATGAAGCCCCTTTTCAGCGCTGCGCTGTATTTTCACAGCGATCTTGCCTATTTGTAAATGAACTGCTCGTTTTAAAATCTTCCCGGTCTACTGACATTTAAGACATCTGCTTTAAACATTACAATCTTCATGATAACTTTCGTTAACTTTACATTAAGTTAATCCACTTCAAAAGCTAATTTCTCCTGGACAGCAATGCCATAGAGATATACAGAGCGACCGCAAAAACGGAAGTTCAAAGACAATATTCTAAAGATGGCGGCGCCCTTGTTTCTCTGGTGCATAAGGTCTACAGAGATTATAAATTCACTGCCCCTTTTTAATTCTTTCATAACTTCTAGCAGATGGCCTGGGATTTCAAATATCTGTAAGTTGCACATGCATATTATCTCACATTTGCTCATTCTGCTGATGTTGTGCCTTTTATATTTGCTGACTCGCATGATTTAGTCGGTTGGTCAAACAAAGGCTGACATTTAAGTGATGATGAAAAAATCATTGCCGCTTGTTTTGTGTTCTTTTGTTCATTGTTTTGAACACAGCTCCACAATCATCCATTGAAACCAGAAGTCAAGCAAGCAGAGCAGAAAGGAGAAGTAGATGCTTTTTAAACATGTGTGCTGTAAATCTGCGCTGGCCTGTTGTGTCAGACAGTCTAAGTCATTGTTGTGGCAGATGTCTGTCCTGTCACCTTTGACCCCTTTGCTTGAGGCCACAGTAACTGCCCTGTCTTGGAGGGCTGGAGGGAGGCTGTTAAACGAAAGGCTCTGTTTTGCATTTGAAAGTGGCGACATGTTTCAATTAAGATGCACACGTTGTCACTCTTTTTGTCTTTACTTCTCTGGCTACTGAATTTAACATCGTTCACCTCTCTCAAACTGTAAAAATGTGAGAAACCGTAGTGTGTGTGTCTAAGTCCATCTCTGTAACTAGTGGAAATTGCGGGTGTTCTTTTAATCCGCAGCTCATTAATTTGAGTTTTTTCTCATAATCATTAATGATAATAACATCACCACCTGGTCCAACTGGTGACAGCAGTGAGTGAGGATGTGTGGGAGAGTCTCTGTGTGTGCAAACACTTGGAGAACGGCTGTTTTCGCACTTGGTCCAAAACCCGGTCTCTCCAGCGCTGGAAAGCTTTTCTAATATTAACGCGGGTCCCAAAGCTCTTGCCTGATCATAAACCTTCTTTTTCCAGCAATATTCCTCTGACCTTTTCTCTTTTGCAATGTCTCTCAGCCATCTCTCCTCCTACAGGCTTTCTTCAAATCTCCCTCTTGCTCACTCTCTCTCCTTCCCCATTATGAGTATTTATTTAATAAACGGCGTTCTATAAGTAGGCATGTACATTTACTGTTCAAAAGGGGTTGGCAAGGTTTTATGCTTTTGAAAGAAGTCTTTTATGCTCACCTAGGCTGCATTTATTTGATCAAAAGTACAGTAAAAAAAAATTTTCCGATATATTAATAAAGGTAATTAAAGTTGAGTTTTCAGCAGCCATTTCTCCTGTCTTCAGTGTCACATGATCCTTCAGAAGTCATTCTAATTTGATGATTTGCTGCTTAAAAACATTTATTATTATTCATTTTGAAGTTGTTGCTTATTTGTGTGTGAAATCTGATTTAATGCATCCTTGCTGAATAAAGGTATTCATTTCTTTAAAAAAATCTTACTGACCTTAAAATGTTGAAAGGTAGTGTGTGTAGTATGATTGCAATCCAGATTACTTGAGGGTTAGTTCACCAAAAAAAGAAAATTCTGTTATTAATTAGGCTACTCACCCTCATGTAATTCCGAACCCGTAAGACCTTTGTTCATCTTCGGAACACGAAGGTATTTTTTTCGATTAAGTCCAAGAGCTGTCTGACACTTTTAACAGTTTTTACTACCTTTCTGGGCCTTGAGAGCTAGAAAGCTCTCGGATTTCATCAAAATATCTTCATTTGTACTCCGAAGATGAACGAAGGTCTTACGGGTTTGGATCGACATAAGGGTGAATAATTAATGACAGAATTTTCATAATGGGCGAACCAACCCTTTAACCCACCATGTTCCCATTATGTGACCTACAATGTCAGCCGTGTCGCTGTTTTCTGAATATGACTCCTAAAAGTTTTACTAAAATGTTCACTTAATATGCAGTTTTGAATCTCAGTGGAATAAAGTAAATTATCCAGTTATTCTTTTTTCTTACGGTTTATGAATCCTGCCTATTTTGACAGTATTGCTTTTCATGTATGTAGTAGGGAAGTATATATATAGCATATATCTAGTAAAAATAACTCTTAAAACCAACATGAAAAGGTAGCAAAAACCTGCCAAAAAATACAAGTGCTTAGTGACCTCAGCATAAAAGGGACGTTGTTACAGGCGAAGAAAGTGTTTTTTTTTTTGTTTTGTTTTTAAAGATCGTGAGGTTAATTTTGAGAGCAAAAAAGGTCAGTTGTCTATTGTAAATAGTGTAGCGATGTATGAAGCACTGCTCACACAGAAGTCACTTTCAAACCAAGAAGCTTTTTTGTTAGTCAACATGGCGAATCCCTGTGAAATCTGTGTGAGTAAATCTTTTGCCTTCATGCAAAATAGATTGTGTGGATTACTTTTGGCATGACTGGATTTTGCCCATTAAAATTGACCAAATACCAAACCTTCAGAAAAAAGACTAAAAATGTGTTCTTTTTCCAGTCGTTGCGTAATGAAACCGAGAAATAAGCGCTGACTTGATGTGATGTTTTGTGCCGTGATCATGACCTTCAGACGTGACCTTCACACACTCTCAGAAGGCAGTGTCGTGACTATTATTGTTCTCCTCTATTCAATGCTTTTCGAAATAAGACACCTTTGACCTCTGCTGTGACTGTCTGTTCCTTCTCAGAAAATGCTGTGCAGTAACAAGACCCTTTGGGTGGAAGGAACAAACAGGAAGGCTGCAGCGACTTCTGTTCCGCGCACCAGCAGAAGTGGGTTCTTTTCTTTATTAAAGAGCCAAGAGTGTGAGAATATCTCTCTACTGTACAACATCTGTTTCCTCTGAAGATAATCTCAGGCTTACATGATCCTCAAACGGACAGCTGTTTCACTGCGCAAGTACAGAAAAGACTGCTTTCTTGTAGAAGACGTCTCCACATTGACGTGTCCAGGCGAGGTGCTCTGTCATCTTTGTGTAAATCAATACTAGGTACGTACGCTAACAGAGCCGTCACTTCTGTGCTGTTGGATAACTTTGGCTTTTGTGAGCCTTTTAGCCTCAGTGGTATGGATTATCTTCACTATGAAGCTATGTTAGAGATGTCAGCTTGTATGACTCAGATGTAAGACCATGTTTACTGTAGCACCTGAGGCCTGGATTTTAGTTTTTGCATCAAACAGTGTCATGGATAATATGGGACTCAAATGTGATGCCTTGAGTTAAGCAAGTGATTTGCGCAATTAGGACACATTCCTGGATCAACATCCTTTGTTGGACATCAAACAACATTCCTGTCTTTTCAGGTTCATTCACTGGCCATACATTAAATGCATATAAATTCACTGCACGGCCAAAACAAGTCTAAAGTTTAAATAGGCAAATGCTTAAGAGTCTATGATTGGATCATTATTGCAGTGATTATTATGTTTCTAGCATGTTATGTTTGGCAACCGTTCTTCTACCTCTTCATAGCTTTTCATTTCTTGAACAACCATGTAGGAAGACAAATGGGTCAAATAAAATCAATCAAGACACATCATGGACATATTCCAGGATGACAATGTCAAGATGCATCAGAATCAAATAATTGTCAAGACAAGATCTTGACCAAAAATTGATGCACCTCTTGATGGAAATAACATCACAACATTTATTTCCATCAAGAGGTGCATTAATTTTTGGTCAAGATCTTGTCTTGACCATGCAGAGTCCAGCACTTTATAAAGTCTCCTCTAGCACATCCCAAAGACCTGGATTAAGGCCTGGATTACATGATCCTAAAATCCTAAAATAGGACCCTACATATTATAAGTAACACTTGCATGCATTTATTAGTGAATGACAAGAACCATTGACCTAACCTAGGTTGATAAGGATGTTGTTCCAGGCCTTAACCATAACTCAAAGCCTAACCTAAACACAAAATATAAGACAAAATATAACAGTTTTATTTTAGTAATTTTTATATACGAATATAGTTTTTTTTATTAATATTTTGAATTGGCTTTGAATTATTTATTTATTTTTTTTGCATTTTGAATGCTTTTGTCACTTTTTTTTTAATATTATTATTTAGGTTTAATGTTTTAGTTTATTTCCACTTTGTAATTTTTGTGCTTCAGTTTAAACTTATTTCAATTAGTTAGGTTACATTTTTAGAATTTTAGTTTGTTTTTCATTCTGTTTTTCATTCATCTTTCAGGATTGTTTCAATTAACAAATGTTTTTAATAGTTTTAGTTAACGATAATAACCCTGATAAGAATGTTATGCAAAAAAAAGATGTTGACCCATGAATATGTCAAACTTGTGTAAAGCACAATAAGCTTGGTCGACGGTGAGCACTGACCATACAGTATTATTAGCCAATCACAAGCGCTGAGAAGCCTGGGACATATTAGGTGAATCTGACTCATGCGGATAGAGGAAACACTTTAATAGCATCTTTCTCTTCCTTCTGCCCACTGTTTGTCCGATGGTACCCTGACAGAGCACAACAATGGCTCTTTCCCAAGTGTACCACTCTCTTAATGTATCTACTGCGCCCAGTTTTGTTTACGTCAGGTTCTTTTTTAAGGGTACGTTTACACAACAACGATATGCTTAAAACGGAGAAGTTTTTCCTTTGAGTTTACCGCATATAGACGACACCATTGTCAAAACGATCCCCATTCACAGGGTTTTCCGTGAAAACGAATAAAAACCCTATATTCTGCTGCCAGGCCATTAGATGGCGATGAAACCATAGACAGTAAAAGAAATGGGCACAGCGACCCCATTGATTTCAACGGAGAAGACTGAAGCCCGATTATTGCACTTCCTGTCTGATGTCTGAGAGAGTGCGCAGGCTCAAACTGAGCGTGACGACAGTCTGATTGTTGAAAATCTTCTAGTAGCTGTGCCAAGACAAATCTGAATCACCTAATTCCTCAAAAACGTTGTTGAAATATTTGGTCCCGTTGCTTTTATGGACTCTCTATTTATGGGCTTCTACCTTGACTTTGTGCCTTCATGTTCCCCCGATTGCCTCATAGACAGTAAAAGATTGCCACGAGCTTCTCCTCCTGTCTATACGGTAATGTCTCTATTGTGCGACAGGGAGTCCTGTGGTTATGACGCAATCGTTAGCCTATTTTTACAAAAACGGCTTCTACGGGCCGTAACGTAAGATACAAAGTAATGGAGCCTTTTATACATTGTCGTGTTTCTTTAGAAATAAATAATGGACAAATTAAGTCTTTGGACGCCTCAGATGTAAAGTTATTCGCTGTCAAAGTGACGCCAAAATGAATGGGAGTCAATGGGATGCTAACAGCAGGTGAAGTTCTGCTAAAATGGCGGCTCCTGCGAGGCTTCAACTTCTGGCTGATGGATTACCCCCTTGGATGAAACACTATAGACTGAACACGTAATATGCATGTGCATGATGTCATCGTCTTCAGAGTTTTTGTTGTTTACACAGAGACCGTTTTCAAAAACATGCACGTTGAAACCCGTTTTCAAAACTTTGCATTTTCCAGCACCCAAAAACGCCGTTGGCGTGTAAACGAACTGCCAAAACGCATAAAGTTTACGTTTTAGTTGAATATGGCCCCTTAAACGGTGCTCTAGCCATTCATCAGCTCTAACTGTTGTTGCTTTAAATTTTATTTGTGGTCATGCGCATTTGCATTCTCAAAGCCAGCCATGAAAGACATAGTATATAAGTGGGCGTGACCTCCACTCTGCTTATGTTTAATTCCTCGGTTTGTCTGTGACGCCGCCCCTTCCTGCAGTGCTGGAGCAGCATGTGCTGTTTATTATACTGCTGAATGAAGAACCAGCCCCAGCGTGTCCTCATTCTGTCTCCTTCATAGAGGGAGCGACCAATCAGCCTCCTCTGTTTCAAATCCGCAGATTTGCACGAGCACTCTTTGATATGACATTGCTTAGATGGCTAGCATACTCTCCTCACTGTTTGTGCAAATTCTCCATGCAGGTGGAGAAACAGAGCGAGAGAGTGATAGTGGAAGGATGGATGGATGTATAGATAACACCCTGTGCTTCAATGGAGTCTAGGACTCCCTCTGAGGAGCTGGTGGATTTCAGGACTACGCTGGATTATTAATGACTGTCTAGCTGAGAGAGAAAACTCAACCCCAAGAGTGCACACATACTGACAAAAAGAAGGGAGTGGCTGAGAGAAACAAGCACAGGAAACAAGATAAAGAGAAGGAATTGTAATGAAAGAGTGTATCACAATGGGAATGAGTGATTGAATGTGCTACAAAGTCGAGGAATGAAAGTAAAGTAGAAACGCGTTGTGAACACGTACAAACGTTTAGCATGCGCTGACTGGTCCACAACACCCAGCATGCAGGTGAGGTGTCAGCGAGGATGGAAATCAGCTAGTAATAACACATTCGGTGTTTGTGTGTGTTTTAGGGTGTGTCGTTCTGTGGGGGGTGGTGGAGAGTAAAATGTGGCTGCGCAGTTGAATGTTGTTTACACTAGCTTCAGTAAACCTTTCTGACTGCCTTTGTTAGCATGCACAAATGAAGTACAGATACCTCATGGATTGAGCTGAAACATTTATGAGTTCGCTCTGTTTCCCATCACTAATGATGTCACGCCATGTTCTTTAGATTCTCGTCACGGATTAACACTTCCAAATTCAATCCTTTAGAATCCTATTGTTGATTTCTGTCAGGCACAATTCATCTGCAGAACACAACCTACAGGGGCTGTGAGACGTAAACCTTGTTACTTCAGGTAAAAAATGCTTTTGATCAGCTTTTTTTGAACAGCTAAGAACTATTTTAAATTTGACAGTCTAAAAAATGCAATGCTATTTGTGAGATGGTCAAAAAGCTGCACAAGATGTGATCATTTGATGTAGTATAATTTGTAATAGTTCTCAATTAAATTAGTCTTGTTTAAGGATTTTGGTTAAAAGTTGGAATAAAATCAAATGAACTTTGTGCTGTTGGGATGATGTAATTGTGTTGGCCAACGTGGATGTTATAGCATCATCTGGTTTCCCTTAACAAACAAACAAAAACAAAAAAGGATTTTTCCATTGGCTTTTGGATTATTGCAGAAAATAAGCTGTGTGATTCTTACATGGTTTATCAAGATAAACTTCACTAATGAACACAACTTTGAATGAATTTTAAAGGCTAAATAAAATCTGCAGAAATCATAAAAGCTAATGTTAGGGTATAAATGAACTGATCACATAACTTCACCATCACTATCACTGAGAATCCAAAAACTCTTTCAAACTTTGGCCTCGTTTACACTGTCAGTGAAATGTGACCCAATTCCGATTTTTTTTTTGCTCATATGTGACAGATCGGATGTGTTCTATGACAGTGTAAACGGGGGAAAAAAAGCATGCATTTGGATATTTCGAGATCGGTTTCAGGCCTTATTCATAAGTGGAAATAAATCAGACATGTGCCAATGCGACTGTCATGTAAACCGGCAGATCTGATTTTCTGAGGCATTAGGCTAGTCTCCGTGGTTTAATGACGAGAGCAACCCCGACGCGCATCTGCAAAGGGACTGAATGGCCCGACGAAACGTCGTGTCGTCGTAGGAGAGGAATGTGGACACACGTTGACACAATCGTTTTTGCGTGGATATGATACGCCGTTTTTGCATGCATATGATATGCACTTTATGGCGTGTAATACGCACGCATTCCACACCCCTAATCCTACCCAGGGGTTTACAGTGCGTATCATGCACGCAAAAAACATTTTTGCCGTATAAATGGAATGAGAAATAAAATAGTGGTATAGATATACGCACTTTCATGAGATCGTGTTGTATGTTCCCACCAGTCCTGAGATCTCACACACAATAACTGAAGCATATGCGCACGCAGGCTGCAATGATGGCCCTTTTTGTCCTCCTCCGCCTCAAAATCATGGTGATGTTTGGCGAACTTGGCATAAATCACAAAGCTAACATCAAGCATATTTCGCGTTCGTCCATCTGTGCAAGAACCCCCTTTAAACATGCGTGATGTTTCAGATAGTATGTCAAGTGTAAACACATGACTCGGATATGGGTCACAATTGAAAGAACGTGTAAACGGACGGTAAAAAAAAATCGGATATAGGCAACAAATCAGAATTGGGCATCAAGACCTGCAGTGTAAACGAGGCCTTTGTGTCACAATATGGTAGTAAAGTGGGTTGGAACTTCTCTTTCTTCATGTACTAATTGACTAGTTGGAGTTTGAGGTTTTTCAGGATAGTTTTGGATGAAGTTGTGTGTAGGTAGGCTTATCACTACAATGTTCTTCCCTGATCAAGCATTGTGGAGGAAATGGCACTCAAAGCACTTGAGCCAAACGAGTCTGACCTGTAGAAAAGAACGAACAAAGGACTGAACCCTATAAACCAGACGTATACAAACCACTCTGATGGGTCAGCTTGATGTTTGGGTGCTTTCAGAGAGTAACAGATGAGAGCTATTTGTCAACATTGCCTTAAAGAACCTCATTGATAGTTATCAGTTAGATGTTCGCCATTGTCACACTTATGTTAGCTAGAAACGAATAATAAAATGTTTCGTCTTAAGTCTTTATCAGGCAAGGGGTCTTGCTCAATACATTCCCCCTCATTGTTTTGAAGAAAGTTTTACTCTTTGTTCCAGAGCTATAGCTCACTTGCTGGCACATCATAAATGCCTTTTCTCTGGATTCCTATTGCTTGCGTTATCGTCTTGGTGTTCTCTGGTTGGCTAGTTTCATATGATCTAGTTTTTCTGCAATGTTTGGGCAGTGTTTCAGTTGTTGCTAAGAACTTGAGCTTAAATCAAGCTGTTGTTTCATGAAGATACATTATTTTATACACTTTGCACACGTGTTTGACGTCAACATGAAATGACATTTGGAGCCCATTTTACTTCCGTAATGTCTCATTAAATAATTTAATATCATGTGACGTTAACGGACCAGGAATGTGTGGGAAGACTTTATGAAGATGAATAAAGGTGCAAGTTAATCCTCTAGGCCAGGGGTTTTCAAACTGGGCTCTGCAACAGGGTTATAGGGTGTCTGTGGAAAATTAGAGGAAAAGATTTTCTTTCTGAAGCACTCAGAACTATCCCTTTAATCTTAATAAAACAAAACAAAAAACACAGAGGAAATCACTCACTGCTCTTGACTGAGAACTTTAGAAGCTTTAATAAGCTTTTTTTGCACTTAAAAAAATACAAATACATTGGTATCGGCATCGGGCAAAATTAGTTTGAAAATATCGGCATATCGAATATCGGCCAAAATCCTATATCGTGCATCCCTACTTCTGTAAGGGGGACGGGTTCTGAAGAGTTTCTTAGGAAGAATGAGAGGTTGGCAATGCTTTTTGTTTGAAACGTTACATATACTTACACTAATTACACTAATATCTATACACTAATTTTACCTGGTCAAAAACAGCTCTGTTTTCAGCACGCCGTTTCAGTGCATATGCCTTTAAATGATAATGAGCTTCGCTCACTCCGCCTCTCTGTTCTGCCGGCGTTTTGACTGGTTTTGACACAACGCACGTGGAGTGTTGCCTTGACAACAGTTGAGGGTATATTTTGGAGAAAGAATGGCAGCTGGAGTCTCTGAGGACACATCTGTGCAACTGTATCAGTTTGAACCGGAGTCAGACCCGGAACAAGATGACGGCCGCAAAGAAGTTCGAGAATTAAGGCTCGAACAGGACGTTTCTAAATGGTTGGTTAACATAATGTCACTTTGATCTATCTTTGTATGTACTGGCATGGTAGAGTAACTTACTGAGATGTACGAACGCTATGTGTTTAGTGATGTATACGTACTCAGTTTGTAATAACACGATAACCATAACACGTTGTTCATTATAAATGTGGGATTATGAATTATATTGAGAACGTCGTATAGAAAACATGCCGTAATGTACCCTGAGTGTAAACCTTAGCCACATTCATCGTGAAGCGTGCAAGTGATTTGCAAAGATTAATATAAAATATACAATTTTACACTCACTTCTTCTGGAGGTGCAGCAGGAACATGAATAGTTGGTACCGATTATTTTTTTCAGGAGCAGCTTCTTAGCAAAACCAGCTTTATACTGATCCTCGTTTATAAAGCAGTCTGGTGAGAAAAGATTCGCGAATCGCGCAAGCATGAAAGCATTGATGTTGCTCGTGGGGAATATTCCCTTCGAAAACAAAACTCAGCCACTGTGTCTTCAGCGGTTCGGATTTAGGAACATCAATATGACTGTGTTCGTTATTACACCCAAGAACAGAACACCACAATTGCTTAGACGCCATTCTGCTCCAGTGTATCAACAATGACGGACTATGATGACAGCTCGCTCAGGGCGGGTCTGTGTTGAAACGCTGCTGTCAATCAAGAATCGTGGGAGGGGCGTCCGTTTTATTGACGTCACAATAACGAACGGCTCAATTTGAGGCAGGGGAAAACGTATAAGGAGATTAAAACAAAAACACTGGATAGATTTTTATCATTATATGATGGTTGTGTACAGGCACTGCCAACACACATTTCAGTACAATCAACTTGAAAAAGTGCATTATATAACCCCTTTAATATGATATTCTAGCTAATATTGATCTAGCTTACTGCAGAATGCCGTGTAACAAGTGTCTTACACTAGCCACCGAGCGAATGCAAAGAGTAACTTTATAACAACACACTCAAATGTATTTTTAGTATGATTGTTTTGACCAAGTAAAACAGCGCTGTGTTACCTCACAGTTTTAATTTGTCAAATAAAGTGACCTGTATGAGTAGTAATTCAGCACTTGCGGCTATTTCATTAGGATAAAACAAAACAATGTGAATTTAAATGTAACTGTAACAAAATTCAAGTTCAGGGAAGGAGGTGGACATTAAACATAACTTTATTCATAAAATAAAGTAAACATAAACAACAAAACGAAAGGACCACCTGCAGCATATAAGCATAATAAAAACAGCAACATAAAATGTGGGCTCTCTGACCCACCCTGCTTCATACCACAATAACAGTAATTAAACTTTTAATACATTAGCTCATCCATGACCATGATTTCAGCCCGAGTCCTGTCGGATTGGTTTCCATCGGCTGTGGAGGTGAAGATTAAAACTCCCATGATTCCAAGCTTATTCAAGGGCGTCATCAAGCTACGCCTATGTTAATGTTTTGCATATGCGACCTCTAGTGGTGAAACTTCCATACTGTGCCTTTAAATGTAAACTATGTTGTGTTTCCAAATGTAGTTTATAATGGCGCTTTTCCATTACCAGTACCAGCTCGACTCGACTCGACTCGCCTTGGCTCGCCTCGACTCCTCTTGCTTTTCGCTCCGTTTTCCATTGCAGAAAGTACCGCCACAAATAGTGCCCGGTCGTCATAGCGACGCCTTTCGTTCCTCGTTGCCCCATCAAGCTCTCGCTGGATCCTCTCTTCGGCAACCAAACAAAGGAAAGTCTGCACCTCCTCGTTTGACCACGGCGTATTCTTCGGAGTTGCCATAATAATAGTAGTAAGTTTAGTAACTCTGGCCAAACTATTTAAAAATGGCGAGGTTATTTATTCTGGATACTCCATCTGGCGCGTGCAATGATGACGCAGATTCTCTGTGACCAATCAGCAGTCAGCATTGTTTTCACGTCACATTTTAGTATCGCCTTAGCTCGCTTAGAACCTCGCCGGAGGTGGTACGAAAAAAAGTACCCGAAAGCAGGTACAGGTACAACTTTTACACAGTGGAAAAGCAAACAAAGGCGAGTCGAGTCGAGTCGAGCCGAGCTGGTACTGTGTAGTGGAAAAGCGCCATAAGTGACCCAAACTGAGAGCTAATGCAGGGATGAGCAGCATTTTCTGTCAACTGAGGCAGTCTGAGGAACAAAGGAACATGACCTACTCGCATGTATAAGAACACAATGCCATGCTTCATTCTGAAACATGCAGTGCGTATATATATTTTTTATAAAACCACAGCCTTTGCGATTTAAGCCATATCACGATTTCGATTTTATTTCAATTAATCATGCAGCCCTAATCTTTATTACAAATTATGAATGCACACAATCCCAATCTGTACAGTAGCATTAGAGTGAGAGAAGAACAAATAGAAAGGAAGGGAAGCTAAAAGGTGAAATACAGTGAAAGAAGGGCAGAAGCCAAACAGAGAGTAAACAACCACCTTCAGGCGCTCAGACACATTGTTCTGATAAAGCTCAACTGTGACGCATGTGTGTGTGACCATTTTTAAACTACATGCCAAACCTGGAGATCCTTAATGCAGGCTTGCTAGCATTAGCCCTGGAGGCTGATAACATCTGGAGTGGCTCAAATCACCACCGTCCTCCCCCCATTTCAGACTCCAGCAGTGGAATTCCTCCCTCTGCCATGGGGAGAGCATTTAACATCTAATACCACTAGGGAATCACAGCAAAGTGGAGCATGATAGCAAACCCAATTTCATCTCTAGAGAGCCCCTTTTGAAGTGGAAATTGTGTCCCTAGGAGTCATACGCCACCATGGAGTGGTCAAAAGAAGTCAATGACCATTTCCTCATCCTCCATTGTACTGTCATTTCTAGGTCCTTCTGAAGTGACTAATGCTTTTCGTTCTACAAATAACGGCACGACACCATGAAAGACGACATCTTTACGCAACACTTTTAGGGCACCACACTGAGACTAAAACGGTGGCATTTAAAATGTAATGTTTTTGAGAATATGATTTAAAATTTAAATTACAAAAAAACAAATTTACTGTTTGTCAGCATTTTTCATTTGCTTAAGCCGTAATATCCGAATCTGAACGCATGATTCGTATGAGCCACTTTTAAAGTTGTTAGTCTGTTATTTGTCCATCATATTACATCAGTTTTATTATATAATATAATATATTTATATATATATATATATATATATATATTTATATATAAGAAACATTTATCATCATTATCAATATAATATGCCTAATATTTGTTAAAACTATGATTTCATTTTTTTTTCTGAAATGGGAGTCCTTTGTAACATTATAAATGTAATTACTTTGAATCAATTTAATGCAGCCTTGCTAAAAAAAAATTAAGTATATATACTAATATGTATAAATTTTAGGGCTGTCAAACAATTAATCGTGATTAATCGCATCCAAAATAAAAGTTTGTGTTTACATAATATATGTGTGTGTACTGTGTATAATTATTTTTAATACATAAATACCCACACATGCATGTGTATTTAAGAAATATTTGCATGTATATAGACTGAATGTAGCCTATATATAATGCATATTTTATATAAATATAAACATTTTATATATAAATAACATTTTTTTCTTAAATACATACGTGTGTGCATTTATATACAAAATAATCATACAACTCAGTACACACACATATATTATGTAAACACAAACTTTTATTTTGGATGAGATTAATCGTTTGACAGCCCTAACAAATTTACATTTATGCATTTGGCAGATGATTTTATTCAAAGCTACTTACATTGCATTTCAAGGTACAAATTTACATTCTTATCAGTTCTTGGTTTCCCTGGGAATCGAACCCATGACCTTTTATTTATTTACACTAGTGCAAAGTGCCCTTGCAAAATCAGTTTTTGTGTGTGTTTTTAGTAATTGTTGGTTTGGTGTGTTTGAGTGCTCATTGTTACAATTACACAGCAAAAGTTCAGTGACATTTTTATTTGTGTATGGTTGAAAACAAATACTGACATAATGACATACAATAAACGTGGAAAATTGAACTACACGATTCAGGAAGCAGGTACACAGTGAACTCAGAGAAAACGCTACGCTCTACTACAAATGATGGCCGTGAATAAAATATAATATTCAGAAGTAAACCGTAACCGTAAAGTGCTTCTTTTACCGATATATTTAACAATATCTTTTGCATTTCTAATCCAAACAACGTCAAACTTGGCACTGCACTTACTCGTACCAGTAGCAAGACACACGTCAAGTTTGAAATCCATCGGACTAACGGTTCGAGAGATATGCGAATAACAGACAGACAGACACACACACAGACAGACAGACAGACGTTCCTGTAATTTATAGATAGATAGATAGATCGATAGATAGTAGGGGTGTAACGGTACACAAAAATCACGGTTCGGTACGTACCTCGGTTTTAAAGTCACGGTTCGGTACGTTTTCGATACAGCAAAAAGAAAAAATGAACGAGAAATGTCCTATTTGTTAAAAGAAAAAATATTTGTAAATAACTGAGTTTTCCTACATCTTGAAACTTTCAGGTTTATAAATGGGGGTCATCTTTGAAGGATGAACAAATAATGTTTTGGTCATCACATTAAAAATAAAATTTAAATATATAAATTTATTTATATATTATTTGAGTTTTGAAGTGCTGGAAAAAGATGTGTGAAGTACTTGAAAGCATTTCACTATTCCAGCCAAACTGGTTACAGTTAGTGTTACTATATTAAATCCATGGTGAATGTTGCTGGTCTGTGGACGTAAAGTATTAGTTCATTCACGGCACAAAGTTTCTCCTGGTTTCCACGTCAGCGCTGTCTGATCTAATAGAGATCTACGGTTAATAACGGAGAAATGTGAATGCTTCTCACTAGATCTCACAGCGATGTTATTACTTCAGTGGCGAATTCAAATGTTTTCTTTACTGGATCTCTTAGCGCTGTGTTGTAACAGTGTCGCTTGATCGAGATCGGCTCGCGCTGCACAGATGTTGCTGGCCCGAACTGATAAACGATCCGTGAAGCACAATATAATGAGTAGCGCAGTTTCGTTCCGCTTTCATTACGCTTGCCATTTGATGTTTCGCAACGTTGTGGTGGTCGCGCCAGCGCGAATTTTGTCGGCAGGAAAAATGGTCCAAGGAATCGTTCGGTTTATATGCGTACCGAACCGGAAGCCTCGAACCGAAACGGTTCAATACGAATACATGTACCGTTACACCCCTAATAGATAGATAGATAGATAGATATAGCCCTTTATTGAAGAACACTTTCAACTGAATGTTAAATAAATATGGGCTGACATCCTCTGCAGAAACTCAGAGAAATATTGAATCAAGTGAAGAGAGATAGAGATGTTTGATCTGATGGCTGATATTCTTGAGACGTGACAGCCTCTACTTTCCTTAAAACCCTTTATTTTAGTATAGGGAAGGGATGAAAAAATGTCTTGTTCTCTCACTTTCTCTCCCGGTAAGTGAGATTTGTCCTTGTGAGGACACAGCGCTCTCCACTGTTTCAGCACACTGTGCTGGCTAAAAATACCCTCCACCCCCTTGGCTCAGCATCTACTGCCCAGTGTGGGCTAGAGAAGGAACGAGGAAGGGAGACCAAAAGGCACTGAGGGTGGGTGAGAGATAAGAAAAGGGGTTTGAGTGAACTCAAGCTCTTTCTTTTGAGTTCCTGCTGAGATTCTTCCACCCCCAGGTATGACGGTGAATACAGGGCTATTTTTGATGGAGATGTGTGATACTAAGAACCTTAGAACACTACCAATACATGATGATGTAGGTGTGTGCAGTAACTCCAGGCTAACATTGTGTATTAGCCAGGTGTGATACAACTTTCAAGCCCCAAGTAACTTTTCTACCCACACTAAATATGAAAATCATCACCACCAGGCTGGTTCCCCGATAACTAAATGTACCCCTAGGGCCATTTTCCAGGTTGCATTCGCACCGGCAGTAGGAACTTGTTGTACTAGAACCGACGTAAGCCGCATTTGTTGTTGTGATTTATTTTGACAACGGGGCAGACTTTTATTTCGACGCTGCTGAAAATGCCAGAGCCTGAGCACACTGTGCTCCCATTCTCCGTCTTCATTAGTTTACGATCTGTTTAACAGTTATGTCTAATACATTATTAGATATAACTGTTATATGAAGAAAGTAGAACATATACGAAAAAGTATCAGTGTTTGCAGTGTGGTTGATGCCCAATGTTGCTAGCTGTTCAGAAATACATAATCATGTTTCACTTGGTCTCCTCAAAGTTGCGTTGGATTTTCTCCTTTGCGTAAAGGTTAAGAGGTCCATCTGTCACAGTTTTCTATTTTCGTAGAGGTAGTTCGAGTAAATTAATATATAAGCTATAGCCTAATCTGTGTGTTTACACAGCTTTTTAAAAAAAAGATTTTTATTGCGGCTGCTGGTGTTTTGCGTGTTTTCGGCTCAACAGTGTACACTTACATCACTGTTAGTTCCTATTGTGCTGGGTTAGACCCTACTCTGAAGTAGGAGCTAATTTAGTTCCCCTTCAAAATGAGTTCCTAGAACTAAAATCGTTCCCAGTTCCTGCGGTGCGAACACGCCAAAAAGCGAGTACTTCCGCCATTAGTTGTAGGAACGATGAAAAGGTTCCTCTGGTGAGAAAGCCCCTAATGTGTAATGGGATTTTGGACTGATTTCACAGAGTGTGACGCAACAGAATTTGATACTGAATTACTGACAAAATGTCTTGTTGCTTGTTGTGATTGCCGCTGTTAAGAAAAATATATATTTTATTATAATTTCATTTAGACCAATCAGTAAATCAGTATCAATAATCTGTATCAGTTTTGAATCCGGTTTCTTCTTTCAAATAATGCTGTATATTTGCTGAATCTACAGCACCATGTCAAAATGAATTATATTGGAATTATATTATAGTTGTTAGTTAGTTCTTTTTGTTGTGGCAGTCTGAATTGACAATAAGACAACATTTCTTTCATGAACATTGTAGTTTAAGTTACAAGCGATCAGCACTGGTTATGGGTAGGTTCTGTTAATGAATTGGACAAAAAGACTCGCAAACTCTCAAAAGGTTATCGGATTGAAAGTCTACTGAATCTTTCACTGAATAAGCTAATGAAATAAATAATCTGACTCACTTTCTGATTATGCCCCCATTAGCCCATCCTATATGGACAAAAGGCAGACTTCACGGGAGCTGCTGTGCTAATCGGAAACCTTTTAGCTTTTACTGTTTTATATAAGAGTATTTCAGGGCTAAATGTCCTTCAAGGTCAGAGCAGATGATTCAGAGAATCATTGCCCTGGAGGAGTGACTCCTTTTAATGGACATGCTAATGAGTCCTTAATTGAGTTGTGGAGAGATGTCTCTGTTGCACCTCTCACCACAAATGAAGACATCTCAGGAGAGCATTCATGCAGCCTGATTCTCAGAGGGATTCTTCCCAGAGATCATCTGTGGGACAAATCTGGTTGCAAGTTAACTAAATGAATTAAGGCGTTAGTTTTAATTAAATGAAAACATGTAGACAACGTTAAGAAAACGAATAACAAAAAAACAAAAACAAAAAAAACGGACTTCATAAATTATTAAAAACAAAATGAAAAAGACCCATAATGATATTTCTAATAGACTACATTTAAAGCTGCAGTCCGTAGTTTTTCCTCTGTCGCCATCTCTGTTCGAAATCTGCAAATGCATTCATTCGCGGAATTATCAACTTTACGTGAGTTGTACTTCGACACGACAGATTAATCACAGATTACAGATTATTCTTTTTGGAAGTATGACCTGATCAACATAATAATTTTCACTGGAAAATGTCATCTGAACAAGTAACATCCACTTTTGTTCTGGTTCTGACATTGCAGTAAATCACGCTGATTAAATCTAAAATTCGCTTATAAGTTATCATATCACGCAAAACCGTGCAAATTATACTTTGTTCTTAAATTATTAATTTTAACAACGTCATTATTGCGTGACTACATGTAATGTCCTTCCGATATGTATCCTTGTTTTCGCATCGGTCCGGTTGCAGTCTCTTTTTTTCTGTAGCCACTCCGAAGTCCGAACAAAGTCTTTTGCGTTACAACGGGTGAATCTCTAGTTGTCACTGGTGATTGTCGTTTGAACCTTTCTGGATCCGCCATCAAATTGATAAGTTTAATTTTATCAAGTGCTGTGAGAAAAGGCAATAAATCTCCACCTCCAGCATCCTCACTCGCAATATAGCTTATACTAGCTGAGACTCTTCTTTATGTGTACAGATGTGACGTAATGACACAAAGACATGCTCGAATCTCCCGCGGAAATCCACCAGTACCACTGGAATTAAAAACATTATTACAAGCTTACCGCTTTGAATCGAGCTCAGGCAAGCAGAGAGTTTTGAACACTGGCTGGTTATGTATTTTCTCAAATATGTATTTTGGATAATTTTTAACCCCCAAAAAAGCTATGGACTGCAGCTTTAAATTAATTCATATTTAATTTATATGCAAAGCAAAATTAGTTAAAGGGCATTTTCTTCACATACAAAATGAGTTGGTAAAAACCGAGTGTAAAAATGAGCATGAACTCCTCACAGAGCTTTGGGTGTGTCTTCTTCAGGTTATTCAGGTCTTTTCAAATCATGTCTTGTCTGTATTTTTTTTGTCACGGGACTCATTTTCCCTCTAGATTGGTTGCAAAAGTCCTGTTTTTCCTATGAATTTCATTACAATATATTAGTCACTTCCTTAATCAGAAGATGTGTTGCAGTTTGTCTGGTTGGTCCATGTAGTTGCGTTATACGTTCCCATGTCTCTTACTATTATGAGATGAGTGGATTTGTATGACTCACTAACATAAGCTCAAATATCAACAGATGAGTAGTTATGCATACCTTAATAACTAGTAGCCTGAAGTCTTAACTTTCCTTGGTTTCTTTTTTAAATAGATTATATGATTGATTAATGTGTATTTTGCTTGTTCCGATGGGTCAAACACACACAATATGTGAGAGAAATTAAGCTTTTCACATTTACACATACCTGGAGGACGATGAAGTATCTAGTTTCAGAGATTTGTAAACCAACCCGTGACAATAGTGACTGTTCAGGCTCTGTAAAGGGAAGAGAGACAGAATCTCACCATGTTTCTTGCCAAGAGGACTAGGTGACTGAGTTGTTATGAAATTAGTGATGGATTAGCGGTTTCTTATTACCTAAATGTGTCATCGCTGTTTATGATCCTTGCGGTTAAGGTGAAGTTCCTGCCTCCTCGACACGTGATGACATGACATTATATTTATTGACTGCCCTTTTCTAGAGTGGAACCATACCCTGAATATAGTGGTAAAATGAAATTTTAATTGAATTATGGTTAGGGTTAGGTTATTTAATAGATCTTGTACTTGTAGTGTTGTTCAAGTGGTTTCTTTCCTTCCAAGTAGGTGATTATTGGCCGAAATGAGCTGTATGGTGGACCAGACTTAGTTAATGTTGTTTAGTTAAGTCTAGCTTCGTAAGATTACCCTACAACTGGATCAAGATCATGCTGTCCTCCTGACTTCCATCTCAGTGACCTCTGACCTTCGCTTTGCACATACAACAGCTCCAAGGGTGACCTACATTGTCATTCAGAGCTGGGTGTGAAATTGCAATTTTCCGCCTGGTTGATGCAGTAATGAGAAATTGATGTAATGAGACAGCATTTAGGAGGAGGAGAGCTCTTTTCCAAATGCCACACTTTCAGTGTCTTTTGTTTCTTGAAGGCCTCCATGGCTACTTTCACACTGCAAGCCTTACTTAGGGCTCAATTCTGATTTATTGCCCAGATCCAAATTTTTTTTTGGCTGTTTACATTTTTTTTTTTTTTAATGTGGCCATTATCAGATTCGAGTGTGAACAGATCACGATTTGGGACACTTTTACATGCAGTCTGAGCGTAGCCTTCCTCGTTGTCCTCTTTTTCTTTGAGTACACTTCGCCTTTTATGAAGTATTTGATAAAACGCCATTTCTGAAGCAATGCCTATATAACATTAATGGCTTTTTCTTCTGTAATACAGCTTAGTGCCATCACCTGGACACCAGTTGGGTCTTTGGTAATTTGTTGTTTACAGTAATTACCTTTTTTCCATGTCACCGGTGTTCAAATGTTCTGTTGCCAAATAAGGCCGCATGTTATATTCAGAACTCCACAGCTTTTTGACAGTATAATGACAGCTCCTCTCAATGTGTTAATGGGATGAATGCAATGTTTTGTAGGCTGGAGTTTTAGCGTGGTTTAATGAATGGTTCATAAGATCCCAAGTTAAAGCTTGTGATGGCACAGATGGATGTAAAGCACAATTTTGTTTGTCCTACTGATCTGATGATCTGAAAGATCTGGATTAATTGTCTCAGGGCATTGTGGCCTAGCGGGTGTCCTTTTGAGTCCCCCTTAACCTTGAAAGGATGACTGGTTTGTTAGGGTGGATTTGGTTTGATTCAATATGCACTCTCTGCACGGGAACTGGACAAATGTTGAGCATCTATGTCATGTTTGCAAATGATACCAAGAATCATTTAAGAGAAGACTGCAATTTCAACTTTTAACTGTCTTTTAGTGTGGTAGTAATATTTCAGGTGTAAATTCTCATCATGACTTACCTGTTACTTTTTTTTTCTCAGTCCTTTTTAGGATGAACTTGCAGTTAACAGGCTATTAATCATGGATTAAATAATTGAATGAAAATGCTAATTGTTTCATTTCCAGTTGTATCCCAAGTACCAGTCCTCTTAAAAAAAAAACAAACAAAAAAAAACATTTATTTAATCTGTAATGGCTGTAGTTTTTTTATTTTAGTTTTTACAGCTATTTTAGCTCTTTTCGTTCAGTCTCGTTTTTTCTGTTTTTGAGAGCAAAGGGCCTGATATGTAGCATGTCACAGTGGAGTGGCCCCCTCTTACCCTTCTTGCCTGGGGTGTTAAAGTCTGTAAACCCACAAGCCTCAAGCCACAGTCTGGGCCCTAAAGGACAAAGCAGATCGTGATGTTTTTAAAAGTGGGATATGAAGCCATGATGTAGCTGGTGAAATGTGTGTGTGTGTGTGTGTGTGTGTGATTGTGGATGCTCATAGTGGCCTACTGGGCTGCTAATGTAATATTGTTTTTGTTGTGATAAATGTATTTAGCTCTAGGGACAGTGGCCAGGGAATTTGTCTCTGCCGTTTTGTTGTTGGGAATAAGATTACATGTTGAACTTGTGAGGAAATTACAGGTTCTGTAATTGAGTATCCTACATGACAAAATACAGAATGCTTAGTTTAGAGATTTGAACCTGATAGATATGTGGACTCATAATATGTTTTTCAGTGCAATATCTGGCTGACAGGGTCTCTTTTTATGACCTTTGTGTCAAAACCTTGATTGACAGTATTTTTTTATGTATTTTGTCATGTATTGGTGAGGACTGTTTCTTGTTGTATTATATTGCAGTTTGCTTGAATATTATAGGTCAATTTTGACTTCTGTGGTTATTAACTCACTCATAAGATTTTTATCGGAGTCTTTTAGTGAGGAATCGGACAAAATGTAAGGTCACACAGGTTTATGGAACAAAATCTTTTCAGATTTCATATACAATTTCACATAACTAGACTATAGGTCTAGTTTTACAAAAACTGGCATTTTTATCATAAATATGAACATCGTTTGATCCCCTTTATAACTTAGAGGACCTATTATGTTTTTTTTTATTTTTTTATGTTGCTGTTTGAGCATAAAAAAGGCCAGCAAAGTTAAAAAGCACAAAGTCCCTCCAAAGGGAGTTGTTCTTTGTATCAGCACTGTTTCTGAACTCCCGGAAACACCTCAATTGTAGTCTTAAGTGTTCTCCTGGGAACATTCACTTCACAATATTCCTCATTTAAATAATTCCCCCCCAAGGCATACACAAAAAAAGGGGCAAGACCTGCTTGACCAATCACAACACACTGGTCCAGCTGAACAATCAGAGCACATTGCGCTTTTCAGGAGGAGCTTCAGAGAGGCCGGAATTAAAGAGAGCGTTACTGACAGACTGGGAAGAGAGGTGCTGCAACAATATAAAATGTGAAAAATTTATTTTGGATCAAGCATGAAAAACTATTCTAGTTGACCACAAAATCAAGACTTTGTAAAATGGCATATGTCCTCTTTAAGTATGATTTTGTCATGATCGTTTGTTTGCCTTTTTAGTGATTTGGTATCCATCACCTTGTCTGAAATTCAAGGCAGCTGTTTGTGCATGTCAAAGGCTCCCTCGGCCTCGCACATCCGACAAAAGATAGATAGACTGGTGATGCATTTTTCCATCCTTTCCTCCCCTACTTCCCAACATGCTGTAATCAAGATTTATCAGATCTGAGGCAGATGGTTTTGCAGGATGCCAGCCGCAGCCCCCCTCCCGACCTTCTTGCTGGATCCTGAGCCCTGGGCCCAAGTGTTTGTCTAGACTTGAGTTATCCGCCTCATCTAGGAATGACAACATCCCCCCCCCCCCCATTCTCCTCCAACCCTGCATGTCCCAGAGGAATTAGGGTCATCCATCCTCGAGTACCCCTATCCCTATGTTGCTAAAAGTGTCTCAACACATGGCACAGCTTTTCGTAGAACTGCATCCTGCCTTGTGGGTTCCTCAAAAAATCCATAGCAACAACATTTCTTTTTTATACTTCTGATAATGGTGGCACATTCTAAAGCCAGCACAATGTCAAAGTCCTCAAGGTTTTCTAAGTGCTTTTGGGGGGAAAAAACTCTTTTATACAATGAATGCCTGGAGTAATGAGATGAGGCCGTATTTTAATTTAAACCACAAGACTTGAAAAGGAAAAAAAGGGCAGGCATGACACGCTCTCATTATCAGCTGGCTCGTGAATTGGCCGTAGCAAGTGGCGGAACACGTGTCCCTCTCTTTGTTTAGTCGGAGCCTGAATTGGCGCCTTGGATGGGACCTATTCATGGGTGGACATAAGGCCGCCTTTGAGAGCGGTGGCTTGCTGGCCCTCATTATCCTTATTGTTGCATTCCATTACATCTTCAACAGGGACTTTGGACAAAGCCTGCAGTGTGAGGGGGAGCAGTCAAACCAAAAAACGGCAGAACTTCGAAGGTGAAGGAATTGTTAACACCTCTGTCTGTCAGAAAATCTCATTATCTATCTGCTATCACATTAAATGCATTGCAGAATCTGATAATAGAGTATTAGGCTATATTAGGCAGCCAAGTAATACAATCCAGACTATATTCCTCTTTATTTGATATGCCGTAGATGGAAGAACTTTGCTAGAGAAGTCCGCTATTGTGAGTCATAGTGTTTAGACTCGCAGTGTGTGTGCCTGGCTATCGTGTTTGGAAAGTTGTGTTTATGGCTTGTTTTGGTGTATTTGGATTGTGGGTTGGGTCAAACTCAAGAGTCTGTTGTAGATGCCTTCAGCCATCATCCATTATCATTTTTTTTTATTATATTTCAAATGTATTTTTCCTTATTTTAATAATTTGTTCTAAGACAAGTGCCACTAATTGACTTCTATTAATTACATAATTATATTATTAGTAAAAATTAACATCCAGCAAGACTACATTTAACTAAACTTTCAACTCTGTCTCTTTCTCTCTCCCGCTGTTTTCATGGCACTTCATGCGTCACAGAAATATCTGTTCTTCTCACCGCCCAAATCTAGTTAACTCAATCTATGTGTTGACTCTTCACATAATGGCAGTTTTGTTCCTAACATCTCTCTGAGTGAATTTACATGTGACCGATTTCTCATTCGTTCTGCCTACGTACTGAGGTCCATTTATGTCGCCTGTGTAGGAGTCAAGGACTGCCCTTAGACAAAGTGAACAATCTCCCTATCCCTCCGTCCACCCACTCCTCTCCGTTTGACTAGAGGGACAGTCAGATACGGGGCGGCAGCATACCAGATGTTGTTTTAGTAATGCTGCTGAAATGAGAGATGCTAGATACCTGCTGTCTGATTGTATCCCCTACATGGATAACAACAGCACTGCCTTTGATGGTATCTGATGACAGGCTAACTTAACTGTCACTCAAGCCCTGATGCTGATCACGGCTTTAGCAATCGGACTTGGATTCGATTATTTGAGTTTCAGAAGAAGAAGGTTAGATCAAGCTGGCATGCAGTTTGCAAGTCCTCTTATCTTGGTCAGGCACTGTAAGAGGAGGAAAAGTGTGCTTTTCTTTTTTTTTGTGAGTGAAAAAAGCATTACTGATAAAGCATAACAGGCACCGTAGCATCCTTTGATTAATAGTGCATATGTTCTCATTTGCCTGCTGATTTGTGTGTCTGCCTAGTTACCATGGAGATCCTCATATCCTCATGATATATACATATTCTATATGCTCCGTAACAGAAAAATATTAACATCAAAGGATTTTTATAAGCCGATCAGTGCTGAGGCTCACGGAGGATGGTTTTGTTGAACACCTTACATATAGTTATCTCTCTATCTATCTTGCTCAATGAAATGCGGAGGAGAGATGTAGATGCCCTGATCAACAGGGAAATGTGACAACACCCCAGGTGGGTGTTATGTTTTGTTATGTTTTGTCTGTGTAGAACTTGTAAATCATCCACTAACCTGCTGCCTTTATGTAGGGGCTTGTTCTTTAGACTTTAGTCTTTATTTTCATTTTATTTTTTACTATTTTACTTTAACTTTTATTGTGTGCATTATCTTATTTAATTTAATTTATTTATTTATTTACTATTATCTTATTTTATCCACTTGAGCACCACTGATTGGTGTGTCAGAGCATGTGCATAAACCGCTAGTTCACACCTCAAATTTTTATGAATCTATATTGGTGTTGTACAATGACCCACATTAGCTGCTTTCTCCTTTCTCCAAACGTTCATGAGCTGAAAGAGAGGAATCTGCATGATGCTGAGGCTTGGATACTTGCCAATTACATTCTGCTACATGTTGCTCAGAATGCTTCAAGTCTCACTGAAGCAGTTGATGTGTGTCTATTTGCGTGGTTGTGCGAATACATGTTCTACGCTTTAAACGGGTCATTTGTTTTCATGTTTACAAGTACATGCATACATGGAATATGACTGTGGGTGAGAGCATGTGGGTCGCTCTATTCCTCCCTCAGTTGTAGTTTTAATGTGCTTTATTGGAATCACACATAATTGTACATTCATATTGTATTTGTTGCTGTTGAGCCGCCACTGCACTGTTTAGTCGTCACTGCATCATCTTTTGTTTATCAGTATCTCTGAAAAGCCTGCATCGAACGGCGTCTTGTTTAAAAACAAATCCGCAGTAAAATGAAGCGAACAAACGAGCAGTGTTTTACTGAGATCTGGAACTTTGTTAAAAATAAAAGTTCATCTACGCTTTCTTAATGTTAGGATCATAAGGAAGCCAATGCAAATCAAAGACTAAAGACAACTTGGCACTGCAAAACATCTTGTAATCCTCAGAGGCATCTATTCATTTGTTTTGTTGTCAAGTGATCCTGTGTTTGCATTGCTCTACTCACTTCCTACTATATGTGCAAATCGGTGGGCGGGGCTAAAGAGGCAATGATTCAGATGTAGGCGCTGATCTTCTGTGGAGGCGGTGTCTCTTCGCACTATAAGTTCATACTGAGACAAAATCTGAAACAAGTCATTTTGGCAGCTTGGTTTCAATAAAAGCTTTTTTTGTACTACCAAGAAAGTTTTTGAGTTCTGAAACCTATTGTATAATTTTTATAGTACAATGGCCTCTTGTTTGTCAAAAGATCAAGGAAAATTTGATTTCTCAATTCATTACCCCTGGAGAAAACAATGGAATTTTTGGTGAAAAACTAATTACCCATGATTCTGAAAATAAATGTCCAGCAATCAGAGAATCGAAACAAACAAATCGCTCCAAAAGAACTCTTAAGGGGCAGTTCACACAGAACACCTTTTTCCATTCCAATGCGCTACGGTTCCATTGTTTTTTTATGTAAATACACCCTAGACAGACATGTATAACCATTGCGCTTACGTCTTGACTTCCATCTTTTGCAGCGTCTCGGGCTGGACACGGCATTCTAAAAACGCAGCGCTCAAGTTAAAATCGTCACTAGACCGTTTTTCAAAGCAAAAATGCGTTCTGTGTGAACGAGCCATTAGTCTGCTCACTGCCATGGAGAACTATGAATGATGTGAGCAAGTCAGTGTAACGGGGCTCAGATGTTATGGGAAGAAGGAGGCGGGAACCGGCGAACATTCAAGAAGTTTAATAATAAAAGAAACAAATACAAAAATGAAAGTATAAGCCAGCAGCCCCTCACGGAAGACTGCTGGCACACAAAAACAAAACACAACATAAGTTCAGGCCTGTTCCTCTCTCGATCTGCACTGTCGTCGCCCCTTTATTATGCTTCCGCTCCTCCGTGAGAGATGCGAGACCAGTGGGCAGGCACTGTTAAACAAAAAAGTGTTCTAAAATTATATGAAATGTGAAAGAGCAATTTAAAACTATAGATAAAAACATTAAGCATTTAAAGAATAAGAGATAATAAAAGGTGAAGTGTGTAATTTCTGAACCACCAATGTAACCAAACAGAGCTGAGTATTTGTAGGCTAACCCAGAAGGCTAATTTACCATGCATTCCCTAGGGGTTTTTAGAATGGTGGTTCTGAGTAAGTTAAGGGCTTATTGCTTAAAGACTTTACATTTTGTTCTAAAACATAAAGTACATAGTAATTTCTCAAATTAATTTTGAAGCCTTTTTTAAAAAGGCAAGTCGCTAATAAGTTGCTACATAATGAAAATGTGGACTAAAAAAAAACATTGTCATTACTAAAAAAAAAAAGATTTTTTTTTTTTGTCTGACTTTCTAAATGTTCAGACAGCATCTGGCTATACTATACATTGTTTACCCACTAAAATTTCACACCCTCTTTAAAATGTATACATCTTGATGATCGTATCTTTCATATAAACTGCAGATCCCTTTATTTTGAAAAGCAACTGTTCTTTGTCTCCTCAGCAAAGGTGCTGATGACATTGGCAGATGTCACCCACACACATGGTCTGCAGGTAATGTAAGGTGCGTCTCATCTGTCGAGCCTCATGTTTTGGCTATGGTTTGCAGTATCCGTGTCCCTTCTCCATGCTGTAAGGGGTTCAGGTATCACCCACACAATACACACAACAGAGCCGTATATCAGCACGGAAACACGAGAAGTTTATTTGCCCACTGCGCACAAGAACCTCCGACTGCTGTCTGGAAGTTGCATTTGTAAAAAAAAAAAAAAAAAAAAAAAAATTGAGAAAAGCAGCAAAATTACCTAAAGCTGAAGAACTATGTAATTTCTGCACCACTACTACCACCACAGCAGTTACAAACAGGATTGTTTGCACACATGATTCATGAACACTCCCCCACCTGCCATTGGTCAGTCAAACCAGTTAGCCCCACCCTAGCCTCATTCCATTGGTTCAGCCAATGTTGCTGTTGTCGAGCTGGATGTGAAGCTCAAACAAACAGCAATGTTTTGATAGCACCTCAGAGACAGAGTATTTACATTTCATGGTGGGAATAAAACAACAAAGGCTTATTTATATTATGTTTATGCATAATAAGCATTCAAACATCAAAAAGTCTTATAACATTTAAAAACTACATATATTTTCTGAAGAATATGTAAGTGGTGTTTGCTAGTTGCTAACACAATGCTAGGGTGTTGTGGGTGGTTGTCGGGGCATTGCTATATGATTGTCAAAGTGTTCTGGGTGCTTGCTAGGGTTTTTGGTTGGTTGCTATTACTTACTGGTACAGCATTGTAACAGCATTGTGAAAAGGGGGATTCAGACAGTGTGCTAAATGCGGGGTCACTGGAAAAACATGACATTTCTGCAAAAATTATAATACGTTGCTTCTTGTTCGTTGCATACCTTCATAGGGAAATGTCCAATGTCCGTTCAATTTTATCCAAAACCAATGAATGTGATCCTGGCAGTGTTTTATTATGTGGTTGGTTATACATATCATGGCAGTTTGGAAATTTAAATGGTGAGGGGTTAAAAGGTTAATATAGTGTTATACTATTATAACAATTATTATTAACCAAAGCACATGTAAAACAAAACGGATTTGCTGATGCAACCATGCCATTTTAGTTTTTTTTTTTTTTTTTTTTTTTTTCTACAAGACATTGAGCTCTTTCATCATGACTTGTTTCACGGGTCTTGAACCCGAGTGCTCTACAAATGCAATGCTGTACCAGGTGAAAAAGCAAGTTTACTACATCAGAATGCAAACCTCAGAATGTATTAATTTACAAATCATGCACAATGGTAAAAGTGTTTTGTGGCCATAACACTGTATTGTGCGAGTAACTGTGAACGTCTTCATTAACTCTATCCCCGCTAGCGTTTAAAAAAAAAAAAAAGTTGCCAGCCACCACCAATATTTTGGATAATTTTCACAAAAATGTCATGGCCCCCAGAATATTTTGTTCTATGAATATCTAAACATGCAAAATATAAAAAGTAAGAACTGAGCCTCTGCTTTTAGACAAACAAACCTGTATTATTCTAGCTAAATGTATCGTGTTTTTGTCAAAGACTACATCTGGATCGTATTCAGAACCTAAATGGAGTAGATCGCGTCTCTCAACACCCCTAATGCTTGCACAGTCCTATACCTCGCCTGGGGCGACATTTCAGTAACGTTAGGCAGTTTTAATG
This sequence comes from Tiaroga cobitis, assembly GCA_030578255.1. Lineage (NCBI taxonomy): Eukaryota > Metazoa > Chordata > Actinopteri > Cypriniformes > Leuciscidae > Tiaroga > Tiaroga cobitis. The sequence goes on along the minus strand of CM060593.1, from coordinate 17,985,496 downwards.
TGCTGTTTAATGTTGATGATCACATTATTTTACATATGCATCTGCTTACATTATGCTATGGTCTTTTGATCAGGAGACTCTGTACTTCTTCAGAAGATGTGTAATAGCGCCCCCCTACCATATAACAGTAAAAACACGGAAATAATCAGCCCCTGTAATCATCATTTCTTCTTGCCTTCATCAGCTCGAGGATAGATTATTGCAATGCCCTTTACATTGGATTTAATCAATCACTCCTCAATAGGCTTCAACTGGTTCAAAACACAGTACGTCTCCTTTGCAATGCCTCCAAACGCTCACATATCACCCCAGTCCTCCGTTCGCTACACTGGCTTCCGGTGCGGTTTAGGGTGGAGTATAAGGTCCTGTTGTTCGTGTTCAAGGCCATCAATGGTATGGCCCCGGCCTACCTCGCAGAACTGTTAACGGTCTATCAACCAGTCAGAAGTTCAGAACCCTGCGCTCCTCTGAACACACCTCTTTGGTGACTCCTAAATTCAAATACAAAAAGTTTGGAGGTCGGTCATTTGCCGTCCAAGGCCCAAAGCTGTGGAACGCACTTCAACCTCACCTGCGAAGTATTACTATGTTGAGTACTTTTAAATCGCAGTTGAAAACACATCCATTCAGACAAGCTTTTAACACATAGCTTCCGTCCCGTTTCAATTGCTATTTTATGTACACTTATGTTTTTATATATTGTTGTTTATTGTTGTTTTTACTGGAAAGCGCCTTGTGCACCTTTTGGTTGTTGTAAGGCGCTCTGCAAATAAAATTTGATTTGATCAGTTGTGTGAAAAGGATTACAAGTTTTTGTAAAAAAGTGTTTTACAGCCACTAGTGTTCATTTCAGCTGGAAACTGTAGTGAATTGTAGATATAGGTAAATTTTTAGGAGTTTTGAAAAATTGAAGATTAAGGCACTTTTGTTCACTGAGTCTATGTCCTTAATACTTATAGTGTTTCTTGCCTTGGCCCACACCGCTAACTATCCCAACAGATAATTGATGTTCAGTTTGCTTTGTGGTGTTTTTATGTCAAAAAGTTGGCAGCTGTTCTACTCTCATATTCCACCCATAAAACACTCTTTATTCTTGTCTCTCTAGAGAGAAAGTAGGCTCCCCTGTGTGCAGACATGTAAATGCGCATGTTGTGTGTTAATTAAATTGCATGTGCAGTGTTCCATGTCTTTAGTGCAATGAAGGTTACACATAGACACCCCCCTCCCTAGGAGCCTCCAGCAACATGCCGCTGAAGGTGCCGGTGGGATTTGTGGGGCTATACATAGGCTCTCAGGCAAGATGCTAGTTTGTTTGGCTCACGGTAGGGTCTGAAAAATGCTGTTTCTGTTATCATGCTTCTGATGTGCTGCTTTTGTTTTTTGCCTCTTATACAGAGCTGCTGAGGTTTAAATCTTAAGGAGATGGGACTTGGGCTCCTGCCCACAGGAGAACGATTCCAACTCAACCACTATAGCTGTGACCGGTTTGCTGTGAGGCCCTTTACCTCCTTCTAATGGTGAGTTGACTTTCACTGTCTTTATGGGAAAAACAGGTTGTACAGCAAGGAATCAAGAATGGATCCCAAGGGTTTTTGTTTAGTTGGCAGTCTTGTAGATTGGTTGGTTAAATAACTTATCTCTTCCAAGGTTTTAATGAATAAAGCATTTGCTTGCCACGAATATTTCTGGAAAGATGTCAAGCTTAATGTTATGCCATCGCATCCTAACCAGTTGTGTAGTTTTCAGCAACATATAATTTATCTGTCCATGCTAAAAGCAAAAAGGACCTCATGTTTAACACAGTTGATTGCAATGAGATTTCATCGCAATCCAGTATGACTTTGATTGAAAGCGCATTGACAGTATCTTCATGTGCAAGTCAAACCCAATATCCTTAGAGAAACTGTTACCGATCAAAGCTTGGACTTGGAAAAGGTGCACAATTTAAAAAATGTGAAATCTTTACCTTGGCTATGCATGGATGCAGTCTCAACTCAAGTGGTAATCTGCAGAAGCCATTTAAATTCACAATCTCCTCCATCCAAAGATTTTGTTCTGTATGCAGCCAATGAATAGTAACTGATCCTCTGACAGCAAATCTGGCAAAGACAAAAGCAGCTATCATTATTCCATATGTCACAGTTTTACAGTCCTTCTATGGTTCCGTAACTATTACATGGCTGTTGTGCTATAAACTAAAGTGTGCATGTCAATTCCATGTCATTTTAGTTGGTTTCTTAAGTTTTTGCAGCCACTCTAACTTTCGATGTAACACACTAAGTTGTTATACTTACTTGACAAGAGTTTTTTGCACCCTCCCTGACCCCTTAGTTTGCAAAAACGAGGCCTTGCTTTCTGTCCTTAAAGCACATCGTTGCTGTGTCCGCTCGGGCCCCATCTAATTATCCTAGTGGCTGTCCATCCGTGAAATAGGCATTACACTGTGAAACTGAGCCAGTGTAGCTTTCCTCTGAACAATCGTGATAGCTTAGCAACAATGCGGCAGCCTATAATGACCATAACAACAGAAAGGGCACACTAGAGGATTATGGGGGATTATTACCTTTGATCTGCTCCAAAACAGGATGGGCAGAGAGTTGGGGGAGTTATTAGGAAAGAGGCAAGTTTATTCTTTCTCCTTTTTTCTTCTTTTAGACGTAGCTGGTAAGAGAAGATTGTTGTTTGTTTCTTAAAGCAAAGGTGGCAGTAAGAATGAAATGTAGTGATGAAAAGCAAGGAGTCGGGAGCAGGATGCAATGGACTCTGTGTTCAATGTCCACCGAGTCATGTTTTATTAAATCTTATTTGCTATTTGCAGGCAGCTGCAGTCGCAGCAGTGTTGAGTTTAAACCATGAACTAGTGTGGGCTGTTTTAGGGACGGTAAAAAAAAAACGGATTTCTCTAGGACATCAAATAATCCACTCTTTCTTGCCTAAGGCCGTGTGTCCACCAAAGCGTTTTTCCACGCGCCTGGCGTATGTTTTCAATTGTTTTCAATGAGAGCGCCGCGTTTTTAGAACGCCATGAGCGTAACGAGGCGCTGAGTGGTTATTTCACGCTGAAGCGCTGAGAGCTCGGCGTTTTTACAGGTCGCCGAGAGTTGTAGCATGTTCAACTTTGGATAAAACGCAGCGCTCATCACTGTCACTTTTTACCCAGCCGTCCAATCACAGTGGAGGAGGGGCGGGACTAACACCACACCGACCAACTGTCACAACATTCTTTCTGTACAACGACATCAACCAGCAGAGCTAACCGAACAACATGGATGAAAAATACATTTTTAGTATGAAACAAATTATGTGCGAAATCAGTTACAAGTAAACTGTGCTGTGGATATTCTGTATCATAGCAACGAAACGTCTCAACGGAAAAAATGCTGCGCTGCCAAAACGCTCTCAAGCGCCCACAGCTAGGCGTTTTCAGCAGAGCGTCTAGCGTTTTCAGCTGGCTAAAAACGCTTTGGTGGACACACGGCCTAATACATGTTTAGGGGTGATTAATTGTTCTTGGTTAGAGCTGCAGGGTGTCAAAGACACAGTTCAAGGGCTCTTTAATGTCGTAGAATCCCAAATGAGCAATTTGAATAACACAGTCCCAGAGCTGGGATCACAGTGTCACTCTTAAACTTTCTGGGTGATTCTCGTCAAAACTGCCAAGAAATGACCAGGTCTGTCTGTCTGTTAGGGGTGCAACGGTTCAAATTGTTCACGGTTCGATTTTTTTTATCACTGTTTTAGGGTCACTGTTTCGGTACGATTTGGTATGTGGTATGTTGAGGGGGAAAGGACTACTGTCAAATAAAAATGAAAGAAAATAAGAACAAATAATCTAACTACAAGCAACAGCACAAATAAATACAGTAGATCAAAGATACAAATAAAATAAACAGTGCTTTTCAAGTTTTTCAGGTAGGTCTAACATTACTTTTCAGGTACAGAAATTGAATAAAGTTATCAAATGTAAAATAACACTGCATATTTGATTCTATAAATTAAAGATTCGATTTTTAATGTAGAGCAGTGGAGTCCTTGTCTTTTGTTGTTTGATTAACATTAAAAACACAGACAGTAGGAATATTAGCTTGCTGTCACTTTAAGATATAATGCACGGGTCCAGTACACTGATACTGTACACATGCCTGGACTGTTTCATTCACTTATGACTTAACCAACTATGTCTGCTAGGACACTCACCAAGATGGGCATGTTGACAGAATTTTTGTGTGAATTTATCACAAGACTTGAAAGAGGACACACACTCACACACACACACACCTTCTCACAGTGCACAAGATTTCTCATTCGCGTCTTCTGGCTCTTAAATGTTTAAATTGACGGATTAAATTAGTTTAGTTTAAACACAGATAGAAACGTGTGCTGTTCAGGTCTCACCTGCGCTCGTGCGCTATCAACACTCGGGTGATGACAATGGCAGAAATGCCTGGTCATAATCGAGCATACGGCACTCGCATTGAACAAAGTTTACAAAGAGTGACAGTTTTGTCCAAGAGTGATCCTTTTTTTTTTTATAATCAATGTTGTAATGTATTGGGAACCCAGAATGTGTATCCATCAACAGAAACATGCATTAGCAGAACTTTGTCTCTGTTTTACGCATTATTTTCAATAAACCATATTATAGATGCGTCGTCAGATTTAAGATGAACCGCGGTGCAAGTGCTTGCCGAACCATGGGTGGAGAGCGGTACATTTCGATTTTTACAGAGAGGTTACTCACCTTCTGTCTGTCTTTCTGTCTATCTGTCTATCTGTCTGTCTGAGCATCCAAATAGCCCACCAATATATTCATTTTAATGCAAGATTAATTTTGTATTGCTTTGATTACTGAGTGAGTATCATTAAACATGTATCTGACAAATTTAGGTGCAAAACAGTACAGCTAGAAACAGATGCTGTTGTTAAAAATCACTGATTAAGTTTGGAGCAAACAAATAGTGCATTAGGGCCATCAAAAAAGGGACATCAGTTTGAACATTTTTCTTGTTTTTAACATCGGCCAACATGTAAATATTGAGTGGCTGGAGTTCTATCCGCTCCTGATGATTTGTAGATGCAGATATCTGTGCCATGTGTTCAGTGTTGAAACAAACAGCATGGACCCTTTGAGATGTCTCATTTTAGAAAACCCCATGGTGCTCCTGCTCATGCAAGACAAGCACCACCTGCGATCTGATCTCAAAGACTTTTTTAAGGCAGGACATCTGTTTCAGCTGTCTGTTGCTACTAATTTATTTTAATTTTAAAGATGGATCAGTGTTTATTGCATTAAAAAAAACTATATTTTGCTTTGATGCTGCAGAGATGATTTAGGCCTGTATTTTTTTGGTGGGTTATCACTAGAGATGCACCGATTGATCGGCTGGTGACCGGAATCGGCCGGTTTTCACGTGATCGGCCATGATCGGCGACCGGCCGGTCAGTCTGACATAATCCGATTTTATGCCGGTCAAATGCACTCGGGCGCCGCATGATTAACATCACGCAACATCAGCATCACACGTACACACGGAACGCGCACATGTAGGAAACCTTTTTGTTCGGCGTGCATGTTAATCAATGGGTGCATTCACACCGGGAGCCGGAGCAGCGCGTGAGCGTCGAGCAGGAGCCGCGCGCGAGCAACAGTGAATCGCGAGTTTCGGCGCCGAATCTATTTTTGCTGCGCTCAATTTAAGTGAAAGCACACTTTTGATGGACAAAATAAATATGATTTCATCCAAAAAGTGCCCAAAATGCAAAGAATTTGCATGTCTGGTGTGTTTTAACAAGAACTGAAGTAGGCTAGGCTATGTCAGAACGAAAATGAAGACTCAAAAATATTTATAGAAAATTTACCCATTTAAACTTGTTTTTATTATTTAATTGTTTCCCTGCACATGCTCCACTTGTCCTGTTTAGCTTGGCTGGACATGTGTCAGATGAGAGAAGAACTGCTTGAGAAATATAACTTATAACTTGCTTGATATACAACAAGTGATTGCAATAGGCCTGTGTGTGTGTGTGTGTGTGTGTGTGTGTGAGAGAGAGAGATAAATATCTTTATACTGCAAAGCTATATTTATTGAATTTTTATTTGTTATTTATATGTTATTTTATTGCCATTACCTGTTTTCATACAGAAGTTTAGTTTGCTAAATGTATAAAAAAAATTATTGGATATTGGATGTGAAAAGGAAATGGTTCTTCCATAACACTGCACTTTAGATGTGTGTGAATTTCCCACACTAGGAGTCATTTATATAGTTCTATTTTATAGCGATTATCTGTTCAAAAAATGTTTTATGCAAAATGTTCTATTAAAGAGAAGATAGAAAATAAATATTTGTGCGTGCTGTAAAGTGGTTTGAAAAAATAAAATCGGTATCGGCAGGTCAAACTCGAGGAAAAATCGGAATCGGGATCGGCCTAGAAAATTGTAATCGGTGCATCTCTAGTTATCACCACATTTGTTTTTCTGATGTTTGGCTATAGTCATTTCAAAAAGACTTTTAGTGTACTGTATACTGCACAATATAGGCTATGTATACGATTAGGGAAAAAATTGCATGATCTTGACATGCTACATTTAAGTTGGTTGAGTATATTCAAGTTATTTCAGAAAATGTCTGGTCAAGTCATGTGTGAAGAAAGATATTCTTCGCTCATTACACTAGAAATGCAATGTTGAGCACATATACTACATCACATATTGCCGTTTATAGCAGGTAACAGAAAAGTTGCATACAGTTTTGAGTTTGCATACTGTACACTGCAGAAGTAGTAGTACTGTCTGTTACTACAATATTATTAACAGATGGTGATAACTTTAAAGAGGGAGGCTTTATCCAATCAGGTTTTTATACTACGCTTTTTCAAATTTGTAAATAAAACCATTTTTCTACATCAAAATTTCACATTTGATTAAATGTATTACTTGCTGTTTCTTTGTAATTGTTAGTGAAAATTATTAGCAATGTCTAAGTGAAAAAAAATTCTACCTTTTTTTTTTTCAGTGTACTGACAAAATGAGCTGGGATTGATTGATTAATCACCGGACTTTGCATAATAATGCAGCTTCTGTTTTTAGGATCAAGACCCTAACTATTGCTTTTTAAGGAAGGGAATGTTATGGTATCAGTTCTGTTTACCCAAAGTTGCTTTACAAATTCAGTATAACATTGAAGTGGTGGATATCTGTGGAGAATTTAGAGGGTTTCTTGTATTTGTCATTCCGGGGATTCAGCCTCCGCTTTATCAGTGATGGTCGATTAGATGCAGAGCATTGAAGCCTCCATCTGTTTACCCAGAAGCACTCAGGCGTTGGAGTGTTGATTAGCTGGGTTATTTGACATGGTTGTGACAGCTGCTGGACAAGGAGCATCTTTGATCGACAGAAACCCTCCATTCCTCTATGGTCTGATGTTTTATTCTGCTCTCTAACATGGTATCATTTGTTTGATAGACCAGTAGGGCCCTTCTAGTGTAATAAAGAGCTGCCCCTTCCTGGGTGTCTTTATTTCCAGCTGTACTTTAGAGCCTCAGATTGCTCACCCACCCATGAGAAATTATTTTTTGTTTGTCCAACAAAAGGCATTATATTTTGATGGGTAATGACAAGGCAATATATAAAATACACCTATTTATATTAATATTTGTATATTAATACACTAGAACCTTTCAAAATTTTGGGGTTGATACATTTTTTTTTTTAAAGAAGGCTATGTTTTTATTTTTTTTATTTGATCAAAGAGTAATTATTATGAAATATTATTTTAAATAGCTGTTGTCTATTTTAATATATTTTAAATTTCTGTGATGTCAAAGCTGAATTACCCCAGTCTTCAGTGTCACATGATCCTTCAGAAATCATTCTAATATGCTGATCTGATGCTCAAGAAATAGTTCTTATTATTACCAACGTGGAAAACCGTTGTGCTGCTTGCTATTTTGGTGGAAACCATGAAAAGTCCCAAAAAAAAGCATTTATTTAAGGAACTTTACAATAAGGTCCCATAAGTTAATGCAATTTAATGCATTAAGCCTAGTCCACACTTATACCTTTTGTTTGAAAACGCATCCTTTTCTGTCCATTTTGGCCTTCCGTCCACCAGACAGCGTTTTTAGCAACGAAAATGCAGTTTTTTAAAACACTCTCCAAAGTGGATACATTTAAAAATGTTGTTTTCGTGTTGTAGTGTGGACTCTGAAAAACGGAGGTATTTGAAAACGATGACGTAAGTTTAGTCATGTGATGCATATTGAATCCATAGATCCTCATGTTTATAACGGTATTGTGCCTGGTATGTGCTATTCACTTTCACACGGTTGCTAAGATGTTACTTTGCACACTCTTCATATCACAGTCCTGCAAAGATGACTGAAAATGATCTCGCATTTGCTGTATTTTTTTATCAATCAATTCTCCAAACTTTTGAACCGTAGGGAACAAATATAGCCTTGTCATTGCCTTAAAAACACTGATGCTTGCTTCACATAAGCACAGAAGGGAAGGAAGTATGTTCTCATGATTATTGTCTGTAAACAGCAAACATTCAGCCATGTTGTTTACATTGAGTCAGATTTGTTTGGCCCCTCATCATAACCACGGAGGAGTTCTGAGTGGGTGTCATCACCGTAGGGGTCTTAGTCACAATCCACGGCTTTTCTGATTCCTTCGTTCCTCCACTGCGTCGTCATGTTAGTGCTGGAAAAGCCCATGATTAAAACTCACAAAGGCTTGCATTTCAACACAGACACAATCAAAGCTTTTTGAGAAATTGGGTTTTTGAAGCGCTTTAAGTTTATAATGTTTATGTTCTTAGTGTTTGCTGAATGTAATGCTTTGAATTCGACAAACTCTGAAGTCTTCAGCAAGTCTTGTTCTTGATAATTTATGTGTACTGGACCATTACGGTTTCATTTAAAACGTCTGTGGGAATGAATGATTGCAGCTGTAATCCTGACATTCAGTTAGTCTCCTCGCGTCCGTCATCTGCCCTTGGTCAGGTGACTATGCCTGTAATGTTAAACTCTGCACACGCTCGGTCCTCTTTCAGAAACTGCTGTCTGGCTGTGTCTGCCTGACGGAGCGGAGGGGAGTGTGTTGCTCCACAGGGACCGCGCACACCCGCTGCATGGGTTATATTACCTTTCCTAAAATACCACAAGTGCCAGGCGTGCACAGGGCACGTGGAGGACGTTTTAGCGACAGTGTCAAACTAGGGTAAAAACGTAGATGATGTTCATGCTGATGGGTTAACGTGATAATCAGCATGATAGGTGATTTATCACAGTTGTTTCTCAGGAGGAATCCAAACCTTTGACCATGGTCTCGCTATTTTTTTAGTAAGCAAGTTAGATTTTAAATCTCTGTGGTGTCTCTTCTGCACCACCAAACAAAATTGTAATAATAATGAGTGTGTTTAAGTATCACACAGCCATGTGGGTGTAGGGCTGGGTATCGTAGCAAAATGTTCGATACTGATACCTTGACTTCAATACCGGTTCCTGAACGATACTTTTTTCGATACCAATTTTATGTAACCAGTTTTAACAATATAACATTACCTAATTTTTATTTTCAGTTTGTTGACTTTTTTTACACTCATATTTTGAGTATGTAAAAAAGCACCAATGCTAAAGTTTTCTATGTTTCCTAATCATTTAACAACATGTATTCTTTACTTCAATGAGCTCATTGTTTCTGCCTTAACTTAATGCATTGTTTAACAATGAAACTGAATGAAAATTAATTGAAATGCATTACACTGTCACCTCTGATAACAGATCACTCTAAATTGTAATTTAGACACATGCATTTTCTGTAAAGCTGCTTTGAAACGATATGTATTGTGAAAAATGCTATACAAATAAATGTAAATTAAATTAGATATAGGCTACTGGGGGGGCGGGATATATGCCTCGCGCTCAGCACACATGAAGCTGCCGCAAAGCACTGGCAAAAGTAGCCTAATGATTGTGAATGTGTCGGGAAACAATAGCAAGGAGATATTTTAATTGTTTATTAATGAACAAGTGTTTACTAATGGTGTGTTCACACCGAACGCAAATTTAATTATTTGCGCGAGTAGATTACATACAAAGTCAATGCAAAGACGCGAATAGACACATCATTCGCGCCGGGCGTCGCGAATGACGTGCGCGTTTGCCGCGAACATCTTCCGCGCAAGTTGAAAAATTTGAACTCCAGTGGAAGATTCAAGCGTCTAACTAGACGCGATAGACGCGTATTTGACGCTCTATTCGCGTTCGGTGTGAACACACCATTACTTATTCTGTGCGCTTCTAAGAGCCTTATCAGATTTACCGTACGTGTTACCGGTCTTGGCAGCAATTATCTTGTCGAAAATATTGCATCGAGTGCTTCTGGCATCGAGTCTGGCACAAAGGTACACTTTGGATCATTTCCACATATTTTCTATCTATCTGGGTTGGGACGCTTACACACACACACAAACACACTACATCCTCACGTGCGACGAGCCAAGTGAGTCTCTGGGCAGCCGCGTAAACTAGTGTTTTTCCGCCACAGCCAATCATGCTGCATGCTTATTGTTTCACTGACGTTGACGAGATTAACCACTTAGGTACCGAAATTTGGTACCGAAAAACAAGACATGTTTCGATATTCGGTCGGTACCTAAAAAGTACCGAACTCGGTACCCAGCCCTATGTGGGTGGTTAGAAATAGAATAATATTTTAAAAGACCCCAATTTTATTGAAAAACAGAGTTGCGACACTCCCATAGACCGCCATAGGAACTTTGGGATGCGGAAGTAACGCGTGTCGTGGAGCAGCCAATGGTTCCAAACACTGATAGTTCCAGCATTGAACCCCATTCATTTTCAGTGTTTCTGAAGTACGCTCGCTGGTAAATGAAATTACTGTATTTTTTTTTTACTTCTACACACATTAGCCGACCTCTCGTGAATCTAGTCAGTAGTTATATTTTATGTAGCCAGTTTTAGTTAATGTTTATTGGAAGATAATAGGTTAATTGCAGCTATAGCTTACGTGACCAACACTTCACTAACGTTAGCTAACTTACGGTAACCTGATGTATATAATATATAATATTATTAATAATAATATATAATATTATACATACACACACACACAATTCATTTTTTTAAATGAGTTAGAGTTAGGTGTGTATATATGCATAGGCCTATATGTCAAAATGTGTGTTTGTGTAATACATATACATAAATACACATGGCATCGTATACATGTATTTTTGGGTGTTTTCTGATGAATGGTTTAGTCTATGATTAGGGAAGGATGAAGGGGTACATTAGCCATACTGAAATGAATCCCGTTAACAGTTATGGATGTTAAAAACATACATGTTATGGATCGTAGCCTATTTAGGAACATAGTTAATTCACTCATTAACTATCTCTCCAGTTTCATTTTATGAAGTTAAAATTTTACCGAACATTGCTGCAAATATAGTCGTTGCTGTTAATGCATTTTACGTTATGGGAGCAGTCCATTTCCCTCCAAAATTAAACATAAAAACTTATTAATGCTGTGTTTCTGTCACTCCCCAGAAAAAAAATGCTATTATATGTATTTAAAGTAAGCGTCAACATAATAATCAATGTACATTATGCGTCAATATTTACAGATAATTGCTGCAAATATAGCTGCTGCTGTCTGTCCCGCTTAAAATCATTCAAACTGGTTGACAGCACGGCTCTGTTTGGAACTATTGAGAGCTACACAAACCACATGACCGCGTGGCGGCGAGATCAAAGAGTGTCGCAACTGTCATATTTAACGGCTCTGGTTGTTCCTAAATTCGTTGTATATATCGTATTGGTTTCATTTGATTTTTAATACAACTTTTGCCTTTATAAGAAAGATTGTTTAATTATCTTCTAAATCTAGGTGTTTCTCGAAGATGTTTTCTCAAGCTAAAGAATGATCACTGTTGAGTTAGTATGGTGCATTGCATTAGATGTCATTGTAAATCTTGACCCTTAATGGCTGACAAATTGTAAATCGTTTTCATGAAATGAACCACTGCTGTGTATGTAAATCACTAGTATCTCTGGACACTAATATGTGGATGGCTAACTACCACACTACATGTCCCTTTTTGAATAAGATTTGACCATTTGACCTTTTGACCTTGACCTGAACCTTAACCCTTACTAATGGTACTTTCAGTGTCTTTACGCACCTGCAATAATCATTACAGGGATACTTTAGTCAGATTTATGTAACAGCCTGGCCTTCTCTTTCTTTTTTTTTCTCTGTCTCTCAGTATCTCTCTCTCACAGAGACACGTTTACTTAATAGTCTAGATAGCTATTTAATTTGTTTATTATACAGCTATTTATAGGAAACGTGTTTTATTGAGTATTCTAAATTAATTCAGGTTTTGTCATATTTAGCAAGGGCTGGGTATCGTTCAAAAATTTTCCATACGATACCTTGACTTTGATACCGTTTCCTGAACGATACTTTTTTGATACCAATTTTATTGAATCTGTTTTAACAAGATTATATTACATATTACCTAAAACAAAAACTTTTTAAATTTTGTTTTAGTTTGACTTTTTTTATTTTTTTTTTTTTTTATTTTTTTTTTTTACATTTTACATTTTACAGACTCAATGACTCATATAGGCCTCTGGGGGGCGAAATATATGCCTCGCGCTCAAGCGCACGCGTGAAGCTTCTTGCACTGGCAAAAGTTGCCTAATGATTATGAATGTGTCAGGAAAAAATAGCAAAGAGACATTTTTTTGTTTTGTTTATTAATAAACTAGTGTTTTCTGAGTCAGTGTTGGCTGCAAAGATGAAGTTGACGTTGCTGACTCGTCATCTCCGCAGTCTAGTGAACGCACGCAACTATCATTTAAAGCACATAATCAGAGTATTTGTTTTCAATTCGAATTGGTTTGTTTAAAAGTAGACATTTCAAACTCTCTATATGCCTATTTCTCATGTCTGTGAGGCAAGTAGTTTATACATTTCGGTTCATTTGTGACGAGCTCCAGTTCTTCTAGCAGTCGAAGACGGAGCAACTTTCTGCTCTTAAGTTTATTCCGTGCACTGTCAAGTGCTTCATCGGATTTGTCGTGGTACCGGTCTTACAGTATTTGCAACAAGATAATTACTGCCACTGCGCGCTGCTGGCATTGAGCCTGGTGAAATAGCCACACTTTTGATCTTTTCCACATCTTTTACATTAATGGGGGTTGGGACACTTCCACACTACAGCCTCTCGTGCGAGCCACGTCTCTTTGAGCAACCTCGTAAACTACTGTTTTTCCTTGATGCCTTGCCACAGCCAATCAGACTGCATGCTTATTGGCTCACTAACGTTGACGAGATTAACCCCTTAGGTATCGAAATTTGGTACCGAATGACAAGAAATTTTTTGATACTCTGTCTATGGTATCGAGGCAATTCGGTCGCTGCCTACAAAGTATCGAGCTCTGAACCCAGCCCTATATTTAGCTTACTTCGGAGGTTTCCTCCCCGAAATATAGCTAAGCAAACCTTAAACCAAGCACACACAGGTTGAACACACACTTGGGGGACCAGATTGGGCAGGATATCATTTTAGGGGCCATAATATTTTTGAAAGTATTTTTTTCTTTTTTCTTTAGTGGTTTAGTATTTCTTTTCAGGGTGCAAAGTGGGATTTTTAATCGCTTTTAATATGTCTTTAATTGCCTGCTAATAGTTACTAGTTGAGGTAATTTCTAAATGGTCTGTAGTGTGGTTAGATGGAAAAGGGCCTTCAGATTGTTTGAGCTTCTCCTAAGGGAATTTGTTTTATCGTGTTCTGATACAATTTGTAAAGTTTTTGATTGAGTTTTTGATCAATAAGTTACTCCCTAATCCCACATTATTAAATATACTTCAAGGTAGTGCTTAAAACACACTAAAGCTGGGCAGTAAGTTTTAAAAGGCGCTATTTTTTTTGTTAATTAGCTGGCGGCTTTGCAAGTCTAGATTTGCTCTGGATGTGGAACTCGTCAGTGATTACCATGGTGACTCTAAAGGTGTGAGTTCTGTCGCAGCTGACTCTACTACCGCTTGTTCTTCCCTTTCTTTGAATGAGGGAATCAATCCCTTAATGAGGGAATGGTTAGACGCCTCATAACATGCGTATGCTGTGTCTCGCTGCTTAGGTTGACCTTTAACCGGGCTAATGAGCCTGTTTTTCGTATCAAGAGTAAAACGTTTAGTATAAGGTCTGCGGGAGGGAACACATTTGAAAAGAGGGAACACATTTGAAATGGTGCTCTATTAGAATACTAGTACTTTGAATATTAACTTAATTAGCGCAAGAAAACACAAGCTTGGTCGGTGTTTGCTGGAATTTTTTCCCCCCCAAACCAGTTTCACCAATTTCATTGTGTTGGGTTAGGGTTTATTTGATGTAGCACTGTGTAGGCAATCAGCACTGTGATTGACACGACCAATTAAGACTTTAGAGTTGCAGGGCAGAGTTTGGACTCAAATGAGTTTGAGACTTGAATGTTGATAGATAGTCTATATAAGAGGTTGTTGTAGGCCTTAAATAATAGCCCTATAGCTTGGTGATGTGAGCCAAAAAGAAGAGTTATTATATTTTGATTAAAAAAAATTGTTGGTTAAAGTAATTTGGATTTTAAAAAGGCTAGGACATTTTATCCAGAAAGTCAGAAGGCATTTTCTGGAGCTTTGATATTTAGTCCATTGCTGTATGATTGACTAGTGGCTTTAGTCATATTAATCTTTTTCACAGAATTCACACTTTATTTCATAGTAAATCTAAATAACTTTAGTACGGTTATTCCGGCTTTGATTCCCACTAACATGTCTCTTGATGTCTAGAACGAACTAATTCTGCATTTATTAATATGCATGTTATTTTTATCTTCAAATGCAGTATGGTACTGAACTACTTAAATCAATAATGACGTGATGCTCATATTTTTTTTTCTGTCCGTATCTTTTGAAAATTCATATATATATATATTTTATTAATACAGGCCTTGACTTGAAGACATTTAGTTTCAATTTCTGAATCAGAATTTTTTTGTGAGGCTTAATGTCAGAAATATCTAGGTGGTGTAACTCTACAGCCTAAAAAATAAACAATGAAGTAGTATAGTTTTTAAATATTAATATTGATTTTATTTATTTATTGCAATTTGCCAAGGAGGGCAGGATTTTATTTTTTTTGGTCTTCTAATTATTTTTTATATATGTACTGCATATATAAACACGCACACACTAGATACTTTGATATTTTTCATAAAAAAGACTAGGTTAGTTCAGGTCAAATGGAGCAACTCTTTGCATGCATATAAAATGTAGTTGATTTTAGAATCGTTCCAATGTTCATATCTGTTGCAACAGTGATGTGGACATTTAGTTTCCAATAATTTTGTAGCAGTCATAAGGTCTGGGAGTGAAAACCGAGTTTACCCTGTAATTGTTTATTTTGCTGAAAAGCTTCTTCAGACTTTAGTTTGGTCTCATTTTCTTTTTTGCTTGTTTTTCTAAAATTCAATCGCATCTTTGTCATCTATCATGCCGCTCTGCCAATGAATAAACCATCTATCGTTTATGTACATGTGCTGTATATGAAACAGTGGAGGTCTATTGTGGCATATACAGCACACACTTGTGTACTGGTTTACAGCACAATCTCACTTTCACCCCTGTTTCACAGTCATTGGCTGGTCATTTAAGGGTGTGTTCACACTTGTAATTCGGTTCTCTTGGTTCTTTCGTTTCTTTTAGTCCGGACCAAAAAAAAGAGGACATTATACATTTAGTCCTGGTTTGCTTGGCGTTCAGACTGTCGTTTTTAACACAACCTAAAGATACAAAACAAAAAACGTCTTTAGCGACAACTTGCCGAACATCATGCTTGTTGAATGTGTGTACATATGTGGTATTTTTACCAGCTGAGAACTCATGAAGAGCTTGTGAAATGTGTCAAGGACTCAAAACAGTGGCAGGAATTCCTCCATTACACACAAATGAAGATCTGTTGCAAGAAAATGGCGGTTTACGAAACCTGTACCGAACTGTAAAGGTCCTTGTCCTTTCTAGTCCGAAATGTTTGCACGTTAAAAAATAAATACGACCTCACATTGTGTCAATCATGTTTACACACTGCGTCCTAAATTTTCATCCGTCATAAAAATATTCGAATTGAGTTCTATTTTCTGCGTTTTCCGCATCTGTAGCTAGCATTTTGAGAGGTGTTTTGACAATTCAGAGCCACCGAATGACGAATACGCCAAAACGCATACGAAAATTTTGGACTCAGTGTGCAAGGACCTTAATGGGCAACGTAGACCCTATGACGAGAAGAACCCGGTATGCTTGAACATTCTGTCTTTTTTAGGGTTGCATCTTGTGACATCTTGCATCTTTTTTGGTTTGTTTAGATGTTTAGGTCCCTGTTGCGTCACACCAGAGTTCGTTTGGATGCGGACTGCGACCCCTGAAAAGGTGGGACTCCGTTCACTTGTGCAAACCAGGGTTCGAATGACCGCGTTCACACTTATTCAAATTAACCTCACTAACAGAGCAATCACACCAGTGTTCGTTTTAATCGAGTGTGAACATGCCACTTTCTGTGTGTCCAGCTCCTGTGTGTTTGTGTGTAAAAGTCAGCCAGCACCACAGGGGATTTGTTGACTAGTCTGATTGATTGACAGTTCATGCCACCAAGAGGCCTCATGGGAGTGGATGGCCACAGGGGGAATTTGTTTAACCCTGGGATTACACACGTTCGGGCCATAAAGGACCTCATATATATTCATTAAGCCGACACCCCTGTCACATTGACAAGGATTTGTGTTATTGCATGCGTCTCTGAGAAATGTTTCAATCATAATGGGCTGCTCTCTCTGTGCAGTAAATAGATGCACAACACAACAAGATCATTTGAACAGCATTTCTACACTCTCTCTCTCTCTCTCTCTCTCTCTCTCTCTCTCTCTCTCTCTCTCTCTCTCTCTCTCTCTCTCTCTCTCTCTCTCTCTCTCTCTCATATGTATATATACTGTGTATATATATATATATATATACACACAAATATTTATATATATATACACAGGTATACACTGTCTGGGGCATGTTTTCTCTGTTCACTCATGAATAGAATTAACATAATTATTCATTTTAAGTCAAAAAATATGTGTGTGTAATGACAGTATATATTGTATCCTTGCATAATATATGGATTAGCTGTGGTTCAGTTGTACGTTGTAAATGGCCAGTTTTCACTCAGGCAGGAAAAACAGATAGCATTTCTGAAGGGTGTCAGAAGGTCAGCTTTTTCTGCCTTCCAGGTTTATTAGCTCTAATAAAGTGTCAGTTTGATTGCTCTGATGGTGCAGGATACTGTAGCGGCACTGTATGAATCGTAATATAGCGTGACATTAAATAATATCCTATTTCACTTGTCACCATTGGTTAAATCCTTCATGTCATGCTGTATAGATTTTATGTAAGAAATGAAATGTTTTTAGTTAACACCAGCACTGTTTTTCTGTATTGCATTTCCTCATGGAAATTTCTACCATCTCCGAGCAATTTTAAAATCTTACTTAGGGTAATTCAATAGTGTTTTTTCCAGCATGAGACCGATAGTAAAAAGAAAACAATAATGTAATCCTCAGAGAAATATGGATTATACAGATTTCGTTATATAGGCCAAATCCTATTTAATACACTTAATTAGGGGCCTGATTTCAGTATTAATATTTTGTCAATATATTAATTTCATTAGTTTACGTTTATGACATTTGTATATTGTCAAAAAAATAAATAAATAGTGTATATCAGAATACAGAACATTTCTTCCTTAGTATCTGTATATTTCCATTTGTATTTTGGTTTTGTATATTTTATATATTAGCTTTTTAATGTCGGTGATTAATGGATAGTCATGGTTTACATCAGTTTTTTTCCCCCTGCTTTTGTTGTGGTTCAGCTTTTTGGGGTTTTGGGCTCAGTTTCAGACACTTGAGATGTCTTATTGTGGCCACCTGATACCTGACCGTGGGTCAGGTAGTAACTTGGAGCCAGATGCCACGTAAAAATCAGCACAGAACCCCACCACCCCTTTCTGAAATCCTGCTGTGTTAAAGGAAGAGGACAAGTGGTGGCTCGCCCTGTCGCCCTGGAAACACTAATCATGTCTTCCAGCTTGATTGTGACTTGTGTCTCGGACTGTAAACGGGGACTATCAATCTGGCATTCTGATTGGAGAATATCTGATGGTCTGGTGTACGGTCTAGTATGTTTATTTTTTATTTTTTTATTCTGATTCAGTACAGCAGTATTTCTATATTTGACTGCTGCAAATACATATATTTATAGTTCATTATAGAGACTAGCAATATTATTCGGAACTGGATGGTTTTTGCTCCAAACACATGATTGGCTCACGGCTGGTTTATATTTTTATTTTGGCAGATCTCTCTATTCTGGACTTGCACACAAACTGCAGTGCAATCATTTCCCAAAAGTCATTTGTAACGACTGAGACAAATCAGACACAATTCTTTGGTATATGTACCAAACAATCTTTAAAACTCACTCTGGGATCGGTGGTCCCATCCCCCAGTGAGGGCAAGAAGGTCTTAGTAACCATGACTACGATCAGATAAGTTGGTTTTATGGCTGTTAAGAATGTGGTCAGGGCCCCTGCCATTAGAACCTACAGACATTAAAACCGACTTCCCTGCATTCATTTATCGATGAACGTATCTATAAATGAGCATGCATCCCAGAACATTTTTGTGAATGATTTACTGTCTTGTATTTTATCTATATTATGTATAGAGATGCACCGATTACAATTTTCTAGGCCGATTCCGATTTCCGATTTTTCAGAGTTTGACCTGCCGATACCGATTTTAGCCGATTCCGATTTCATTTTTTTTAACCACTTTACAGCACGCACAAATATTTATTTTCTCTCTTTTCTTTAGTAGAACATTTTACATTTTGCATAGAACATTTTGAACAGTAATCGCTATAAAATAGGACTATATAAATTACTCCTGGTGTGGGAAATTCACACACATATAAAGTGCAGTGTTATGGAAGAACCATTTCCTTCTTTTCACGTCCAATATCCATTTAAAAAAAATGTTCATTTCAAAAAGAAAATTCATTTTCTTTTCTGAAATATACTCCAGTTCTTGTTAAAACGCACCAGACATGCAAATTCTGTGCATTTTGGGCACTTTTGTGTGAAATCATATTTATTGAGTCCATCGAAAGTGTGCTTTCACTTTGAGCGTGAGCAGTGCAGCAAAAATAGACTCTGCGCCGAAACCGCGCTTCACGGCTGCTCCTGCTCGACGCTTACGCGCTGCTCCTGCTCCTGGTGTGAATGCACTCATTGATTTACATGCACGCCGGAAATAATACGCGCTGCTCAAGTTTGTGGTGTGAAACGGCCATAATTCACGAGGTTTCCTACATGTGCGTTCCGTCTGCACGTGTGATGCTGATGTTGCGCGATCTTAATCATGCGGCGCCCGAGTGCATTTGACCGGCATAAAATCGCCATATGTCAGACTGACCGGCCGGTCGCCGATCATGGCCGATCACGTGAAAATCGTCCAATTCCGGTCACCAGCCGATCAAGCGGTGCATCTCTATATTTGATACTACGGTATGTATTTTATTATACAACCAACGGTAAATGTAACCCCAGCTGTATCATGTCTCCTAATTTATCCTCATTTAATGTATCACACTTTAATGTACATCACCTTCTCTTAGAATGCAGTGTGTGTTTGTTATATCTAGCTGAGCATTAATGGACACAAACGGGAAGGCAGATGTCTAACCACACTCGAGATAGTGTCATAAATCAGCCACAGAGGTATCTCCTGCTTAGAAATTCCCCCTTTCTTATTGGTTGAGCCAACCCTGAAAGGTGTGACCTTTGTCAAGCTTTAAATGGCCTGTCCACAAGCCCTTCCTTCTCTTGGCCTTCTCTCCTACGTGCGGGTTGCTGTCCTGCGGGGGCGCACCAGACCCCAGGGCAGCAGGCCATGACTCACAACCAGCCATGTGCTCATTCAGGAGAGAGAGGACTCTCTCAACCACAACAGACTCAAGGACAACCTCAGGAGTTTGGCACGACGTCTTCATTCAACACAGAAGAAGTCCATCGCAACTCCTACCATTTGCTCTGTGTGTCCTCTCCGGCCCAGGGTCGGCAGGCGACAATCTGCCCTCCAGCCATGAGAACAGAGTCGAACTACCCATGCAAGTTCATCATGTCTTCTTCATCCAACTGAGAAGAAAACGATGGTAACTTCAACATTTGACATTCATGGAAACAACAACTTCAATTTTCAACAACTTCAAGAACTATTTCCTCTGCACAGGCCATGCAAGTATCAATTTAATGAGGTGCTCTGAAAATGATAGGCTGATGATAGATCTTTTCCATAGTTCCATTTCCTGCTTCCGGTTCCATTCTGTCACTCACCCTTTTACCTGTGCATGTGTGTGTTTAGATTAGTTATGTTTGTGATTTAGTTAATCAAACTTGTGCACAATACGTAGGCCTATTTGCTTCTAATTCTCTGCTTGCAACTAGGGATGTTAACCGATGACCGTTTGACCGATGGTTGACCGTATCAACGTTAACCGATCAAAGTTGTCGGTAGTCGGTTAAAAAAAAAAGAAAAAAAAAGTGATCTCTAAATTAGGCTATTATAGACAGTGGACTAAACGCTACTACAGTTAGCCATCTCATTCCAAGATATTTTTGTGTGAAGTGAACAAATCCCTCACACTCAATTTTTCATAACTCGCCTGTTTGTACTTAATAAACCAATACAAACATTTGGCGCGAGGTCACAGCGTTTGGGTTCGCACGCTCACAAAGTTTGCGAAAAGTAAAGGCTACAGGCTAAAACAATCGAGGTTAGAGCCAGGGCAGACGACAGTATAAAGCCTGCAAATAAAAGTAGTGTGTGGGACCATTTCACCAAAAAGAGTAAGTTGCTGGGCTTAGATTTGGAACTACATTACATCTACATTTCAGTGGTAACAGATAAGGTGATGATGATCATCATCTTTCTTTATTATTGTTAGCACTACCTCAAACTAAAGCGGCTTCTCTTCGGAGCTGTCATTTTCTTCAAATGAGCTTCTAACGCTAGACTAACGCCTTTATTTTCAACGCGATCACCTTGTACCCAAACCATTTCGAAACTAAGGAGCCATTTGTCCTCCGATTAGTACAAGCTCCTCGGCGCTGCGTTTGCGGGACTCATGTTTCGCGCTGTAGGGGATTTAAAAAAAGTGACGTGAGTGGAAGGGCGGCCCCGGGGCAGTGTGTGTGTGAGCGGGAGGCAGAGCGGCAGAGAGATGTG
Source organism: Tiaroga cobitis (assembly GCA_030578255.1). Taxonomy (NCBI): domain Eukaryota; kingdom Metazoa; phylum Chordata; class Actinopteri; order Cypriniformes; family Leuciscidae; genus Tiaroga; species Tiaroga cobitis. The sequence goes on along the minus strand of CM060593.1, from coordinate 17,964,091 downwards.
ACAGAGTTGCGAAATTGCGCGGCTCGAAATGGCTGTTATTTTAAATAGCATAGCATATTTTAAACTAATCGGTTAACCAGTTTCAACCGGCTAATGAGGCTCGGTGGTCGGTCAAGAAAAATTTTAGTTTTCGCCATCCCTACTTGCAACTAAGTTTACTTTACTATTGGCTATTAGTACTGTAGACTAAGAAAGACATTTCCCTTCCCCGGAAATGAATATTTCTTAGAATTAAAAAACAATTAATGCTGAGTGTTCACAGGACGAACAGGTGGGTTGATTGTAATATTAATTTGACTACATTAAGTTAATTATATTAACTGATCCAAATATTCATAATCAATTAAAACCAGTTATTATTGATTATTAATATTTCATAGTTAATTCGTTACACATTTGTGTGGAAATATGAGTCTGTAATCAGGACGTTAACACAGGTCAGAAACAAAGAGGAGAGGCAAATATAATTATTGAATTGGGAGTGGGGGTTTACATGAATGTATCTCTGAAGGATCAGACTGTCTTCAGAAACGTTTCAATGGCATTTTCATTTCCTCTTACCTCTGTGTGTGTGTGTATATATATATGTGTGTGTGTATATATATGTGTGTGTATATATATATATATATATATATATATATATATATATATATATATATATATATATATATATATATATATATATATTGGCTCAAGATTAAAATGAAGTGGTTGCCTTCAATTTTAAATTGCCACACACACACACACACACACACACACATATATATATATATATAAATAATGTGTGTGTGTGTAGCCATTTAAAATTTAAGGCAACAAAAAAGATATTAGATATTATTTATATATATATATATATATATGTATGTGTATGTATATGTGTGTATATATATATTATTTAAGGGCAGTTTGGCCTGTTACAGAGCAAATAAACAAGCCCCTAAAGGGACGTGGTGGTGGAAAAATTTTTAGAATGGGAGATTTTTTTTTTTTCAAATCTTTTGCGTTCCCTCGCAAAACTTTTGCGTTCCCCCGAGAAACTTTGCGTTCCCTCGCAAAGATATTTGCGTTCCCACGTAAATTTTTGCGCTCCCTCGCAAAGTTATTTGCGTTCCCACGCAAAATTTTTGCGTTCCCTCGCAAAGTTATTTGCGTTCCCACACAAAACCTGTTGGCAGCTCGGACAGACACTTCCTGTTTAATGTCCCGCTGGCAGTGTTTCAGAGCTCCAAACGTTAATGGAGCGTTTCATAGTGTTTGAACTTGGACTCAAATATTAAGAAATGCGGTCAGTGCTTAACTCAAGGTGTTCAGTGAAGTTGGCAATATAGCCTCATAGCTTGTTGTATGTCTGTTTTGCAAGTTTATATGTTAGAAGTTTCTCTATTAAGAATAAATAATCTCTGTTTTTTACTTTTTTACTTGACCTGATATATGTACCTAATCTGATATATGTATCTTTTTATCCTGTTCTTGTATGTGATACATGAAAAAGAGACTTATATAAAATGCCAAATCACATCAAATCAAGTGTTATTTTTCTTTGGTTGTATACAATGAGCCAATAATAATATTATTCTATTACTTTCCTGCACTATATGTGGCATTTTTAGATGACAAACGGCTTAAAAGTATAACGGGTTGCATTGCCTCAACATGGTGTGACCGGATTCCACCCCCAAGGTTTCACTCATCTTACTCATTTACAAAATATGATTAAGATGGCATGAACAATCATAAATCATGCATTCAGCTTTGATTCTGTAGGTGATGTATTTGCCCCTGACTGTACTTTTTCTGCCAGCACTTAACAATAACATTCATCTCGATGTAACTCTATCCTCTGTTGTGTTTACATAGCGTAGAGTAGCGTAACATTCTTGACCCGTTGCATCGGCACGCATCTCCTGCAGGACCGTTCCCCGTCGTGCATTATCTCGACTGTTTTACCAGACTGAAATGAACAGTCTGAGTTTACGCGGTTTCCCCACACATCTTCTGCCTGTCTTCTTCCAAACCCCCACTGGTACTCCTCAGAGCCAAACGTCCATTGTTTAGTACTAAAGAGGTGCACCGATGTTATTGATGGCCGTTGTAAGTAGCACAAGGAGGAGGAGGACTGCTTGGAAAGAGAATCTAGGTCAGTCTGGACAGCGTGATTCATTGATTCTGATGTCTGTCCATTTGCTGGTTTCTCCCTCTGTATCTCTGTATTGTTAATTGCTGGGTGACTGATCGCCCTAAATCTTTCCTGCATCTCCGAGGCCGTCTGCCGAGCGGGTTTTTGCGAGGAACACCTGCCCTCGGGCGTGCTTTTAAGCGAGTGGAGGCGTCCGCCTTTTACCAGTGCATTGTGGGAAGGATGACTGGAGGGAAAAAGCACAATAGACTGAAAGTGGGCGAACAATGAATCCACAAGAATGTTACTGAACTAGAACCAGGCCACTGTTTGGTTTAAATATACACTACCGGCCAAGAGTTGGGAACATTTATGATTATGATACTGAAAATTCAGCTTTGTCATCACAGGAATACATTACATTTTAATATATATTAAAATAGAAAACAGTTATTTTAGATTGTATAAAACTTGAGAAATGAGAAAATCCCGGGCAGTCTGGTTGAGGAACGACCACTCCCTGAGAAGACCTTTCTGGAAATTAATATTTGAACTCTCTCTTGTGAAATTAGCATCACCATAGAGATTTCCACGACGCGTACGCGCGAGAACTTAACTGAAGTAGTTGAAGGAGATCGCAATTCTCGCGCATGCGTCGTGGAAATCTCTTGAAGTCTCGTTTCAGGCCTACAAGGAAGAAAAGGAATAGTCAAATAAAGTCGTTATTTTTGTTTGTTTTTTCGCACAAAAAGTATTCTCGTCGCTTGATAAACTTATAGTTGAGCCACTGTTGCGACATGGAATATTTAAACATTTTCTTTAATGACTTTCTGGGCCGTCCGGTGTCATTCCCTTAGGGAGCCTATGTAGCAGTCATAAACCTCTCAGATTTAATCATAAATATCTTCATTTGTGTTCCGAAGACGAACGAAGGCCTTACGGGGTTGGTACAGCATGGGGGTGAGTAATTAATGACTTAATTTTCATTTTTGGGTGAACTAACCCTTTAACCAATTGGCATTCTAACTTAAATTCGAGGTTTGATAAAATCACTGGTCAGATAAGTTTAATTGGAACTAATTCACTTTGCCACGTGGAAAAGACCTTCATCCGTTCAATCGGATGCCACCATTGGACCGATTTAGACGGGCTTACAATTGTAATATTTTGCAATAATAATTTTTTTTTTATTGTATTTTTTTATCAAATAAATGCAGCCTTGGTGAGCATAAGAGACTTCTTTCAAAAAAAAAAAAAAGAAAAAAAAAAGGAATTACAAACTTTTAACTGGCAGTCATGCCTGCTAATTTCACTGTTTGACCGTCTCTGATGATTGTGCATGCTAACAAAGTAAAACCGCTGATGGAAATGGGCCACGTGTGCAATATCTTTCACCCACAAAAGAAGCTTATTTGGGTATTTGGTTCAGATCTGAGTCTTGTCCGCCTTTTCGATGTGTCTAAATCTGAGGCTTTATTAGGGAAATGAATGAGCGAACAGACTCCTGACCAAAGGAGGAAATCCTGCCGTTGTGTGTCCGATCCAGCGGCAGCTGCACTCTGAGATCTCACAGAAGACGTAAAGGAAGTCTGGGTGAGCTTTTTTTAATGTCCTGCCAGGTGTGCACATTCACTACTGCCCGTTTGGACAGTGTTGGAGGTGTTTACCTTTATACGCTGATGTCTTTCTGGCCCATTTTATTAATGCTCTGATAATCATGAAGGAATAGGTTTGAGTTAGTCTTGCATCAGTGTTGGAGAATCCCTGCTCTCTACTCCATTGTAAAGATAAGACAATGCCTTCACTTTCTTCCATTTTAGAGAGAAGAGGAATGCCTGATCAAAAAACACCCTCAACCTTGTTTTTTTGTTTTTTTTTTAAGAGGAGAGACAACCTTTGTACCTCCTTGAAGTGTAACTGCTTATTTTCAACCTGCTTTGTATTTTTACAATGTCAGTACTATTTATAAAGGAACAATGTTTATTCATTCTCAATGTTTACTCACCGAACCAAGAATTTCCCATTTATTTGTCACCAAAAGTTTGTTTTGACTTGACAACTCTAGGGCTTTCGTGAAAACTACATATTATACTTCCGCATTTTTGTATCCCGGCCCATGGACAGTAGTGGTGGGGGAAAAAATCGATTCTGTTCAGTATGGCGATATTTTGCGCACACAATTATATCGATACAGTAGCGCAAAGTATTGCAATATTTAATTATAAAATTATCTGTTTTACTTTTGGGTTTTCTCCATTGGTTTTCTTGGAGTTTACTCTGATAATTTACATTTGCGTATTACATCCACAAGGTGGCGCTTGTTGCAGTGCTTTGTTGTCGTGTATTCAACAGCAAATTCAAATTAAAATGGCTTCACCATCACGACCGGTTGTACACGACGCTCCGTCTTCTTTCAAATCGAAAGTGTGGGTAAATTTTGGTTTTCATCAAAAAGCGAATAGTAAAGACCTTGACATTATTATATGATTATTCTCAGGTTTATGTTACTATATTATGTCTGCTTTGTTACTCTATTGTATTTAAATAATTTTAAGTTATGTGCTGGGAGCTCACTTGCCTGGATGCCAGCCGAATTTAGCCCCGCCCACAACATTTGAGGATGGGAAGTTCGGTCTGGACTTGATCCGTTGAGAAGCAAGTATGCCGAACCAAAGCTGTTCGGACCAATCAAATTGTCAGGGCGGGCTTTATACGATGATGGACAGATGATCAACAGTAACGTAATCATCCACATCACCAAAGAGCGCTTGGGTTGAATTCATTTACAACAAAGAATGGCTGCCGCTGGAGAATTTAGATAGATTTAGCCATCGCATCTGTTGTAGAAGATGTACACAGCGCATTCATTTTAAAAGAGGAACAGAGAACCGTGATCAAGGCATTTGTCGATCTGGAGAGATGTTTTTGCCGTCCTACGGTATTTGGCAAAAGTTTAATTTATCAGCTGGCTCCGATCATCGCTAAGAAGATGGGGTGCAATGAAGACCCTGTGGTCATTGTTGTTTCTCCTTTGGTCGCACTCATGGAGGACCAAGTGAAAGAAGCAACCGAAATGGGCATCACGGCGATGCAACTCGGCATGCACGACAAGGTGGACATAACCAGCGGTCGTTGCCAGCTCCTTTTTGGAAGCCTGGAATTTTGTCTGTTGCTCTGAATGGTTGTAGGTCGATCCAATTGAGTGCAGAGGCATTTCCTTTCCTGGTTCGGTTGAAACACGCCCCATAATCACAGCCCAATGGAGCAGTATCAGACTCACATTCTGACTAGAATCCGAGTATGACGACGTCAGGCTAGGAGCTCACCATTCATGTGAGAGGTCTCCAATTCAGAGAATAATTACGTCCTGTCCTGTAATAAGGTCCTGTGTCCTGAATGTTCAAGGACAAAGTTTTTGCACTTCAGTTAATGTGTAGAAGATAATGTTCACAGAATTAAATGTGACATTTGGATTGAGTTGAGCAGACTTATTTTCCTCATTTTTTGTAATGCCTTTGAATAATATGGAGGACATGAATCGCAATATATCGCAGAATCGGATCGCAATACTTAGTGCATCGCAATTCAGTCGCAATCGCAATAATATTGAATTGTGTCCCAAATATCGCAATACTATCAAATCGTCACATTTTTGCCAATTCCCACCCCTAATGGAGAGTCGGATCGAGAGAGGCTTAATAACAGTATAGTTATTGTAAGGGTAGGTTTATCACTGTCATATACTATGAATAAAAACCTAAATTCAATATGTTCATCATATAAAGCAATTGTTTCTCTTCAGAAAATTTGGACTAAACCGCTCAATTCATATGGATTAGTTTTACAATCTTTTTATGAACTTTTTGAAGCATTAAAGTGATAGGTGTGTAGCTGTCAGTGGAGGGAAAGAAATTTACGTTCTTTGGTTTAGGGTAAAATGAAGTTAGAAATATGTAAGCAGCGATGACGCCACCCACACTGCTGAGAGCGACGTGTAGTTTAATATGTAAATGTGCACCATGCTTTCCAGTCAATAACAGACAAACACACAACAAAAGTGCGAAAACGGCAAGCATTTTTTTTAAGAAAGCATAGGAAAATCATCTGATCTTAGCAACTTGGAAATCTTTGCAGTTTGCACAAGCTCTGCAATACTGCACTCTTGTAAAGTCGCATCAAGTTTATATAGTACTTTATACAATAGATTGTTTCAAATCAAGCAGCTTTACCGTATACACATGAAAAACAGTCAGTGTCTCATTTCATCAGGAGTACAACTACATTTTCAACTATAAAGCAGCTCTACAGTGTCTTCATGTTTTCACTTGTAGACGTCTGACCTCGACATACTGAACAGGAGACATTCACATGAAAGAAGGTGGAGCCTCCGCGCACACCTGCCTATTATGTAATCGCCACGGACCAATGGTAGTACAAATTAATACAAATTTAACGGAATTAATGGTAGTTTACCAGCCATAGCGTTTTTTTCCGGAAAGTTTGCTTTGGCAAGCTGTTTCTAACTCCCAAAACTCCCGAAGTTCGTTTTGGCCTGATTTTGTTCGAAATGACGTCACATGAGTTCGTTCCTCGATTTCACTTTATGGGTTTGGAACAATATGAGGGTGAGTAAATGATGACAGATTTTCATTTTTGGGTGAACTAACCCTAATTTTTTTGTTTTGTTATGAAGTATTTGATTACATGTTAAATCTCAATTATCTTTCGACCAACATCCATTGTTTTGGCACTTAGTTGTACATAATACATATACAATAGCACACAAAAACTTTTGGTTTTGCATCTATTCTGAGCAGATACTGGATGGTCATTACATTTCCAAATATAATTTCATTATCACTGTTTCTTAAAATAGCTATTTTCATCTCAGCAGTGCATCAGTGTCCCTTTGAGTCTGTTGATTTCTGCCTGTCTCTGGATTATTCATGAGAAATCGAGTGCAGCACCTGACCAGGTTATTTTTGCCCATCACCCTGAAATCAGACCCCAAGGAAAAAAATATAGTGTGTGTGTGTGTGTGAGCCAGAGAGATGTTTTAACCTCTAAAATTGCTTAACAAACATAAAACCTTCTCTCTGCTTTCCTTTACCTAATCCCAGGATTCAAAATGTCCTTTCATTGTGAGAATTTAGCACATTTGCCTAATTTGTGTGTTAGTGTTTGTTTTATTTCCTTATGCTGTTTTTTACTAATGAGAATCATCATTGAGAATGATTATTACCAAAAATGTCCAAACACATTAAGGTAATGAGAACTTATAGGGTGGAAAAGTGACTTAGTTGTCATGAAAATGCAAATACAATAGGTGTAATGTTCTTTATAAATATATCAAACATTGATGCAGTTTTTTGGAGTGTAATATGAATCTTGACAGGTTTTGTGAGATTCAAGTGTAGAACAGGAAACCATCCATAAAATCGCTCCTAGGTGCTTCATAATAATGAGAGGATGAATTGTATAATGTCAAATAGCAAGACAGTGGAGGTACAGAAAGGGAAGTGGGTGAGACACAAGCTATCATATAACAACACTAAGAATCCTCAGCAGTCAATTGGTCTCCGAGGACAGGTGTAAACATGCTTTTTAAGACACTTTAGCACAAAAGAGCTTCCCAATGTCACATATGAATACGTGAAGGCAATAATAGTAGATGGTGTGGATGAGCTAATGGTCCATCTCATTCTGGTTTCGAATCTGTCTATTCATCCTGACCGAGCCCCTCAAACGCTCTCACTCTTACCCCCACCATTTTCCACTAACCTGATGATTCTGCTGTTGCTATGCAACGTTCTGCTGTCGCTTAGTGAAGCATTAATTAGAGTGTTACATTTGAATACCGTCGTTATCGCCTCTCAGAATTGCCATGGCTGGCACATTTGCACTCAACTTTAAGATTTCACCACAGTGGATAAAATGGCATTTTCAGTCCTTCCTCCCCTTCTTTTTTGAATCTGTCCACCATTACTGTGGGTATTATTTAAATACATAAATAAATTATCAAGAATCCTGTATGCATGTATGTACAGTATGTATGTATGTACATATATATGTGTACGTATATATATGTGTGTGTGTGTGTGTGTGTGTGTAATATATATATATATATATATATATATATATATATATATATATATATATATATATATATATATATATATATATATATATATATATATATATATAAATATAAATATAAATAATATACACACTCACACTCACACACACACACGTTTTTTTTCACACACGTGAAACTGTGGTGGCTGGACCTTGGTCCTGGGAGTCCGGGTGTTCCCCCGTAAGAGAATTTTGTATATTTTAAAGATAAATTCATTAATCTGGTGCACTTTGGGAGTTCAAAATTGAGATCTCCAACCCATGTTTAGTGTGCAAATTGAACAAAGAAAAAGTCTGTGCATTGACTTGTACCTGAACTTTAAAGGGGGATCTAGGGCTCATGCGTTAGAGATGTAGAGATCAGCTCTAACGTCACCTGAATCCACTGTTAAAAATAAATAATCCACCCACCAAATGCCCGAACCTATGAAATTCTCTGATTTAGATATCTGCACCTGATCATCACATTACAATTATTCAAATTCTCATTAAACATGATGATATGGTGACGTATCACTGAAGAGAAATACGTTGTTGAAAACAAAAGTAAAAGTGATGCACGTTCGTTGCGTTTTACCGTGAAATTAGTTGAGTGTCTTACATTAATGATTTATCTTGCATCGACCCGCGACCCACCCGCAATTAATTTAGTTATATTTTTATAACTCGGCCTGTCTAAACCGTGGATTATCGGCAGTATCCGCGGATATAACCGCGATCCGCGCATCACTGTCAAACGCTTAGAGAATGGAAACAGGCCAGGAACCCGCAACAGAACAATGTCGGTGGAAAAGGGAGCATGTGACTGTAGTCGATAGTTTTCTTGACAGGTGCATGAAGTTTGAAGGAGGTGGCCGCCTCGTAATTTTATATATATATATATATATATTAGTACAAGACTTTCCTGCCGGACAGCCATCCCAAATCTACTTAAGCTTGGTTCAGGGCAGGGGCGGATCTAACTTTTTAGGCGGGGTGTGTTTAACTTTTAGTTGTCTGACGAAGAGCCTACCTACGTGCTTGAAACGTTACCACCTGTGTGAGAGTCCATTCAATTTTTCCCAATTTTGGAGCCAAGGTGTGCCGACCTTTTTTCCCCTTTTTTATATATATTTTTTTTCTGTTGAGCACCCAAATTGAGTGTTTTAGTGTGTGTGCTTTTGGATCTGATTAATTTTTTTTATAAGTGGCCATACAATGTGATCTCACTTAATAGGAGATAGAAGTATGATAAAAGTAAGGGGCATTATCACATGAAAGGCATTAAGGTAAGACACAGGCGAGTGTGCGGATAGACACTTCCGGTTTCGCATTACACCCGGTGCAGGGAGCCGGAGAAAGCCGAAAATTATCTCTTATAGTTGTTTATAGAATCAATTATATCACTTAAAATACTACTAAGATCCATATTACTATCACACGAGCCAATGCCAATTAAATGCACGGATGCATAGTCAGATTAATGAATGAAATACAACTGTTCACGAACAGAAGAATGTATTGGACTCATGCTGCATTCGCAATCACAATTATGCCTAACGTTACTGTAAATATAGAGTTACAACTACGATTAGAGTTGTTAAATAAAATACCCCGTGAACATTCACACGTTTGCTTTGTAATAGGCTACAATTTATCTCCATAAATACTATTTTCTTCATTTTCTTAATTCACTTACATCAATTGCTCGATCAATATTATTATCACATATTTTACATTTATATTTTTAACTGTAGGTACCACAAACAATTTAATATAGCTAAGTTTTTGTATATTTTACACATAGTAAAATACTGTATGTGCTGCTTATAAACACCAGACAGATAATGATTTATGAAACAGATGCTCTTTACTCATCTTACTTGCACAAAATAAAAACAGTAATAGAAAGCATAGAAACGCACTGGTGAAATAAACTGAAAATTATATACATGTAAAAATTTGGTCGGGTTGAAAACTTATCTCTCTGGTAATGGAACTCGGTCGCTGTTGTCTCTTGCTCTCGCTGTCAGATCACCGGAAGTTTTTACCGGAAGTATTGGCCCACACACTCAAGTTCGAACGTCAACGGTTGCCATTTGTGCACGGAGCGAATTCACTGCAGTCGGACATTGGAGATTCGTGCTCGTAAATTGTCAAATTGGCCATAACTTTTAATTCGTTGCTGCCAACTGGGGTGGCAGCAGGGGTGGCATGGCTTTCTTTTAGGGTGGCATTTGCCACCCTATGCCACCACGGTAGATCCGCCCCTGGTTCAGGGATCAGTTGTAGCATGTTCTTGAGTGGCGTATAGTCTTATTGAAATCTTGTTGGCCAGTCTTATTGAAACTATTTGATGGAATTTGAAGAAAGCTGTGGTAATGTGAAAACCAAACATTATCAGTGATAGAGAGGTGACAGAAACTTTGGACTACTGTATCTCCCTGTATGTAGGGATTAGTCAGTCTCAGATTTGTTACAGTTAATACTCACCATCAAGATCACTTAGGTCCTTGGACCAGAAACTCCTGACTGTCCCGAGGTCTATGAACATTAGGGTGATGATGCTTTTTCAGTGTTGGCCCTGAAGCTCTGGAACAGTCTGCCTTTGCATATTAGCATATCTCTGGCTTTTTTGTGTGTGTGTGTGTGTGTGTGGGGGTTTAATTCTACTTGCTGATATAACATATCTGATATAACATTCTTATGTTATGATATAACATAAGAATAGCTTCTTGTTTTATGAGTAGTTAGATGTATATGTTGTATAGTAGTATTTTGTGTATTTGCTCTTTGCAGATGTTTACGATTTATACAGCACATTGGTCAACTATATGCTTTATAAATGAATTGCCTGTGTGTTTGTGTTGGTATGTAAAACAGCAGGTGGTACAGTGTTCCTCAGATTGACCCTGCATGGCATCACCTCTGAAAAGCAGCAATCGGCCAACTCTTTGGTTTCCTCCTGATTTGTATTCTAAAGGTGCTGCCAGGATCCATAATTTCCCTGACAGTTAGAGTGGGAAGTGGGCTGCGTTCCCTCACGGCAGCTGAGAGAGAGTAGACTGGAGCGCTGCCACATGCAGGAGGGGTTTTCAGGACCACTAACCCGACTGGGATAGCTGGAACAGAATGAGCCCATCCTGCCCAATTACATTACATCCTCCCGCCCTCCCCTCATCCTACCTCTTGTATCTCCTCTACTTCCTGTCACCTAATGAGGGCTCTGCGGTCATTGATTCCGTAGGGCTGGCAGTCTGATCAGAAAATGTTTTTTAACCTTCAATGAATTGGAAACCATATTAGACCATATCTTCGTTTGTTGGCCAGAGGAGAACTGCTCTCGGACTGAGCCTGTTTTTTCTTCTCCATTCTGTCACTTGATGGAGTTTGGGTTCCTTGTCACGGCCTCCTCTGGCTTGTTTAGTTGGGGACACTTAATATTCAACAATATTATTGATCTGACTTTACTGACGCTGCTGTATGAGCTGGACAAGTACCTAATTTAATGCAGAACTGCTTTATAGATTAAATGAACTAATTGATGATCTTTACAATGGAACTGAATCAACACTGAACTGACTTCAGCTGAACAACAGCCGAGATGTATCATTTTCCTGTTGTCACTGTAACGCTACTGGCTGGGTAATTGTGGCTAAGGGTTGATCCATTTACATTTTTTGTGCTATTCCCATCGGAGCGACCTTCCGCTCAGCATTTTCCAAACTGAATACAGGAAGCTTTGTCACTGCAATGCCAAAAATTCCCCTTCCTTTCAGCGGCAACAGTGGCACAATTTATAACCACTTCAATTCTCAAGACTAAAAACAAAGAGAAAGTTCAGTGCAACATTATGTCATTAGCCATTTTGTAAATATAGTCTCTAGTAGTAATAAGCAGATCTGCAGTAGTGGAGGTAGTACATTCTTCGCATAATAACTCTTTTATTTTATGTAACTCTTTTATTAATGAGTCCGATTTGCTCTTAAAATGACTCTCATACAGGATTCTAAAATAAGTTCTTGTCACACTTGGCAATAGTGGGTGAATTAAAATATATAGCCTATGTAAAAATATAATGGCCATGAATATCTTTACCAGCAGTGAGACCGATATATAGGGAGATAAATATGTTTAATATAATTTATATAATATCTATTATTTAAAGCATGTCTGTATTTAGCTTTTTCTATTGAATTATTTTTGTTTTATCACACACACACACACACACACACACACACACACACACACACACACACACACACACACACACACACACACACACACACACACACACACACACACACATATATACATATACAGTAGTTATTTGAAAATGTTTTTGAAAAGTAACCAAAACAAAAAACCTTTTAATGGGAATATATACGTATGAAGTCACATGGCCTGTGTTTGCTTCCAGACAGACCAACAAGCCTTATAGTACATGCTCTGAACTGTCAAAACTCACACTGAAACTTAAAGCCCTTCACATCAACGGTGAAAGGCGAGGAGACTCTGGCCAATTATTTTGACTGTGTGAATCCAAGTAAGAAGTGAAGCAGGGAATTCTTTGAAAAGCAGCGAGAACAAACGGTCAGGGCTCTTTTTGAAGATGTGTGGACTCTTTGATTTCAGGCTCTCCATTAAATCTGTTCAAGGCCTCTGCTGCGGAGACTGCAGATACAGCTGCGATGCCTGATGCCCCCCACATCACCACGCATCACCCCTTTCCAACACCCCTGCTGGTTCACTTTCTTTGTGGATTTCTGCTGAAGTGAAACTGGTTTGCAATTTGTTTAGATAAAGCTTCATTTTCTGGTAATTATCACGCTACAAAGTTGCCTGTGGCGAAAAGGTGTCACATTATAATGTAGAATTTACAGACTTTCGACTGATTCCCATGGTGGCCTTGGGTTGTTTAGTATTGTTTGTTTAGTATTGGCATTGGTGGATGAGCGTTACTATGCTGTTAGCTGGTGAAACCTGGTCGACTATCATGGTATTCCACGCTGTATTTCTGTCTGTTCAGATGAGTTGTCACTGTCAGTCGCTTGATTTATTCCTTTGTTTTCTCCATGTAAACTCTGTTCACACAAGTCCATCCATAGATGAACTATGAATAATGCAGACCATTCTACTCTGTTTGCAACATGACACACCTGCATGACTCTCGAATGCTTGTTTACCCTTGGAGCCGTCCCATCCTCAAACAACAATTTCATTGGCTCGGAAACCGAGCTGTTTACAAGTTCTCAAGCTGCTACAATTAGCACTTCTGAGAAAGATCTAGTTGGCAGATTTGCAACAACAAAAAAATCAACCCTGAATGCTTCTAAAGGACTTTGTTTCCCATTTTATTTTAAATATATTTATAAATGTATTTATGGTCCTTTATTTAACCAGGTAAAAACTTTCTGAGATCAAACATCTCTTTTTTAAAAGTGACCTGGCCAAGATGAGCAGCTACAGAAGGTCTCACAATATTATAGTTACAAAACCTCACAATATCAATAGACATTAAAAAACATTTAAAATTCGATTCTTCCTTTAACGGGTCACAGATCAAAGATTTATAAGTGCTCATTGACACAAGTCTACATCTTCAAATCATTTTGTAAAGTGTTTCAATCACTGGGTTCGGCATACCGAAAAGCTTGTTTTGCTAATTCAGTTCATACAGATGGAACTGGAAGGGTCTACAAGTTCTGTGAACGCAAAAAATAAATAGAGTGGTGTAGGGATGACGTCAAAACCCAGAAGACTAATTCACCACAGGTTAAGGGGTTTTATAATGGGGGTTTATTTATGAGTAAAATAAGGGTTGTGATAAACATAACTTGAAGATACTTGAATGTTTTGCCCTGCAATGTGAGTTGCATGCACCAATATCAAAAATGCAGGTATTTTAGGTAGTTTCTAATAAGTAACTAGAATAAAAATGTTTGGGGTGTGAATGTGTGAATTTTGCATTGTACAACAAAACAAGTTTTCTATAATTGAAAAAAAAAAAAAAAAAAACATTATAAAACCCCTTAGCCTTAGTTGAATTAGTCTTTCGCGTTTTGTTTGTGACAATCAAGTAACCCCTTCTTGTCTTAATAGACAGTTCTTTGTTTGAATCAGTTTGAGTGTCTTTATGCTGATTTTCCAGAATCTATGTGGGTCTAATGCCCTGTAAAAAGTCCCTTATGCCAGTAGATTAGGATCAGGAAGCATCAGTAGATGGAGTGTGTATGTGTTTGTAAACTGCACAGAGTTTGTTTGAGGGCCTTTTTCTCCTTTTGAGCCCAAGTTTCTGCAAAACACTTTAGAGCGGCTGTGTTGTATTTGGAAAGGAAGTGATACGGACAAAGGGAAGGCGCTGTGTGTTTGCATAGCTCTTTGTGTGGCCACGTGTGTGCAGGGGGTTTAACTGCATTTCCTCCCTCGCTATGTCTCATGTTTTCTCTCAAGAAAAGAGAAATCTCAGGTCAAACTTACACGTTTGTCTCCCTCTGTAAGTCTTTAGCTGTTTTAGTTGAGGAACACAGACAAATTTATGCGAATAACACACAAATGGCACTACTGAAATGTCCTCTGACCCCAGTGTGTTTTTGTATATTCTGGGAATGTGCTGTATTCATTCGTACTGTATTCTTACCCATCTTCCATTCTTTGTTCTTTTTCTGTATGTGTGTGAGAAAGTGTTTTGTTTCCTTGCACACGACTCAAACCTCGCAGTCACGAGACGGCACCCCTGTCACCGCCTCTTCTCGGCACGCTCACTGTTCATTGGCTTTGTAGCGCAGCAGAAAACAAACAGTGTGCGATTCCTGTAACACTGCGCTGTGGGAGGCATTAGTCAAAGGGAGAGACTGTATAAAATATAAAGCTCTGCGGCTCTTGGCTCTTAGTCATTCACGCTCCTGTTGAATCCATCAACCTCAAAATGGTGGCTCAGGCCAGCGAGTTTTATATGCCTGCAGTAGCTCTCCAGTAACAGTGTGACATTTGGAAAAGTCATGTTCGGGGCTTGAGAAGAGATACTCGACTTAAACACACTGATTGTTTTTGGTTCTTTTAGATTTTTCCTGCTGTCTAGATCCTTATATTAAATAAAAATATCTTGGTCCTTAGGGATTAGACTAATAATGGATTAGTGTAGTTTCAAGCAGAAGGTGTTCTCTAACCTCTTACCCCAAACAGTGGCTAAGTGCATCTAAAAATTAGGGCGCATGTGTTATGGTTATACAGTGAAAATTGCAAATGATTTCTGTATTTATCATTTAATAACAACAATTGCACACATAATAATTGACTTTAATTTAAGCACTTTTTAACAAACACAAACCCATTATTATACGGCATAGCATAAATGTGCATATTTGCATTCATTTTCATTCTAAATACAGATCAGTATTTTTATGTGAGGGATAAATTAAGCCGCCCATCCCTAATGGCAGTGTTTATGAAACCTAGCCTATGTCATCTATATGTAAACATTTGTTTGGTGCCACTAATGGATCCATTTCTGACCGCTACTGCTATCTGGAATATCATGCAGTTAAATTGAAAAGAGCAAACACAGTTTCAGTTATCATTTTTGATTATTACAAACAATTTGTTGCTACTAAAAAGGAGCTCAGCACACCCACCTTCCTCTCCATGAATTGTAGCAGCAGTATTTTCAACAACCTACCGAGTGCAGTAAGAAAATGGCTGTCATTTACGAGCTGCTGCTCCCAGCCAGATTTTCATGTCTTCAACTAACATGACATCCCTCCTGCTGTGGCCCATCAGTCCGGAAGATTCCATCATCGTGATGCAGGCTGATGACTTGTGGCAGGATACCTTTAGACAGTCTGTGTTTAACAGTGAATTAAGGAAGCCAGTATTCCTGCTTCAGGCTGCTTTGATTCTGATAACACACAGGCTGTTTCTTACTGATTGCGAAGTTAAGAAAGTCTTCAGTTTGATGAGGAAGATTTTATAGCTGATAGAGCATGTAAATCGCTCTGTTTTGATGACATAAGCCAATTTGAGATTTCAGCAGGCTATGTTCTGTGGGCTGATCTGATTGCTAATGGCTTATTTGTTAATAATGAAACTTCAGGTGTTTCGGAAACATGCGTTGATCTGTAGTTCAGTGAGTCATTACCTGATGTTCATTGCTAGGTCAGAATCAGAATGAGCATTATTGCGAAGTATGTTTACACATACGAGGAATTTGTCTTGGAGACAGAAAATTTAGATATAAAAATACACAACATTCAAAATAGACAATGTGAGGTAGGTTTATAGCCTATACAAATGTAAAGGAATGTATAGAGGTATGGTGTGCTAAATAAATATAAGTATAAATAGTGTTTTGTATTGCACATG